>CM019830.1:38021057-39221057 GCA_009763385.1 Coix lacryma-jobi var. lacryma-jobi
TGTTCGTCCACCTCTTCCGGGGCGAGCTCTTCATCAAGGCCTTGAAGCCCAGCGGGAGGCGGCTCGTGCGCATGGGTTCCCTCACCGTCACTGCGAGGACTGGGACCTCGTCGGCCAATGTCCCCCGCGAATACCTCCGCTACAAGCTTTCCACCAACCAGGCCGGGTGGGACGACCACTGGTTCTACCTGCGGAATGAAGGTGGTCTCCTTCCGCAGTACACCGGCAGGGTCCTCACTCAGCGCCCGGAGAAGTGGACCTGGGGGTCGCGGCGGACAGGCAACGCCACCTGGTTCCACTGATGGAGATGATGAGATGCTGGTGGACGAGAAGAACCTGACCGTCCAGGCGGTCATCTGGGCGTTCCATCAGCGAAGGGTTCTTCCGCTGGCGGACCGCCCCCTTCTTTTGCACGAGATGGGGCCGAAGGCCCAGCTCGAGGCGCTAAATCGGTCGAGGATGGCCGAGGGGAGGCTGCCTCGGAACGAGGGCGTCTCGCGGGTGTCGATCACGATCCAAGGGTCGTTTATCCCCGAGGACACCAACCTGATCGCCATGGCACCCGACAAGGGGTGTCTAGACCTGGTAAGCCCCCCTCGAGCTAAGCGGTCCCGAGCCTCCTCCCCCTTTCTCTTTCTCCGAACCTGGCACACCCTTCTTGTGGTTTGTCTCGTCACGCTTCTTCTTTTTTGCAGGGGGCGTTTACTTGTCGTGCGTCGAGGCCCCCGGTGAGGGAGGACGCCGCGGATACCCAGGTGAGGCGCCTCTCTGCTCAGAAAGATAAGGAGAGCAAGGATGCCAGAAAGAAGAAAGAGAAAAACAAAAACCTGCGTCGCTCGGCTCGGGAGCAGAGGCTGGCGAAGGCTCGTCGCAACCGTCAGCCTGGAGATGGGTCCCCCGAGCTGAGCTCCTCGAGCTCGGAGGAGGAGAGTGATGATGAAGAGGAGAGTGACGACGAGGGAATGGATGCGCGTCTGAGGCGCGCGGGGGTCGTCGACGTCGGGGCTGACCGCTCCTCTGTGCAGGAGGGTATACTGGAGATCCCCCGGCGAAGGGATCGCGCGGGACGCAGCCGCGGAAGGCGGCGCCGAGCCCTGCCTCGTCGGGGGCACGAGGACCGTCGAGCTCCGTGCCGGACGTGCCCCCGGACGCAAAGAAGCCTCGGACCCGGGGCGCCGTCGCCGCGGCACGGAAGGAGGCTTCGGCCACATCGACCCAAGCGGGGGGTCTCGAGAAGGGCCGGACCTCGAGGAGTGATCATCACGCCGGAGGGGATGCCGGGGCCGTCCGCCACGAGGCGTCGAGGGCGCCGTCGAGCCCGCGGAGGAGCGGGCAGCATGAGAGGGCGCCGAGCCCCCGTCACCATGACCGTCGAGGGGGGAGTCCCCGGCCGTCTCGCGACCAGAGTCGCGACCGACCCCGGAGTCCGTCGCCGCACCACACCGGGAGAAGGAGGCAGATGTGGGGAGGCGCGACCGCCGGCCCGAGCGCCAGAGTAGGTCTCGGAGCCCGCGCCGGGAAAGGCGCCGAGATGACTGCTCGAAGGAGGTGCGGTCGCCCCCTAGAGACAAGGGGCAGAAGGAGGGCTCCCCATCGAGGTCGAGCCACACAGAGACGGCTCGGGAGCATGGCTCGAGCCATAGATCGGGCTCGAAGCCCCCGGGTGAATCCGGCAGCTCGGGGAAGAAGGCCCGCCGTCACTTTGGGTAAGTAGTGTTTTTCAATTTTGCTGGTAGTGAGGTTTTACTCCCCCCCCCCTTTTTATCTTTTGTGATGCGCGCCGTCTATGGTTTTTTAGGGGAAAGCGCTCCTGGCAGGAGGTGGACCTCGCAGCGTCCAAGCGGACTAAGACCTCGAGCTCTGCTGTGGAACAGGCACCTCGAGGTACGGCTTCTTCCTCTGCTGGGGAGGCCGCTTGGCTGGCAAAGGCCCGAGCGGCCATGGCTCGGGGAAGTCGGATGGCCGCCGCGGATCTTGGTGAGGCCGCCGCCATCGACCACGGAGGTCGAGGCATCTTCCTGACTCTGACAACGTCGTTATCTTTTTCAGCAGGGACCGCAGCTTCTGGCATCGATCCTGCCGTCACCGCGTCCGTCGCGACACCGCCTCCTCCTGCTCCGGTGGTACCTACCGAGAGGGCCGCTTCTCCCCCCGCCATGACGGCCATTTTGGGGGGAGCACCGGAGATAGGCGCGGCTCCGTCGGTGTCTGAGGCCGGGGGGTCGGCGGTCCCCGAGACCCCAGTCGACGAGAGTCGGCCCGCGGAGGAGGGGCAGGAGGGAGAGGCGTTGGTGCCGACGGTGGAGGAGCTCTTGGACGAGCTGGAGCGGGTGCCGCCTCCGGTCGAGGGCTCAACACTGGAAGAAGCGCTCGAGGCCCCGGCCAGGGGCGACAAGGCGCCGGAGGACTCGGCGAGGGAGGAGAGCTTGGGGGCGAGCCACCCCTCGAGCGATCCGCTACCGCTCGAGTCCCCGCCTCCACGCGAGGCCGCGCCGTCGCCCCGGGAGGAGACGGAGCAGCGGGCGGAGATGGAGGAGGGGCGGAGGGAGCCGCATCCTGTGCCACCGGTTTGTGGGCCGCAGCCAGCACCGCTCGAGCCGGAGGAGGAGGGCCTGCCCCTCGTCGAGGTTGATCAACCGGTGTGGCAGTTTCCTCACGCGCCGAGCTCGCCCCGAGCCATGGTCCCCGTCGAGCGATCGGCCCAACAGGGGGCCCCGCGGGAGGCGCGGTCCATCTTCAGGGAGGTGGTCGAGCTCATGGCGGAGGCGGAGCGGTCCTTCTCGGAGGAGACGGACAGGTCCGCGCGGGCGGAGGCTGCCCTCGCTAGGGCGGAGGCGGAGCTCCAGGATCTCCGCGCTGAGCTGAGCCGGAATGCCCAAATGGCGAGCCGGCTCAACGAAGCGCAGGTAGAGGCCCAGGCGGCTCGAGGGGAGGCCGCCCGAGCTAAGGAGGAGGCCGCCACCGCTCTGGAAGCGTCGAGGAAGGAGGTCGCCGATGCCCGAAGCGAGGCCACCACCGCCCGGTTTGAAGCGGAGGCGGCGAAGAAGGAAGCCGCTGACGCCCAAAGCGGAGCCGCCATCGCCCGATCCGCAGCGGAGGCGGCGAAGAAAGAGGCCGAGGATGCCCAGAGCGAAGCCGCCACCGCCCGATCCGCGGCGGAGGCGGCGCGGCAAGAGGTGATCCGGAAGGATCTGGCCCTCGCAGAGACGGGCAAACTGGTAGAAGACCTCAGGGCCGAAAAGCGCGACGTGCTGTCCGAGAAGCGTAGGCTTGATCAGCGCGTCGAGGGCCTTACCAGCGACCTCGCCGCTCTGGGCATGCACTGCGAAGGTAATTTTCATGCCTTGCCTTGTTTTGATCTCGAGGTTTTTGTCACGCCGCGATCTCACTCCTTCTTGTTTGTTGCGCAGAGGTTGAGAAGACCGCCGAGGAGCTTCGCGGGACGAACCAGGCTCTCCTGGGGCAACTCCAGGACGAGACCATGGTGGCAGAACGAGCGCGCCACCCTCGACAGGCTTGACTCTATGTGGGGCGTCGCTCCGGTAGCCGCGGCAGAGGGCGCGGTGGCTCGAGGCGACGCTTTGGTCGACGCCTTATGCTATTTTGACGCGGCCGCGCGGGACCGAGTCCGGCACGCTCTCCACCATGGCGTCAAGCAGGCGCTCGCGGCCGTCCGTTCCGCCTTCCGCTTCCCGGTCAATGTCGTCGCCAAGGGCTTCATTGAGATTGAGGGGAGGGACGAGGAATGGAACGATCGCCGCGTCGACAAGATCCTCGAGAAGGTGGACAAGCCGGGGGCGGCGCTCGCGAAGCTCTTCGAGGAGGATGTGCTGCCTCCGGATGCGGACAGCGGTGTAGGTGGCCCCCCTTCTCCTGGCCCGGACGTCGAGGCCGAGCCCGCCGCGGAAGATCTCGGGGAGGAGTACCAGACCGACGAGGATTGAGAAGACCTGCGTGTCAAATTTGGGCATCGAGGCCCTTGGAAATTTTGTGTCATTACTTGTGGCCTGACGAGGCCAATCATGTGTATATGACTTGTTTTATTAAAGAAGCTGTTTTCTTTTCAAATTTATTCGATCATTCTCTTTGTCTCTAGATCGAGCTTCACCGGGCTTGTCCGTGTTTCCTTCGATACGCGCCACGAGTACCTCGAGGGGAGGCGTAGGTAGGGTACCGTAGCCCGGGGGCGTAGGTGGCCGTCTACTCGACGCCCCCGACTCTTTGAGGCTCGGGGTACTTACGGATTTAGACGCTGCTAGTATGCTCGAGGTGCGAATTGAGACGAGGGTCGAATTTTTGAAAAGAAAACGCGCATTTTTTTTCTGGAGTCTGGGGGGGACCCCCTGTCAGCCCCCGAGGGAGGCTCGACCCTGAGCATAGCAGGGTCGAGGCTACCTTAGTTGCTAAGTAATATGAAAGATGGCACACGAGTTGGCTCATTCATACTCAACGTGTTTGTACAAAGCAACAAAATGAACAAGGCCTCGAGGCCCTTAAGGGTAGAAGCGACGTAGCTGAGATATGTTCCATGCGTTCGCCAGGATCCTGGCCTTGACCGTCGTAGAGCTTGTACGTTCCTGGCTTGAGCACTTCAGCTACGGTGTATGGGCCCTCCCATGGAGGGGTGAGCTTGTGGCGCCCTCGATTATCTTGCCAGTCGTCGAAGCACGAGGTCCCCCACCGCTAGGTCCCTTTTGCGCACGTGCTTGTCGTGGTAGCGTCGAAGTGTTTGCTGGTAGCGCGCGGAGTTGATGAGCGCACGTCTCGGGCCTCCTCGAGCTGGTCCTTGGCGTTGGCGAGCTTTTCGTCGTTGGTTTGCTCGTTGTAGGCTCGAAGTCGAGGTGAGCCGTACTCGAGGTCCGTAGGCAAGACGGCCTCGGCGCGCCGTAGGTTAGGAAAAACGGAGTGAACCCGGTGGCTCGACTCGGCGTAGTCCTGAGGCCCCACAGCACCGAGGGGAGCTCTGCGGCCCACCCTTTTCCGAAATTTTTGAGGGTCTTGAACAGCCTCGGCTTCAGCCCATGGAGTATCATGCCGTTGGCGCGCTCGACCTGCCCGTTGCATTGAGGTATGCGACCGAGGCCCAGGTCACGCGAATGTTGTTGTCGTCGCAGAAGTTGGTGAACTTTTTGCCCGTGAATTGGGTGCCATTGTCGGTGATGATGACATTAGGCACCCCGAACCGGTACATGATGTCGGCGATGAACTCGACCGCCTTCTCGGAGGTGGGGTCGCCTATGGGCTTGGCCTCGATCCACTTGGTGATTTGTCGATGGCCACGAGCACATGCGTGTACTTTCCGGTTGTCATCTTGAGGGGACCCCGAGGTCGAGCCCCCAGACGGCAAACGGCCAAGTAATGGGGATCATCTGCAGGGCGCGTGCGCGGGTTGATGCGTTTGCTTGGCGTAAAACTGACACCCCTTGGCAAGCTTGGACCAGGCGCTTGGCGTCTCCGATGGCGGTTGGCCAGTAGAAGCCTTGTCGGAAGGCGTTCCCTACCAAGGTCCTTGGCGCTGCGTGATGGCCGCAAGCCCCCGAGTGCATGTCGTCGAGGAGCCTGCGTCCCTCCTCGAGGGGGATGCAGCGTTGAAGGATTCCCGATGGGCTTCGACGGTACAGCTCTCGTTCGTTGCCGTAGATGACGTAGGTCTTGGCCCTTCGAGCGATGCGTCGGGCCTCCGTCTTGTCTTCTGGTAGCACGCCTTGCGTCAGGTAGTCGAGGAAGGGCGTCCGCCAGTCGAGGGGTCGTGATGAAGAAGAGGCGGCGTGTCAATGTGCATTGCCTCATCGGATGTCGAGGGGTCGTTCTCGAGGGTGGCGTTAACGGTCGAGCCCCCGCGTCTGTCTCGAGGGGTGGCGTCGAGGGGCCAGCCCCCGGGCCGATTTTGACGGATGGCTCGAAAACGTCCCTCGAGAAGACGTCTGGTGGAACGGTGCCGCGCGTGGACGCCAACTTTGCCAGCTCGTCTGCGGCCTCGTTGTACTTTCGAGCTATGTGGTTGAGCTCGAGGCCGTAGAACTTATCTTCTAGCTTGCGCACCTCCCCGCAGTATGCCTCCATCTTGGGATCGATGCAGCTTGAAGCCTTCATAACCTGGTTGATGACGAGCTGCGAGTCCCCTCGAACATCGAGGCGTCGGACCCCGAGCTCGAGGGCGATGCGCAGCCCGTTGACGAGGGCCTCGTACTCAGCGACGTTGTTGGAGGCGGGGAAGTGTAAGCGTAGCAGGTAGCGCATGTGGACTCCGGAGGTGAGATGAAGAGCAGGCCTGCGCCTGCCCCCGTCTTCATGAGGGATCCGTCGAAGTACATGGTCCAGAGCTCGGCTTGGATTTGTGCCGGCGGGAGCTGGGTGTCGGTCCACTCAGCAACGAAGTCTGCCAACGCTTGTGACTTGATGGCTTTTCGCGGGGCGTAGGTGATGGCCTCCCCCATTAGCTCGGCGGACCACTTGGCGATGCGCCCCGTGGCCTCCCGATTGTTGATGATCTCACCGAGGGGGAAGGATGACACACCCGTTACGGGATGAGCGAGGAAGTAGTGCTGGAGCTTGCGTCTCGTGATGATGATGCCGTAGAGCAGCTTCTGGATGTGCGGGTACCGGATCTTGGCCTCGGAGAGCACCTCACTGGTGAAGTACACCGGTCGTTGGACCGGCAACGCATGACCCTCCTCGCGCCTCTCGACGGCTATGACCGCGCTGACCACCTGAGTGGTTGCGGCCACGTAGAGGAGGAGAGGCTCGGGGGGATCGTCACCCTGGGCGGTCGGCGGTGGCACGAGAATTGGCGCGGAAGTCAGCAACCCCTTCAACTTGGTTAAGGCCTCCTCGGCTTCGACAGTCCACGCGAAGCGTTCCGTCTTCTTCAGCAGGCGGTAGAGGGGCAGCGCTTTTTCCCCTAGCCTCGAGATGAATCTGCTGAGAGCGGCTAGGCAGCCTGTCACTTTCTGTACACCCTTGAGGTCTCGAATTGGGCCCATCCTCGTGACTGCTGAGATTTTTTCGGGGTTGGCCTCGATCCCCCGTCGTGAGACAATGTAGCCAAGTAGCATGCCTCGAGGCACACCAAAGACACATTTCTCGGGGTGAGCTTCACATTCTTGGCCGGAGGCACTCGAACGTGGTCTCGAGATCGCTGATGAGGTTCCCGACTTTCTTGGTTTTAACCACGATGTCATCGACGTAGGCCTCGACGGTTTTGCCTATGTGTTCGCCGAAGATATGCTGCATGCAACGTTGGTACGTTGCCCCGGCGTTTCGAAGGCCGAAGGGCATCGTAACGTAGCAATACATACCAAAAGGCGTAACAAAAGAGGTAGCGAGCTCGTCGGATTCTTTCATCCTAATCTGGTGGTAGCCGGAATACGCATCGAGAAACGAAAGTACTTCACACCCCGCAGTGGAATCGACAATCTGATCAATTCTAGGTAAAGGAAATGGAACTTTTGGACATGCTTTATTCAGACCAGTGTAGTCTACACACATCCGCACTTTTCCATTCTTTTTCCTAACTAGTACAGGGTTAGCTAGCCACTCTGGGTGAAATACCTCCTTGATGAACCCGGCCGCCAAAAGCTTGTGCACCTCCTCGCCGATGATCCTGCGCTTCTCCTCGTCGAAGCGGCGCAGGCGTTGCTTCACCGGTCTGGACCCGGCCTGGATCTCCAAGGCGTGCTCGGCGACTTCCCTCGGTATGCCCGGCATGTCCGAGGGCCCCACGCAAACATGTCGATGTTCGCGCGGAGAAAGTCGACGAGCACTGCTTCCTATTTAGGCTCGAGGCTGGCACTGATGGTCAGCGTCTTGCCATTGGTCGAGGTCGGGTCGACGGGTATCTGCTTGGTGTGCTCCGCCGGCTCGAAGGTGCCAGCGTGGCGCTTTGCTTCAGGGGCCTCCTCGGTGAGGGCGGGCTCTAGGGCCTCGAGCGAGTCGAGTTGGACGTTTGCCTCCCCACGCTCGACGCACTCCACGTCGCAGTGGTACGCGTGCTCGTAGGAGGTGTCGACGGTGATAACCCCTTTTGGCCCCGGCATTTTGAGCTTCAAGTACGTGTAGTTGGGGACCGCCATGAACTTAGCATAGCCGGGCCTGCCGATGATTGCGTGGTAGGTCCCTTGGAACCCGACCACCTCGAAGGTGAGCCTCCCCGGCGGAAGTTGGCCGGCGTGCCAAAGCAGACAGGCAGGTCGATGCGCCCGAGGGGGTGTGCCTTCTTCCCAGGTACGACTCCGTGGAACCCCCGACGCTGGGTCGGAGCTGGTCCCTCGAAATCCCCAGGAGGTCGAGGGTCTCGAGGTATATGATGTTGAGGCTCGAGCCCCCATCCATCAACACCTTGGAGAACCGTACATCGATGATGACGGGGTCGACGACAAGAGGGTACGCTCCTGGATTTACGACATGATCCGGATGGTCGTCACGGTCGAACGTGATCGGCGCATCAGACCAGTCGAGGTACCGGGGTGCTTCGTGGCGGAGTGCAAAGATCTCCCGCGCTCCTTCTTCTCTGTTGAGCCGAGAGCCCGACGGTTGGGCCCCCGTAGATCATGAAGCAGTCGCGCACCGGGGGGAAACCCGCGTCCCCGTCGTCGCGTCGATTGTTGTCCTTGCCCTTAGGCGCGTCTCCTTCTTGTCGCCGAGCTTGGAGTAGAACCCCTTCAACAGTCGGCAGTCTTTTAGCTTATGATTTACGAGGCCCTTGTGATAAGGGCAGGGGTCCTCGAGCATCTGGTCGAAAACAGCCCCGTCAGGGGGCCCTCGAGGTTCTTATGGTCGAGGGCGCCCATGAGCACTTCTTCATCGTTGTCGTCGTCGGCGTCGCGCTTCGCCTTCTGACCTTTGCTTTTGTTCTTCTTCTTTTTGTTGTTGTTGCGGTTCTTGGTTTCGTCGTCGCCCTTGTTCGAGCCCTCTGGCGCGGTCACCGCCTTACCTTTGTCCGTGGAGCGGCCAAAGAAGGCCCCCACTGCCTCGTCGCCTGAGGCAAAGCTGGTGACACGATCCATCAGGTCCTCGACCGTCCTGGGACGGTAGCGTCCTAGCTCATGAACTAGCTCTTGGCATGTCGTGCCCGCGAGGAACGCTGAGATGACGTCCTCATCAGGCACGTGGGGGAGCTCGAGGCGCTGCTTCGAGAACCGCCGAGCAAAGTCGCGGAGGGGCTCGTCCGCTGCCTGCCTGCAACGCCGTAGATCCCAGGGGTTGCCTGGGCGCACGCAAGTTCCCTTGAAATTCCCGTCGAAGACCCTGACTAGGTCGGCCCAGAGTCGTCGATCCGATCCGGGGGGGAGCCCCTCGAGCCACCGGCGGGCGGTGTTCCAAGAGGTAAAGTGGGAGTTGGCGTATGATCACACGGTCGTCGTTCTTCGCTTCGCCAGTTGGCAGCCTAGGCGGAAGTCGAGAGCCAGAGTGGGCTCGACCTCCCCGTCATACTTCACGAATGTTGGTCGGTGGTCGGAAGCGGTCAGGGAGGGTTGAACTGCGGATGGCCCGGCTGAAGACTCTGGGGCCGGGGGGCCGAGGACTTGCCGGTCCTCGTCACTGTCATAGCGCCCCCCTCGATGGGCGCTATAGCCACGCTCCTGGGCCCCTGTCCTAGCGCCGGCGGTTGATGTCGTTGCGGGCGTCGTTGGGGTCTCGAGGCGGCCGGTTGTCGACGATCCGTTCCCAGGCTGGCTAGCTCGAGAGGCGTCCGGCTGGTGGACGGACATCTCGCGCTCGTTGCGGGGCGTGTCTGCGGTTTCCCCAGGCTGCCCCGCGCCGCCGCGAGGCTGAGCTCTCCGCCTGCTGCACAGCGGCTCTGTCTCGAGGAGGTCTTCATTTCCCCAAGCATGCGCCTGGCGTCAGAGTTGGAGACGGCGGGTAGATCAGGGAGCAACATTGCCGCCGCCACCACGTTCTGCCAGGCTCGCGGGAAACGCACCTCGGGGCGTGCTGGTGCCTCGTCTTCGAGGATCTGCCGGTGGACATCTCGAGCGCGGCACGAACACCGGCGCCTCGAGGCTGTGCCGGGTCATGTGCTATAATTTTCTCGAGTTGCAATAGGCGCTGTCGCTCCCCCTCAGCCTTGGCGATGGCGTCCCGCAGCTGCGCGAGCTGCGCCGCCCGGTCATCGCCGTGCTGAGATGGTGCAGCCGGTGCGGGGGTTTGTCCCTCCCCTGAACGCGTGATCCTCCTGCCCAGCCACGTTTCCGGGCTCTTCGAGGTTGAGCTCCGGCCCTGGCGTCGTCGTCGCCGTCGTCCTCGGCGTCGTCCACGACCCCCTCGAGCTGGAAGCACTCCCTGGTGGGGTCCCAGAGGTCAGGGTCGTGGTAGTCGTACTCATCGGAGTCGGAGCTGCTGATGCCGCGCCGCCCGGCTCGTGCCGGACCGTAGCTCGCGGTTACCACTCCCGAAGGTTGGCTCGGCGAGGTGGCTCGACGGTTCGTGAAAGGCCGCGGTCGACGTGCACGGGGTAGACGAATCTCCAGGTCGGTGGTGGCTCGTAGGAGTACGCCCAGACGCTCCTCCCGCTCTGCGGCCGACCGGTCCTGACGGAGCTCGCTGAGGCGGTGGGCGTGAACTACCGCGGGGTGTTGAGGCCAAACGGGAACGCTGGCGTCGGAGGCGTGGGTACAGCCCGTGCGGGAGGAGGCCTGGTGGTGTCGACGGAGCACGGGCTCGGGGGCCTCTGGCCAGGCTCCCGGTCCGTGCGCGTGACAGAACGCGAAACTCGCTGGGGAGTGTGCGCGCGCGCCCTAGAAGTCTCCGGCCGTGCGCCAGGCAGGTTTCCCCTCGGGGACTCTGCGTCGGCCGCGGGGAAGGGGCGTGCGCGCGGGCGCGCACGTGCCCGGCTGTCGATGGTGACGACGGCGCCGCTCGACGGTGGGCGACGCGTGGGGTGCGGTGCGACGCGCCACGCCCCCGCGCGGGGGTGGCGCGCACCGCCTCCGCTCATGCTCTCCGTGGAGAGCAGGTCAGCTCGTTGCCGTTGCGGTGGCCAGGAACTCGAGGCTCCCGAACCAGACGACGGCACCAGCCGAGAACGGGGAGGGGATGAAGCCATCCAGAAAACAACGAGAGAAATCGGCTCGGACACCGAAGGCCCTACCTGGCGCGCCAACTGTCGGTGTTTCGACCCCGGGGTACGACACCAACTAGTATATGATCGCGTGCTCTCTTCCTGGATGGGTGATGCAAGATGACACAAGGATTTATCCTGGTTCGGGCAAAGAAGAGGCCCTACGTCCAGCGGGGGAGGAGGTTCTCGTATTACTTGCACCTAAGTGCTTGTACAGGGGCAATACAAGCTCAATGAGCGTGGAACGGAGTCGCGACTCGTGTTTGTGTTGTGGACTCGTGTGTCTTCCTTTTGGGGTTTCTTCTCCGTCCGCGCGAAGGGCCCTGGCGTCCCCTTTTATAGAGCAAAGAGGAGGCCAGGGTTACACATGAATGACATGTACAGCGCTCGATATGGCGAAGGGTAGGAATCATGTCTTGTCGGGCCACTGGAGCCGGCGGGGGCGTTGCTGCTGTCGAGGCGTCCTTGGAGCGTGACCTCCATCTCGGCGCGGACGTGGAGGCGTGGCGACGTGGGGGCCTACAGCGCCATTCCGGCATGTACAGGACGCGGCGGGGTCCCTCGGGTCTTGGGGTACCTGCCTCTAATAGCATGAAAGCGGTTAGGGCTCGAGGGGCGCGGAGCCGGCCTCGAGTGGCGCCTACGGGGGGCTCGAGCCCCCGCAGGTATGGGCAAGTCCCGGAACGCCCGGGCGTACAGCGGGAACCCAGGCCTCGGGATGAGGCTCGAGGGCGCTTCAGTGTGGGGCATGGCCCAACAGTGTCGTACCTGCGCCTTTTTGCCCATGCTTGAGGTGAAGCGAGATTTGACTGTGGCTCCGGTTTACTGTGGCGCACGTCGCCGTGCACCAGAAGACGTGCCGGAGTAGGGTGAACGCATTAAATACACAGTATGAGGCTGGTATCGGGTGTCTGTCCGCCGCTCGAGGGAGGCGTGAAGCGTCTCGAGGGATAGGCTGTCGCGCCAAAGAGGCTCGAGGTCCCCGCGTGTGGGTCTCGAGGAGCGATGTACGACTGTGGAGGGCTCGAGGCCTATCTACCGGGGCTCGAGGGGTTGGCTTTTTAGAAGGTTTACTTGCTAGGTTTTGTCATTAATTGGTGTTTAGGTTATAACCTATTGTTTTGCGTTGATTGGGGTACCCTTTGGTGTTCCCCCCGACAATAGTATCCACCTTAATCCACATGTGTTGCACTAAATTAGGATGAAGCTCAGTTTAATTAAGACATGTGGATGAGCTAAATATATGAGTATATAAACAAGCCCTTAAGAAGTTATTCACTGATACTTTGTTAGAAACATCTCTTTTAGATCAAAAGGAAAATTTTAACTTAGACCTCCAAAAAATTTTTTACACAGGAATCCCAAACGCACCTAAAGATAAATCTTTTCACTACATGACATATATATATGTAGAGAGAGATAAATACAAATTCACGCATTAGACGCGAAACATGACAGGATTTCACATGTTTGTTAGCCTTTAACCTTTCGTGCTTCTATCATGCACATGCATATATGCTACACCTACACGCATACATACAGATTTATACATCTCTTATATAACTTTCTACTGCAGTACTGTATATCAGCTATACATAACGTTATATCGAATTATACCGTGTGTGCGCTGTGTAACACATACTGTATTATACAAGCAAACATGTATTGATGTAGACGTGTGTGATTACAGTTCAGAGGTCGAAGCTGTGGCTGTTGAAATGGAAGACCGCGCCGCTCCTGCTCTTCTCCGCCCCGCCGCCGCGCCGGAGGTTCCGCGCCCTGCACTCCCTCGCCACGCTCGTCTGCAGCCCCTGCGGTCCGCACACCAGCACGCCCACGTCCGCCGCGTCCCCGGCGCGCTCAGCGAACGCCGCGAACTCCGCTGAAATGAAATTAGTCCACAAACAAATCGATCGGTCGTTAATTAGTTCGCTCGGCTCACCTCGCTCCTCGCTGCAGCGATCAGCTATTCAGCTCCAGTTACCGTCAGTGCGTGCTGTGTGTGTGTGAATGTGAACCGTCAGTTACCTTCGAAGTTCGGCCGGCAGCCGTAACGGGTCGTCCGCAGGGCGGCGAGGCTGACGCTGGGAACATCGTCGTCGTCACCGCCACCTGCCGCAGCCACGGGGTCTGCCTGCTCGGCGCGCGGTGACTGCACCGCGGCGTCCCACTTGTCGTCCTCCGACCTCTGCTTCTCCGACAGATGCCACAGGAGAACCACGAGCCCGCCGGGGAGGGCGACGCCGGCGACCATGCACAGCATGAACAGGAGGCCCAGGTACCACCACGCCACCACGTTGTGCGGCTTCACGTAGTACACCTGCACCAGGGCGTACGCCAGGAGGAACCCGAGCGTGGACGCCAGGAAGTACATGGCCGCCCAGAAGTTGTCCCCGGTGCCGACCAGCCCAGACATGGTCGTGCCGTTCTTGACGAACATGCCAGGGACTTTGTGGTCGTCCACGACGATGCCGTCTTCCTGCAGTTCCAAGTGTGGACCAGTGAGCTGCTACTTCTGCGGTTGTGTATGAAAACGCAGAAGAAGATTCTCTTTAAGAGCCGTTAACTGATGACTCTTACCAATGGAGGATGGGGTTCTTGAGTCACGAAGGCCTGGATATCCAGTTGCAACCTGTCCGAGACAGATGAACTGATGGTCTGAGCATCGACAGCGGACAGGAGAGAAAGCTCCTTGGACTTCTTGACGGACCAAAGGACCAGCACGTTCTTGGGCATGCATTGCTTCCCCTCCTCGATCCTGTGGATTATGTCGCTCAAGATCGCCAAGAACGGCGATATTCCAATGCCTCCTGCCACCAAGACGAGATTCTCGTACCTAAACAGGTATCGAGAGCAGAAGTCATGAACTTAAATTCTTAAAATATATCCAGTGGCATCAACTAGTAGCTAGGGAGTATTTCGGATCAAGTGAAAACTCACATCAAGTGGTAGGGCGATTCATGCCCGTACGGGCCTTCCACGCAGGCTGTCATGCGTCCGCATTGCAACTCAGAGTCACCCCTGTTCTTCTCCTGGACATCGGTGATGATGCTCCTCAGTTTTTCAGTCCATGTGCCGAGTACTTTTATGAGGACCGACATGTGGTATCTCCCATCCATGGGACTTGAAGATACACTGAACGGATGCCACTGCAAGAAGGATAGCTCGCGCACTTGAATGAAGATGAAACTCAAAGCATTGTACCGGAGGCCTGTAGAACACAAGAGGCAATTGTTCATTCAAGCGGGCCTTAGAGGAACCACGGCAACAGATATGGAACAGTGACTAATACAGAGCAAGAGAACTGCCTCTTTACCTGGTGGTTTTGAGAATACTAGCTCCACCGTCCCACACGGGCGGCAGGCGGCTGAAATGATGTCAACTTTGGCCCTTGACTGCCAGAACCTTAAAAAGCGGTCGAGCATGAAGAGGAACACAGCCCCGGCCGAAATACTGAAGATGAAGTCCCCGACATGGAACGCCAAGAACACGATGAAGATGACGTAGAGCTGGTGGGTGTAAAAGAAGAGCTCAAAGAACCTCTTCCTCACTGGGTGAAGTGATGTCGCCCACATAAGTAGGCCGGCTGCCAAGCTGATCACACCAGGCAGGTTTGCTACTCCAATTTCCTTCCATTCTCTCATCTATAGAAAAACAAAAGCCAACATGGCTTGTTACTAGTGTTCTGAGATGCAGGACACGTGTAGCAACAAATTACAATATGCCGTCAACCAAAAATTAAGCCATTTTTTTATCACAGATCGAGAATAATTCTAATTCAGTGTTTACCCTTCAAAATTTTCCATTGTGTGATTTACTAGACAGTGTTTTCCTTAATAGTCGCACAACATTACCCTGAATGGGTCTAAATTACTTTGCAGTTTGCACTTACTTCTTCAAGGAGGCGCCCTTGCATGGACCATGAGATCACAAAGAACAAGCCATGTAATGTAAAGAGAGCCATCGTGAGATGCCCCAACCAGACGTGGTATCTTGTAGCATGCTCAAACGGAATATCGATAAGCCGGAGGAGAACTGAGCCTCTCGCGACTGGCATGAAGAGGAAGAGCATGCAGAACAACCCAACAGCTCCTAAACGGATGCCAATGACATCCAGTATCAATTCACTGCAAGGAAAAACTTACCTTAGAACTTTATATTGCTCAGATCATCAAACTAATTCATGATACTGACTAAAATCCGTTGTTTAATTTTCAACAGTGGTATGAGTAAGACAACTACACAGGTTCTGCAGTGATTGCCTATGAGGCTAAATCTACAGTACTGCAGACACCAAGAATTTGATTGTGCACAAATCATTACAAGGTAGATTAGACATAAGTACTGTAATATAAATAACTTCATACAGAGGATTATCTGTGCATGTTTTCCACAACTTAGGCAGTAACACTAACACTACAGTAGATATATAATCATGTACCATCCACAAAAAGATTTCCTAGGAACATCCTAGATAGTTTACTGGCATGTATAACACTGTTATATTCTAAATAAACAAGTAAAAGAAAGAAAGAACAGTGGGCTTCAGTCAAACAGTTCTTCATTATAGAACATACCTCTCAGTCATCGATGGAATGTCAAATTTTGAGACAAGGCTCACGCTCTCCACAGCATAATAGGTCATTGAGTAGACAACAAAAGTTATAAACAAGACAATTCCGATGAACTCAACTGCAGAGACAACTCCAAAGGGGCCGTCTACAAGAACAGGGAAAGTCCAGAGCCTGAAACTCAGTGACCGCAGCTTTTTTTTCCTGGCACACAAGTAAAAGTAGAGATGAATAATGGGCATGAACTGGAAGCAGGAGCAGGCAAATCTTAAAGAAATCTATGTAAAGATTATGCAAGGCTTCGTTCTGAACTCAAAATGTTCAGATTATCCTGAACTTACAAATGTTCGAATCTGAACGCATCGTGCTGTGTAGGCTTTGTAGCCAAATAAGGACGACTACGTACTTGAAATAGCACCTAAATAATAATTGGACTAACATGCCTACTCTAGTTCAAGTTATCAAAAGAATTCAAGTACTATGCTAGTTATCAAAAGAATTCAAGTTATAAAATAGTATTTTTTTCCCCTCTCAGAAATAAATTACTAAACTACTCAGTTCCCACAGTTCAGGAAGGAGTCTTCTAAATTCTGAAAACTAGAAGACAAAGGGAGGGAAAAAAAAACTTACTCCACCACATGCTCGCTCGGGAAGAAGGAGATGTACACATACGCGAGAGCCGCGATGATCAGGATGGGCGCGCTGAAGGTCAGGAAAATACCCCCTGCCGGAATTCAGGAACAAGAAGAAAGGGGGAAAGAAGCCCAGTCACTTACTCTAGCCTGCTTTAGTTTCAGAGGGGGTTGAGATTGAGAAGGAGGAGAAGAGAAGAGCACAATTTCTAGTCGAGAACTCGAGATCGTACCAGCGATGCCGAACATGGACTCCCTGGTGAGGCCGACCCACTTCTTGAACACTGCCTGCACGGGCTCGGTCGGGTAGAGGAAGATCCCCGCGGCCCAGGTGAGGAACACCGCCCACATCAGGAACTTGAGCACGGTCCTAGCCAGCGACGGCAGCGCGGCGGTCGCCGGCGCCGAGGACGAGCCCTTGGCACCGGCGGCATTGCCGACGCCGGCATGCCGTTGCTGCAGGAGCGGCTCCCGCTCGTGGGCCATGGCAAGGAGAAGGCAAAGCGGACGCGCGAGAGAGAATCTAGGGGGGAAACGGAAAGCCTGCACTAGCTTGCGCGTAGTCCCGTGGGGCTAGGGGCCCTGCCGCTTTTATACGGCTAGGCGTAGGTGCTCGTCTCCGACGGCGATGGGCGGGCGGGGAGGGGGAGCGCCAGGGCGCGCAGGGAGGGGATGATGCCATTGTCAGGTGGTTGCGTCGTTGCAGAGCTGAGTGGCGCCGGTGGCGGTGCCAGTGAGCCACACAACTAACGTGTGCACCGGAAGGCCCCGCCCGTGCGATCAGGTGTGCCAATGCAATTATGCAAACGCCCATTAACAGGTGAAAAAAACTCCCATCGGTCATCAGACGCGGCGCGGCACTACGAGGACACAAATCTGACACCTAGATTGACTATCTCTATCAGCCGCCGCGATGCCGGCAAATTACGCTCCGTTTTCTTAGGTGCGTTTGATTACCGAGACTAAAGTTTAGATCATGTCACAACGGATATTTGATGTTAGTTGAGAAAACTAAATATAAACTAATTATACATATAAAAGGTTAATTTGTGACATGAATAATTAATCTATTATTAGCACAAATTTACTGTAGCCAACATATTAAAATTATAGACTAATTAGACTAATAGATTGTCTTGCAGATTAGTTGTATCTGTGTAATTATTTGGGAGAATTATTTATTTGGCCCTCAAAAAAAAACTCTAGTTCTACGTGGCCCTTTTTCTTTTGAAGTTGTGATATGGCCTTAAAACGAACTTTGTTACTTATTTGGCCTTCGTTAGATTTAAGGGCATGTTAAGTATTGGGTAAAAAGACCATTTTACCCCTGCACCTAAAAACTAAAAAATAGTGTATAAAACAGATATATATATATATATTGTTTATATAAATACTGTTCATATATATATTGTTATATATATATATACTGTTTATATATACATACATATATATACTGTTTTTTTTAATTTTTTTAGGCGCAGGGGCAAAATGTTCTTTTTACCCAATACTTAACACGTTATGCCCTCAATTCTAACGGAAGGCCAAATAAGTAACAAAGTTCGTTTTGAGGCCATATATACAACTTCAAAAGAAAAAAAGGGCCACATAAGTAACCAAAGTTTTTTGAGGCCAAATAAATAATTCTCCCAATTTATTTTATAATTAGTTTATATTTAATACTCCATAATTGAGAATTCAAACATTTGATTTGATATAGATTAAGTTTAGTATGTAGTAGAGTCAAACATTCCTTTAGTTTTCTCGTACCATGAGCTGTGAAAAAAAAGATGGTCATAAAGTAGGGCTTTAGAATAAAAAGAACTTGAGTTTTTAAAGAAAATTGTAGTCTTCAAATACGGATTTAGCAAATATTTTAAAATTAGAAGATATTCATGACATAATAACCTATGGTAAGATAAAAAACAGGAGTATCTTGTAGAAGACTCAAGTTTCAATAGTTTCACAAAATCTTATCTAAGAATGTAAGGATTTATGACACAAACGCCGAGTGCATAAAAAAATCTAAAAACCTAAGGTATATATAGAACGGAAAAATCTCTATTTTAGTTTGAGGTGAGGTAAACTGTATTTATCAATCGTGCTCATTGGCACTAATGTTATTTTCAAATGTTCATAATGTGAATACTATATTGATAGAAAGAAATTATATGTGAAACTATATTTTTAAACCGAGTTAGTGGTTACTCCCTTCATCCCAAGGAAAAGTGATGTTCCGAGATTTTTCAAATAGATTAGTGGAGAAGAGAAATACCCCTAATACCCTTGGTTTAATTTGTTTATCCATTGGCACTAAATGTTATTTTCAAATTCTCATTAAGGTGAATACTATACTGATAGAAAGAAATTACATGTGAATACTATTTTAAAACCGAGTTAGTGGTTACTCCCTCCATCCCAAGAAAAAGTGATTGTCCGAGATTTTTCGAACAGATTAGTGGAGAAGAGAAATACCCCTAATACCCTTGGTTCAGGTTGTTACCATTCTCTTAAAAGAAGTGACACGTCTGTAGGCTAATTGCACATGTAATACTCAGAACATCATTTTTTAGGACAAGCTTCAAATCATTAGAACATTACACGTGTTTATAATTTCTATAATTTAGTGTGGTAATCAGTATTTATCTGTCACTATATAAAAAAATGGAAACAACAGGATTTAAAGATGTGTGATGATCAGTATTTCCCTGTCGCTATAGAAAAAAACTCAAATAGAGTGTGATCAGCTTTTTTTTACATTATTAATAGTGTGCCGTGGTCCCTCGTCTAGCTAGCTGTCCTTTCATCCCTCAAAGAATTTTCATTGATTGGACTAGGACCTTTCCACCTAGCAACATCGCATTCATCCTCCCATGAAGACCACTGTTCTTGTTCAAAAAATAAATAAAAAAAGACCACAGTAGTACAGTAGCCCAGCCAAGTTCAAAAAAAAAAGAAAGAGAAAAAAAAAACTCCAGCCAACGAAATTAAGGTGGCTGCCATTGCTGGGGAGACAGCGCTGCGCGGTGGCCGCTGCTTATCCTTGCGTCCCCACTCCCAGGCCTCCTTGCGCCGTGGGAATCTCCTCTCGACATCACGGCGATCGGAACCGCCGAAGAGAGGTGTCTACTGTCCATTTGTCCAAGACGAAGAGGCTGGATAGATCGACGATGGCCCCACGAGGGGCCCTGACGAGGACGGGTAGGCCCGGACCATAGCTCTCGCTGGGGCCCTGCCAAATGACCATTAGTGCGTGGGCCCCACGGACCGGTGTCGAACCCGAGCTGTCTCAGCCGCACGTATCCCATCTTTCTTGGGCCACTGGTATTCCTCGGCTTCCTCGCGATTATTTATTTATTTTGTTTCCTCCGCAATCCACAGGCAGTAGAGTCCTCGATGTCGAGCAGACGTCAGATCAGATCGACTATAAATCATGTGTAAAGTTTTAGATGGGCTGCGTCTCTCATTTGTTTTGCTTTGTACATGGGCCGTTGAGACGCTGGCCTGCTAAAATCAGTACGCACATAGTAGTGGTGGTGGCCCGTTACTGTTTCCACGTTCTAATGTTCTTTTCCGCGGAGTTTCTTTACTTTATTTTTCTTTTGTTTCTTTTTGTTTCCATTATGCCACCAATGCCTTTTTTTTGCTATATTCCTGTCCCTGTTCCTGCTTTAGATTTAATAACAATCTCATTGCAACATCACGCTCACTGATCTATACGGCATTACTGCTACAATTTGTTGATAAATACATACAAACCGTTCGGTTGAAATTATCGGCGCTTATCAACCCTGCTTATCAACTATGACTATGGTCTGTTTGGTACAGCTCACAACAGCTTCATGAGCTGTTTTTTTTTGCCAAATATCATTTTACAAAACAGCTTCACCCATGAAGCTGTTTTATCCCCTCTCTCACAAAAACAGCTTCATTCATGAAGCTGGAAAAAGTAGCTTTTCACAGCTTACACCTCTATTTCTCTCTCCCAACCATGCATGAAGTTGTTGGTGAAGTTGTTTTGCCAAACATTTTTTTCAATACAGCTCAGCTTCACCTAGTAAGTTGCTCATGAAACTATTTTTCAAAAAACAGCTTCACTAGTGAAGCTGAGCTGTACCAAACGGGGCCTATCACTACAGGAAACACAGGCTTCGCCGAGTGCCTAGAAGTTTGCCGAGTGCCAAATTTTGGGAACTCGACAAACAACCTCTTTGCCGAGTGCCGGACATATGACACTCGGCAAAGCTTAAGCACAAGGCAAAGGCTGCTTTGCCGAGTGCCCGACACTCGGCAAAGAAAAGCACTCGGCGAAGTCACCTCTTTGCCGAGTGTCGTACACTCGGCAAAGATGACCACTCGGCAAAGTGTCGCGGACCAGACGGCATCCAGGGCCGTTTGCTTTGTCGAGTGCCCGCCGTCTGACACTCGGCAAAGATCCCTCTTTGCCGAGTGCCAGCCACGTGGCACTCGGCAAAGCGTGTGGCCCCGTTCTGTGACACGTGGGCTGTTCTTTGCCAAGTGTCACGTGTCTGGCACTCGGCAAAGAGGGGATCTTCGCCGAGTGCCGGCCACGTGCCACTCGGCAAAGCATGTGGCCCTGTTTTGTGACACGTGGGCTGTTCTTTGCCGAGTGCCACGTGGCCGGCACTCGACGAAGATCCCCTCTTTGCCGAGTGTCAGTCCACGTGACACTCGGCAAAGTTTTTTTTTGGGATTTTGGACACCAAATTTTTTGTGGATCATCCCCACAGTACTATGGCCACCATGTTCAAATTTCACAATTTTTCAAAGCCTTTTGTTATATTTTATGTTTTTATTGCATTTTCTTGAATTTTCCCGCTAGACGCAAGTTTGAACTGCGGGTGCATCGAATAATAGATTTCAATGATTCAAAAATTGTTATGGTTGTTCTTGAGTGTATGTTGAGGCCAAATCCAAAAACTGACCCAAGGTTTCGATCAACGTGCTCACGGGGCAACGCCTCCAAATTAAGTGCAGGCGGTTTTTTAATTATAGAAAATGCAAATAAATTCCGAAAATCGCGAAACTTGGGGAGATGTTGTTACATCATATGCGTATGCCGAGAAAAAATTTTGAGAAAGTTTCGAGCAAGTTGTCACGTACGATGCTTATAAACCAGTACATCTCGCCATCCTCTCACATGTGATCACATGTTGAGGTGTACTGGTTGTAAGCATCGTACGTGACAACTTGCTCGAAACTTTCTCAATTTTTTTCACGGCATACGCATATGATGTAACAACATCTCGCCAAGTTTCGCGATTTTCGGAATTCATTTGCATTTTCTATAATAAAAAACCGCCCGCACGTAATTTGGAGGCGTTGCCCCGTGAGCACGTTGATCGAAACTCGGGTCAGTTTTTGGATTTGGCTCAACATACGGTTAAGAACAAGAATAACATTTTTAAATCATCAAAATCCATTATTCGATGCCCCGCAGTTCAAAACTTGCGTCTTTCGAGAAAATTCAACAAAATAAAATAAAGTAAAAAATATATAACAAAAGTTTTGAAAAAGTGTCAAATTTGAACATGTTGACAGTGGTAGCGTGGAAGTGCCTCAAAAAAAATTTGGTGTCAAAATTTAAAAAAAATAAAAAACTTTGCCGAGTGTCAGCCATGGTAGTCGGCGAAGCCTTTCCTGCTGGCCGGGGTATGTCTGCCACGTGGCCCCTCTTTGCCGAGTGCCAGATCGGCTGGCACTCGGCAAAGAGGGGACCTTTGCCGAGTGCCAGTCGATCTGGCACTCGGCAAAGCCGTTCAAAAATAAAAAAAATATAAAACACGCGCTCGCGGCCACACACACTCACACACACCACACACGCGCGCCCCACACACACCGCCCGCCGCCGTGCCCCGGCCCCACCCGCCCCGCCGCACCCCGCCCCGGGCCCCCGCCCCCCGGCCTGCCCCGCCGCACCCCGCCCCGAGACCGCGCCCCTCGGCCCCACCGCGCCCCGGCCCCAGGGCCGCTCCCCCCGGCCCCGCCAAGCCCGGCCCCCCGGCCCGGGCCGCCCTGCCCCGCCGTCGTCCCTAAGCGGCGTGGCCGCCCCTGGCCGGCCAGTGGAGGAGAGGAGGAGAGGAGGAGGTGGAGGAGGAGAGGAGGAAGAGGAGGAGGAGGTGGAGGAGGAGTGGAGAAGGAGGAGAGAGAGAGGAGGAAGGAGGAGAAGATGGCCCCGCCGTAAGCCGCTTCGGTCGCCCCGTCGTCGTCGCCAAAGCTCGTTCTTGCTATTCTCGTCGCGAAGGTATGCCCTATGTAGTAGTAAATAGTTAGTAGTTAGGAGTAGTAGTATTGTTTAGTAGTAGTTAGAGTGTTGTGTTAGTAGTAGTTATACTACTTCGATACTGTTATCTGCATGGAAATAGAAGTAAAGTACATGGCTCATCTTGGTGACGGACCAGGATGTCAGAGATATCATCAGAAGATGATCCCTCCGACTAATCCGGACGGCATTGGAGATCCGAAGACTTGATACGAAGCGTATTTGGATTAGGACTCTTATTGTAACCTAGTTGAGTTCTTAAAGGAAGTCTTGTAATTAGAATAGGACTCCTCTGATGTAACCGACTAGGACTCGGTCTGCGCTCTGCTTCACCCGGATATATAAGGGGAAGCAGGTGCGGGCTCCAGAGATAATCGGACATTGAATCATAATCATACACAAGGCACACGCCGCACTGGACGTAAGGTATTACGCTATTCAGCGGCCTGAACCAGTATAAATCGCTGTCCCTGTGTACTCGTCGAGTCCTACGAACGTCGATCCCCACCGAACAAATCGTCTGAGATTACTCAAGACGAGTTGCCGGTTAACAAACACCGACAGCTGGCGCGCCAGGTAGGGGCTTTCGGCGATTCGACGACCAAGAGCCCGGCGAACCACGACAACATGTTCTCGGCGGGATCAATTTTGTTTTGGCTCATGGACTTGCATCGCGGATGATCAAGGAAAGAAAGCTGCGTCGACAACTTCACACTGATCTGGAAGTGCAAGCTATGCCAAAGATGGATGATCTCACTCAGAACCTAGCAAAACTCGCAGTCCAAGATCCGCGAGATTCCGAGAGCCAACTGAAGTACCCGACTCCTACTCGAACTCAAATTCGGAGAACGAAAAGGACCCAGAGATCAAACATGGCATCACCTTGGACTACGGAACTCAGCTCAGACCTGCAAGACCTAATTGACTCAAAGTTCAAAGAGTATCAAGAGATACCTTTGACTGGAGCTCAGCAAGGACTCGTTTTCAGCTCTACCAAGGAGGGTAACATCGTCCATTGGCCAATACAGCCAGCTCCGGCCAGGCTGGTTGGCACAATCGATCAGCAACTTCCATACCAGTACGGACATCAGCTCCCCTTTGAGGAACACAACACCTCAACAGAACTAATCTCGGCACCTCTACCTTGGAATCGGTTACGCCAGGATCATCAAACCAGGGCTACACTCGTGAAGTCTTCATGGCGGGGCATCAGTCATCTCTACGACCTCCAACCCCCCAGATGTCTTCCAGGATGATGAAACTCTGAGTATGATATCTGATAACGACCCGGAAGGGCCCGCAGAAACCGAGTCCATGAGGCTGAGAGAATCAGGAGGAATCAAGCTAAAGAAGCTCGCAGAAGGCGAGCAACTCATCGCAAGGAAGCCATAGACCGTTACAACGTACGACTCGAGGAGTATAATACCGGGTGCGTCTAGAGGAAGACGCGAAAATCGAGCTCGCGCTCAACGTGACCAGGAGTATCAGTCACAGAACGAGCACAATCGTCGACGAGCCGATTGCTCCTGTAACCTCGAGCCTGAGTTTAAGAGGGTCGCCGGCCATAAAGTCTTCCAGACTCCGTACCAAAACATCCTGGCTCTAGCCACGGAGATGGGGGCCAAGGCCAACCGCACCCCCGACGAAGAACGACGGTTAGTCATGCTTCAGACTACCGCACTTCAACTCCGAGGACGGAATCTTGAGTCCCTAGGATGAGCAAGCTTCATCCACCCAAGCCAGAGGCGGCCTGTTCAAGAGCGACTCGGTCGAGTCCCAGCAAGGAGTCGCCTAGGTCACCGAGTACCTGATCAAGCTGAGGGAGGAGCTGAATCTTCATACAGAGGAATCGCAGTCACAGCATCTGACGCAGTCGATCGCTTCCCCTGCTTCTCCCAAAGGCTCCGAGCAGTCTCGTTCCCACGAAAATTCAAACCGGGAACTATTCAAAGTACGACGGGAAGACAGAACCTAAACGATGGCTCAGGTTGTATGCTCAAGCAGTTGAGCTGGCCGGTGGAAGCAACGACGTCAAAGCACTCTATCTCCCAATGGCTTTAGAAACAATGCCGCTTGCTTGGTTCGACAGGCTTAAACCCGATTCCATCGACTCCTGGGAACAACTTCATCGTATCTTCATCGAAAACTTTGCGGGTGTCCCAGAGAGATCAGATCCCGGACTAAGCTCAGAACCTGTAAGCAACAGAAAAACGAATCAATGCGGGAATACTATAGGCGCTTCTCAGAGATCCGCTCTACAGTATCCGACATCACAGACAGAGAAGTAATTGACCTATTTGGCAATGGCATTTGCGAAAGGTACAATTACAAAGATTTCATCAAGCAGGACCCGACCACCGCTGACGAGTTCCATCGGGCCGTAAACTCCATGATGGCGACAGAAGAACGTACACAGGAGCGTTTCCCCGATAGAAACACGCAGGTGATCGAGGGAACAACCAGAGAGGCAACCAGGCACCACAACAAAACCCGGAAAAGGACAGGAGACAATACTGTTGCTGCCATGGAGCCTCAGAAGAAGGGGAACAAGCCATTCACCTTTGATGACTTACTCGACGGACCGTGCCCTTTTCATCCGAAAGCCGGACATCAGGCAAGGCACTGTCGACAACTCAAGGAGCGAGGCTTGAACTCTGACTTCAACAAAAACAAGAAGGACAAAGGCAAGAAGACAGCTGAGGACCCTCCGCAAGACACCGGTGGTTCCAACACCCCAAAGGGACTATCAATGTCATTTTTGGGGGAGTAACTACCAGTGACAGCAAGAGGCTTCAGAAACTTTCGCTGGAGAGATCATGTCTACAGAACCAGCAACTCCTAGATACCTTGACTGGTCGGAGCACCCGATCAGCTTCTCCCAAGCGGACCAATGGACCAGCGTCTCCAATGCAGGGCACTACCCGCTAGTCCTGGATCCCACGGTCGCCGGTTTACCTTGAGCAGAGTACTCATCGACGGAGGGGCAGGACTCAACGTCATCTTTGCAAACACCCTACGCAAGATGAATCTGGATCTCGCAACACAGCTCACACCATCAAGTGCCCCCTTCTACGGCATAGTACCCGGAAAGGCGGCTGTACCACTCGGAAGAATCATATTACCCGTAACTTTTGGAACTCAGATCAATTACTGGACTGAGTACATCAGTTTCGAGGTAGCTGACTTCGAGTCATCATACCACGCCATATTTGGACGAACAACCATCGCCAAGTTTATGGCAGTACCTCACTACCCGTACCTCCTCCTGAAGATGCCGGGTCCTAAAGGAATCCTAACTTTCAGAGGTGACTTGAAGCGATCATTCGATTGTGATACGGAGGCTGTCCAAATCGCTGAAAAAGCTCAACTCACCCGGGATTACAAGAACTCGCTCAGATGGTATAATACCAAGCCTGAGATTCAGAAATCCCAACCAAGAAGGCGGGTACTATCCAACCATCAACAACAGTCTTTACAAAAAGCATCGACCTAGAAACCGGTGATCCCTCCAAGACGGCAGTTATCAGCGGTCATCTATCTGAATAGGAATTCGCGCTCACCAAGTTTCTTAGAGCAAACAAAGATATATTTGCTTGGAAACCGGCTGACATGCCGGGAGTCCCAAGGAACTTGCTGAGCACAAACTGGAATTAAAAGAAGGGTCTAGACCTATCAAGCAAAGATTACGACGATTCTCACCAGAGAAAAAAGAGGCAATCAAGAAGGAAATAGCCAAACTACTCGCAGCTGGATTCATCAGAGAAATCCTCCACCCGAGTGGTTAGCTAACCCAGTGCTAGTCAAGAAGAAGAACTCTGCCGAGTGGCGCATGTGTGTCGACTACACAGACCTCAACAAACACTGTCCAAAAGATCCTTTCGGATTACCAAGGATAGATCAAATAGTTGATGCCACCGCAGGCTCCGCTCTTTTATCCTTTCTGGATTGCTAATCCGGGTACCATCAGATTGCCCTCAAGGAAGAGGACCAACCCAAGACATCGTTTATAACTCCTTTCGACGCCTACTGTTATAAAACCATGTCCTTTGGGTTAAAGAATGCAGGAGCCACTTATCAACGAGCTATTCAAGATTGTTTGGGTGATCAGATTGGCCACAATGCAAAAGCTTATGTCGATGATGTGGTCATAAAGACAAAGGATCCGACTACCCTGATATCAGACCTGGAGGAAACTTTCAACCGACTATGCGCATACCAATGGAGACTCAATCCCACAAAATGTGTCTTCGGAGTACCTTCGGGCCAATTACTCGGATTTCTCGTTAGCCATCGGGGCATCGAGGCTAGCCAAAAACAAATCACAGCTATCATCAACATGAAACCACCTACCTCAGTCAGGGATGTTCAGAAGCTCACTGGGTGCATGGCTGCACTAAATCGATTCATCTCACGGCTAGGAGAAAAGGGATTACCTTTCTTCAAATTACTCAAGGCTGGCGATAAATTTCAGTGGACGGAAGAAGCGGACAGGGCCTTTGAACAACTCAAAGGATACCTAACCAATTCACCTATACTGACACCACCAGAACCCAGGGAGCCGATGATGCTTTATATCGCAGCTACCACACATGTCGTAAGCACAGCGATCGTGGTTGAGCGCAAAGATGACAAGCACATCTACCACACCCAGCGACCAGTGTACTACATTAGCGAGGTACTCTCTGATTCGAAGGTTAGATACCCACAAGTACAGATATTACTCTATGCTCTACTCATATCTTCAAGAAAGCTACGACATTACTTCGAGGCTCATGAGATTACAGTCGTCACGGATTTTCCTCTGGGAGAAATCCTCCATAATCGTGATGCCACTGGAAGGATTTCCAAGTGGGCAGTCAAATTGGGGGCCCTCAACATCAAGTTCACTCCGAGGAAAGCAATCAAGTCACAGGCTCTAGCGGATTTCGTCGCCGAGTGGACAGAGATACAGCAGATCCAAGACAGTGCTATTCCTGATCACTGAAAAATGTACTTCGACGGGTCCCTAAAACTCGGAGGAGCAGGAGCCGGAGTACTTCTAGTATCACCCGCCGGAGAGCAGCTCAAATACGTTCTGCAGATATTGTGGCCCGCCACCAACAACGAAGCAGAATATGAAGCGCTACTCCATGGACTCAAGCTAGCAGTCACACTGGGCATCAGGCGACTCCTAGTCTATGGCGATTCTTCCATAGTAATTCACCAAGTCAACAAAGACTGGGATTGCACAAAGGAAACAATGAACGCCTATTGCGCGAAGTCCGCAAGCTGAAAAAACACTTTTCTGGGCTGGAACTCATTCATATTACCCGGGATCTCAATGTGGCAGCAGACATCCTAGCAAAATTAGGATCTGACAAAGCCTTGGTCCCTAGTGGTACCTTCGTACATGAATTATCCAAACCGTCAATCCAAGAGAAAGAAGAGGCCGAGTCAGCACCATCCATCGAGGTTCTAACTCTAGCACCCGACTGGACACAAGTCTATATTGACTACTTCAAAGAGCATAAACTGCCAAGTGATAAAACTACCGCAAAACAAGTCTCCAGACGTAGCAAGAACTATGTTTTAGTCGGGGACAAGCTATATCGACGCGGAGCTTCATCAGGAATCCTCCTCAAATGCATCTCACCAGAAGAAGGCAGGGAAATCTTAAATGAAGTTCACTCGGGTGTTGCGGTAACCATGCAGCTTCAAGGACTCTAGTGGAAAAATCTTCAGATCAGGGTACTATTGGCCCTCAGCCTTGAAAGACGCGGAAGACTTAGTCCGTCGCTGTCAATCATGCCAGTTCTTTGCCAAGCAGCAGCATGTACCTGCACATGAATTGATTGTATTCCTCCATCATGGCCTTTCTCATGCTGGGGACTTGACATGGTGGGTCCTCTTAAGCGTGCTCCAGGCGGGTTCGAATACATCTACGTCGCAATCGACAAATTCACAAAGTGGATCGAGTATATGCCCTTGGTCAAGTTCAATGCATCTAAATCAGTACAATTCATGCAGAGCATCTTTCACCGCTTCGGGATGCCGCACAGAATCATCACCGACCTCGGGTCCCCTTTCACGGCTACTGAATTCAAGTCATGGGCCAGCAACTGCGGAATCAAGATAGACTATGCATCAGTAGCTCATCCACAGTCCAACGGCCAACTTGAACGAGCAAACGCCCTGATTCTTGCAGGGTTAAAACCAAGACTATTTGACCTTCTAAAAGATCACGGCGGAAAGTGGGTCGAAGAACTGCCTAAAGTAGTCTGGGGGCTACGGACACAACGAAGTCGGGCAACAGGCCAAACTCCTTTCCTCCTGGTATATGGCACTGAAGCGATCCTCCCGGCTGACTTAATCTGGAACGCCCCACGAACAGAGCAGTATAACGAAGGCGAGGCTGATGACACCAGACGGCTAGAAGTCGACAGCCTCGAAGAAGCCGATTAACCGCACTCTTTCAGTCAGCAAGGTACCTTCAAGGGATGAGGCGCTACTACGACAAGAACGTCCATCACCGCACTTTTCAAGTAGGCGACCTGGTCCTGAAGAAAATTCAGAATACTACAAGGCGCCACAAGCTTATGAGTCCATGGGAAGGACCTTACATTGTATCCAAAGTAACAAGACCCGGGTCATTTGAGCTAGTCACTGAAGATGGATCTCCACTGCCAAATTCATGGAATATTGAGCACTTGAAGAAATTCCATACTTAAGGACTACGCTACAATCCTGACCCAGGGCATTTGTATTTATTAGTCGGATATTAATAAAGTTTGGAGTTCATCAGAAACAAGAACTTACAAATTATCCAGGCTTTTTTCTACATCTCATCACGACTAATCAGTCGCATAAAAATCTCTGCAATAGCAGGGCTTACCACCGACTAATATTTAATATTACTCGGACGGATCGGTTCAGCGGTAACCATATTTGAGTTACGAGCTTTGAGCTCAATACAACTCACAAGGTAGTACGGCTTAACACCCGGCTATCAGCCTATAGTGAATATGGTATCTGTCGTAGTAGATACTAGTTCCTATAAGGCATAACAAGGTGGAATAGTACCCACCCTGTTACATATTTACCGGACAGAGGTCCATCTACCTTCGCACCCAAGCTGCGACCATCAAGAGGATATGATCCACCCAGAAGGAACCACGGTTACGGTCCTTCAAGAGGTGTCTGATCAGAATTATCCCTTGAACAAGGGTACTAAGAGTAGTACTCGGGCAAGACTAAGTTCTCTACACAATCACTAGAGAGACAAAGTCGTACGACCCACAACAAAAGTGCTAGAGAGCACTCGGATAGACTCGTCTAATCAGACGCCTGGTCATACATCCACATAAAGTAAACTCAACCTATTGCCGAAGAAATTTCTCGCAATAAGGAGTTGATCATATACAAAATCCATGAGATTTAAAAGTAACCAATATTTTTTATATTTCATGATAATCGTTTACAGGGGATACAAGCCGCGCGGAAAAGACTAAGGAGACTAAATTACTCTACAAGATCTAGAATCTGTGAGTACTCCTCCGCCGCGGTCTTCACCTTCTCTTGCATCGCTGCAAGGTCCTCGTCGCCTTTGCCTTCAGGGAGGGTCATCAGAGCAGACAGGTCGAAAGACGGCAGATGCAACCGCAGCGTCGCCATCAGACCTTGCACTACAGAAATTGACATATCTTTGATATATTGAGCCAGCCGCCCAGGCGCAGCCTTGGCCCGATCAATCAAAGTCTCCTCAACTCCTTCTGGCGCCGGAATCATGTTCAGGATGGGCTCGACAGCATGCTCCAAGGCCTTCAGAGAAGCTTGCGAAGATTTGAGAGCCTCCCGCGACTCCTTCGTAGACTTCAGAGCCTGCAGAAGATCCCGGTCAGCACCCTCACGCATCAATTTGGCTTCCTGAAGAGTACTTTGCGCATTAGCAAATACCTCCTCAAGCTCCGCCTGTTTTCGGTTGAATGCGCTTTGCCACCCAGAAGCTAACTTATTCGCATATGCATAAATATCAGTCGGTTATCATATAATCAGATTGACACTATGGAATCGACTGACACAGAAAACTACAAAGTTTACCCTCAAGCTGCTTTTTGGAAGCCTTCTTCAGCTCCTTCATCTTTTGCTCCATAGAGGCAGCTTGGCTATTAGCCCAACCTCACGGTCGTTAGCAGCGTCACGTTCTGTCACCACCACTCCTTGAGGCTGCCTTGGAGTTCATTGATACGGTTATGCAGAAGCTGGGTGGCTATTTTGACTAATCTGGTCCTGGGCAATGTAATCCCAGAGCTCTTGGTTCTCACGGGACATCTCCTGGCGAATCCGGGCGACCTGATCCTAACCTTGAAGTCAAAGGCCTGCATACAAACAATATTGTGGGTACTCGGATGCGACTACAGTACAACAAGAATAAATTGAGAATCTTACCTCAACAAATTGGTGAAGAGCTTCGACAGGAGCTCTCACTTGATCGCTCAGCTCCTTCAACCGGGTGAGGTCCTGATCATACCCGGATACGTCGAGAGTCGCCCCCTGGCGCGAGGACTCGGGGACATCTACAGACCCTCCCTGTTGACGAGTTGAATCTTCTACACGGATATCCGCCAAGACCATGTCCAGGGTTGGCTCATCCGGCTGTCGCGTACGGAAAAACAGTCATTGAACACAAACTCCAGCTGAGCAGGAGAACGAAAGATGGAGAACGGCCAACCAACCTGAGGCAATGGGGGAACATCCGCATCAGGAGCCGCATCGGCCTGAGACTTGGACGGAGAGGAGCCAGGCAGCGGATCTACCTAGCTAAAGGTTGGCGGCACACTGGAATCATCCTTGGCCAGCGACCCCGACTCCTCTAACGCCTGGGAATCAGGAACAGTACTCGAGGCTGTTGCATCCGGTTTCGTTTTCCTACAAACAGACGAGTACTCATGTCAGTATCAGAAATCTGTGAACACTCTACAAAAGCTGAAAACTTACTTCACGAGCTTCAATGGCTTCGGCAACTTCAAGAGAGGCTGCTTCAGAAGCGGATCCGGAACCGGAGTTTCTTCATGGATTACACCACTTGAAGTCCCTTGAGTTGTCTCAGCATCTGGTACATCGCCATATATAAGAGTTTATCAAAATCCAGATACAAAAGGACTATCGAGTACTCGGGTTTCCCCTTACCAGGAGCACCCATATTACAGTGCTTTTTCAGCCAGAGCTGGTGACAAAAGTACTTTTCGAACAGCACGACGCCTACCAGTGCGAGCCTTCTTTGGGATAGTTTCCCCGGCGTCTTGAAGTGGAGTCGGTGACCTCTTCCGGCTACTTTCGGCTTCCGGGTCTATAAGCATGACATCAGAGTCAGTTGAATCTGTGTCAAGCCAGTCAAGATCTTCAGGAGAGCTCGGCTTGTTGGGAAGATCCTCACTTCGGATAGGACCCCCCAAAACTATGCCTCCACCTTCTTCAGTCGCCGGAGGCAGGGGAGGACAATCATTGTCATCTCTCCCCTGGCCCTAGAAAAAAAGAACATTCAGTCAGGTCAGAAGGATATTTATTAGAACTCGAAGACATGGTAAATCATATACTTACCTGAGGCGGAGGGTTAATGGCGGAGAATGTTGTCACCACTGGAGCAAGGTGTTCACGACTCTTGAGAAGCCGGTTCACCCTCCATAAGACTTCACAGTCTGACAACTGTTCGATGGCATGACGTCCCGGGTCATTCTTACTCAGGTACTCGAAGCCAAAATTGGCTCGCTGTTGCAGAGGATGGATGCGTCGTGCAACAAAATCTTGGACGACAGAGTACCCGGTCACGCCGTCGAGCTTTAATGCATCTATGGAATCAATAAGAGGTCGGATAGCCTCTAATCCTTCAGCACTAATCTTGTCTCTCCACTCACGGCACTTTTGCGGAGGCCACCCGTCATGACGACGAAGCGCCGGCGGAGGGTTTGCCATATAAAACCAGCCGGAAGCCCAGTCTTTGACAGAATCCGACAAATCTACAGCTATGTACTGACTAGCAACCTCTAACCTTAACTGGATGCTAGCACCGCCGACTACCTCTACACTAGCATCACTGGGTTGACACTTCACCCAGAAGAATAGCGGAAGAGAGTGTAAAAGAAGGGCAGATACCCAGAAAAGCTTCACACAGATGGGTAAAAATTGCAATGTGGAAGCAGGCATTGGGAGTGATATGGTTGAGAGTCAAACCATAATAGTGTAGCAATCCACGGAAAAAGTCAGAAGCAGGAAGCCCTAATCCCCGCTCGACAAAGGACTTGAACATCACTATTTCAGTGGTGTTGGGGGCAGGAGCGCGGTGATCGGTGGGCACTCTCCATCCATCAAGCGGTTGTGGTCGAAGTAATCCTTGTTGCGCCAAGAACGCCAGCTCTGACAAGATGGGTGTCTGGTTTTTTCCAACCAATATGTCAGTTGGGGGATTGGGATGCTTCGGCTTTCGGTGGTGGTGATCCTAACCTTCTTCTTATCACCAGCGGCTTGTCTCTGGGACCCATGTTGATGACGAGAGACTTTCTACGCATCAACTAATGGTTCGCTAGGGGATTTCTAACTCTGAAGGCAAGCTTGATGAAAGCGTGAGGGACATACAGCCCGACGGCGGCTTATTATAGATCTGTTTTGTTAACCGTTCATCTCTCACAAACGACGTTAAGAGACTGTTCAAAACCCTAACGGGTGAGAAAGCGCTACAAACGGCGTCAGCTCAGCTAAACAGACAAGTTTCCTTCTTTCACAAGACACATTTAGTACTCGGAGAACAAGACTGAGGACTCGGAAAATATTCCAAGTACCCGGATCTTATTTATTATTACTCGGAATTACAACAGAGATACGTGGCAACATCTTGAGATACAGCAATTATCAGCAGAAGTAATCAGGATGTAAAACGCTACTCTAGTGTAATCAAGGTACAGAGCCTTGATGCCTATTGCACCAAGGACCGGGTTCAGTGAGACGCAGTAAAGCAGACACAGAACCTTGGGTAGACTCTATCTTTTCAGTGCATCCCAAGGTGGATTTCAGGCACCACCCGGTACTCAAGGAACTCCAGGGAAGACCATCACCCTCGCCGCCCTTTTGACAACCTGTGACTCCGAGGTTATCTACGAGTGGTAGTCACAAGAGTTCTTCTAGGCGCACCTTTGTATCCCTCTGCTCGCGACCACTTGGAAACCACCCTGGCGGATGGTCCCTTCACAGGAGTTCTTCTGGGGCCTCATCTTTTTTACATAAGGAAGACACCCGGGGGCTTGGCCATCTCCGTTGTCACTACTATAAACTCATGGGACTAAGAGAAGTTCTACACTCCTATAGGATATGAACTCCTTGCTTCCCAGGCAGGGTATTTATAGCGGTTTCTTCTTGGTCTATGGACATGGTTCATCAACAAAAGTGACCGCTGGAGCAATAATTCAACCAATGTACTGTGGTGCATGTGAAGCTTGATATCGGTAACAGAGCTGTTTCCCACATCCACTTCAAGACAAAAACGACAAAGTTTGTAGTTGCAGAAAACGACAACATCATTATTACAGCATGCTGAACAGTCACCGGTCAATTATTGCTGGCTTCATGGTAATTTTATTCATTAGGGGTGATACGGGATGTTTGTTGAAAACATTACCCACCTGAAGATGAATATTCATTACTCGGACGGTTTAAGCAACGAATTGGTGAAAGTTTCGACTCCTCATTTTCTTAAATAGATTATTTGATCATATATTCCTGAAGATCCCAAGTGCCGACTACTAAAGTACTCGGAACTCAGTCTCGGGGGCTGCAGGGTAATCTATAAAGAAAATGTTTTTCTTACCCAAGAATTACTCGGAAAAGGCTCAAAAGATCCTCAAAGTTATTATAAATAACAAGAGGCTCGGGGGCTACACCCTATGGGTGCACTTTTCAGGAAAAAGTGCACGCCATGGAAGTTCTTTACCCTACGGAGCACTTCAAAGATTTCTCAAGATATTTCTCGGAGAATTCCTCAAAGAGAAACTCAGAAGTAATGATCTGAGAAAATGATGAAGAGCTCGGGGCTTGACGGACCAGGATGTCAGAGATATCATCAGAAGATGATCCCTCCGACTAATCCCGGACAGCATTGGAGATCCGAAGACTTGATCGAAGCGTATTTGAATTAGGACTCTTATTGTAACCTAGTTGAGTTCTTAAAGGAAGTCTTGTAATTAGAATAGGACTCCTCTGATGTAACCGACTAGGACTCGGTCTGCGCTCTGCTTCACCCGGATATATAAGGGGAAGCAGGTGCGGGCTCCAGAGATAATCAGACATTGAATCATAATCATACACAAGGCACACGCCGCACTGGACGTAAGGTATTACGCTATTCAGCGGCCTGAACTAGTATAAATCGTTGTCCCTGTGTACTCGCCGAGTCCTACGAACGCCGATCCCCACCGAACAAATCGTCTGAGATTACTCAAGACGAGTTGCCGGTTAACAAACACCGACACTTGGTACTATTGTGATTGTTGGCCTTCGTGACTATGTCTGGTATACATGTGGTTGTTGGCCTTCGTGCCGACCTTTTCTGCAGGTTTTGGGAACCTCCCCGTGCAGGGGAGGTGCTGCCAAATTTTTCGATCGAGACTAACCATATGCTCTTTTTTTGGCAGGAGGAGGACCCGTCGGAGGGACTCGGCGACCCCGATCATCTTCGTCGGCGTTGCGGGTCTGCCTGCAGCACCGCGTCGTGTCGCCACTGGCCCCGACTCACCACTGCCCCGCTACCCTGACCTCACCGACACCTTAGGTATAACCCCTCTATCCGTATCCTTAGGTATCTAGTCGTTGGTCGCGTAACCTAGTTAGACGTCTCCCGTTCGAAAGAGATGCAGTCTTAGATATTCAGACCTTTGCATATCTGCGACCGTATCTCTTTCGGATTGTCCACGTATTTTGGACAGCCCGCGAATGCGTAGATGAGCTAGTTTCCATGTTCTGCTCCTGTCAGAGTCAGAGTTTCGGCACCACCTCCTCGTTGTTCTCCGGATACACACTCTCCCTGCCAAGACGTGTATCGGGAGAACAACGAGGAGGTGCTACCGAAATTCTGTATCGGGTAGGAGTAGAACATGGAAACTAACCCATCTGCGCATCCTCGGGTGGGATTAGGACCTATCCTTCACCTATTAGATGGTAGGAACGCCGTGTAGATGCAATTGCTGGTTTTATTACTCGCTTACATATGTATTTGCCAGAGGATGGATAACCGTGACTGGATGTACACGAGCCACGCAAGTAAGAGCATAGAATGGGTTACTAAGACCAATGCTTTCTTAGAGCATGCGTTTGGTCCGGCTGCTAAAGGGTCGAGTCGGATGTCGTGTCCCTGCAGCAAATGTGGGAACAAGAAAAGAAAATATAAGAATAACCAGGGAGACCGACGTCACTAGGGAGCAGTACATCCAGGTACGTACAAAACAGTAATACTGATTGGTCCATCCATCAGTTAGCGGCTCTTCTAACATATTAAATACTTATTGTCTTGCAGTTCTGTCCTGGTTGGTGCGCCAATCACCTAGACTGCTGGTTGGCCATTGTGGACAAGTGGAAATCGGATGAATGGTACGAGAGGCACAGTGCCCGCCGAGACTGCCGCCTGTAGATGCCTGGGATGCCACATCACCAAGGAAACCTTAGCCTCAACGCGTACGCCGACAGATGGGTATGCTCTACTGATTTTTTTATTCTAACACTCAATTACTCATTACTTGTAATCATCTGTGTGTTTTCCTCGTAGTCCCAGTCGCATGGTGGTGAGGAGTGTCTCCCTTTCAAGGCGTACCACTTGTCACACCAGGGCAAGGCGACTGCAGCGAGCACCCAGTACAACCCAAACGTCGGGCCCGAGGCGTACACCAACGCGAACACCTACACCAAGGTCACCGTGTACACCACGGCGGCTCGCGAGCGCCATGGGGAGGACTTCGATCCGGCCAGCCAGCCCCTAGATACAGACCCGGTGATGAGGCTGGGAGGAGGGAAGCAGCACGGTCGATACTGGATAGCCAACAACGCAGTTGACTCGTCCTCTGTTCCCAACCTCGCCGAGATTCGAGCTGCCAGCACGAGCTCCTCCGTCTCCATACGACCTCGACAGCCGACCTCACAGCAGATGATGACAACACTTCAGGTAAGTACTTATTCTATTCGTCGTTCATTGCTTTTACACATATACCTTGTCTTTGCATTGTTTAAACATTACGGGACGAATTTTGCAGGCCCAGATGTAGGCCCAGGCGGACCAGGTGCAGAGGTTGCAGGCCATGCATGAGGCCCAGGCGGCGCCCCATCGTCGCGAGTTACTGGTCGTCCAGCAGCGGGAGTCGCAGAGGACGCAGGACATAGCTCACTTCTTTGGGAGCCTGAACATCCCGGGTGTTGTCGTGCCTCCCTCGCTGCTCACTCCTTTTGTGCCTCCTGTTACTCCTTCGACAGAGACTCCGGTGAGTATATATGGTTGTTTATATTTCTTTAACTTTTACGGCCGTTGAAAGGTCCTAGTTTGGTTTTGGTAATTGAGTGACAACTTAGATGGACTAATATGTGTTAAAGGTGAATTACACAGGTGATAGTCCATAGATGATCATGTGTGAGCAACATATGCCATAGAGGAGAAATGGCTTGGAGGATGTTGCAAGGCTCACACATGTGAAGAAGGAGCTTAATGCACATGAAACATGACATGTGGTCATGTGGCTAAGATGGTGAAGATCAAGGCAAGACTTGGCTTGATGAACCGATTGCGAATGTGAAGGGCAAGTTGGAGGCTTTGAAGCCGTTGGTACCGAGTGTCGGGAGGCTTAAGCAAGACTTGGCGCCGAAGGACCAAAGCGATGGTGAAGAGCAAGTGATGTCAAGATCGATGGACCATGGAGGCCATGTGATGATATGAAGTGGATCATATCATCTGATCAAGGTTGATGCATATGTTGCATCAACACATGGAGGAGAGGGAATGGAATGCGCAAGGCAAAGGTATACTTGTAGGGTATTTCTTTTCACCGGTCATAGGTGTGTAGAGAATATTATGACCGGGTTTAGGATAGATGGCCGTACTATCAAGAGGAGCAAACTTGTTTGCATATCGGTCATCTAGTGCCACTTGAGTGATCTAACATTGCGATGTTGCTAGGATCGAGTGGCGTGGTGAGAGCAAGTGAAAATCCTTTGAAAAATGTTTGTGAAAATGCTAACACACATGCACAAGGTTGTATACACTTGGTGGTGTTGGCATCTTTGCAAAGGAGAAGGTGTTGGAGTTGATTTGGATCAACTCAGAGAAGTTTTGGAGAAAGCTTTGGTTGGAAAAAGAGAAGCGATGGATCTTGGATTGGAAAACTGTACTAACCCTTTGTGAGTTGGATTAGCTTTGTATGTGGAATGTGTAGCCCTCTAAATAAGCTTTCCAAAATGTCCAAGATCATTGAAATCGGAGTTCAGAGCTAAGAGTTATGGCCTTTTTTGCGAGGAGTTCAGGATGCTGAAATCGGTAGTACCGCCCTGTAGTCGGTAGTACCGACCCTACTACCGACCCCTGTACGCAGCGTGCAAACTCTCTGTTCGGGAGACGGTTTGGCCTACCGGTAGTACCGCTATATGGCCGGTAGTACCGGGCCACGGTAGTACCGACCCTAGGGGTTGGTGGTACCAAGGTTTGGAGGAAGTTTGGGAGCGTTCTGTGTAGATCTTGTTTTGGCCTACCGGTAGAACCGCTATAAGGTCGGTAGTACCAGGGCCGGTAGTACTGACCCTACTACCGACCGTGTTAGAATGTCGTTTCTAACGATCTTTTGGACCGCCGGTACTACCGACTCTCGCCCCGGTAGTACCGACCATAGGCGTGGGAGTTCGGGAAAAGGGGAAAACGGCTAGTTGGTGGCTCCGCTCTATTAATAGAGGGGTGGCCGGCCCTTGGGAAAGGTTGAGCACCCTAGGGACTTTGTGTCCATGGTTGGGAAGTGCTTAGGAGCCCTCTAACTCACATATGCTTATTGGTGCTTATCCGATTGTGTGAGTGAGCGATTCTAGTGTGGTGCATGAGAGATTGCAAGTGTTGGCACTAGGTGTTCGAGTTGCAAGCCGGTGGTGCTTATTACTCTTGGAGGTTGCCACCTCCTAGACGGCTTGGTGCTTGTCTCCGTCGTGAAGCCCGCGTGAAGATTGTGCGTGGCTCCGGAGAAGCTTTGTAAGGGGCATTGTGCTCGCCCCGCGGGAGATCGCGAAGAGCAACTCTAGTGGAGAAGAGGCGTGAAGAGCGCCAAGTGGTCCGGCCGGATCGAACGCTAGAGCTCTTGGTGAGCACTCCATCGTGGAGAGCGTGACTTAGGGTCACCACTAGCAAGAGGATCGGCGACAACCTTGGGCTTGCTTCACAACGGGACTAGCTTGGTGGCAACCAAGTGAACCTCGGGATAAAATCTTGTGTCCTCGTCTCTTGTTGCTCTTATTGTTCTTTGTTCCTTGCATATTACGCTTGTGTGTGTTCTTTGTGTTCTTCCTCCCTCCTTCACTCTATCTTAGGTTGGGAAGACTCGATCTACCTTTTGGCAAGGAACCAAGACGTGAGAAAGCTACAATCATCATCTACAACATCTAGGGAAGTGGGGTAATTACTAGATCTGAAATCACATCTCACCCACTTCGATTTCGTAGCTTTCTGCAGGTGGTCGGTAGTACCGACTGGATGAGTCGGTAGTACCGGTACTCTATACCCGGTAGTACGGACCCTACTAACGGCCCTAGTACCGACTGCCTGTTCTTTACACTAGCTTGTTTTTCAATACATATACTTGTGCTAGTGTTTAGTGGCTTAGTTTTTGTAGCTAAGTTGAGCTCTCTAATTTGGCTTGTGTAGCCTTGTTATTGAGCATTTCTAGTGAGCTTAGGAGCTTTGTGCTTTGCTTACTAGATTGCGTAGGAGCTTCCCCGTGCTTGAAGTACTAGTTGCATAGGCTTGTGTGACCTTGCTTCTAGAATTGATTATGTGAGCTCTAGCTAGCCCGACACCTTATTTGCTTTGTTTAGAATCTTTTGTAAGGTGTCATAGAGTATAGGTAGAGGGGTGTAGTCTTGGCTAGACCGATAGTTTTAATTCCGCATTTGTTTCGGTTAGCCGCTACGATTAGTTTTAAAAGTACTATTCACCCCCCCACTAGTCCGCCATCTCGACCCTTTCAGTCGTCCTCCAGGTGCTAACGAATTTGCTTCTCCTTTGTGCACTCACAGTCGGAGGGTTCGGCACCGACTCCTCAACCTGGCCTTCCTCCGCACACTCTACACATCACTGGTGGCCCTCCTCCGCAGCCTGGGTGGCTCCCCGGTGGCCCTCCTCCGCCCTATGGGTGGCCAGGTTACCTTCCTGGCCAGTCGGGGTACACCGGGTGGCCATCTGGACCCCCGCCGCCCGGGTGGCAAGGTTGGCAATGTGGTCCTTCGGGCGGGTCGTGGGACGCGTGACAAGGTGGGGGTTCTTCATAATCTGAGCACCAAGGTGAGCAATGAGGGCCGACTTAGATTTGTCATGGACTTGTGAGATGGATGTGATGGACTTGTGAACTTGTGATGAACTTGTAATAAACTTGTGACCTTGTGATGCATGGAGACTGAACGTGTGATATTTGTCTTAAATGGATATGCATGTGATATATGGATGTGTGATATATATGCATGTGATATTTGTCTGAAATGAAATATGGATGTGTGATATTTTTTCTGTGAAGGAAAATGAAAACAGAAAAAATTTCATTTTTCTCAGCTTTATCGAGTGCCACACTCGGCAAAGAGGCCACGACACTCGGCAAAGCTGGGCAAATTTCCCCAGGAGCTCGGCCTCTTCGGCCCTTTCCGATAACCATGACACTCGGCAAAGAGGCCCGCTGGCACTCGGCAAAAGAGGCCCTCTTTGCCGAGTGTCAGTCCACGTGGCACTCGGCAAAGGGCACTCGGCAAAGAGGCACCCTTTGCCGAGTGCCGGCCAACGTGGCACTCGGCAAAGAGGCACCCTTTGCCGAGTGCCGGCCCACGTGACACTCGGCAAAGAGACCGTCAAGTGACGGCTCCCGTTTGCTTCGCCGAGTGTTGACCTGGCACTCGGCGAAGCCTTTGCCGAGTGCCCGATATTTGGCACTCGGCAAAGAAATCTTTGCCGACAATTTGTTCGCCGAGTGCCCTTTGCCGAGTGTGGCACTCGGCGAAGCCTTCGCCGAGTGCGAGAGGTCCTTTGCCGAGTGCTGCCACTGGCAGCAGCCTGAACCTCATGTAGTGTATGATACAATCTCACATAATAAAAACAGCATCCGCAGCAACCGCAGCCAACGTCCTGCTGAACAGAGCCATATAGATGGCGTTTGATTCTCAATGTTCAGTGGTGTCTGATTACAACAGCTAAGGTATCCCGTTTCAGTTTGGTTCAGGTGTGCCGTAAACATATATGATGATTGATTTTTTTTTTAGACAAGGGATAAAAAAGATATGATAATTGATGAAACCACGGTTCAGTATAAATCCGATTACACACAAATTTTCATGGGATCAAATCCTGTGCTTCAGTAATCAGTCTTTTTATTGTTTCATTCAGTAATCTAAGGATTACTGTCACAAAGTTCCTTGTAAAGACTTAATTCTGCTTATGCTTAATGAGTTCGAGAGAAAAAGACAGTGGCTCTGTTCAGTGTTCGGCAGAACTTATTTCGGTTAAAGCTGGAACTGATGATGTTTTTACGAAGAAAAATATTGTACTAATGAGTATGACTGATAAGTGTCGATAAGTTCGTTCCTGTCTTTTTTTTTATTGCTCGAGCGGAGCAGGGCCAACGTTATGTGCTTCTTCAATCCCTTTTCTATGCCCGCAGAGCAGTGCCCGAGGCCGCGTACGCCCATGACGTACAGTATACGCTAAATAATCGCTACGCTAGAGGGCCCACAAGTCGGCAACACAACTCGCTTCCCGAGCGATAGCTACTAGTAGTACACGTACCATCATGAACAAGAGCGTAGCATAGCTTTGACTTGCAAAGCAAAATTGTCCGCTTTTTTCCTCGCAAAGCAAAGCAAGACGACGATGTGTAATCTGCAATCCACGAACACATGCAATGCAAACACATATCCGAAGTCAAACGCGTGGCACAGCCGCACTTCACATCTGGGAAAAAACATCTCGCATTTGATTGGCGTATAGTGAACTGATCGATCGTCGCTGCTAGCTAGCTAGCTAGTTGTTGCCGCCGATCGCCGGCGCGCGCGGCCGGCGCCATGTACGCGGCCAAGCACCGGGGCCACTCATCGCAGCAGCAGCAGCAGCACAGTATCGACGAGGGGATGGGTGGTACCGAATGGCCACGGCACCGAGCGGCGGCGGCGCGGCCGGCGCCTCGGCGCGCCAAGCTCAAGCTCCTGCTCGTCGTCATCGCCACCAACCTCGTCTCCGTCTACCTCTTCTCCGGCGCGTCCCTGTCCGTGCACATTCCGGCGTCCGCGCCGCGGATCCACCTGTGGGACTCGGCGCGCTGCTGCGGGACCTCAACGCGACGCGCGGCGCGCTCGCCGGCGCGCGCGGAGCTCGCGGCGCTGCGGGCGCAGTGCAACGCGTCGTCGTACCTCCTCGAGTCGGTGCTCGCGGGCCTGGGCGCCGTGCACGGGGACGCGCCGGAGGCGAGGGACTTCGGCGGCTGGCCCGAGGAGCCCCGGGGCGAGCTCAAGCTCGCCATCGAGCCCCACCGGCTGCCGCTCGGCTTCCACGCCACCTTCGGCCCCGAGCTGTTCCCGGGGCTGGGGTTCGCCTGCCGCAACTTCCAGGAGGAGCTGGCGCAGTACATGACGTACAACGTGAGCGGCGAGTGCCCCGAGGACGACGCGCTGGCGCTGCAGCTGGCGCTCAAGGGGTGCGAGCCGCTGCCGCGCCGCCGCTGCAGGCCGAGGGAGCCGGCGAGGTACGCGGAGCCCGCGCCGCTGCCGCGGAGCCTGTGGTCCGTGCCGGCGGACACCACCGTGCGGTGGGCGCCCTACACGTGCAAGAACTACACGTGCCTCGTGCGGCGCGCGCGCGCCAGGGCGGCGGGCCTGCTTCTGCAAGGACTGCTTCGACCTGGAGGGGAAGGAGCGGCGGCGGTGGCAGGCCGACAGCGGCGGGGGGGTTCAGCGTCGACAGCGTGCTGCGGTCCCGCGCCCCGGCACGGTGCGGATCGGGCTGGACATCGGCGGCGGCACGGGCACGTTCGCGGCGCGCATGCGGGAGCGGACGTGACGGTGGTGACCACGACGATGGACCTGGACGCGCCCTTCAGCCGCTTCGTGGCGTCCCGGGGCCTCGTGCCGCTGCAGCTGACGCTCATGCAGCGGCTCCCCTTCGCGGACGGCGTGCTGGACATCGTGCACTCCATGAACGTGCTCAGCAACTGGGTGCCCGTCGCCGTGCTCGAGTCCGCGCTCTTCGACATCTACCGGGTGCTCAGGCCCGGCGGCGTCTTCTGGCTCGACCACTTCTTCTGCCTCGGCCCGCAGCTCAACGCCACCTACGTGCCCATCTTCGACCGCGTCGGCTTCCGCCGGCTCCGCTGGAAGGCCGGCCGGAAGCTCGACCTCGGCGCCGAGAGGAACGAGTGGTACGTGTCGGCGCTGCTCGAGAAACCCATGACCTGAGCCTCATGAGCATCTCCTTCCCCCCCCTGTTGGGCCGCCGTTTCATCTCATCTCATCTCATTTGGTAATGCGTTTGTTGTTTGCTTCTTTCTTTTGTGTGCTGTCAAGCTTTAGACGGGGTGAGAGTCCCGACGGAATTGAGGTAAAATTCAGAGGATTCTTAAACATTTCATGAAATAATCCACTGTTAATTCTTCTACTAGGACACACTATCTGCTGCTACTCAGTTGTGGCGTATGCTGGCTGGTGTACCTAGGGTGCTATCAACAGTTCACACTCCACAGCAACACAAGTCGATTCATTTCATCGTGTCCTCCACTCAATCAGTTAGCGCATACGGAGTACATGGCATTCCCTGCTAAGCGTGGTCGTGTTCTTGAGCACTGCACAATGAAACAACCGACTTTAGTCGGCACTTCTGCCTTCAGTGTGGGACTCCCCCTGATGGACTGGTAGTTCAAACAGTAATCACTAATTTTAATCAGTTATTGGCAGCATGAGCAGGAACCAGGAACACTTTACACAGATGTTACCCGAATCTCGTGCCAGAGGAAACCTCCTCTATTCAGATATATATATGGAAGCCCTGTAACGTAACCTGGATGGGTTCATATGGCGAACACAAGACCATAACCTGGATGGATTCATATGGCGAGCACAAGCTATAGTGGAGCAACAGACATGCATTTCGATAACATAGTAGATTAATCAACGCACACGATAACATACATCCGACTCTGCACGCTAATATTAAAAGATCAATACATGAGTAACTCATTCAATCATAAAAAGTCAGCCTTTGGTCATATGAACCTATAGCGGGAAAGAGCAAGCCCGACATTAGGCCAATAATATAGCAGTAGCACAATACTGTACGGAGTATAATTTATGCTTGGGACCAGCAATTGTTCACAGTACTACCAACACGGAGAAACAGCAAACTGTCTTGCTCCTAACAGTACTGCAGCAAACAATACAGTGTGCTTTGTTGAACTAAATTGAGAGGTGGCATGCACAGTTTACTGTCAAATATTGAAGGACTAAATGTTTGAGGACATCGACAGAACTGAAGATGAAATCAGAGCAAACAGGTAAGACTAGCTGTTTTCAAGCCATGATCTTGGCCGACCTCATGTAAAGGCTGTCCACAACCTTCCCGACATTTGAAATGGTTTCGAGCGTAGCAGGGAAGATTTCCTCCGTCTTGGGATCCTCAAAGATAACGAGACAGCCAGCACCTTGATCTAGAGTCCCAGCGAATTTCTTGTCGAGGATCATCTGCGACAGCTTCTTCTCAACATGGTCAACTGGCAATTCAATCATCTCTGCTATATGCACAATCTCCACCCTTGAGTAGGGCTCAATCAACCTGCAGAGATTCTGCTCCAGGAGCGTATCATACAGAGAAGAAAGATGCCTGTGCACAATAGGGTCCTCCTCCAGCTGGGACTTATAATCACGAAGGGCAGTTTCAAAATACTTGAGAGATCTTTTAGAGTATGCATCAGCAACAGCCTTCATAGCATCAACATCAGGACCCAGATATTTTAGGCCAGCCTTAGATGAGATTATCCCTGCAACATCATCAGCTTGGTTAACCATTATCTTGCACAAGAGCATGTACTTCAGGCTGAAGATGGCCTTCGGGTCCTCCAGCGCACTAAATGCTTCAAATGCTTCAAAGAAGTAACTGTAAGCAGTCTTGTAATCCTTTTCTTCAGCATGGAGGATTCCACTCTGGAGATCAATAGTGCCTTGCTGGGCAGGTGGAACATAAATGGCATTTGCTGCTGTTCTAGCAGCAGTTAAGGAGGCTTTGGCCTTTGGCAGGTTTCTCAGGGAGAAGTGGAGTTTGCTTTCCAGAAGGTCAATGTCCACAAGAAGTAACTTGTCATCAAGCCTCCTGACTTCCTTGATAAGACTAGTAAGGAGGGTAAGGGCTTCAGTATACTCCTCGTTTTCTAACAGGAGAGCCGCCAACCTCGCTTCAACACGCTGCCGGAGGAAAGTACGCTTCTCTGAACGGGTCCATTCCACCATTTCCTTGCAGAGTGAAATCTGAAGATCAGATGTTCCAGGTATCTTGGCAACGGCATCAATTATTCCACGGACAATTTTTGCAGTCTTTGCCTTGGGAATAACTGCAAAAAATGGCCTGAGCTGGGTCAAAAGATTACGCAGCTCCTCAGCTCTGTTCTCTTTAGTGAGGTAGTTTGTAAGATTTGTAATTGCAACTTCTTTTGTTCTCAGTGCATCAGCAGAAGAAGATGGGTCCTGAATGACACGGTAAAGGATTGAAATGGACTCTGAAGCATCCTTAGCCTCTTGAGCCTTGGCTAATGACTCAGTTGTAGCAGGAAGGTATGACGATCCCATTGAAGAAGACATTGATACACCCTACATACCAATAAAACAAACATTAAGGAAAATGAGCTAAGAGTCTAGCAATACTAAGGAAATCTATTTTGTGCAATCAGATATTTAACTAGAACTAAACAAAACTTCTAGAATAGCTAAATGCGCGATCAATCCTTTCATGTCATAACAATTTAACAGAAGAAAAATAAAACCATGCGTCCATATTGTAACTGGCAGCAGCAAAGTTCCACACTCAGAAGGACTAGGGTTCCAAAAAGCGGCACCAAGCGCACGCTTCAGCGCTAAGCGGATGGGTAGCGCTTCGCTATGGGGCATACGCCTAAAGCGGCGCGACCACCTTGGTGGAGCAGCGGCTGCTGGCTCCCGCTGCCCGCCGGCCGCGCACGGCGCGCAGCGCAGCCGCAGGGGTCGGGCGCAGTCTACGGTCCAGCGGAGGCGGGAGGGCAGCGGGAGGTGCGTACGCAGGGTCGCCGGCTGGTGTGCGGAGGACGGAAGTGAGGACACGAGGCGACTGGCGAGAGGCGGGAGGAGCCGCTGACGCCGCCGCCATCTGGGACTGCCCCGCCGCGCTGAGAGCCCGAGCCTGAGCGCCGCCTCCATCGCCTTTGTGCCGAACGCGGGTGGCGAACGGAGCAGAAGATCGGCGCCCACGCTGAGAGGAAGATAAAAATGGCAGCGCCTGTCAGGCCGTGTCCCTCAGTGTTAGGGTAAATACTATGGTCCGAGTTAATGGGCTTTTAGACGGTCCACTAAATAAAAATCCATATCAAAGTTTTTTCTTTTTTCATTTTTTTCCTAACATCTTTTGACAAATCAGCGCAAGCACAAATCTATATCTACAATAGCATATTTATCTACGATTTCGTGAAGCCACAGAAGCACAAAAATTATCATCGAGAGAGCACTAAATCTAAACACATCACTTAATAGGAGTCATAGGAAACACCAATGAATCAACGTCGCACAAAACAGGTATACTTCAATTAACCGGGAAGCTTAGGTGAAAGCTAACCACCAAACACCAGTACAGGGGATAATTAACCCTCAACCAGTAGAAACAGGCTCAAGCATGCATCCTAAAACCGCATCTAGCCAAATTAAAATAGCAGAATGCTATGAAGAAGACTTGAAACTGTCAGCCCCCTACCAACAAGATCCAATCGGCTACTCTAGCATGCAACATGGGCGGACTCAATAAAGGGGTTATGGGTGTACAAATGTAAACCGGATAAATTTTGCCAAAAAAAAACAAGTTAGTAGGCATAATACATGCATGCACTTATGATTAGATCAGATCTGAACGAATACACATAGCCAAATAGCTTAAATTAGGGTTCGACCGCTCGGGTGCTCAGTTTTGCACGGAACGGAAGAGAAGGGGCAGGCATACCTAGTGTGGTGAGTGCTCGTCGCCGGCAAAGGTCTAGAGCACCACGAAGATCTGGGCAGCGGGAATAGGGCGGCGACGATTCCAAGCCCGGCGGAGAGTGTCGCTCTCGGTCTCGGTTCAGGAGGCGAGGTGAACGGGAGAAGAAAGGAATTCCGAGAAGAAAACAACAAGCAAACAGGTTTGAACTATGGGATGGCCTATTGGGCCGATTTCTCCTTTTTTATTTCTTTTTGTGCAGGTGCACCGCGGTTCGCCAGGGAAAGCGGCTCACGAAACTGGTTTATATACGTATAATCGACGGTTCTTTTTTCTTTATATTATATTCTTGTTTTTCTTTTCTTATAAGTGCTTTCATTATTACAACTCTTGTCATCTTCTTTTGTAGTTCTTTTTTTCCTCAATAAATACTCGTGCGTTGCTACGAAAAAAATACCATTCCCTTTTTTTTTCATTCTCTGTAATCAACGATTCTTTTTCCCTTGGCCTTCAATTTATCCTATTCTATCCATATTTAATTTATCTTGTTCTATCCATATTCCATAAATCTCTGTCAACGAGATGTTCAATCACGAAGACCAAAATTTAGTACAAGAGCACTCAACTTGTCGAGAGTTCTCTATTGGGCCAACAACGCTCTGCACAAAATCTCACAAAATTAGCATTTTAACCAAAACTTCATAGAGTTCGTATATACTCATTCCATGCGAATCCAACAAAGCTTCAGAGTCTATATAGGTACTTTGTTGATTAGTTTACTACTATAGGTGCCACAAGGCAGCAAGTAATACAAGGCTATCACAGTTTCATGACAAGAACTGCATGATAAAATAAGTTACCGAAACAATAGATTATACAAGCATCCTCCCATTGCAGGCCTTATACCGGGACAAGAACACATGCTCCTATCTTGTCATCTCAAACAAATCCTTCTCATGAAGTGATGGGAGTAGAGCGCACAAGGGAGAAGCTAGTAAGGGCGATATCACCAACTGTGCCCTTCGCCACCTCTGCTGCTATCTCTTCAGTCATCACCCCTCCGCAATGGAGGCAGAGGTGGCATTCCACCAGGTTGTTGCCTATCAACAGCAAAACATGTTGTCACAAAGTGCAGATATGTGCTCAAAATACATTGAGCTTCGATGACATTGTAGAGAAATTGTCTCACAGGGCATCGTCCAGATGACATCGTGAAGCACCATTGGCATCGTCCTCATTCTTGTCGGTGATGGTCATCTGCTATATATCATTGTCTGTCAAAAAATATTACGCTAATAAAGAAAAATAATATATTGCAACCACAAATATGTGATTTGTGATTGTCTGAAAGGTTAGGTTGGATCACCTCGTTGTAAGCAGGACTACTGCCACCATATATAAGCACCATATCGATCTCCCATTAGTCACCACCATAGGGAGGAAGAGGACAAAGTTACGTTAATAAATGACCCTCAAGATCTAAAATAATAAACTCGTCACAATTGTAAGTGCAAAGCTGAGAGGTGGCCAAGTATTAGGTACCAATAAAAACTGACCTAATTTTAAAGTGATTCAACTACAAATAATTTCTGATTATTTTGGCCAAAAACAAATTCTGATTATGCACATGTTGCATCTCTAAATTTCACAAGATAGGGAAAGCTACCATCAATTTTTTTTCTTCCTTTGACTGTCTTCATTGTGATTGATCTTTGAGCAAAGTGAATAGGCCAAAATCTCTCTTATGCCTAGCATTTTAGGGCCAAACTCAGAGTGATTGCTCATGTAATCGCTATGGGTTCCTCATGGTGCAACAATAAACATGTTTTATGGTGATCGAACATTTGGAACAAGCTACCACATTCAAGGGGGAAGAGTAAAGGAAATAAGGTTATTTAGTAACAGTCGAAGCTATTTAAGTAGAAGGCAATCAACCCAAATAATCACACCCTATCTGCATGTTTGCGAGTATCCGATCATATACCCTGAGGTAAGTTTTCTTGCCCATGCCCACACCTATATAATATGAAACCCGCGGGTATACGCAACCACAGGTAATAAGATTATCTATCCTTGCACGTGTTGCCCTTTTATTTACCACACAAGCCTATAAATGTCTTTGCATGTCAAACACTTGAGGCCTTGTTTAGTTGGGGTATGAAAAGTTTTTATATGCCACATCGAATGTTTCGGCACTTATTTAGTCTATTAAAAATAAACTAATAAGAAAACAAATTACATATTTCGTCGGGAAACCGTTAGACGGATTTATTAAGACTAATTAATCTATCATTAGCACATGTTTATTACTGTAGCACAACATTGTGAAAACATAGACTTATTAGGCTTAAAAAACATCTCTCAAATTATATGTAATCTGTGTAATTAGTTATTTTTGTAGTCTACGTTTACTACTTTATTATGCATGTGTCCAAATGTTTGATGTGACGAGTAAAAAGTTTTTGCGGTGAGAACTAAACAAGGTCTGAACTTATTTTGGCTGTTTGAATAATGTTTTGTAAAAGAGAATAAGTCATAGTATGACTGATAAGTTCAAGCGACTATATGCTGCATTTCGTAATCTAGGATATATCAAGTCTAAAGAAACTTGTGGGCGTGATTGATTGCTTGCTGGGATCATCGTCCAAAGGCCTGTCTGACACATTTCATGCACTTTGGTTTTGTTTGGTTGTCTGTCTCACATGGTTTGTCTCCTTCTTTCCATTTCTTTTTCTCCCCCTATTTCTCACGGATCTATCTTCTTGATTTCTCCTTCTCTCGCGATGTAGGACGTCGTGATGCACGCATGTTGTAGGGGGCCATGTGTCATACACTCAAAACTCTGATATATTACATATAACTAAGCACAATCTTGTTTTGTATTAGACCAACAACAAAAATAATCAAACACAACAAAGTGCATAGTGTCATCGTGACTGGGAAGATACTGAACAGACACTCCATCTTGTCTCGTTGATCCCGGAGCAACCAATCACGCTCTATGTGCTCCTAGGTTGCATTATTGCAGCCTTGTACTTGAAGTAATCGCTGTGGTGGCATGCAGCGCAAAGAGGCAGAAACACAAGGAAGGCAGGAAGCCTTTCCGCGTTGATGGACTGAATCGAAGGAAAAGGTGTGGTTTCATGAATATAATCGTGCACTAGCTCATGGCAATAATTATCGAAGCGTCGGTCCATACAGCTGTTGTCTGTTTTTATAATCAAAATCTTCAAATTATTTTAGGACTACTCTGACTTTATATCTTTAGCTAGGTAGTGTTCGTTAAAATACTGTATGGAGCATACTAATACACAGATAAAGCATCTTGAAAAAAAAACAAGCAGCGAAAAAGAATTACACACGAGCTCTGTCTGGGACGATTGGGTGTGGAAAGGTAGCCGGTTGATGAGTGGCTCAAGCAGCCGGCCGCCTGTGCATATATATGTGAACCAAGATTTCAGCATGCAACACTGAAGAGTGAAGAGCTCTGGTGTTCAGCACTTCAGCTACCGCAAGTCCACAACACACTTCATTTCAGGGCAGTAGCTTCAGAGGGAGTTCTTCAACGTCGGCCATGTCGTCGGAGGCGGCGCTGGAGGACACGCCGACATGGATCGCGGCGTCCGTGTGCTCCGTCATCGTCCTCATCTCCTTCGCCTTCGAGCGCGCGCTCCATCACCTCGGCAAGGTGAGGAACGAAACGAACCCAGCCCTAGCTCCTTGCATTGAAGCTTCACTTGACCGACGGCGATCGAGCTGACGACCGAGTCCGATCCGCGCTCTCGTACAGGCATTGCAGCGCCGGAGGAAGACCCTGTACGAGGCGCTGCTGAAGCTCAAAGAAGGTTAATTTTGTGGTCATACTCTGCGTCTGTGCGTCTCGATATGCTTGTCTGTATAAACGGTGGCTCGATCATCTCCGTCAATTTGTAGAGCTCATGCTGCTGGGGTTCGTCTCGCTGCTCCTCGTCGTCTTCCAGGAATTGATACAGAAGATCTGCATCGACGAGAGCCTCATGGAGCACTGGCTGCCGTGCCGGGCCCCGAGCGAGAGCGCGAGCGCAACCACCTCGGCGACGGCGGCTCATTACGGCGTCTCCTCCTCCGCAGTTGGTGGCCGGAGGAGGATGCTCAAAGGCGGCGGGGCAGCTTTGGGGCACTGTTCAAGCAAGGTAAGCGCGTAATCTCCGGAGTCCAGATGCATCAGCAACGGCCATAAACTCAAATAATGCATGCATCTTTGTCAATTGATGATTTCGAAAGATCTTTTCAAAAGCCGATAGATTCATATATCGATTAGGATATTTCTGACTAATTCTTCTTCACTATATGCAAACTCGATCAACTACTCAAGTAATTTAGTGCATAATTTAGTTAGAAAATGTTTCAGGGAAAAGCAAATTTGAACTTCATCTTTTTTTTTTTTTCTGTGTGAGTTTCAGGGAAAAATTCGTTGCTATCACTTCACGCCTTGGAGCAGGTACATATTTTCATCTTCGTCCTAGCCATCACTCAAGTCGTTCTCAGCGTCGCCACCGTCCTCCTGGGACTTCTACAGGTTAGTCCATCCTATCATAACAATTCGTCCATATATGTTCTTCCTCAAACATGATTCATCTAGTATCCTAGTATTTTGCGAAAAAAAACAACTTTAATTCTCAAGATCTAGAAATTACCACATTAATTAGACAATATCTAGAAAATTTGGATCCTGTAGTGGAACCTATGAATTTCACAAGAACAGTAATTCATAGCAAAATGTATAGGATTCAGCAACAATCCGTGTACTACTGAAGGGGAAAAGTTACAAGATCAAGTGTTGGATAGAGCAAAAATATCACAAAACAAAGAGATTTGATGATACAAAGGAAACCATGAGGTTGAACATCTTGGTAGAATTTCTCCAAAATTCGTATCAAACAAGCTATTCCATAGGAATTTCCCAGAATTTATACTAATCAAATCCTCTGTTCCAAATAGCTTCATAGGAAATTTTCTCTACAGTATTTTAGTTCTTTATAATTCCTCAGCCTTTGTTCCAAAAGGTTTGTGTTCTCTTTTATGTTGGGATTTGGGGTGGTCAAGCTAGAGTAGTGTTTTAGAGGTTACAATAAAGACGCACACAACCCCCCCTCCCCCACCCCCCCACCCCCCCCCCCCAAAAAAAGATTAGGAGGCGCCTCTAGTGCATGGAAAACACGTATATTGTACTCCCTCCATACCCATATTAGTTGATGTTTTATAAAAGATTAGAGTCAAACATTGGGAATATAAATCATCAATAACTATTTTCTAAGTTTACAAATATAAAAATTATATAAATAGATTTGTCTTGAAGAATACTTTCATAAAAGTATACATATATCACTTTTCCATAAATATTTTTATAAAAATAAGAGGTCAAAGTTGTGTTTTGAAGACCGTGTCGCTGTCCTAAACGTCAACTAATATGGGTATTGAGAGAGTACCATCAAACACACATGAGTGTGTGTACCTATTTTTCGTAAAAAAAATTTAGAAAACCTGTGTGACACTAGATTTTGAATACCGTTGGGTAGCGCATCATTGGGTAGTCTTACCACCAGAAGACTAGAGGGATCTCTCACTACGGGAAAATCAATCTTTGTCGAGTGCCTATGGCTTTGCCGAGTGCCAAATTTCGGACACTAGGCAAAGAGCCTCTTTGCCGAGTGCCGGCCACGTGGCACTCGGCAAAGCGCAAACACAAGGCAAAGCATGCTTTGCCGAGTGCCACGTGGCTGGCACTCGGCAAAGAGCCCCTCTTTGCCGAGTGCCGGCCACGTGGCACTCGGCAAAGCATGTGGCCCCGAATTGTGCCACGTGGGCGGTTCTTTGCCGAGTGCCACGTGGCTGGCACTCGGCAAAGAGGTGCCTTTGCCGAGTGCCGGCCACGTGGCATTCGGCAAAGAATGTGGCCCCGAACTGTGCCACGTGGGCGGTTCTTTGCCGAGTGCCACGTGGCTGGCAATCGGCAAAGAGCTCTTTGCCTAGTGTTTTTTTCTGACACTCGACAAAGCCAGTTTTTAAATTACATTTTGAAGCAGTAAATTAATCCAAATGAAAAAGTTTTTAACTACAAAGTTGGTTAACTTATCAAGTTGAACAATTTTTGTTTTGGTGATTTTTTCATTTGACAAACTTAAAATAAATTCGTTCACAAATCTTATATATCTCTCCGGTAGTTTATAAAACTACAAAAGTGATATATAATGTTTATGAATAATATTAGAACCACAATGTCGGATGCACAAATAGTCAAACAACCAAAACAAACTTTGTACATCTTGACAAGTTATGAAAGTTTGTAGTTGATAACTTTTTAATTTGAAGTCATCTAGTTATGCAAAACTGCGTCGAATTTGAAAATTTTAAAATTCAAATTTTTCAAAATACCTCAGATGGAGAAATGACCAAAATAAAAGTTGTAGATCTTGAAAAGTTATAAAACTTTGGTGTTGACAACTTTTTGATTTGAAATCATCTTGTCAACGAAAACTACGTTTCAAATTGTAAAATTTAAAATTCAAATTTTTATAAACGACCTCGGATGGAAAAACTACCAAAATAAAAGTTGTAGATCTTGAAAAGTTAGAAAACTTTGTAGTTTACAATTTTTTGATTTGAATTCGTTTACGGCCTCAAATAAGCAAGTTACACATGGTTTAGTATAATATATGGATAATCGAAACGGAGATAAAACGTATATGAGTGTGTAGTGCAGTGGTAGAGGAGGCTCCGCGCGAACGAAAGGTTGTGAGTTCGAATCCTGCTGACAGCGTGAGAGAAAATTACGTGAAAAATAGTAGAACTTGCGATTTCAAGGGCGACAAGTGGGCGCTGCCCAGTGGGCCCCTCCTCCAATTAAATAAAAAAATTTCCCTATTTTTTCGGGGTTTTTTTATTTTTTTCTTTGCCGAGTGCCAAATATGTCAGCACTCGCCGAAGCCTTCGCCGAGTGCCCGATATTTGGCACTCGGCAAAGAACCCTTTCCCTTTGCCGTGAAATTCTTCGCCGAGTGCGGCACTCGGCGAAGCCTTCGCCGAGTGCAAAAGGCTCTTTGCCGAGTGCTGCCAGCACTCGGCAAAGAGCGATTCTGCTGTAGTGTCTATTGGTTTTGTCGCGTCTAATAAAATTTATGGAAAATTTCTTGCTGTCTTTAAAAAAAGGTTGTATCAAAATTATAATTTAATGAATTTGGTATATTATCTACTATACATGGTATTTCTCTAGTTATAAATTGTGGCACTGATATAGTAATTTATATGTTCAGATGCGGATATGGATGCACTGGGAGAACACCATTCAGGAAGAGGGCAGCTCTGGTGGGCGACCAATTTTCCTCTCTCTCTCTCTCTCTCTCTTGGTGGCCTTTTGAGAGTCCAATGAGACTAACTGAATAACTGATGCAACTAACTAACTGCAGCGCCCAAGATGATCGCCCGTGTGCAGAAAATCAGGTTCATCCAGGACCGGTGTAAGGGGTACGAGAAGGCCACCCGGTTCATAATATGGCTGGTCTGCTACTAGAACAAATCTCTGGTCCATTTGTTTCTTGATGAATGTCTGAACTTGAGTAAGAGAGCTCTTCTTCCTTCTTCCAGCGTTCCTTCTTCAAGCAGTTCTACGGATCAGTATCCAACGATGACTACATTGCTATGAGGCTTGGTTTCGTCATGGTACATACTACTGCATACTCTACTAGTACTTGGCAATATTCATGCTGTCGTACGTTTTCTCTTTCAGACCTCTCATCCATGTGCAGCAGATGTGCTCTTTCTGATCCCTCTCTCTCTCATGGGTGACAGGAGCACTTTAGGGGGCACCCAAAATTCAATTTTTATGACTACATGATCAAAGCTCTCGAGAAAGATTTCAAGAGAGTAGCTAGTATAAAGTAAGTTTGTGTATTTGACATGGGTGGAAGTTGTTGTTCTTTGGAATTTATGCTTTCTGTAGGAGCCTCAGAACCTAATCTCTACAACTGGCACATTACTGACTTTCCTTTGTTCTAATGTACGTAGATGGTATTACTGGATTTTTGTGATGATCTTTTTGCTACTCAATGTCACCGGTAAGCTTTTTTTCCCTGACGTCAGTCATCTATAATGTTCTCAGTTTTTTGGTCTAGTAGTACCTGTATAACAATGACAATCTACAATTTGCTGGTTCAGGGTGGCATTCCTACTTCTGGATCTCATTAGTTCCATTGGCTGTAAGAACTAATCCTTATTACTGACACTCTTTATTTGTGCTAGAATAGTACTAGTATTTATTTGCCTCTTTATTTGTGCTATATAATTGCCACTATCATTTGATGCCCTTTATTTTATTTGTCACAGATGCTGCTTCTGATTGGAACAAAGCTGGAGCACATCATAAACAAGCTGGCCTACGAGGTGGCCTCGAAGCACGCTGCCGGGCAAGGGGAAGGGGGCATCGTCGTCAGCCCTTCAGACGAGCGGTTCTGGTTCCACAGCCCACGGCTGGTGCTCGTGCTCATCCACTTCATCCTGTTCCAGAACGCCTTCGAGCTGGCGTATTTCTTCTGGACACTGGTAAAACATATGACACATATAATGCACTACACAATCTCTGTTTCAAATGTAGCTACGACGCCGTCGATCCATTTGGCCAGTGTGACGACGATGGATTTGCCGCATTATTCCTGATTCCTGTACATATATGCATGTTGCAATAACGCAGGCGATGTTCGGCGTCAACTCCTGCATCATGGACAGTCTAGGATACAGCGTATCACGAATCATCATATGGTAACATAACATGAACATTTTACTGTTGTTGATTTCTCATCTTCATCATCATTCCATCTTGTTAATTAATTAGATGTCAAATGTTCATCGACCTGACGATGACGTTTTCCTGTGGTTGCATGGTTGGTTTACTCTTTGCTCTCTCTTCACTTCAGCGTCGTCGTGCAGGTGCTCTGCAGCTACAGCACGCTCCCGCTCTACGCCATCGTGTCCCATGTCAGTAGTAGGATGCAAAATGCATGCATGCTTACATGATTACACTTGTGTGTCTTTGTTTCGCATTCTAATTCTAACAATAAACACCTGTGCCTGTGGCTGTACGGCTGTGTGAACAATGAAATAAATGTGTTGTCAGATGGGGAGTTCGTTCAAGAGCGCTGTGTTCGCGGACGACGTCGCCGAGCATCTCAGAGGCTGGGCCGACGGCGCTCGGAGGCGCGTGCGAAGATCTGCCACGGCCGTCGACGCCAGTTGCCTGGGCACGCCGGCGGCGGGACGGGGCTGGAGGTTGACGATCGCCGGGAGGAACAACCGCCCAACTCAGCAGGTCCGGAGCATCTCCTTCTGAGTCTGGCTTCTGACTTCTGAGGAAGGAATCGAAGGGCGCGATGGGTATTGGGTTTGACTTGACAGCGAGCAATGGTTACTATCAGCTGAATGAATGAATGAAAGAAAGAAAGAGCAGGTGTTTTTGCTCCAGGATTGAGGGTAGCTAGCTAGCTAGTTCCTGATTTGCGAGAGGCTGAGTGAGAGCTCTTTACATCATTAAGACATACCAATGCCACGGATCGACAATCATTTTAAATTACTTTAATATGCCATGATAATAATTATAGTATATATTCTTACTCAAACTTTGTAACATATAACCATTATTATAGTATATATACACTATATATACCTTGATAGTTTAATACTTTAATGTAGCCCCCTACAAATACATCTTCCACAGTCCGGCGTTGATCTAAATAAATGATGCCCTAGCAGCCTAGCTAGCTAATTAATCTGTGCACACTTCCTTGCATATTAAGTAATTGACCTGCAACGCAATAGAATAACCAAACGTGCTTCATGCATGCCACTTCGACTTTGAAGTATAAGAACAATCCATAAACATATCTAGCTTTAAATCTCAGTTGTTGGCTCAAGTACCGCACGGTATGCGCATTGATTTGATCCACCGAAAAGGGAAAAAAAGGGAGAATAATGCTGCCTTCTTTCTTGAAAAAAAGAGAGAACAGCTAGAGCGTTTGAAACGATATACTAGTTAATATATGAGAGTAAATTAAAATCTGATGCTTAGCTTGAGAATAATGAGACGGGGCTGAGGCACACACTCGATTCTCGTCGTTAGATTTGAGCAAGCACTACCGGAAAAACTCACTTTGCCGAGCGCCGCACTCTTTGCCGAGAGTTTTTTTTCGGGCGCTCGGCAAAGAGCTCTTTGCCGAGGGCCGAATAAAAAACACTCGGCAAAAGAAAAACGCTCGGCAAAGAAATTCTTTGCCGAGAGCCAAAAAAAACACTCGGCAAAGAATTTCTTTGCCGAGCGTTTTTTCTTGCTCTCGGCAAAGAAATTCTTTGCCGAGCGTTTTTTTATTGGCTCTCGGCAAAGAGGTCTTTGCCGAGAGTTTTTTTTTTACACTCGGCAAAGCTAATTTTCAAATCATATTTTGAAGCAGTAAATTAATCCAAATAAAAAAACTTTCAACTAAAAAGTTGTTTCACTTATCAAGATGAATAATTTTTATTTTAGTCATTTCTTCATTTGACAAATTTAAAATAAATTTGTTCATAAATCTTACATCTCTCTCCGTTAGTTTACGAAACTACAAGAGTGATATATAATATTTGTGAATAATATGATAACCATAATTTTGGATGTATAAATGGGTAAACAACCAAAATAAACTTTGTAGATCTTGACAAGTTATGAAAGTTTGTAGTTGATAACTTTTTAATTTGAAGTCATCTAGTTATGCAAAACTACGTTCGAATTTGAAAATTTTAAAATTCGAATTTTTTAAAATGCCTTAGATGGAGAAATGGCCAAAATAAAAGTTGTAGATCTCAAAAAGTTATGAAACTTTGGTGTTGACAACTTTTTGATTTGAAATCATCTTGTCAACGAAAACTACGTTTGAAATTGTAAAATTTAAAATTCAAATTTTTATAAACAACCTCGGATGGAAAAACTACCAAAATAAAAGTTGTAGATCTTGAAAAGTTAGAAAACTTTGTAGTTTACAATTTTTTGATTTGAATTCGTTTAGGGCCTCAAATAAGCAAATTACACATGGTTTAGTATAATATATGGGTAATCGAAACGGAGATGGAACGTATATGAGTGTGTAGTGCAGTGGTAGAGGAGGCTCCGCGCGAACGAGAGGTCGTGAGTTCGAATCCTGCTGACTGCGTGAGAGAAAATTGCGTGAAAAATAATAGAACTTGCGATTTCAAGGGCAACAAGTGGGCGCTGCCCAGTGGGCCCCTCCTCCAATTAAATAAAAAATTTTCTTTATTTTTTCGGGGTTTTTTTATTTTTTTCTTTGCCGAGAGCCATCTCAGCACTCGGCAAAGGCTTTGCCGAGCGCCCGATAAAAGGCTCTCGGCAAAGAGCCCTTTGCCGATCCATTTTTTGCCGTGTGGCCTTTGCCGAGGGCTGCTCTCGGCAAAGGCTTTGCCGAGAGCAAAAGGAGCTTTGCCGAGTGCCTGTGGCACTCGGCAAAGCGACCATGTCCGGTAGTGAAGTACAGAGAGAAGATTAAAAAATAATCTGGATGGTTGATTATTCTGAAGTTATTTTTTTATATATTTTCTTGTGTGTATAGAGAAAATGTATCTCAGTGGAGAGATTCTTTTTTGATACACCAAGCAAAGAAAAAGATAGTGTGATGATAAATAGATAGATAGATAGATAGATAGATTATTAAGGCCATGTTCGGTTACGTCGGAACGGAGCCATTGCGGCCGGATTGATCTCATCCGGTTTTGAATCCGATCCATAACAAAATAGCAGGTTGAGGTTTGGTTTCAAAAGGATTGATGTTGATCTGTTTAAATTTAGCTCATTTCTTATGTTCTGAGACCCGAATTTGTTCTCCACCTTTTAAGGTCAGAAACGAAAATAACCGGATCAAGTGAATTCGTTTGATTCACTTATTTCCGGTCTAGAATGGTTTCAAACCCTATTTCAATTGAAGGAAACAAACGACGCCTAAGGTAGATGCGTACGTCCCCCCTTCATGTTCAGATTCCATTCTATCTATAATTAAGCTCGAGATTGGCATCATCGGTTCGGTTAGAGCATCTTCAATTGTTTGGAAAAATTGACTTGGGAAAAGTTGTCATTTAGCAACTTGCTAAAACTTTTGGCAAGTAAATTTATCATGTATCTCTAATAGTTTGGTAAAAATAACATAAAAAAGTAGGCGCGGGAGAAGTGGCGACGGATTCCAACTTGGTAAAAATAACGTAGAAACGCCGGATAGCAAGTGAAACTGACTTGGTAAATATAGTAAATAGATGACCTCCGATTCCAACTTGGAAAAATTTAGCAAGTCATATACCAATCTATTGGAAAACGTTTTTTCTTCTTTTCTCAATAAAACAAGAATAACGAGTCATTTTTCGAAACTGGAGATGCTCTTAGTCTCACATGACCGTGAGGAGCATCTATCATCAGCTTCAGTAATAATAATCAGGATATAATAAACCAAACGGGCCAAAGGCCTTTCTTTGTTCTCTTCCAATTTGGGGCCCAAGAGAAGAGTTCTAGGCCCATGCCCGCCCGCCTACATGCCTCGCTCGGCCTTTCAGGGACAAGTCCAACTGCTCTCGCTTCCGGCCTTGAAACAGATCCACACGTCTTCATTTTTGTTTTTTTCGATCACGCTGAAGCGTGTTTTTCATTAAGCAGGAGAAGAGTTTTTAATACATCCACAATAAAAGTGGTGTAGCCATGAGCAACCCTCAGTTGCCGGAAGCACTACACACGGCCATCACTCATGTTGTTCTCAGCGCCATCAGCCCATCACCGTGCTCCTGGGGCTTCTTAAGGTCATTATTAGTCTATTCCATAGCCTTCTGAATCTTTCGTTCCAAGGTTAACCTGCAGTGCAGCTGCAGCTCTATCTAAGATTTATATGTCCAGATGCGCAAATGGATGCACTTGGAGAACGCCATCCAGGAAGAGGGCGACAGTGGTAGGACAGCGATTCCACAACATGCTATCAGAAATAAATTCAGGATTCCTTTTTTTTTTTTTAACTTCAGCAACTCAATAAGATTACTAACAGATGCCATGCTTCAATGAACTGCAGCTCCTAGGATGATCATTCGAGTGCAGAAAATCAAGTTTATACAGTACTGGTGCAAAAGGACACGAGAAAGTCGCCAACAGGGGCGGACCCACAGGGTATGCCAGGTGGTCCACGGCATACCCTGTGGGCCACCTTGTATTCAACATTGAATTATAGTTTTTTTATAGCAAACGTTGCAACAATAGATACTTATAGATGTTGTTAGCACAATTGTAAGGTCTTTGCTTTGTGACTTATTATAGGTCACATGATCAAATCCCAAATGCAGCATGGTTTGTTTTATTTTACAATTTCCATTTTTGATTTTATTTTCCGGCTCCATCAAACCTCATTTGAAAGTAAATTTTAATTTTGGATGTTTTATTAACCCCTCTTAATATTAATAACTATATTTGATATATTCTGTCCTTTGTTTTCTATTTTTATCCCATGTTATCCAAATGAAAATGATATGACTTCGGCATCATGGCAATGTACAATGCTGTTTTAAAATTCTATTTTCTTGTCACCTTTGAAATTTAGTACAGATAATGTACATCATCCTTTAGTTTCATAGTTATATTTTAAAATATGTATTTAATTTAAAATATATTTGTCATAGTTTTTAGTTTAATATTTGAATTTAAGGCTTACCATGTCATTTAATGCACATGATTTTATTGAATTGAAGTTGATTTTGTTAAATTATATAAGAAAAAATTTATTTGACATACCCTATGATAAAATCCTAGGTCCGCCACTAGTCGCCAAGATCATAATATGGATGGTCTGCACAGTTATATCGTGTCCAGGACTGGTGCATCAGGCATTCGGCAGTCGGCACTAACGAGATAGCACTAACGAATGCCTAGTGCATCAGGACTGGTGCTGTGCATTAGCACTGATCAGCCCATATATGTTATGTTTACTGTACTTAGTGCCGAATGCCTGAACGAACTTCAGTATAATCAGTAAGAGAAGAAGTGATATGCTTTTGTTTTGGCTTTCAGAGTTCATTCTTCAAGCAGTTTTTTTTAGATAATGGGTAAAATGTCCGGCTTCATCTATCAAAAGATAGAATCAGGCCAATTATTACAGAGGTTTAAAAGTGTATGGCTGCTAACTGCAAAACATAATCTTGCAGTACGCGAAGCGGCAACTGAAACGAAATAAGGTTCAAACTAAACATGGCCAATGTGACTTGCTGACATCCAACCATTGGAATAAAAGAACTGCAAAGCTGACGTCTCTAGGAATTGTGAAATATGGATCAACTGCTCCCGCCGATCATCATGCTTTTGGAGACTTGCCCACTGTCGAAGCCAGTGTGTTCCCCAGAAGAGTACCTGCAAGAAAGTTTTTGGTCTGTATTTGTCAAAAACCACCTCGTTTCTTGTTAACTAAACCGTCCAACAAAGAGAAGTTGTTGCTGTTAATAACAATGAGTTAAATTCTTTACTCGCAATCTTTGACCACCTATTAAACAAATCATTAATATCAGACGGGAGCGAAATCCCAAAAAGAAGGTGTACCGCTCGCCATAAGAACTTGGCAAAGAGGTAATAAAAAAAGAGATGATTAATGGATTCTGGAAAATGACAGAAACTACAAGATTTGTCACTATTTTTGTTTCTTCTGACTAAGTTATCCTTAGTTAAAATCACTCCTTTTTTCAAGTACCATAAAAAGATTTTAATTTTCATAGGCACTTTGATCTGCCAAATATCTTGCGATACTAACCCCATTGTTAATTAACGCAGTATACATGGATTTGACCGTGAAGTTTCTAGACGCGTTCTGTAGAGAGGAAGACTGAGATAAGGATCAATGACGAATTGTATTGATCACTGTCAGTGTGTACATATATGTTTACAACCGATGGCCTTTGGCCAGGCCTATACAAGCTCTAGCGGACGAGCGCACAAGACGGAGTTGGAGTTCGTGCGTGAGACCGCGTCGGGCGCGCCAAGACGGATCGGGGCGCGGCCTTGTCGCAATGGATGCGCGCCAGACGGATCGAGGGCGCAGCCTTGGCGGAGCTGAAGACCCGGGCGCTAGCTCTGGCCGTTGCAGTGCTGAGTCTGCTGACACCCCCCGCAGTCTCAACGTCGGGCGCAACGACGGAGAGACTGTCTCGGAAGTCGAAGAACAGTGCGGACGGAAGACCCTTGGTGAAGACGTCCGCAAGCTGTCATGCACTGGGAACGTGCGTGACCCGGAGCTCGCCAATGGCCACTTTCTCCCGGACAAAATGGATATCAAGCTCAATGTTCTTGGTCTGTTTGTGATGTACCGGGTTCTTGGACATGTACACTGATGATATGTTGTCGCAGAAGACGACCGTCGCCGTTGGAATGTTGTAGAGCAGTTCGCCAAGTAGATGGCGCAGCCATGAACACTCGGAGACGGCGTTGGCGATGGTGCGGCACTCGGCTTCCGCGCTTGATCTGGAGACTGTGGTTTGCCGCTTGAAGGACCACGAGATCAGGGAGTCGCCAAGGAAAACGCAAAAACCAGACGTTGAACGCCGGGTATCGGGGCAGCCTGCCCAGTCCGTGTCGGAATAGGCTGTCAGTGTGGGCGACGTCGCGGATCGTAGCTGGATGTTGAGGCTGGGCGTGCCCTTGATGTACCGGAGAATGCACTTGAGCATGATCTGATGAACGTCGCGCGGCGCATGCATGTGGAGGCACACTTGTTGTACTGCATAGGCAATGTCGGGACGAGTTATCGTTAGGTACTGCAACGCGCCCACGACACTACGAAAAAGCAGTGACATCATGGATGAGCGTCCCGTCGGACATTGAAGGCTTGGGCTTGGTGTCGGCAGGCGTGGAGACCGCGTTGCAGTTGCTCATCCCGACACGCTCCAGGAGATCTTGGGCATATTGTTCTTGGGAGAGGAAGAACCCCGCTGTAGTGCGCCGAACATTGATCCCGAGGAAGTGATTGATCGGCCCCATGTCCTTGACAACGAAGGCATCATGGAGCCGCACAATCACTTGACGAAGGAGGGCGTAGCTGGACGCAGATAGGATCATGTCATCCACGTACAATAGGAGGTATGTCGTGGCTGCTTCGTTGTGGTAGACGAACAACGACGAGTCCGCCTTGGATTGTACGAAGCCCAGCGAAGTAACGTGTTCGATGAAACGCTCGAACCACGCCCGAGGTGCTTGCCGAAGCCCGTAAAGGGACCGTGACAGGAGACAAACATCGTCGGGGCGCTCGGAGTCGACGAAGCCTGTAGGTTGCTGGTTGTAGACACGTTTGTGGAGGTTGCTGTGGAGGAACGCGTTGGAGACATCGAACTGGTGCACCGGCCAGTTGTTGGAGGCGACGAGTGTGAGCACGGTGCGAATCGTCGCTGGCTTGATGACGGGTGAGAATGTCTCTCCGAAATCGATGCCTGGGCGCTGGTGAAAACCACGAACGACCCAACGAGCTTTGTAACGCTCCAGGCTGCCGTCGGGTTTCCACTTGTGCTTGAAGACCCATTTGCCGGAGATGATGCGGGCGCCGGCTGGACGAGGAACGAGTGTCTAGGTCTTGTGGGTCTGCAATGCATCAAACTCCAGCTTCACAGCAGCGAACCAGTTTGGATCTTTGACGGTGACACGGACACTGCGAGGCAGAGGTGAAACAGGTGGTGACGCCATCAGTGCATACTTGGGATTTGGCTTGTGGACTCCAGCACGTGCCCTGGTGACTATCGGGTGTCCGACGTTTGTGGACGATGCCGGGGCTGATGGTTCAGACGCGACGTCATCAGGTGAAGCTGCTGCAGAAGGCGAGGATGAGACATGCTCGACTGCGGGCGCAGGCGGAGAGTGCGCTGGCAGTGTCGAACGTATCCGAGTTGGATGAGCAGGGAGGTCGGCGATGAGGCGACGTCGCGGGAACTTGGTGTCGTGGCACGGCGAGAGGGACGCCGTGCGATAGTGTTGGTGTGTCATGGAAGGCAGCAGCTAGACGCGGCGGGGAGGGTGCAGAACCCATCATGGTACGAAATGGGAACGCCTGCTCGTCAAAGATGACATGTCGAGATGTGATGGCGCGCCCTGTGTCGATGTTGTAGCAGCGGTAGCCCTTGTGATCGGCTGGGTAGCCGATGAAGACGCAGGGGGTGGATCTGGCGGCGAGCTTGTGGGCAGTGGTCGCTGTGATGTTGGGGAAGCAGCGACAACCGAACACACGAAGGCCATTGTAAGACTGCGGGATCCCGAAGAGGAGCTCGAACGGGGTGATCAAGTCGGTGGCGCGGCATGGCCGGCGATTGATCAGGTACATCGTCGTGGCCAACGCCTCGGCCCTGAATTGTAGCGGCGCGGCACTGTGAATCAACAGAGTTCTTAAACAATCGTTAGTGATGCGTAAGATCCGCTCGGCCTTCCCGTTTTGTTGAGATGTATACGGGCAAGATAAGCGAAGCTGAACTTCGTGGTTGGAGAAGAGGAGGCGCAAGGCCGTGGTGTCATATTCACGACCGTTATCTGTCTGAAGGGCCATGACAGGTAGCCGGAACTGAGTTTGAACGTAGGAGAGAAATGCGCGAATGGTGGGGAAAATGTCAGACTTGTTGCGCAGGGGGATAGTCCACAAATAATGGGTAAAGTCATCAAGAAAAACAATGTAGTATTTATATCCGGAATGACTGTAAACTGGGGATGTCCATACATCAGAATGGATTAACTGAAAGGGAAAATATGTGGTGGAAATAGAATGCTGAAATGGTAAACGAGCATGTTTTCCCAGCCGGCAAGAGGAGCACGAGTGGGTAACAGACTTGTTACATCGAAAGGAAAATTTTTGTAGAATTTGAGCGGTGACGGGTTGGTCGGGATGCCCCAGACGTTCCACAACAAGGTTGTAGAGGCAGTCGTGAAGGCTTGATGCTGTGGAACACGGAGAGGATAGAGATCACCAGTACTGTCACATCGGAGCATCTCCACCCTGGAACGAAGGTCCTTGATAGAGAAACCAACAGGGTCAAATTCAATCGAAATATTACTGTCTCGAGTAAGACGGCGAACGGAAACAAGATTCTTAACAAGAGAGGGTGAGACAAGAACATTCTTCAGTTTCAGATTTGTAGTGGCAGTGGGAATGTAGCTGTGCGCCTGATGGGTGACTGGCATGCAGGCGCCATTGCCCACTGTGATATATGAGGAGGAGGGTTGAAGGGTGGAGCGAATGAGGTTACCAGGGGAGGAGCTCATATGGGACGACGCGCCGGTGTCGAAGTACCATTCGGAGGAGCTGGGAGGTTGTTGTTGAACCCCGACACCGACGGAATGAAGAGTTGCATACAGCCAGGACGCGTCGAAGGCGTTGGAGACAATGTTGGGCGGGGAGGCAAAATTGTGCTGTGCCGCCATGGCTTGCTGAGGTTGAAAAGGAGGCCGGGGGACCAGAACGCCTGCACCTAGGGCCCGAAACGGCATGGGTCAGGCCTGGACCATACCTTGCCACGGGTTGTATCCGGCGGCCCAAGGTGCGTTGGGGCCGTTCGGGCGTTGCGGCGTGCCGCCATTGCCGTCGCCGCCGCCGCTCCCATAGTTGCCGCGGCCGCCGTTGTCGCGTTTCTTGTTGTAGCGACTGTTGTTGTTGTTGGAGGAGCGGGTGCTGGAGCGAGACGCGTTGGAGCCTGAGGATGCGTCGTTGTTGTTGGAGGAGCCGAAGAGGTTGCCGGATCGAGGGCCATGAGTCACGGCGAGAGCGTGGACGGCCTCGGCATTGGTGTCGTGTTCGATGTCGGCCCTCATCCTGAGAGTCCAAACATCCCATATTTGCGCCAGGATCATGCACAAATATGTACGGGATCAACAAAAATGATATATAGACTTAAAGATAAATACCGAACTTTATTAATCTAGCAAATAAAAGGGTTCATACATAAAGGTCTGGGGGTTCACTCTTAGGTAGGTGATATATTATAACAGGATCAAGGCTTTTATTTATACCACTTGACCAAAACACACTACTGTGGTGGTTGCGTAACAGGGTGCGGAAGCTACTAAGGCGGTAGTCGATGTGTAGCGGCGTCTATCCTCACAGGCAAGCTAGAGCGTAGGCGTAGACCCTATCCTAACGACTCCTCCATGATCGCGGTCGCTGTCACTGGTCCTCCTGGAAGTCCTCCTCGTTGCAGTCGGGTTCTTCTTCGTCTTCATAATCTGTGAGTCAACAACGGGTGAGTACATAGAGTACTCAGCAAGTCCTAGAAAGATAGCAGAATTAAAGAGAGGTTGGGCCCTAGGAGAGTGTCATCCTTCTCGCTAGTTCCCGGTTAGTTTAGAAACGTAGGCAAAAATATCATCACAGGTTCATGGTTGTGCCATTGCAATAATCATTATCCTAACCATAGGTGACCTCATCTCGGCGGTTGCCCATAACAAGGACGTGGCTATTCGAATAGGATTCAGGTAATTCTACTGCACCAGATGTCCAATTTTCCCCACACGATGGAGTGAACTTGACCATGATCAGTGGCCTCATTTACTCCAACAAAGCACATACCCGAGAGGACGCATCCATAGGGTCCATGTAACCCTCACCACGGTTTACACAGGGGTCGGAAAACAAACCACACATGGTCCAACTGGCCAAAACAATATCATAAAAGAGGGGGCTCGCACACGGCCCAACAAGAATTTAACGTGGAAAATCACTTAGCAACCACGCCGATCGGGCCACGAGAGATCACTTAGCAGTCATGCCTTCTCCTGTCAAACCGTTGTCTCCCGACCTCCAGGTAGGTGTTACACTTATGCCTATCGGGGTGTGAAACTAGGCCTACCCATATAGACGTGTGGCTGGACGCGTTTCTGACCAAGTTTGGTGGCCTATGAAACTACTCGGTATGGCAAACAAGTGTCTCCTAGGTAGAGTTTCTACCCCAAGATGTTATATCCGCATATAAACATCCCCCACTTGTTTCCATCAATTCAGGTTTGCCTTAAGCACATAAACATATCAGAGCTGCCCATTATTCAGTCAAATTTACCGTATGATATTCCAATCATATAATCATCAGTGAGTGTTTACTTATAGTAGATAAGAGTAGGGTTAGGACTTGCCTTCGTTGCAGCTCACAGTTCCCGATTCCTGGTAGTCTGGGTCGTCTTCTTCCTGGTAGTCATCTCCTTCTGCCGATCGATCCAATGGAAACGATAAGCACCAACAAAAAACAAACATCACAAGCAAACATATGTTGAGTAAAAGAGTTACTCTTAGGTTGGTAAAAAAGGGTTACTCTTAGGTTGGTCACTTTTAGATTATTTTTATAGAATTTTAGAAGTGGTTTCATAATTTTTGGAGGTAAAACATGAAAGGTATGATTTTTGTGAGTTTAAACATATAGGTTGGAAATTAATATCTAATTTCTATAATCATTTTTAAGAAACTAATTATTGGGTAAAATTACTGAGTGCATGTAGTATTTTTAGGATTTTTCTGGAATTTTTCTCTAAAGGGAAATAAGATTTCTAGCCTCTTGTGTACATCAACCGGGTGCGCCTAGCAATTTCCTATGCGAATGTGAGAGGGTTCCCCTGGTCCACGGCACTGTGCTGTGGACGTGTACCCCACGGTCTTCAGCTCACGTGAACCAAGCGCACGGAAGGGAGGGAAGGGAATGAGGCCTTGGCCGGCAGTCTGACGCATGGGCCCCGCGTGTCGGTCGCTGGTGCAGACTGACGCGTGGGCTCCCCATGGTCTCCCCACTGCAACGGGAGGGGGTAACGGCGTTACGTGGGACCCGCTTGCCAGCCACTTGATGGTGACAACGTTAGGAGCGTCGCCCTCTGCCCGTCGAAACAGAGGAAGTTTTCCCCCGTCCTCGCCGGAGTTGACTCCGCCGGCGGCGTGGCTCCTCCTCGGCCCTGTCTAGCTGCAGGAGTGTGCTCTCCTTACGTTCCCGCATTCTCTCGCTCACCAGAGAGTAGAAAATGGCGCACCGCGTGGGTCTCGGCGGCTCGCCGGAGTTCCCGCGGCAGCGTCGCTTTGCGGTGACTCACGGAGGGGGTCTTTCTACCCGTGTTCTGGCGCATTGGGGTGTTAGGACGTACGTGCTCTGTGTGCTAGTGCGTCCCAAGCTCCCACCCGTGCTCTGGTTGGGGCTCGCTGCCAGCCATGGCGGCTCGTACCGCGGCGCCCACGGTGGTCAGCCGCTCTGGGCCGATAGAGGTAGGGACAGGAAGGGGAAAGAGAAGGATATCGATCGGTGAAGCTTACCCTCACTCCAATTCGGCCGAGCTGAACTCCAATGGCTTCGATTCCACCTGGGTTCGTTCGCGGCGGGACGACTCCGATTTGGGGAAGATCGAGAATCAGAGAAGGGGGAGGTGGTAGAGGTGGATTGGTGGTGGTGAGGTGATATAGAAGTTCTTTGCGGAGCTTGTGATGGCCTCAATTCGGAATGAGGGTCTCCCTTTTATAGCCCGGCAATGGCGGTGGCGGAGCTAGGTCGGTTCGGAGATATTTCCTCCGCGATTTCTCGAGCTCTCGAGGTCCTCTGATCACTGTACGCTGTTCCCCGTCCTCACCGCGTTTGTGCTAGGTCGGTTCGCCGTCGGTTCTTGTCACAGGTAAGGCGTTTCCTTGCCTCGGCTCTCACTTCATTAATGGCGGCCATGGCTTCACGGCGGGGCTCCTCTTCTCTCTCTGCCCCGTGTGGTCGCTTCCTCGGAACAGGAAGGCAGTGGTCGGGCACTCGACAAGACGACTCACCCGTGGTTTCGCGAAGGTCTTGGCCCACAGCGCCGATCGGGGTCCACGGCGGGGCCTGCTCTGCTTCGTCCCATCGTCCTGGAGAAGAAGGAGCTGACGACGAGGTCCCACCTGGAAGTGAGTGGAGGGAAGGGAAGACGGGGCCGGCCTGGTGGGCGCGTGCGCGCCGTCCGCGTGGTGGCCTGGGCCGCGGCCCATGCAAGAGGGAGGTGGCGTGACGGGCATCAGCTCGGGCTTTGGCCCAGTCGGGAAGGAGTGGAGGGGAATGGTGCCAACAGGCCGAAAGCGGGAGGGGAGGGTGTTGAGGCTTGTTGCCGGTTTTTCTCCTTTCCCTTTTCTATTTCCTTTTATTCAAATTCCTTTTGAGTTTTTGCAAAACAAATTGAGTTTCTAAAAGTTTCCAACTGAGTGCTACCATATTGCTCAACATATGTCACAACCAAACAAGAAAAGATTGTTGTCCTATTTATTCTAATTATGTTTCCTAAAAGGTTAGTCTATTTTAATTTGGTTCAAAATTTTAGTGATTTTCAAAACTTGGAAAATTAGGGGTGTCACATTCGACACTCAGCTCTTCCAGCAGGAGGAAGGATCTAGCGCTCATGAAGTTGTGAGGAGGGAACTTGCAAGTAATCACCGGCTTTGCGTACCGGTAGCGAGTGTTGAGCCCACGAAGAAGATTCAGAACTTGGCTCGGTTCTGAAACCGGGTGACCGATGTCACTCAGCTGGTCGGCGAGTTTCTTCAGCTTGGTGCAGTAGGCGTTGATGGACATGTCACCTTGCATGGTGGAGCGAAGCTCGGCTTCAAGGTACATGGCGCGCTGCAGCTCGTTGTCGAGGAAGAGGCCCTCGATGGCGTGCCAAAGAGTATACGCCGTGGCGCCGTCGTCGTCTTTGCGGATGATGTTGAAGATGTCGGTGGTGACAGTGGTCATGATCCAGTAGCAGCTCTATCTAAGATTTATATGTCCAGATGCGCAAATGGATGCACTTGGAGAACGCCATCCAGGAAGAGGGCGACAGTGGTAGGACAGCGATTCCACAACATGCTATCAGAAATAAATTCAGGATTCCTTTTTTTTTTTTAACTTCAGCAACTCAATAAGATTACTAACAGATGCCATGCTTCAATGAACTGCAGCTCCTAGGATGATCATTCGAGTGCAGAAAATCAAGTTTATACAGTACTGGTGCAAAAGGACACGAGAAAGTCGCCAACAGGGGCGGACCCACAGGGTATGCCAGGTGGTCCACGGCATACCCTGTGGGCCACCTTGTATTCAACATTGAATTATAGTTTTTTTATAGCAAACGTTGCAACAATAGATACTTATAGATGTTGTTAGCACAATTGTAAGGTCTTTGCTTTGTGACTTATTATAGGTCACATGATCAAATCCCAAATGCAGCATGGTTTGTTTTATTTTACAATTTCCATTTTTGATTTTATTTTCCGGCTCCATCAAACCTCATTTGAAAGTAAATTTTAATTTTGGATGTTTTATTAACCCCTCTTAATATTAATAACTATATTTGATATATTCTGTCCTTTGTTTTCTATTTTTATCCCATGTTATCCAAATGAAAATGATATGACTTCGGCATCATGGCAATGTACAATGCTGTTTTAAAATTCTATTTTCTTGTCACCTTTGAAATTTAGTACAGATAATGTACATCATCCTTTAGTTTCATAGTTATATTTTAAAATATGTATTTAATTTAAAATATATTTGTCATAGTTTTTAGTTTAATATTTGAATTTAAGGCTTACCATGTCATTTAATGCACATGATTTTATTGAATTGAAGTTGATTTTGTTAAATTATATAAGAAAAAATTTATTTGGCATACCCTATGATAAAATCCTAGGTCCGCCACTAATCCAGTTGGAGATGCAGGCGTCCACCATAAGCCACTCGCCATCGCGTTCAGAGGACGGAGTGGGCGAGCGGACGAGGCCGGTGAGGCCAAACTTGCGGAGTGCGGAGCCGAAGAAACAACGCCACTGCCCATAGTTGCCCTCCTCAAGGCTGAGGGTGACAGGAACATGGGAGCGAAGGGAAACTGCTTGAAGAACAGCAGAGGGAGACTGAGATAAGGATCAATGACGAATTGTATTGATCACTGTCGGTGTGTACATATATGTTTACAACCGATGACCTTTGGCTAGGCCTATACAAGCTCTAGCGGACGAGCGCACAAGACGGAGTTGGAGGTCGTGCGTGAGACCGCGTCTGGCGCGCCAGACGGATGATCGGGGCGCGGCCTTGTCGCAACGGATGCGCGCCAGACGGATCGAGGGCGCGGCCTTGGCGGAGCTGAAGACCCGGGCGCTAGCTCTGGCCGTTGCAGTGCTGAGTCTGCTGACACGTTCAACCCCCACTTGAATGTATGTATCCCTTTGCCCTTCAAGCAGTTTTACGGATCGCTAACAAAGGATGACTATGATGCCATTGCATGAGGCTTGGTTTCGTCTTGGTAAATACTGTAAATGATAGTGCTACATGGCGTTCCGCGTTCATGCTGCTATCGTTCGCTCTTCTTCTTGAAGATTGTTATTAGTCATCTACGCTTGATTGTTATTAACAGGGAAGACGTCAGGAGCCACCCAAAATTCAACTTTTACAACTATATGATCAAAGCTCTCGAGAAAGATTTCAGGAGAGTAGTTGGCATAAAGTAAGTTGGTAGTTTGGTACCATGTGAGTGTGTGACACTGCTGTTCTGTGTTCTCCAGGACTTACGTTTCAGATCGAACAACTGCCTTTAGTTAAATCTGTTCTACTGCAGATGGTATTGGATCTTTGTGATGATCTTTCTGGTCCTCAATGTCACCGACACGATTAACTTTTCTTACTTAATTGTCCATAATATGATTCTGTTCACATGCACATTTCTCGGTCCCGTATCAGTATTTCATATTTTCTTAGTATATACAGCATTCACAAAAAGGTGACGTATATTTTACTTCAATTTCTGGGTTCAGGATGGCACTGCAACTTCTGGATCTCACTAATCCCGTTGTCTGTAAGTACTATCTATCTATCTATCTATCTATCTATCTATCTATCTATCTATCTATCTGTGCGATTCCAAGTACAATCAGCTTCTGGACGCCGAACCCTGTATAAAAAAAAAGAGCTACCATTAGTGTTAGTGTTGCAGCTGTTGCTGCATGCTGAAGTAGTTGTAGTTCTGTCCTATTCGCAGCTACTCCTTCTGATCGGAGCGAAGCTGGAGCACATCATAAACAAGCTCCTTATAATTGTCACAGCACTGCCAAGAATTGTCACATGGTACCAACTACCAAGAACCTATCTTGTCAAAAAAAAAAAAAAAACTACCAAGAACCTTAATCTATCTTCCTATATATCACAGTCATCAAAGTCTGCGAGATCAAATGTGCAGCTAGCGCTAGCTAACGCCTGCAGCCTGCTTGTGCCTCTTTTCTCTGTTCCTCATCATCAGTGCCATCGTGGAGGTCCTCTGCAGCTACAGCACGCTCCTTCTCTACGCCATCGTCACTCATGTGAGTACTGATCGAGTGGGCCGGCCAGAAAGAGCAGCCATGCATCTCTTTCACCTGGCTACCAGTAGCACTGATCTAGTGATCGATCGATCGTCTGTGGAATATCGATCTGAGGCTCTGAGACCCACACAATCTGATGAATGAATTGCAGATGCGGAGCGCCGTCTTCGCGGACGATGTGGCGGAGCACATCAGAGGCTGGGCCGACGCCCGACGGCGCGCGGAGGCGCAACAGGGTGGCCGCCGCTACCGTTGTTGCCAGTAGTGATGCTGTCTGTCTGCTGGTACTGGAGCGGAGGCAGGAAACAACCAGCTGCACAATCTTGTGCGAGGAAGCAACCTAAACTTGTGTGGGACATACAGTGAGAGTATTTGGTGCGCGCATCTCTCTCTGTGTGGGGGAGAAAAATCGTGGTTTCGAAAAAAAAAATGTAATAAATAGCACATTTTCTATAGGGATTTACTATATTTCAGGCGAACGAAGAACTTTGTCTTTGTCCTTCTATAGAAAAAAATATTATTTATTTATTATGATTTATGTTAATATATTTGGATCATTGGATGAAGATCTGAAGGTTGTTAGTCGTCGTCTAAAAAGATGCTATATTTCAGGCGCCTGAAATATAACAAATCCTAATAAATAGATAGAAATCCGGATTTATCCGAAATAATATTAGTAGTGGCCCATAAAGTTATGGTTTTTTTAAGATTTACCGTGTCGAATTTTCAAAAATCACAAAATAAGACCGAATGATATAAAACTATTTAACGTACCTAAACCAGTATAAATATGTGTGGTTCAATAGCATCTATAATACTATTCAATATAGCATCTATAATACTATTCAATGTAGAAAAGAGTACATATAGCAACATCTATAGTATCAAATAAGTATTTCATAATGTATCTAGTGATGCTAATTTAGTATCATAAATATAGTGCTCTTTTCTATTAAATTTGGTCAAAATTTAAATAATTTGACTTAAGAAACCTCTAGAAGACAATTCTTTGTCTTAAAAAGATATCATTTTTCAAGACAATTTAGTGCACCCATCATCCAGTATTGTAGATATGTTATCACCGTCCGCTCTAGTGCCTATCAAATTGGTTTTTGCCTTTGATGGTGAAATTGGACAGTGTTAATATCAATTATCACCAGTGGCGGACCTAGGATTTTATCACATGGTATGCCAAATAAATTTTTTCTTATATAATTTAACAAAATCAACTTCAATTCAATAAAATCATGTGCATTAAATGACATGGTAAGCCTTAAATTCAAATATTAAACTAAAAACTATAACAAATATATTTTAAATTAAATACATATTTTAAAATATAACTATGAAACTAAAGGATGATGTACATTATCTGTACTAAATTTCAAAGGTGACAAGAAAATAGAATTTTAAAACAGCATTGTACATTGCTATGATGCTGAAGTCATATCATTTTCATTTGGATAACATGGGATAAAAAATAGAAAACAAAGGACAGAATATATCAAATATAGTTATTAATATTAAGAGGGGTTAATAAAACATCCAAAATTAAAATTTACTTTCAAATGAGGTTTGATGGAGCCGGAAAATAAAATAAAAATGGAAATTGTAAAATAAACCAAACCATGCTGCATTTGGGATTTGATCATGTGACCTATATAAGTCACAAAGCAAAGACCTTACCATTGTGCTAACAACATCTATAAGTATCTATTGTTGCAACGTTTGCTATTTATAAAAAAAACTATAATTCAATGTTGAATACAAGGTGACCCACACGGTATGCCGTGGACCACCTGGCATACCCTGTGGGTCCGCCCCGGATTGTCACTGTGGGGTTCTAACTCGTGGCGCCAGCTAGTTATATGAACTGACTCTGACTGCTTTGCCTGCTGGTTATACAAACCGACAGGGATAATAAGAAAAACAACCACCAAGCCCATGATGAGCAGTAGTCGCCGTCCTACACGCTGTCGTCGTTGCCACCGCCCTTGCCCAGATATCTTTTGTCACCCATCGAGCCCAGGGGCGGATCCAACAAGCCTCGGGCTGTCTGGGCTGCAGCCCAAGGTGTGGCCTAAAAAATCCTTTTAACAATTCCTTTACCCAGTCTAATTATTTAGCCTATGAAAATATGCATTAATTTAGCCCTACCTGATATAGTTCAAAATTCATTTACACTATTTTAGCCCCCAAAATCCTTTTAACAATTCCTTTACCCAGTCTAATTATTTAGCCTATGAAAATATGCATTAATTTAGCCCTACCTGGTATAGTTCAAAATTCATTTACAATTTTAGCCCCTCCCTTGAGGTGTTTCTAAATCCGCTACTAATCGGGCCCACCCGAGATCCAGTTGCTATCGATTCCCTGCAAAGTAGATCGAGGAGTGGAGAGCCAAATCTATATGAGTTGGAGAGAAACAAGGAGAAGGATAAATGGGGGGGGGGGGGGGGGGGAGAGAGAGAGAGAAAGCACCATGTTTGGAGGGAGAGATTGAGAGTGCCGCTGCATGCATGTGTGGTCCTCGAGAGCCATGCGCTGCATGAGGGGAGAGCGCAGGGGTGTTCGTTTCCTGTTTTGCCGGCCACATCGGACGTTGCGACACTAGTTTAGCCTATTTAAAATAAACTAATTATAAAACTAATTATAGGGTCATATGCTAATTACTGAGACGAATCTATTAAGGTAAATTAATCCATCATTAGCGAATATTTACTGCGGCACCACATTGTTAAATCATGGACTAATTAAGTTTAATAGATTCATCTCGTAAATTAGTCTCCGGCTAACAAATTATTTTTTTAATTACTATATTTTTAATAGGCTAAACTAGTGTCGCAACGTCCGATGTGACTGGCAAAACAATTTTGCCAGGAAACGGACCCCCCTAGTTTCGCCTATTAAAAATATAGTAATTAAAAAACTAATTTGTCAGCCGAAGACTAATTCACGAGACGAATCTATTAAACTTAATTAGTTCATGATTTGACAATGTGGTGCAACAGTAAACATTCGCTAATGATGAATTAATTTACCTTAATAGATTCGTCTTAGTAATTAGCATATGGTTCTGTAATTAGTTTTATAATTAGTTTATTTTTAATAGACGAAACTAGTGTCGTAACGTCCGATGTGATGGGCAATTTTTTTTTGCCAGGGATCCAAACACACCCAAAAAGGAGAAGAGAGAGTGAGGGTTGCAACTATTGGGGTTTCTATCTGGATTATATATACTAGATAGGTATGCGCGCTTCGCTGCGCTACTATCTTATACGATGGCTGATAGCAGGAAATAATAGCAGTAAAGTTTATTATCTAAATAAATACATTTCAACTGGTTTGGCTTGTCTTTGTAGTGTGCTACGAAAAATTTGTAGCTAATAATGTGTTATAGTATTTGAGAAATATAATTAAACAATGTTAGTATTTTACGCTAAGAGCTCCCAAAAAAATTAGCTTTGTCACATCGGATTTTATGGCCCTAAAGTCTATTAAAAATAGAGTGATTACAAAACTAATTTGTCAGTCAAAGGCTATTTCCCAAGACGAATCTGTTAAACATAATTAATTCATGACTTACCAATATGATGCTATATTAAACATTTGTTAATGATATATTAATTTATCTTAATAGATTTATCTTGTTAATTAGCATATAGCAGTGTAATTAATTTTATATTTAGTTTATTTTTAATAGACTAAATTAGTACCAAAACATCCGACGTGACAGACTAAATTTTTTCCCCAGGAAATGAACACTTCCAAAGAAATCGAACAATGAAATATATTGTTTTTTATTGCCGGCCATGAAAAATACACGCAATTAAGTCGGTCACACGCACAAACATGACAGTTTAATCCAGCTCGCGTCCACCATGCAACAGCCACGCGGCAATCTTACAATGGCCAGGAGCAGAGGAGGTCTCTACATGCGCCAATTCTGCCGCCTGTAAAGCTTTACTATATACTCCCTCCGTCCCTTTTTAATTGTCGTCCGGAAAGCGTGTCTGTGAGAGAAACACATATTTCTAGAGACAATTATTTAGGGACGGAGGGAGTATGTTGTTTTTATTTTGGCCAATCCTCTATTCATCTGTCTCAGATCAATGACCACGATTGACACGGTATACTTGCTATACTCCTCTGATTTGTGTGGACGTGTGGTACATCGAATTACTTGTGGGTGTAGTGGTAAAGAAAATATCGACATTTTCACAACAGATCGATATGGATTTTTTATCCACATATCAATCTGAATTGATCGGATATAGCTAGGCTTCTTTGACAGGAATGGTGTCGACGACGGCTTCTTTCTATGGCAGGGCGCAGTCCTGATACTACATTTAGATTAATATTGTGAAATTGCATTATCACTGTGCTGGTAATAGACAAATCATAAGTGATTAGGTTGACCGAGATGATGATAAAAAGCTTATCACTGTCGGTCTTGCATTTGATCCAGCGGTGGTGATATCTGTGTAAGTGTGTAACACTACAGGGTACATCGGCAATTTGCACTCGGTAAAGGCTTTGCCGAGTGCTGCACTCGGTAAAGATTAGTCGGCAAAGAAGCTGTCGGCAAAGGCTTTTTTGCGAGTACCAGAAATCAGGCACTCGGCAAAACCTTTGCCGAGTGCCAAGTCAACACTCGGCAAAGAAAACAGCGACCGTCAACTTGACGACTTCTTTGCCGAGTGCGGACGTGGCAGGCACTCGGCAAAGGATTTTTTTTTGAAAAATTCTTTACCGAGTGCCGGCCACGTGACACTCGGCAAAGAGGGCTTCTTTGCCGAGTGCCACGTGGCCGGCACTCGGTAAAGAAAATCTGTTTATTTTTTTGAAAAAAAAATCTTTGTCGAGTGCTGACCCTGGCACTCGGCAAAGAAGCCCTCTTTGCCGAGTGCCACGTGGCCGGCACTCGGCAAAGAGGCAGAACTAGGTTAAGCCCAGCTTTGCCGAGTGCCATGGCCAGGGTTTTTTTTACCGATCGGTAACCGGTCGGTTTGGTCGGTTACCGATGTAACCGGTCCGGTACGGTTACCAAACGGACCGGTTACCAAAATTTGAATTTGAAATTTAAAAATTTGAAAAAAAATGCCCAAAAAATTCCTAAAAATAGATTACAATCTATGGAGACCAATGGTATAAAATTTTTTGAAATTGGACGTTTGGAAATTGAAAAAAAAAAGTCGGCCCGTTAAGGCCCATGAGGCCCATTAGGCGCTCACGGGCACAAAACCAGGCGTTCACGGGCGGGGGGGCAGAACGCCTCCTTCCCGAGCCTTATCCGCGCCCGCGCCCCCGCCCTCCGCCCCCAGCGCCGCCGTCCGCTCTCCGCCGCCGGCTAACCGGTCGGTTAGGCTCGGTTACCGAGCGGGAGCGGGCGGTAACCGCTCCGGCGACGCCCCGTCGGCTAGCCGCGCGGTCAGCTCGGTAACCGAGCGGTTTTGCTCGGTTACCGAGCGGTTTCTTCCGGGAGTTGAGGTAAGTTTTTCCCCCCTTTTCTTGCTATTTTAGTTAAGTATCTATATGTTTTGGGTGTAGTTTTGTGTTAGGATTGTTGTATTTAGGCAGGATCTGTGTTAGATATTAGGATGGATGGATTTAGGTGGTTAGGGTTAGGGTTAGCTTTATGTGTAGAGTACGATTTAATTTAGGATTTGAGGTATGATTTATGTTAGGATGTATATTTTTCTGTATATATTGTATAGACAACATTTACGTGGGTTTGATTTTGTGTTGTCTGTTTATGCAGGTAGACAATGTCGGGCAGGCACAAAGACGTTGTCTGGGAGCATGGTGAAAATCTCGCTCCCGGGTGGCGGTGCAATTATTGTCACCTGACAAAAGGGGGCGGTGGTGCAACAAGATTGAAGCAGCATTTGGCAGCGCGCGGGACGGAGGTTGTGCATTGTAGCCGTGTGCCACCAGAGGTGCGCGAGTATTTCCAGAGAGAGCTTGACCGCGCCAAGAAGGCGACGGCGGACCGAGCTCGGCAAAGGGTCGCACAACAAAGAGTTGCACAGGAGGGGAACAATCCCATTAATGATGATGAGTATGAGACTCAGATGGAGGCTGCCCTACAACAGTCGAGAGCTGAATATGAGTATCAACAGAGTGTGCAGGATAGAGGCGGTAATTACGAGCGTGGAGGGGGTAGTTCTCGTGCAGGTGGTAGTGGTGGTGGAGGTGGGGGTGGTGGCAGTGGAGGTCCCCGTGGTGGGAATCCTTTTTCGAGGATGTTCAGAAGATCGGGATCACAGAGGGAGACACCTGTGGAGGTGGAAGACTACAATGTGGCAGCCGGTGGCAGGACAAGAATGGTACAACAAAGGATTGATACAGGGCGCTGGACCCAGAAGGGAAAAAATGCAAAGGAAGCCATCGGTAAAGCTTGGGCAAAATTTTACCATCATGCAGGAATACCGGGACGGAATGCGGACAGCCCGTACTTTGTTGGTGCTGTCCGAGAGACGCAGAAGTGGGGTAAGTACCTATAACTACAAACAGGTTTGAACTTATGTATCGTTCCATGTTCTTATTAATTGCTTATGGTTACAGGTGAAGGCATCTTGTCCCCCACTGGAAAGGAAATTGATGGGAAGTACCTTGATCAAAATGTGAAAGACTTGAAGGAGAGGTACGCAAAGTTTCAGAAAGAGTGGCCCACGTTTGGCGTCTCGCTGATGTGTGATTCTTGGACTGGCCCCACAAAAATGAATGTTGTGAACTTTCTTATTTATTGCAACGGGGTCACATGGTTTCACAGCTCTGTCGATGCAACTGGGAAAAGTCAAGATGCGAACTATTTATTGAGGGTAAGTCATTACAGTTGTCATGTTATTATTTTTAGTTATATTCATGCATATATAATATACGTTATGACTGTTTTCAGGAGATTCGGAAGGTGGTGATGGACATTGGCGCGGAGAATGTTGTCCATGTGATCACTGACAATGGCGCCAACTACAAGAAAGCGTGCAGCTTGTTGAAGCTTGAGTTCAAGCATATTTGTTGGATGCCTTGTCTGGCACACACCATTAATTTAATGCTAAAGGATATCGGTCAAAGGAGTGATCATTCAGGTATGATATCCGCATGCAAGCGCATATCTAATTGGTTGTACAACCATACTCAGTTGCATAATATGATGAAGAGAGCAATTGGTGGTGAGTTGGTCAAATGGAATGCCACTAGATTTGGGACCAACTACATGTTCATGGAGTCATTTAACCGAAGACGTGAGAAGTTCATGCAGTGGATGGCATCTACAGATTTTTTGGAGAGCAAGTGGGGAAAAAGCGAAGAAGGTAGATTTGCTCATGCCAGGTTGTCGAGTCTACAGTGGTGGGAGGGATTGGAGTATATCATCAACACTGTACAACCGATTTACAGGTTCCTTCGGTTCGCTGATGAAGCCAAGCACCCCAACATTTGTGAAGTTGTGTATCAATTCCAGAATTGCAAGTCGGAGATGGAGTCTTTTTTTGGAAGAAATACGCACACATGGAATGAGTACAAAGAGATTTTGGATAAAAGGATATCTGACGTGTACATAGGGACGTACGTGGGGCCAGGTATGAGTTCCTCCATGTTCAATTGAATTCCATATTTACCATATTGAACATTTTCTGGATGCTCAATTCAATTCCATGTTGCAGCTGCCGTGCTGAATCCTAAGCTCTCGTACACACTGGATCCAACTGCAACAATGTTCGCTGGCCTGAAGGACGCATTTCAGGAGATGACAGATGTGCAGAGCGCCGTGCAGGCATTGCAGGAGGCTGAGGTTTTTCGCCAGAAGGTTGGTGAGTTTGGCTCAGAGCTAGCTCACAGAATGGCCATGGATCCAAGAACATCCCCATGTAAGAGTACTTTGTCATTCCATTTAGTTATGCATATTGGAACATGTAGCTAACATAATGTGTTCCACTTGCAGCGGCCTGGTGGATGATCTTTGGTAAAGACACTCCAAATTTGCAGCGCCTAGCTTTGCGGCTTGTTTCACAATGTATGTCCTCCAGTGGATGCGAGCGGAACTGGAGTACTTTTGCCTTGCTGCATACGAAGGTCCGCAATCGGCTATCGCACAAGAAACTGAACAAGCTTGTTTATGTCAATTACAACCTTCGGCTGCGACTTGCGGATGCCAACCCACCAAGGCTTGATGACGACGATTTTATTGACCGGTTCGCCGAAGTCTCATTCTATGATCGGACCACTCCGCTTAGGGAGTGGATGGAGTATGGAAGATCAAACCAGCCTCCACTTCTTGATGAGGATTCAGACGAAGACGACGTCCCTTTGCCATCACGTCTTGTCAGGTACGTTATATGTATATTTATAAATGTGAGTGCGTGTCTAATAATGTACGGTGGGATTGATTTTATTTATGTGATTTGTTTGTTTCTGTTGGCAGTGAGCATATAGACCCCGATGATCTACGTCAGGCTACGGGGTCTGATTGCATCAGTGATTGGGCTCGTAGACATGTGGGTCAAAGTCACCTAGGGAAGAGGAAGACGCAAGCGCCGCCTAGGAAGGGGCAGACCAAGCGAGGAAAACAAGTCAGCAGCGATGCGGACACTGAGGAGGAGGGTTCTTACCATTCTGACGATGATGATGATGATGATGATGATGATGACAGCAGCGATGGTGGTGACGATGACGATCATGATGACAGTGGCGATGGTGGTGGTGGTGCTGCTGGTGGTGGTGGTGGGACTGGTTATGGAATTCGTTTCACAGGTATCCATTGCACTTGCACGTACATACACACATTTATTTTTGTCCATGATTACTAATTATGGTTCATTGCAGGCGAGACCCAATACACACATGCTACGCAAGATCGTGACCATGGACAACCACAGTCCCAGAGGAAATCAGTTTCATTTGGACGCACACACGACGACAATCCAGAGGACTCGCAGAGGAGATCAATTTCTTTTGCACCCACGTACTACGACACTCCAGACTACTCTACTTCGTCCTACAGCGATGCCTCACAACCTTCTTATAGCTATCCCATTCCTGACGTGAGCACGCAGCCTTAGACTAGGTGGGTGTACGAATGGCAAGATCCCAGCTTTTACAGTATGTTGGTTCAAGAATGGGAGACAACCGCAGCTTGGACGGGCCAGACGTGGCAAGATTACAAGGCAACCCTGCTTCAAACCAAAGGTATCGCTCTTATGTCCATCGCCGAGTATGAAATGTCATGCCAACAAGGGGTCTTTCCATACATCTTGCGTAGATGATCATGTATTCCTGTGACTGTGAGGATGTGTTGTTGATGCATTCGTTGATGTTTTCGAGACAATATCTATTTGTATGCGACTATTTGTTCATGTTTTCGAGACAATGAATTTATTGCCGCAGTGTGCGGTCTTTTTATATCTATATGTCCAAAGGAAGTACCAAAAAATCATTTTTATCCAAAAAAAGGCAGCCCACCGGTTTGGACTGGTTACCGATCTAACCGGTCGGTAACCGACCCAAACCGGTCGGTTACCGACTAGGAACCGCATTTGAATTCGAGATTCAAACCGACCGGTAAACCGCTCAAACCGGTCGGTAACCGACCTAAACCGACCGGTTTACCGATTCGAAACCGAACAACTGAGGCGTTTGAATTCAAACTTCAAACCGGCCGGTACCGGGCGGTTACCGACCAAACCGGTCCGGTAAACCGCTACCGGTGGCCGGCGGTAACCATCAAACGGTCGGTAAAAAAAACCCTGGCCATGGCACCTTTGCTGAGTGTGGCACTCAGCAAAGCTGAGAATTTTTTCTTTTTTTCATTTTTGTCACACAAAACAATATATATATATATCACATATCCATATTCCATCACACAGAACACAATATATATCACATTCATATCTATATTTCATCACACAAATCACAATATTTATCACATTCATGTCCATCCATCACAAAACAACATAAATCCATCGCATAATCCATACATGTCACACAATTCCGTCCATCCATCCATCACAAGTTCAAGTTCAACCAACACATGTCCAACACATACGAGAAGTCCATAATCCATAAGTCCAACACATAAGCCGATCACTACTCACCTTCGCCCCCAGTGCCTGAAGAGCTCCCACCTTGCCCCCACTCTTGCGACCCGCCGGTCGCACCTGGCCCCCACTGCCCCCACCCTTGCGAAGAGCCGGCCAGTGGAGGACCTTGCCACTGGGGCGGCCGCACAACGGCTCCAGGAGACCACTCGGAGTACCCGTACTGAGGAGGAACGCCAGGCCACACGTAGTACGGCAGACGAGGAGGGCCTCCTGGAGCCAGCCACCCGGACTGTGGCGAAGGGCCACCCGGAGGGGTCGACGCCGAACCCTGCGACTGCACCTGCATGAAGGAGAAGCGATGTCGTTAGTACCACCGAAGAAGTGAAAGTAATAAACAACCATATATATATATACTCACTGGAGTCCCAATAGGACTATGAGGCGGCGGCGGCAAATATAGATTGAGCAGCGAGGGAGGCACGACCACATCTGGGATGTTGAGACTCCCAAAGAAGTGAGCTATCTCTGCCGACCTCTGCGCCTCCCGCACTTGGGCGGCCTCCATCTCGCGGCGATGGGCCTCCTGCCTAACCTCGTCCTGAGCCTGCAGCTGGGCTTGGAACCTCTGCATCTCCTCATGCATCTGGGCCTGCAATATTTGTCCCGCAAAGATTAAACAATGCAAAAGCAATAATGGACGATAAATTGAATTGTACTAACCTAAAGCTGCGCCATGGTCTGCTGCCTTGGCCGTATGGCCATGGAGGAGCTCGTGCTCCTGGACCGAATCTCGGCGAGGTTGGGGACAGAGTCCGAGGAGACTGTGTTGCTGGCCATATACAAGCGACCGTGCTGCCTCCCTCCTCCCAGCCTCATCAGCAGGTCCGTGTCTAGGGGCTGAGAGGTCGGATCGTAGTCCGCCCCATAGCGCTCGCGAGCCGCCACCGTGTACTCGTTCACCTTGGTGTAGGCTGCCGAGTTGGTGAACGAGTCGGGCCCGTCCTCCGGGTTGTACTGGGCCTCCGGCGTGGTCGCCTTGCCTTTGTGGGCAAGGTGGTATACCACGAACGAGTTACATTCCGCGTCACCATGCGACTGGGACTGCAATAAAGACACAGAGTTGATTGCAAGTAATGAGTATTGAGCGTTAGAATTAAAAAATTAATCAGTAGAGCGTACCCATCTTTCAGCATAGGCGTCGACCGTCGAGGCTAAGGTTGCCTTGGTGGTGTGGCACCCCAGCCATCTGCAGGCGGCAGTCCCGGCGCACACTGTGCCTCTCGGCCCACTCGTCCGAAAGCCACCTGTCCACGATGGCCTTCCAACAATCGGTGAACTTTTGGCACCAAGCAGGACAGAACTGCATGACATCAAGTCAATTATGTAATATGTCAGAAGATCAATTGAAGCCTAAATATTCTTCACACCTACTTACCTGCTCGTACTACTCCCTGGTGAGGTCGGTCGCCCTCTCACGCATCTTCTCCCTGGCCTGCGCCTTTGTGACCTTCTCACCCCACAAGTCGGCGTAAGCGTAGATGATGCATTGGATCCGCACCTCGTGGTACATGTCCGCGAGTCGGGACTTGGCAACTTTGTCCAACACTCGGTCCGCCTCGGCCTCTCTCCCCTGCTCGCACGTCCAGTAAAGCTGCATACAGACATAGGGTACCCTTTAATTATTCCAACGAATGCGTAGTATTGAGAAATGTTGTGTGATGAAGACTTACCCAGAAGTCGGCCTTAATCCGGCCTGCAAGGGTCCCGTTGTTGCCGAGCAGGACAGCGCCAAAGTGCTCCCACGTCCAGGGCGGGCCGACAACCCTGGCGTAGGTGACGTTGCCAGGGAAGTGCCTCCTAATCAGAAGAGTCATGGTGTCATTGATATGGCGAACCTTGCCCCCTCCGCTCACAACCTTCCATTGACTGCACGAGTCATTAAGAACAATTGTTAGTGTGAAGTTCGATTTTCAACATGTCATATGAACAAGTAGTGATAACATCAATTGTTACTTACGTGTGGCCAACGAGTCGAATCACCGGACTGCGGTCAACTGGGAGAGGCTGCTGCGGGAGCTGCGAGGGTCCGCGTAGGTAGACTCCCCTCGAACCAGAGGATGTGGAACCTCCAGCTGCCGGCAGGGCCACCTCGTCGTCCGAAGAGGTAGTGTTGCCGTGTCCTGCCTCGTCGGGGGTCGCGTCGGGGGTCTCCTCGGGCGTCGGCTCTCGAGGAGGAGTCCTCTCCCTCCTAGGACGCCCGTGGGGGCGACCGGTCCTCGCCTGTGGAGTTGACGCCTCTGCTAGGTCCTCGGGGTACTCAGTAGCCCTCTGGTAGGCGGAAAACTCCTGCCGCTGTGACCGCCTTCCGCCCGACATTTTGTCGAGTGCCTGCAATTACAAAGATGAAACCAATTAGAATAAATAAACGGTAAGTACTTATAAAGAGATATAATTGCAAAATAATAATAATAACAATATAGTATTACATGAATTAGAAATTATCTCCACGATCGGCAGTGGCTCGTGGCACTCGTGTGTCATCATCACTATCCATATTATTGAACTCTAATGCCTCGTTCTCGTCTCCATCGTCGTCATCACCCGTGTCAACTCCTAACTGTAACCGCTCAAGCATTCTTAAGTCCTTGGCATTCTACACCTCAACACCGTCGTCCTCATCAATGTCATTGTCTTCTTCCAAGTCCATCAGCGTAAAAATGTCAATGTCAAACCTCCCTTCTAGGCCCTCAGGTTGAAAGAACTCTCCGCTATATGTGTTTGGGTCAAAGATGTAGTCATCATCGTTTGGGAGAGGCGCTTTGCCGCACGGCGATACCAACTGCACGAGGTACCACCCCACAAGATTCTCGACTTCTTGGCACGCCCATGGGAGATAATAAACTTGGGTGGCCAGTTGAGCCACAATATAGACATCGTCTCCTTTATAGACGGAATCTTGTCGAATTTCAACTAGCCCAATCTTAGGGGCTCTCGGACCGCAGTTCTCCCGATACACGTCCCACTAGGGAGAGTGTGTATCCGGAGAACAACGGAGAGGTGGTGCCAAAACTCTGACTCGGACAGGAGCACAACATGGAAACTAACCCAGCTACGCATCCGCGGGCTGTCCAAAAAACGTGGACAATCCGAAAGTGGTACGGTCGCAGATATGCAAAGGTCTGCATACCTCCAACTGTATCTCTTTCGAACGGGAGACGCCTAACTAGGTTACGCGACCAAAGACCAGATACCTAGGGATACAGATAGAGTGGTTATACCTAAGGTGCTGGTGAGGTCAGGGTAGTGGAGCAGTGGTGAGTCGGGGCAGTGGCGAGACGACGCAGTGCAGGCAGACCCGCAACGCCGACGAAGACGATCGGAGTCGTCGAGTCCCTCCCACGGGTCCTCCTCCTGCTAAAAAAGGAGAATATTGGTTAGTCTCGACCAAAATTTTTGGCAGCACCTCCCCTGCACGGGGAGGTACCCATAACCTGCACAAAACGTTGGCACGAAGGCCAACAACCACATATATCTTCACATAAGTCATGTACTTAACTTATCTTTACATGCACACAAAAAATGCAAAGTAATACATGAACTATAAAAAGCACTCAACTACTAATTACTACTTACTACGACTTACTCTACTAACACAACTACTAACTCACTACTTACTACTACTAAGAACTTACTACTACTACTAACTACTTATACTACCACTAACTACTTACTACTACTACTACTACTACTACTACTACTAAGAACTTACTACTACTACTAACTACTTATACTACCACTAACTACTTACTACTACCACTACTACTACTACCACTACCACTACCACTACCACTACCACTACCACTACCACGACCACGACCACGACCACGACCACGACCACGACCACTACCACGACCACTACCACTACCACCACCAACTACCACCACCAACTACCACCACCACTACCACCACCAACTACCACCAACAACTACCACCAACAACTACCACTACCACCCACTACCACTACGACTACTACTACTACTACTACTACTACTACTACTACTACTACTACTACTACTACTACTACCACCCACTACCACTACTACTACTACTACTACTACTACTACTACTACTACTACTACTACTACTACTACTACTACTACTACTACTACTACTACTACTACTACTACTACTACTACTACTACTACTACTACTACCGCCACTACCGCACTACCGCCGCCACCGCCGCCGCCCGCGACCGCCGCCCCGACGCGACCGCCGCTACTACCGCTACCGCCGCTACTACCGCTACTACCGCTACTACCGCCGCCGCCGCCGCCGCCGCCGCCGCCGCCGCTACTACCGCTACTACTACCGCTACTACCGCTACTACTACTACCGCTACTACCGCTACTACCGCTACTACTACCGCTACTACTCCTACTACTACCGCTACTACTACTACTACTACCGCTACTACTACTGCTACTACTACGACTACTACCGCTACTACTACTACTACCGCTACTACTACTACCGCTACTACTACCGCTACTACCGCTACTACTACTACCGCTACTACTACTACTACTACGACTACTACTACCGCTACTGCCACCGCCACCGCCACCACCACCGCCACCGCCACCGCCCCTGCCCCTGCCCCTACCACTACCACACTACGACTACGACTACCACACTACTACCACCACTACCACACTACTACCACCACTACCACTACTACCACCACTACCACTACTACCACTACTACTACCACTACTACTACTACCACGACTACCACGACTACTACGACTACTACCCTACCCCTACCCCTACCGCTACCGCTACCGCCACCGCTACCGCCACCGCGACCGCCACCGCCACCGCTACCGCTAGTACTAGCTTACAAGTAACTAACTACTAACAAACCACAACTACTAACTTACTACAAACTAACTACTGACATACTAACTTACTACTAACCTTGCCGGCGACAACGACAAGACGATGACCAGCGCGGACAGGGGCTGCTCTTCTTCCTCCTCTGCTGCTCCTCCTCCTCCTCGATCCTCCTCCTCCTCCTCTGCTCCTCCTCCTACTCCTCCTCCTTCTCTCCAACCGGCGGGCGGACAGGGGCCCCCACCGGCGGTGGTGGGGCGCGAGCGGGGCGGACCGGGGCGCGGGCGGCCGACGGGCGGGGCACGGGCAGCCGTCGGGCGGGGCGGGGCTCAGATGCCGGAGTGGGAGGGCCGGGGCGCGGGGGCGGCCGGTGCCTGGCGGCGGGGCAGGGTGTGTGTAGGCCTGGCCAGCTCGGCTCGTTATAGCTCGGCTCGTTAGCAGGCTGGCTCGACTCAACTCGTTATACTAACGAGCTAGAAGAGCAGCTCGGCTCGGCTCGTTATAGAGCTCGAGCTGGCTCGTTTGGCTCGCGAGCCAAATAATAAAAACACAATTTCTCAAAGTACATATAAATTTAACAAAGAATAATATCTACATATAAAAACATAATTTCTCTTATATGATTATATCTTCTTACATGTATGTAAACAACACGTAAGAACAAATATGACTTCCACCACATCGCTGGACGTCTCCACATCCTCTCACATGTGATCACATGTTCAAATGTGTAGGTTTGTGAGCGTCGTATGTGACAACGTGCTTCAAACTTTCTCAATTTTTTTTCATAGCATATGCATAAGATATAACGACATCTCGCCAAGTTTCGCGATTTTTGAAAATCATTTGTATTTTTTATAATTTTAAAACCGTCCGCACGTAATTTGGAGGCCTTGCTCCCGTGAGCACGTTGATCGAAATTTCGCGTCAGTTCCCGAATTTGGCCTAAACATACACTCAAGAACAACAATAACAATTTTCGAATCATTGAAATCCATTATTCGATGCACCCGCAGTTCAAACTTGTGTCTTGTGGAAAAATTCAAGAAAATGCAATAAAGGCATAAAATATAACAAAAAGTTTTGAAAAAATGTCAAATTTGAACATGTTGGCCATGGTACTGTGCGGATGCTCCACAAAAAATTTGGTGTCCAAAATAAAAAAAACAAATTTGCCGAGTGTCAGGTCCTGACACTCGGCAAAGAACCGCCCACGTGACACAGAACGGGGCCACACGCTTTGCCGAGTGTCATGTGGCTGGCACTCGGCAAAGCGCCCCCTCTTTGCCGAGTGTCAGACAGCGGACACTCGGCAAAGAAAACGACCGTGGATGTCGTCTGGTCCGCTACACTTTGCCGAGTGTATGACACTCGGCAAAGAGGTGCCTTTGCCGAGTGCCATTCTTTACCGAGTGTCGGACACTCGACAAGGCATCCTTTGCCTTGTGCTTGGGCTTTGCCGAGTGCCACGTGGCCGACACTCGGCAAAGAGGCTCTTTGCCGAGTACCTGAAATTTGGCACTCGGTAAAGTCTCAGGCACTGACAAAACCTGAGTTTCCTGTAGGGTAACCACCCACTTTCATCAACCATGATGAATACCGACCGTCGGTGGAGGATGGTTTCAGACCGTGGTGACGAGATTTGTGCAGCAGTGAAAGTAAATTAAAGGACCGTGTGAGTACTATTATCTTTACAAGAGAGGTGGATCTGCACGTGTACTATATAATTTGGAAAAAAAAGAAAAGAAAGTGCAATATGTATCATCATCATAAGAAAAGTACCACTATTTTGATTTTTGTGACGGTTTTCTTCATGGTGAGCTGGTATTTGTTCGCCTATATATCACACGGTCGAACACCTACTTTTATGTTTTATGGCCTTTGGAAATTAAATATACTCCCTCAGTATTGGTAAAAGAAGTCGTTTTGGACAAGACTTGAGTCAAACATTAGAAATATAAATTATGAATAACTTTTAAATTGTTGAGTTTAGAGATATAAAAATCATATAAATAAATTTGTCTTGAAAAGTACTTTCATAAAAATATAAATATACTATTTTACGATAAATATTTTTAAAGAAATAAATGGTCAAAGTTAAGCTTTGGAGACTGTGTCACTGTCCAAAACGACTTCTTTTACCAATATGGACCAATATGGAGGGAGTATGTGTAACAGTCTGAATTTGTAGAGCCGTCCGGTAAAATGTAATGTACTGTAGCTTGTTAAACCAAATGTCGTTTGTTTTGCATCTAGTAATAATAAGTATATTAAAGCATCTCCAAAAGATTATGTAAAATAAATCTTCAAATACCAGGATTTGAAGTCTCTTTAAAAAATTGGCTCTATAAATAATTAGAGCACTACAGCAGACTCTTTAAATTATGTTGTCTTTTCTTCTTAGCCGATGAAACTGTAAACATGTATGTCCAAAAAAGGTGTCTGCAGGAGGGGGAGGAGCGCGTGAGAGAGGCTATGAGTCCAGATAGGGAGCGAGTGCGGCTCGCCTCCTCTGGCAAGCGAAATTCCAGGAATAGCGACAATCTGTTTTTGAAGAAGGGACTCTGTTGGAAGCATACTTTACATTAAAATCTGTATTTCGGGTTATTCGGCAGAAAATAGAGAGACTGTAGGAGATGCTCTTAGAGTGCAAAAAATGATGAGAACTGGAACAAATAAAATGTTAAATAGTTTAAAACGTTCTCAGAACTTACTGCGACTAGTAATGTAGTACTGTATAAGCATTAAGCATATATAGTCGGCTATAACTACGCAAATTAATTAGCCGAACAGAGAACATTGTACGATGGAGAAGGGCCAGAGAAGCTGATGAGGACTAATAATTGATCCATCGCATGCATGACCTCTCTCTATCACCAAATCCAAACGAAGGGACAAATTAAAAGAAACATGAAACAAAACCCAAAAAAAAAACCGATGTGATTATCTACATGTAGGTCGTCGGCCCCGTCGTCCCACCGCGGACGCTGGACGTCGGCATGAACGCCAGCACGAGCAGCAAGACCAGCATTGCCACCGGGACCAGCATCAGCATCGACGGCGGCGGCGGTAGCGGGGGGAGGACGAGCGGGAGGATCACCAGCGACGCGGTGACGCCGACGAGCAGCAGAACCGGGAGCGACAAGTACCTGGACCAGAGGCTGCCGCCGTGGCCGCTAGCAGCAGCAGGCTCCGCCGCCTCCTCCCTGTGGGCGCCGGCGGCCCACTGGCCGGACTCGGACGCGCTTCCTCCTCCGACGCCTCTGCCGCCGCCGCCGCTCTCCATGTCGCTGGGGCTGGGCAGCGCGGCGGATGGACCACTACTCCAGTTGCTGGGACTACTAGTGGCGGCGGCACTGTTGATTATTAGCTGCTGGATGTCCTCCGGCCGGCCGTGCTCATCGTTTCTGGGGGTCAAGAACATGAGGATTATCTCGGATCGGAGCGCTCGGTTCAGTCGTCGTCGTCGACACCTTGCCCTTTGCGTGTGCCGTCTGCTTGAAGTCCAAGGCACGCACGCATGCAGTGCAGAGTGCACAGTGCACACAGCTGCTAGAATCTTGGGGCTGAAGCACCCTATCTCACGAAGTCTGACTGCTCGATCGATCGTCGAATCAGGCCAGATCTAGTTAGCTCTGCAGTTTCGGCCAAAAAAAAAAAAAAAATCTCATCAGCGCATGAAGCGATATGATGATCAGATATTCAGACAGCTCAAGGATTCGGCGATCGGCACCTGCTTATGCGTAAGAAATACGTGTACTATGTTATTTTATTAGAAGGAAAAGCTAGTATACAAAGCCGTAGACAAAGGCAAGAAAAACTCGTAAAGGTAGGAGGCAAAAGGCATCCAATTCCTTGTTCTTTCAGAAAAGAGCTAGCTAGACGACGACTGATGATAATAGCAAGAAAGAATATACAAGAAAGAGATCGAGCGAGCACCATGCACGTATATAGTTTCTCAGATCTCAACCCAACAATCATTACATCAGTGAATGAACACTAATAAGCGCGTATATATATTTATTTTAGGACGATGGATTATTAGTATCAAGATCAACCCCCCAAAAAAAGCTATATATATAGTATACTCTACTCGCGAGGGGGGCATATACATACGATCACACGCACATAAACATCGGCATCATCGAGCAAAAGCATAGACGACGACTGCGATCGATAGGCTCAGCTCGTCGTAGTCGCAGCAGCAGCAGCAGCAGCATACCTGGTACGATGGTGAGGGCTTGTTTAGTTCCGAGAAATATTTGGAATCTGTACTGTAGCACTTTCGTTGTTATTTGATAAACTTTGTCCAAATATGGACCAACTAGGCTTAAAAGATTCGTCTCGACATGTAGATACTAAAAGTACAATCAATTATTATTTTTACCTACATTTAATGCTCCATGCACGTAGCTAAAGATTGATGTGACAGAAAATCTAGAAATATCTAGGGGAAGTTGAGGAAACTAAACAATGCCTGAGATCGATTGACGCAGCAGCAGCAGCAGCCGCCGCCTAGCATGTCCATGCCAGTTTTAGCTCGGTCGTCGTATGGTATGAGGAGCCATATCATCGATGCTAGCTGTGGACTGGGGAGGGGACTGGTCCTCAACCTGATCGATCCACGCACGCAGCGATATGCTGCGTCCGATGTAGACACAGACGCAGAGACAAGAAGAGCAGGAGTAGGAGAGAGAGAGAGGTCTGGCCGTCTGGGGACGTTGGGTCCGGCACCGCCGAGATGCAGTGCATCTGGCGCAGGTTTAGTCATCGGCCCCCGTGCAAGTTGTGGCGATGGTGGGCGAATATATTAGAGCGGGGAGGGGGCTTTCCGACGGGATCCAGGCGGGGGTTCGTCTCCCCTGGCCACCCCCGCGCTGAATCGCTGCCTGCGGCCTGCCCCTGCCCCTCTTGGACGTGCTTGTCGCTGCTAACCTGCCATTTCCTCGGGTTTTTCTATGCGCCCGGCGGCCCCCACCCGCTGCCTGCCATAGCTGCCGGCCTCAGCACTCAGCAGGCAGGCAGGCAGCTCCGGCTTTCTTTGTTGTCATCGGCAGGGATCGGCTCTGCTGCCCGCGGTTTTGTTAATTCTGCCGGAAATCTAGGGGCGCTGTACTACTTGTTTAATTAAGATTTTATTCGGTAATTACGATTTATTTGTACAAATTAAAACGGTTGAATAGATCGGGTGAACCGATTCAGCCTAGCTAGTTGAATCTAATCATGTGCATGCGGCCCGGGGATTAGACAAGTCGTGGTTAGCTGCTGTCCGTGGCCTTGTGCCCTTGTCTCGGCAAAGCGAGGAGAATCATTATTATCGCGGATATATATATATATATATATATATATATATATATATATATATATATATATATATATGTGAGCGGTCTGCGGTGGTGAAGTGTGATACGCGCGGGTCTGTCCAAATGGAGTTCGTAATGGGGTTCTTCATGTAGAGCCTGTTTATAGATAGGCTAACTTTTTTTTTGAGCAAATATAGATAGGCTAACTTTGTATAGCAGCAGTGCTACGACACCCTTTTAGCACCAGTGTCCTAGCTGGCCAGTGGCCACCCCTACATATACTGTTAATTAGTACTACCTGCTAGCAGGAAAAACCAACTAATAGCTTTTTATTAGCCAAACTGTTAATTTATTATTACCTGAACCTGTTTAAAAACCTTCAGCTAATAGTTAGTGGTACTTAATTTGGGAAAACCTGTTAATTGCTTTTAATTAGCCGAGTTGTTCATTTAAGTTATTATTAGCTAGAATATTAGTTGTGAAGGACCAAATCGACGACCATACCATAGGAGGGTGCGATTGAAACTTCTCTCAAAATGGCCGCTGTCCCAGACAAATCCCTAAAATGTCAAAAAAAACTCGCACAAGTAGTGTTTTTGAGTCAATGGGTGGTTGAATGTTCTCGGTGATGACTGATGAACACAGCGGAAACACTCACCACAGCAGAAAACACAACACACAACAAAGCACTCCGAGAACCGAAAATGACGCTCTTAACCTCGATAGAAACGAGAAAAGAGCCTAGACCAAAATCACCCAAACCAACTGGTGGTTTGTTGACTTAGAAAAGTTCATGAGTATACTAGAAACTCATAGGAGCAAACGAATCGAAAAACGGACAATTGAAGGACTTGAAAGACCAAAAATAGTTTGCATGTCCAGAGGCACCGCGTCCTTGCTCTGAGGTTCCGCTGTCTGGAAGATTTGTGTTATCCTATAGACCTCGAAAGTTCCACCTCTACTACACGTTTGATTAACCGAGACACCACCCTGTAGACGTCCGAGACGGGCAAAGGGCGCCTGCCTCAGTTAACATTTAACCGAGGCGGGCTCCTTGCACCACCTCGGTTAATATATTAACCGAGGCGGGCAGCTTACAGCAACCGCCTCGGTTAACACCCATTAACCGAGGAGGTTTCTGTAAGTTGCCCGCCTCGGTTAATATATTAACCGAGGCGGTTCTTTTAAATAGCCCGTCTCGGTTAATGTGTGTTAACCAAAGCGGGCTTTTGTTACTTGTCCGCCTCGGTTATTCTATGGCTATAAATGCACAGCGCCGCCGCCCCACCTTCCCCTTCCTCACGACTTCTCCACCATTGTTGATAGATTTTGAGGTCGCAAACCCTCAAAAATATCTATTTTTCGGTGGGGGAAGTTTTACAGTTTAATTGTGTCAAGTTGTTGACCGCAGGTGATTATATGTTTGACTCTAAACCTCTCTTTTAATTTGCTCTTGTCTTCTTAGATTTGGGTGTGATCTCTAGATCTAGATCTATAATTAATTTTCTTTAATCTGCTTTTTGTATGTCTTTTGCTATAGGTTTTGCTTGCATAATGGAGAGGTCCGAGTGGATGTACCGGTCATCAAGATTAGATTTTTCATACATAGGCCATGTTAAAAAGTTTATTGTCACTGCTCGGAAACACAGTCAAAGTGTGAATCCACAAGGACGACGTATCATCTGTCCGTGTTCAAAATGCAAGAACCTTCTGTTGCATGAAGACAGTGTTGTGCAGTCTCATTTGATCAGGTATGGTTTTGTTCCAGATTACACAGTCTGGAGGTTTCACGGTGAAACAGATAGTATCACTATATCTGGAGATAGCTCGTCAATGACGATGACGGCGAATGCAAACCACGATGGAGGAGACCAAGAACCGCTAGCTACCGGTGATAATGTTCGTGATTACCTCACCATGGACGATTTAGTGCAAGACATGGCCGATGATGGCGGGGATGCGGTTCGTGCGATGGAGCCTGAGGATGTTGAGCTTTTTGAGAAAATTGCTAACAACCTTGATGAGGATGACATTCTGTTTGGGAGCCCTAGGTGGCTTGAGAATTTTAGAGAGATGAAGCAGGCAGCAATTCATCCGCTATATGAGAACTGTCCGAAGCAGTGGACGGCGTTGCGTTTTAACCTCCAGATGCTCATGTTGAAGGCTCGACATTACTGGTCAGACACTAGCTTCAATGAGCTCTTAAGTATCCTTGGTACCACATACCCAACGCCTAACAAGGTGCCCGCTAATACGTATCGAGCGAAGAAGCTTATCCGGCCAGTGTCAATGGATCTTAGAAAGTTTGACGCCTGCCCTAACCATTGCATCTTGTACCGTGGCCAGTATGAGAGCTTGGTGAGTTGTCCGCACTGTGGCGCGAGTCGATACAAGAAGAATGCCGCATGTCGACTACAGAAAGTTGAATAGGATCGCCCATGAAGTAGCCAAAGAGTATGAAAGCTCAACCCATTTTGACAGGTACACTTCTGCCAACCAACGTCATAGTACAACATGCGCGGAGATTCTTGCAGAGTTTTTCACTCCTGATCATCTCAAGTACAGGATGCCATCACCAGCGGGTTGACCCCTTTCCGATGATTGTCCCGACCGGTACGTGCATGGGAAGTTCATGTTGACTTTAGGCCAGCTCGTAACTGAAGAGCCGTGGCAGGTGAGGAGGTTCCATCTCTGGTACATGAAAGCGGCGAAAAGAGGCCTTTAAAGTTTTGTTCTGAAGGTTCCCGTGGAGTATTTCTACTTGACCTTTGATGCTTACGTCGTCGTAGATTTCCATGACATGCATCGGTTACTGCGGCGCAAGGACCTCGACGTGGCCCAAGTCACATTGTTTGCCTTGTAAGTGAATCACGAGTTTTCAGTGTGTTGCATCCATATCGGTTTGGTAAGAAGCTAATACAATAACATGATTTGTCCTTGCAGGATGCAGGCCCACATATGCAAGGAAGTAGGAAAAAATGTTATTTTCCTCTCTCCCATGCACATTTCCGAGAGATGCATCGCGGGTTATGATATACCGAATAACCATGAAAAGCTTGTGGGCTTGGACGGAGTAGAGAGAGAGGCGGCCCACAAACTTCTGCGTAACCAAATAAAGTTTAACGCAGGAACATATGTGTTTAGATGCATGAGAGAGGTCAAGGGACGTGGGTACATGATTGCCGCCCACCAATTTGGGTAAGTCAAAAGAAAACTATCACATAGTTACTATTACGATCATAGCTTACCGAAAATTGTACGTACGTTGTTTCAATGGTCCAGCCAAGGCATCATGGGCCACTGGATTGCATTTCTCATATATCCTCAGGATGAGAGGGCAATAGTGTTTGACTCTTTGGATACTCCAAAAGAAGGTTACAAGGAATTTGAAAGCGTATTGAGATTGTAAGTGACGATACTTCTTTTTTATTTAACATATGTGCTAAATTGGTCGTGACAAATATGGTTTCGTACAGCGCTTACCGAAAGTACTTGGAGAAACCAGATTGTATTGATCTTAGAACTGAAAAGCAGAAGAAGAAGTATAAAAACAACCTGCAAGTCAGGCACAACTTGCCGGTATGTTTGAAAACTCATATGTGTACTTATTAGTATATCATGAAAACTCTATATATTCTGAACGATTGTGTATTACATGCAGTGCTTCAAACAACCACCCGACATATTATTATATGGATACTATGTTTGTGAGTACCTAAGAGAGACTGGTAAGTTTAGCAATAGCTACAAGGTACTCATGAAAGAACTACAGGGCTGGCAAAACAAGTCATTCAACAAAGAGACCATAACTTGCATTGTTGCAGATATTTGTTCATTCCTCATGCACCATTGCGTGCATGAGGGTGGAAGGTTCTTCAACATGGAAAGCCCGTTAGCGGATGACGACAAGTATGAGAGCATCCGAAAGTGGAGCACCCATCTGAACATCAAGGATTACATGTTGCCAGACATATAATTTTTAAAATGTTGAATTATAAAGTTTAATGCATGTAATTGAACAATGATACGTTGTTGTGACATATATGTACTCGAAGGAGTACTGCTAGTTGAACGAATGTGTTTGTGACTTTATTAATTGTGTCTTTGCTTCCAACGTGAAAAGAAAATCAATTTCGATTTTAAAACAATTTTTTTAAAAAAATTGTAAAACAATTAACCGAGGCGGACACCCTTAAGAAACCGTCTCGGTTAATATTTTAACAGAGGCGGGCGCATTACATTAACCGCCTCTATTAAAAACTTAACCGAGGCGGTTGCTTTAAGTTGCCCGCCTCGGTAAAAGTATTAACCGAGGCGGTCTCCTGGCCCGCCTCGGTTAAGTTTTGATTAACCGAGGCCTATGGTCCGAGGCAGACGGTTTGCCCGCCTTGGTTAATCTATTTCGCTCGCCTCGGTTAAGCTTTCTGTAGTAGTGCACGCCTCTGCGTGGAGGCTCCACGCTGCCTGAATCAGCCTGCAGACCCCAGAGGTTCCGCACCTCCGCACGGAGGCTCCACTGCCTGAACTCATTGGTGGATCCAGGAGGGAGGCTGGTGGGGCTGTGTAAGGAAACTGGACCTCGGACCATTTAACTTCGGATTTTGGTGTTTGATGAACAACATAACCAAATTGGACTAATGCGTTTGCAAGTGTTTGTTTTATAGTCCAATAGGGTGCAAATGTGACTTGGACAAAGGCTACGTGGTGATCCGATGATCAACACCTCAAGCAAGACATTAGAAGCTCAGTAGAAGACCCCCAAGATCAAGCAATGTCCAAGACACAAGAATGGAACCAAGACGGTGCAAGAAATCGCAAAGAAACGAAGAAACAGGGACATCGGAAGCTGCATCGGACGCTGCATGCCCAGGCATTGGACGCGCCGATGGCAAACCCTAACTCATGTCAGCGCCAGCAGGAGCATCGGACGCTGAAAAACAAAGGCATCAAACGCGACTGTGACACTGTGCAAACCTGCACAGCGAACATCGGACGCACCGCTGCGAACATCGGAGGCTCCGTTGTTAACATCGGACGCTACAGACCCTGCGTCCGATGACCATGCAGAGAGGTTCTGTGGGCATCGGACGCATCCGATGGTCAGGCATCGGACGCTAACTAGCCGTTGCGACACAGTGCCAGGCCGGCATCCAGCCGTTAAAGGAGCATCGGACGCTCCGATGGTCGCAACTGCAGCATCCGATGCTGCGCAGTCAGACCACTTTTAGTGCCCAATGACTCTATTTGCTTGGGGCTCTATATATACCCCCATGGCCGGCCAAAACATAAATGTTGGAGCTCAAGGAAGTATACCAAGTGCATAGACACACATATTTAGTTGCTCTAGCTACCAAAGTGCTCAAGTGATATACTCGGTGATTAGTGTATGTGCTTTGCGAAGTGCTTAAGCTAGTTAGACCACCGCTTTGCGCTTGCTCTAGGTGTTAAGCCTAGTGTTTAGTGAGGTTGAAAACCTCTTATCTATCGGTGCTTGCGCGCACCGTGGTTGTACATCGGCGGGGCTTGTAGTCTTGCGAGATCACACCAACCGAGCTTGTGGTGTGGCCGCCTCCGTGTATCGAAGGGAATAAGGCCCGCGGCGCTTCTGCCGGAAACTTGATAGTGAAGACGGCGGAGAGCATCCGGGAGAGGCTTTGCCACGAGTGGCTTAACCGGAGACCCACTTGCGCGTGGGGAAGACCGGAGCTATCCACGGAGTTACCCAACCGGGAGCTTGGCCCTTGCGAGGGATTCCTTGCGAGGGGCTCCAACGAGGACTAGGGGGAAGCTTGTGCGCTTCTCGATACCTCGGTAAAAATACCGGAGTCGTCGACGGGAGTTTGTATCTCTACCACACTATTTAGCTTCCGCATTTATATTGTTACCTTGTTCTTGTGTTTTACCTTTCCTAGCTCTCTCTTGCTAGTTGATAGGTTTGGAAACTAGGTAGCATAACTCCTTTTTGCGGTAGAGATAGCAAACACACTTAGCAAAACCTTAGTTGCACATTAGATAGTTTACTTTCTTGCATAGGTTTTGACTAGGTGGAAATTATAGGCCATAGTTTAGAATAGAAGTTTTTAAGTTGCCTAATTCACCCCCCCTCTTAGGCATCACGGTCCTTTCAATTGGTATCGGAGCAGGTTGGCTCTCTTGCGGACTCTTGGCTTAATCGCCTTCGAGCCGACGCCCCTAGGAGAGGTTGGGATGGATACCTCTAGGCCTCCACACTTTGACGGCACTAACTTCCCTTACTATAGTGCTAGGATGGCTTGCTTTTTAGAAGCCGTTGATCTAGGTGTTTGGAGAGTCACCCGCGACGGGATGAAACCCATTAAGAATCCCGAGAAGCCTACCGTGGGTGATGAAAAATAAATTCATCTTAATGCTAGAGCTAAAAATTGCTTGTTTGAATCTATTAGCATGGATGTCTTTAATCAAGTTTTTACTTTGCAAACATCTCATGAAATTTGGTTAAAGCTACATGAGCTCCATGATGGTACAAGTAATGTACGTGAGCAAAAACATCACCTACCAAAAACAAGCTATGATTCCTTTAAAATGAAAGATAATGAGTTCGTTCGTGATATGTATTCTCGTTTGAATCTAATTATCAATGAGCTCCATTCTATAGGAATTACAAAGCTAGGTGATGCGGATATTGTGAGGAAGATCATCTCCGTTCTTCCAAAGAACAAATATGCAACCATCATCACCATCCTCCACAACATGGAGGACTTGAGCACCATGACCCCGGCCATTGTCATTGGCAAATTGGTGACATTTGAAATGTCACGCAAGATGGGTCAAGAAGAAGCCACTTCATCAAGCAAAGATATTGCTCTCCCATGCGAGCACAAAAAGATGAAGGGCAAAAAGCAAGTTGAGACAAGCTCAAGCTCCTCAAGTGAAGAAGAGGTTGATGAAGATGAAGAATCAAGTGATGATGATCAAGCCTCAACCTCATCTGACTCCTCCTTAGATGAAGAAGAAACAATCAAGCTCATGAAAGGAGTGAAGAAGATGATCCGCAAGCTCAATGTCAAGGGTGTGCCCATCACCATAGAAGATTGCCTCTTCACCAATCAAAGAAGAGAGCAAAGAAAAAAGGGTTGCTATAGATGTGGTAAGAAAGGGCACTTTGTGGAAGATTGTCCAAAACAAAAGCTCACACCCAATGACAAGAAAAAGAAGGGATGCAAGGCCAAAGCTCTCACCACCATCAAGAAATGGGATGATTCATCAAGTGATGATGAACCCCATCTCAAGAGGCATGGCCGCAAGCACTCATCATCAAGCTCCTCACGTATGTGCCTTATGGCACGAGGTAACACAAGCCCTATCTCTAGTGATAGTGATAGAGATAGTTATAGTGATGATGAGCTACCTTCTTACAATCAACTTGTGCAAGATAATCTTAAATATGCTAAAGCTTGTACTAGCCAACAAAAGAAGATTAATATCTTAAAAGAAAAATTAGATAGTTCTCAACAAGCCTACAATGCTATGCTAGATCAATATGAAACTTTTTCAAACTTAAATGTTGAGCTATCTAATAAAATTGAGAAACTTGAGGCTAGTATAAGCACATATGATAGCACAAGTAATGATGAGCAACTTGCTAAGAAAAATGAAAAACTAAAAGCAAAGTTAGCTAGCACACAAGATGCTTACAAAAGTTTGCTAGCCAAAATGGAAATTATGTGCAAACATTGTGATGAGCTAACTAAGAAAGTTGCTAATCTTGAAACCATCGGAGCAAACCCCACCGAGGCACCTAAAATTGAAAAATCAATCTTTATTATGCCTAAAAAGGATGTCTCTACTTCTTGCATTGATTTACTTGATTTAGACTCACCCATGTGCAAACAAGCTTGTGTTGAGAATGTCATTGTAGAAACATGTACACAAGAAGTTGCAATGGAGAATGAGCTACTAAAGCAAGAAGTCGCTCGCCTCACCAAGGACTTGACCCAAGCAAAAGGCAAGGGGAAGCAAACCCGAACTCATCAAGATAACACCAACAAGGGAGTGAAGAAGCTTGATGAGGAGCAAACCGTGGTTTGTTACCTTTGCCACAAGGAAGGCCACAAGTCCTATGAGTGCAAGGTGAAGCATGGGGGAGAAAAGAAGAAAGAGAAAAACAAAAAGCAAACAAGCAAGCTCTCCAACACCTACACCAACAAGGTGAACAAGAAGGCCACCACACCTTATCTTTTGAAGAAGAAGAAGAATGACAAGGTGGTGGCCATCAAGGTGAACAAGCAAGCCAACAATGGAGCCAAACGTATTTGGGTGCCAAAGGACATAATCACAACCATGAAGAGCACCAAAAAGGTTTGGGTCCCGAAAGGGAAATGAGTTGTCAAGTGGACTACGGGGAATTTGGAGACTTGGCAAAGTTTTGGGTGCATATCATGGGGTGCATCACATTGGATCATGTCATTGCCAAGTATGTTAGTGGGTACTATGGACCCAAGTTTCCCCTCCCATATTAGGTAACTAGATTTAAATTCTTGCAATTACTTTCATTTAGTATAATGTCTTGCAATTACTTTTAGCATCTAGTTCCTTTCATTGCCTATGTTTGCATTGGTATATTCATATCTTTTGTCATGCAAATTAGGCTTATCATATGGTAGTTTTGCTCGATATCACTCACATTCTTAGAGCAATTCTACATGGTTTTAATTGGTTAGAAGCATGGCACATAGCTTCTCTTACTTTGTATTTATCTCATATGTGCCAAAGTCCAAATTATAGATAAACTATCCCAGTTACCATCTTCAATTGATGTCACATTTCTTGTTATATCAATATGGAAAATGGTAGTTTGACCTTACAAGTCAATGTGCATGTCTCCTACAAGTATTTCAAACTTGTATGCACACTTTTAGGGGGAGTTTACTCTACAATTTGGAAGCTTTGAGACTAACACTACTTTCAAGATTATCATGTGTGTAGTAGTCTCATTGCAAGGAAAATGGAGTTCTCGGAGACAAGCATCATGTGTGGTGATAATCCAATTGACATCTACATGTGGTATTCCTAACCGATATCATTATGTTGATTTCAATTTAATACTCTTATATGCTTTCTCCATACATTATATAGATTAAACTCCTTTATGTCTTAAACTTATCGATTATGCATATACTTTTGCCTTACATCATATGTATGCATATACTTAGGGGGAGTTTTAGCTTATATAATGTTTCCTCTCTCGAGCTTTAATATCTTCCTTTTCGGTGTTTGATTCCAAAGGGGGAGAATGTGTAGGGACCAAAAACAAGCCCAAACTTAAACAAACAAAACAACCAAAATCAAATTTTCAAAAATTCTATGGTTATTCTCTTAGGAATGGTCCAAAAAGGGAGGAAGTGATTTATGGAGTTAGGGGGAGTCTTAATCCATAAAGTCACAAAGAGGGACTCTATGGCAAGGGCAAGATATGATAAAATAAATGTGTTTCAAATTTGGTATCTTTTTAAACATCATATGATCTTGTCTTTGCATTGCATCCTAGCAAGTAGATTGCATTTTAAATTATATATCTATTATTTACTTGTTTTGGTCGTGTTGTCATCAATCACCAAAAAGGGGAGATTGTAAGGAAAATGGACCTCAGACCATTTAACTTCGGATTTTGGTGTTTGATGAACAACATAACCAAATTGGACTAATGCGTTTGCAAGTGTTTGTTTTATAGTCCAATAGGGTGCAAATGTGACTTGGACAAAGGCTACGTGGTGATCCGATGATCAACACCTCAAGCAAGACATTAGAAGCTCAGTAGAAGACCCCCAAGGTCAAGCAATGTCCAAGACACAAGAATGGAACCAAGACGGCGCAAGAAATCGCAAAGAAACGAAGAAACAGGGACATCAGAAGCTGCATCGGACGCTGCCTGCCCAGGCATCGGACGCGCCGATGGCAAACCCTAACTCATGTCAGCTCCAGCAGGAGCATCGGACGCTGAAGAACAAAGGCATCGAACGTGACTGTGACACTGTGCAAACCTGCACAGCGAACATCGTACGCACCGCTGCGAACATCGGAGGCTCCGTTGTTAACATTGGACACTACAGACCCTGTGTCCGATGACCATGCAGAGAGGTTCCAGAGAGGTTCTGTGGGCATCGGACGCATCCGATGGTCAGGCATCGGACGCTAACTAGCCGTTGCGACACAGTGCTAGGCCGGCATCCAGCCGTTAAAGGAGCATCGGACGCTCCGATGGTCGCAACTACAGCATCCGATGCTGCGCAGTCATACCACTTTTAGTGCCCAACGGCTCTATTTGCTTGGGGCTCTATATATACCCCCATGGCCGGCCAAAACATAAATGTTGGAGCTCAAGGAAGTATACCAAGTGCATAGACACATATTTAGTTGCTCTAGCTACCAAAGTGCTCAAGTGATATACTCGGTGATTAGTGTATGTGCTTTGCGAAGTGCTTAAGCTAGTTAGACCACCGCTTTGCGCTTGCTCTAGGTGTTAAGCCTAGTGTTTAGTGAGGTTAAAAACCTCTTATCTACCGGTGCTTGCGCGCACCGTGGTTGTACATCGGCGGGGCTTGTAGTCTTGCGAGATCACACCAACCGAGTTTGTGGTGTGGCCGCCTCCGTGTACCGAAGGGAACAAGGCCCGCGGCGCTTCGGCCGGAAACTTGATAGTGAAGACGGCGGAGAGCATCCGGGAGAGGCTTTGCCACGAGTGGCTTAACCGGAGACCCACTTGCGCGTGGGGAAGACCGGAGCTATCCACGGAGTTACCCGACCGGGAGCTTGGCCCTTGCGAGGGGCTCCAACGAGGACTAGAGGGAAGCTTGCGCGCTTCTCGATACCTCGGTAAAAATACCGGAGTCATCGACGGGAGTTTGTATCTCTACCACACTATTTAGCTTCCGCATTTATATTGTTACCTTGTTCTTGTGTTTTACTTTTCCTAGCTCTCTCTTGCTAGTTGATAGGTTTGGAAACTAGGTAGCATAACTCCTTTTTGCGGTAGAGATAGCAAACACACTTAGCAAAACCTTAGTTGCACATTAGATAGTTTACTTTCTTGCATAGGTTTTGACTAGGTGGAAATTAGAGGCCATAGTTTAGAATAGAAGTTTTTAAGTTGCCTAATTCACCCTCCCTCTTAGGCGTCACGGCCCTTTCAGGCTGCAGCCCCCCTCACGACCCTAATTATAGAGTAACAACTCTTTTGTCTCATCTGAAAAATTGTAATTTATCCTAGCATCAACTCCTGTTTTACTCTAGTCGTACTCGCGAGCACGCGTCAGTTGCGGCCGCGTGCACCCCAAACAACATCTGTTACTCCATGTCCGGTGTTCGAGGCCAGCGCTACCGCTCCCGCATGACCACTCCATCCTTCGCCCATCGATGGCTCGCCCCCTCCGGCGCATGTTGTCTCTGGCCACCAAATGCTAGCTACTTGCCTTCGCCTAGGAGATCAATGACTCTGCCCCGACCCTATTCGTTTCATAAAGAGACAGTTAGTATTAGTTCTATAGGTTTAACACTTTAGTTTCTAATTTTTATTTTATTATTTTTTTATTTGATATTTCTAATCTTCGATCAATGCAATTTACAATATTTATATTGTAGCAGTCTTTCACCCTGATTGGACCCTTAGGGCTCAAATTAAATAAATGCTACAGTTATATATCATTGTTATAATTTGTGGTTGTAAAATTAAATTATTGAAGATATAACTGAGTCTGTTAGATATTTATAGTTTGAGTTTTTGTTAATTGAATCTGCTAGATATTTATAGTATGAGGCGAACATATAAAATTTTTGTTAGTTATTATATGTCTATTTTATAGTTCAGCCCCCCTCGTGGTCGATTACTGGATCCGCCACTGCCTGAAATCAACAACACAAGCTGATGAAGAAATTGTCAAAACTCAATCAAATCAACATGGATTGACTACTTGTAACTTTGCACAGAGGATCACAACAAGGTTGATAAGCTATCTCTAAGAGTTAGCTTATCAACCATATGTCTTTACTTGACCTTCACCTCGCCATTGACCATTGCCTCCGAGCTCTACACCTACATACCCACACAGCCAAAAGATATGTTGCACACTTCCGCTAACCCGTGAGGCTGTTGATCAATCACTCATCATAAGAACGAACTAGTTGGGATGTTCCACTAGGGTTAATTTTAGCCACTGACACAAATATCCTCTAAGCATGCTCGGCTCTTCGTGTCTCCAACGACTGTGTTTAAGTCAAGAATCATGCGGAGCTTCACAGTCTATAGCTAGCAGCAGGTAGGTTTCGTAAAACATAAGGCTAAGATAAGAAGATATCATCACTTCATCAGCACGTCAACTAATTAGACTATAGCAAACTAGCATGCATACCCTTGGCCCGAAACATAGCAAGCAAACAAGCATTCTCGTTAGCGGTGCTCATTGTACCTCGATCTCCTCAACAAGGATTACTAAGTCGCAGCTTTCTTATGCATCTTAAGGTATGAAAAGTGGACGCTCTTTTTTTTGAACGAAAAAAAAGGTTGACGTCCACACTCGCTTGTTACACAAGAATAACAAACTTTCTTGATGTTACCTTCCACAACCACCGTTCCAGAAGACCAGAAGCCCCGGTTTAGTCATGCTCCACGTGAGTCGCATACTCGCATGGGAAACACGAATGATCCGTTCCACAATGGCTGTGCTACAACTGCTAATGGACATCGCCATCAAATCAAATAGTACAAAGCACAGCTCTAAGTATCCTAAGAAGTTATATTACGAATTTTCCGATGCACGCGTAGTTATGGACACCCGAAACATTGAACTTTGCCGGGCAATTGCCTTCTGAACTTTCCTTTTCATTCCTGTCGGTCTGAAGCCTCCGACAAGAATATTTCAAAGCACAGGTAAGGTCAAGCGTCATCAGAGGATTAACTAGATATACAGTCATGAGTCATGACCCTAGCTAGCAAAACCACGATAGCAACCATCGGGCACGTACACAACCAACGTGAGTTCATTTGTAAAAGCTCGGATCCTGATCGTCCTCCCATGTACCCATTAATATACAATATCAATGGAGCTATTGTGCAAGGGCAGCCAAAAGGAAAGCGTATTATACATACAACATTTGGCAGTTCTACTAGTCCCTCCGCATAAATATGTGCAACACTGATGAACCCAAGCACCTGCTAGTCTTCCAGCTCAACAAGTTGAGCTCGTCTCTCGGCCGCTTTCCTCCTGACAAAGATGCCCCACCGCATCGCAGCCTTGATCTTCAGCCACCCGACAACAGCTTTGCCGGACGAGCGAGCGCGTTCGTCCCCAAAGCTGAAGGCCGGGGCAGGAGACGGGTATGAAGGGAAGGCGTCAACATTGTTCAGGCCGGTCGGTGCCCCGCCCATGCTCAGGATGCGCAGCATCTGCTGCATCTCATCGTTCTCCAATATCTCGTGGCTCCTCGCCCTTATCTCATCCATCAAGTAGTCATCGGCGCCTCCGCGGTTCTCCTGCAATCGAGACCAATCGTCGAAAGGGTTGAGCCCTGAAGGTTGTGTGGACTGACCAAGCCCTGAGAAGTCGAAGTTTTGAGGCTGCTGCATTGGCCGTAGTGCAAGCATGTTGGAGCTTCGTGAAGTTTGAGTCTGCACGGAGGAACCACTGAACTGGCCCATGGGGACCAATGAGCTCATGTCGTATTGCATTGGTGCCATGTGCTGAGGATTGCCTGCATATTCTCTTGCTACCTCCATGGATGGGATTCTAGTTCCACCTGCTGAACATAGAAAATAAGCTTATTAGTTCAAGCTAGAAGTAGTTAGCAACCAATACTATGTGAAAAACGAAACTGCTTAGTGACCATATAGATGCAGAATTATGGTCAGCAGGTAATTACCCCCTTCATTTCAAATTCTAAGTCATTCTAGCTTTTCTAGATACATACGGAGCAGCTTTTACTATGTATCTAGACATAATGTATATCTAGATGCATAGCAAAAGTTATGTATCTAAAAAAGCAAGAATGACTTAGAACGGAGGGAGTAGTTAATTTTCGCCTTGAGTTGACATTGCTTTTGAAGGATTAAGCTAAATTCAATCAAGAACTATTTCTCAGACAGGAAAAAAAATCCATGTTTTTGTGTTACAAAAATGGGTCCTATAAACAATATAACTCCACAGATTCAAAGCAGTGTAAGAAAAGGAAAGTTTATTATTTTTGTTCCAAAATTAATTAATTAATTAATTAATAGCAGCTCAAGAATGGTTAAACGAAAAGAGTACCCAAGAAACATACAGGATATGAATGTTATGCTACAAGAGAACAAATCCAGATACCTTCGCTAGTATTGTTCAGGGAAGATTGCCCAGCAGTTACAGGACCTCCAGCCAGTTGTTTCTGTGAGTTCACTAAACCGTTTGATGCAGGGTAGCTTGCTGAAGCTTTCGCTGTTTCACTTCTAGTTGTAACAGATTTCTTTTTCTGCTTGAATTTCAATAGCGCCTTGCCATCATATTCTACAACATTGATCCAATCATCATATGCTTGCTTAACCAATGTGTCCGCAAACACCTGTGACCAGGTAGAGTGAGATCGTGACTTTTGCAACAAATGATTTAATATTTAATTTATCATCATAAAAAGGGTCAAACACTTTACATCTTATAAGAATAGCAATTTAGGCAAGTAAACAGGGGAAATAGAACTGAAAGTTCGAGGCAACATGAAAAAGAAACTCTTGATATATCATTAGAACACTGAAAGAATCTGTAAAAAAACATACTATCTTCTTTCATTTTTTATGTACACACAGCTGCATGCCAGCTTTAACTAAGAGGTCTGCAGAAAGAGAGATACATTGTTTTCTCAAATTACGTCCAAAAAAATATATTGTTTTCTCAAACAAAAATGATGACAGCCCAATCACCCCACCATCCTTCTCTACACTAAAACTGACTCATATTGCAGCATCCATGGTATGTCAAGTCACCTACTCCCTCTATTATTCCAAATTATAAGATGTTTTAGCTTTTCTAGATACATAGCTTTTCTATGCGCTTAGATATACACTATGTATATAACTCAATCAACATATTAGTTAACGAGAAATATATATAGAAGAGATGGTTATAAATCTTCTAACTAAGATGGAAGTTTGTAAAAACAAATGTTTAGAATGGGAATTGAATGCATTTTCCTTCATGAAAAAAGGCATATTCCAACTGCACCATTTATAAATTATAAAAATACTCCTTCCGTTCCAAATTATAAGTCGCTTTTGATTTTTTTGGAACATTCATTTTGCTAAGACATATGTTTTATGTCTAGATACATAGCAAAATGGATATACCAAAAAAGTCAAAGAGAGTTATAATTTTGAATGGATGGAGTATATAACATTCTAAAGGATTTGTAGACATCATTCATGAAACTTGTATCAGAAGCATGGGTGGTTCATAAACAAATATATGCATGTGTTCTTATACTGTGATATTTAAAATGTTTGTGGTTGTCATTCCTTGTTTCCTGTTGGTAATAAACACCTAAATGCAGTTAATTTAGGCAATCACCAAACTTAAACGAAGAAATGTACAAGTTTGTAATGAATGCTGTGCCTAAGTCAAAAACAAGCATAACAGACCACTCTAGGCAATACTGGCAACAGAATTTCACAGATTGTGAAAACTGAAAAAAATATTTATAGTGGGTGATACGGATTATGGATGCAGTGAAAATTATGTATCAGAGAAATGAATTTATAACCTCAATAATCTCAATCCATAGATTACTGAGTGCTGAAAATTGATGAGATTCCCAAGACTAGCATTATAAAAGGCATTGAAAAGACACTAACCCTCTGGTTTTCAGTGAGATTTTCAGCTGAAATGAATTGGTCATCAGCAATCAAACCAGTGAACTCATATATGTTGTTGAATATTGCACCCACACTTCTTGCATCACTTGAGTAATATATATAATGGTTGCCACTCAAAACACATGTCTTTGCATGCTCAATAAGACTTTCCCACATCCTATTTGACATGCTACTGCCAAGAATCTGCAGAGTAACCAGAGAGAAGAAATAAAATGGCATGGGTCACAAGAATGCAGAGTGGATGAAACATAGTTAAAAGTAAAGATGCTAAACTTACACTTCTTAATTTCTGTTGGTCTCTAACAAGGAATTGAAGAAAGTGTTCAACTGTATAGATTCCACTTGAGTTTAATCTCTTGTGGAATGAACCATCCTTTCCAATCTTTTCTAATCTCCATACCTCATCCTTTAGTGCAGGAGGATAGTGCTTCTTATACACTAAAAATGAGTCAGGTAACATATTCATGTTTAAAAACTATATGTTAGATTATTTAATAATGACACCACAGTAAATAAACATACATTCGCCTCTGTGATCTTTAACAGTAAAAGCCTCTGTTTTTGCTTCCATAACACGAATTCCTTCACAAAACCCTGAGGAGACTCTCAACCCAAGTCTAAATTTCCGGCTTCTTATCCAGCTGGAATTGTCAGTGAAAATAAGCTCTCCTATAGTCCCAACACCTTCTTTAAGGGTTACCTGCAGGTCACCAGTTAAAAGAGGCCTCTTCCCTTCTCTTTCTTTAACAATGTGACTTTCAAAGTCTTCTTCAGTCCAACCCTCGTCTTCCTCTTTATTAAAATCGCCCTCAAGCACCAGAATATCAAGTTTCACAGATGACTCAGTTCCTGAAGTAACAACATGTCCAGTGTTCCCATCAAGCAGCACAACATGAATTGCTGCTCCCTGTTCGCCTTCTACTTTCCCTCCAGTAAAGAGTGGAAGGGATAACCTAGTCCTAAACTGAAGCTGGAGGTTTCTATCATCAGGGCCTTCAATTCGTTTGGGAGAGCTCCTGTTTTTATTTGGTATATGAAGTTCACAATTTATTGCAGCATATCCAGGTAAAACTACAGAAACAACCATAAAGATCAAGTTCCAGATTTTGTACCTTCCTTGGATCCTGGCAGGACCTGCAGGACCCAATTTGGCTAAAGCACGCTCTACTTCTTCACTGACCTACAGAGCAAACGTTGGCTGGCTAATATGACAAGAAAAGCAATCAGATGGTTATATAAAAAGTTGTCCAAGGGCTTCAACTCACAACTCTGCGCAGAATTGGCTCCAGTGATGAGCAAAGCTTCTGTAAACTGTCTACCTTGAGTGCTTCTACAATGACACTGCAATCATCAGGAAAATATATTAAGGCATGGTAGGGACGAACTTCGATTGTCACCACACAACAAATTGTCCGTCTTGATTTACAGATATTTGTTGAGGCATATTTCACTGTTTTTTTTTCGAAAATGCAGGAGAACTGCATTTCATTATATTAAGAAGAAAGTTTAGGATAAGAACCCAAACAAACACACATTACACACACCACACTCAAGTTCTAGATTACAATTTGGCCTGCTAAAGAAAAAAGGCAACCTCAAAGCCAAGCAACCAGGCCTCTCTAAGGCAAAAGTGTCGGGGTAGTCAAGGAATTCTGTTGAAATGGATATTCAATGACTCGTAGAAACAGCAAAGCTGCAAATGCTTTTTAAGAACATCATTCAGCAATTAGAACTTTATATAATATAAAATGACACCATTTCTAGAATTTGTCTAAATCATAGATTAAGCTCCTGCACAGGATAGTAATTTCAAAAGATTCCATGCGTGTTCGACATGTGTTTATTTGAACCTTAGTTTTGGCTATATGTGTTTGACATGGAAAATGATCTCATGGGCCATCACTTCCTGCATGGTAACACACATCATGCATTTATACCTTGATTTTTTTTACTTAACAATAGAAGAAATGGTAATTACTTTGGTTTTTTTATAATAGCATAGGTAGTAAATTTAGATGCAGTCTTAGGGCTTGGCTTAAGTAGTCTTAATAATGGTAGAGGTGGGTAATTTAGATGTCAAAAAATCTAGGATTTATCTCTTTTCTAGTGCATCTGATGAGGATTCAGGTGGAGGTTCCAAAATGAGCGTCAAATTAGTAATGAATGCCACTTAAAACGTAAGAACATAACTCAAGTGCATGTGAATGTATGCTTTATATTAGGAAGTAACTAAACATTACAGTGTATGCAGATATAGTTTGATTGTACATTTAGGGTCATTTTGGAACGTATGAACTTTACAGCAATCGTACACAAGTTTAACAAGAATCAATTCATCTTCACGGGAAAATGCAGAAAACAGGGAAAACAAACCGCGGTCCAAAGGGGGCCCTAAAGGTAAATAGCAAATAGGTAAGATCAAGGATGTCTGGAAGCGTGTGGGACTGGGGAGTGCTTTGCGCTCTTTCACAATCCCAAACAAAGTCACAGATTCTATGTGCAAGAAACTACAGTATAGAACTGATCAATATCCCCTCATGTTAACTTTTAAGCACTTCTTTCAGCTCAAATGATTAATCCCAGACTTGTTACATCTTCTGTCACACGAAACCAAAACCTCCGTTAGTGACTGAGTTAACTTTCAAGTGTACAGTAACATTTACGATCACAGTATCACGAATCAGCGTTTCCTCAGTGAGGATACATACGTGGTAGCAGGTGCTAGTGCTAGCTAATAACATGAATGACGAAACACTCTTCGCAAACAGAGTCAACAATCCAAACAGGGTCACTTAGACGGGTTCAACGCAGTCACCTGGCGAGGGCGGGGACGCGCGGGCGCTTAGACGGGCGGTCGTCGTCGTCACCGCTGCCGCCGCCATGGTCGAGCGCTCGCTTCGAGTTGGACCGCTCCAGGTGCCTCCCCTGTCTCTGCATCGCCTCGACGCCTCCCCCCGGCCCGGAGCCGCCAGTCAGATCTGCACACACCGCCACAAACCCGGATTAAAAAAAAATCAAACGCACAAAAAATAAACCAAGGAAAATCCATCACCGGAGCGCGGTCGCGTGCAAGGAACAACTGCTTGCCCCACGCAGCAGCCTGCTCAAGCAAGAAGCCCGCACTGAATAGCGACGCGTCCAGCGGCGCGGCGCAGCGAATAGCGGAGCGGGACGCGCGCGCTTGCACGGTTCTGCTCCCGTCGGAGCTGAGCGGCGCAGCGACTGGGCGACGACTTGGGCGAGCACGAGCGACGGTGACAGCAAGGGCGGAGAGAGAGAGGAGAAGAGGGTGGGGAGGAGATCCGTGGGGTGGGTGTGCGTGCCCGGCTTTCGCAGTTTCGCCTTTCGCCACCAGTTTGTTTACTACTTTTGGTCCGCGTACGAGGTGTCTCCACCGTGCGCCGTCGCTGACGAGCGTGGCCCGCGGAAGCGGCGGGATATGCTGTGGTGGCTGGAAACTTGAATGACAGGTGGGGCACGACTATGCGGGACCCGGACCCAGTGGGAGAAGTGGAGCTGGTGGCTGGCGGCTGGGCGGGATATTCTTACTACACAACTTTTCTGCCACGGCCGTCTAAAAAAAACTTTTCTGCCACGGCGATCGCGCACTTGCCGAGGTAAGGGCAGCCGCAATGGTCACAGTCGGCTGCTGGCTTTAAGGTAACTCGAATACTTCATCAATAGTTATAACTTTAACACATACTTCCTCCCTCTCTAAATAAGTGTCGCCGTTGGTGTACGTGCCACGTGTTTAACTCAATTTGTAGAAACTATATATATGCAATATTTATATCTTTAAATAATTTTGTTAAAAAACTAGATGTAAAGATCTTTCCGATGATACTAATTACTTAGCATAAATATTAATATATTTTAATATATAATTGTCGATAACTTTTTCTCGGGAAGCGAGAACGATACTCCCTCCATATGGAAATAGAAGTCGTTTTGGACAAGGTGTGAGTCAAACATTGGGAATATAAATGATGAATAACTTTTAAATTGTTAAGTTTAGATATGTAAAAATCATATACATAAATTTGTGTTGAAAAGTACTTTCATAGAAATATACATATACCAATTTACAACAAATATTTTCAAAGAAACAAGCGATCAAAGTTATGCTTTGAAGACCGTGTCGCTATCCTAAGTGACTTCTATTTCCATACGGAGGGAGTACTTATTTAGGGACGGAGGGAGTAGTTTTTAACATAGACAACCCACATGACACTCTCACATAACTTTAAAATATATATAAGAGCTTAGCTCTTGATTAAAAGCTAGTTTTTCTCTCTCCTCTATTAAAATATAAGAAAAATATTTAGAGCTAGTCTAAAAGCTAATTGTTGGAGTTGTCCTAAGCTGCCATTAAGGGCACCCGCAATGGTTAGAACCAGCTGGTAGCTCCAAGCTAACTTCTCCAATGGTACTAGCTTTTACTACATAACTTTTAACGTAGATGACCCCACATACCACATGACCTTGAGATGCATGTAAGAGCTTACTCCCTCCGTCCCTAAATAACTGTCTCTAGAAATCCGTGTTTCCCTCACAGACACGTTTTCCGGACGACAGTTAAAAAGGGACGGAGGGAGTAGCTCTTAACTAGAAGCTAGCTTTTCTCTCTCATCTATTAAAATATAAGAAAAATGTTTAAAGCTAGCTTAAAAGCCAATTGTCAGAGGTGCCCTAACGGGTGGCAAGTGCGACGAAGTTTGTGGGACCCACCTGCTCAGACCGCTGGCAAGTGGGACGAAGTTTATGGGACCCACCGGTCAGAAGTTTTAATTGGAGGAACGAGTTGTTTCGCTGACTAGTGGGCCGACTCGTTGGACACTACGAATTACTATACGTCATCTGTGACATGATTGGGCCGCTAATGGCAGAGTGCCAGAGTCGGTGAGCACCACAGGACTCGCAAATGGCAGAGCCAGATGGCAGCTGTGTCTGGCGTCTGACTGTCTGAGCGAGGATCGTTTGTGGGAGAAACTGTTAAATGCTGTTCCATACGTACTATATGCCTCATCATTTGAATTAAATTTCTTTAAGGTCATTTTTAGTTCCGGGTCGCAAAATTTTTAGATGCCACATTGGATATTACATAGGATATTGCACGAGGTGTTCGGATACTAATCCATCCATAAATCACGAGACGAATTTTTTATGTCTAAATTAATTCGTTATTAGCACATGTGTTACTGTAACACTTTAGTGTCAAATCATGGACTAATTAAGCTTAAAATATTCGTCTCACAAATTACACATAAATTATATAATTAGTTATTTTTTTATTTTGTATTTAATACTTCATACAGCCAGACGCCAGACACAGCTGCTATCAGGCGATGAACTAATAGAATGGTTGGTCGGAGACAAGAGGAAGGTAGGCCAGACGGTGTGGAATGTAGGCAAACGGTTTTAGAGACCCTAGCGGCAGCGGCCAGGTCAGGGAAGGGTGGGGGAGGGTTGCCAGAGCTGAAGAAGATGGTGGCGGTACGGTGGAGGAGATCGAGGGGAAGAGAACGACTGCTGCACGCTCTAGGGTTGTTCGTTGGAGCTTCAGCAAACTGGGTGCTAGCGGTGGGGCGAGGGCGAGGGCGAGGGCGCCAGAGAGCTGCTCTGTTTCTTTCCTTTTTGGCAACCACAATAATTTATTCCCAAATTGAAGTGTGCATGTGAAAATTTCATTTTCTACGCGCACGCTTGTCGGGGGTCCGCAAAAGGGGTACCCCCAATCAACGCAAACAAATAGGGTAAACCTAGAACACCGGTTAAATAACAGACCTAACTAGCCTAACCCCCTAAAAAGCCGGCCCCCCGAGGCCTACGACGCTGGCCCACCGAGCCGAGCCCTCCAAGCCAGGCCTCGGGCGCACGGTCGTTTTCCGTCTCGCCCGAGCCCTCCAAGCCAGGCCTCGGGCGCACGATCGTTTTTCGTCTCGCCCGAGCCCTCCAGGCCTCGGGCAAGCGCTCCACTACCCTTCAAGCCCCCCGCAGCCGAACACCACACCTCGAGACCCCACGCGGACGACCCCCCCCCCCCCCCCCCCCCCACCCCCACCCCCCCCTCCAACCCACCCCCCCCCCACCCCCCCCACACCTCCTCCCAACCCCCCACCCGTCGACGTCTCGCGGGGACCCCCCCCCGAGCCCACTGGCACGGCACAGCCTATCCCTCGAGACGCGTTATGCCTCCCTCGAGCGGTGCAGGCATCGGATGCCAGCCCCATACCGCGCACTTAATTCATCCACCTACTCCAGTCACGTCCTCTGTAACACAACGTGTGCCACAGTGGTCCGGGGCAGAGTCAAGTCTCGTTTTCACCACAAGTATGGGCGAAAAGGCACCAGTGAAGCACTGTTGACCCACGCCCTACACTGTGGCACGTCCAAGCCACGCCTCGAGGCCCAGATGCCTGCCGCCATCGGTTTTCACGGGACTTGCCCATACCTGCGGGAGCTCGAGCCCCCGTAGGCGCCGCCTCGAGGCCGGCTCCGCGCCCCTCGAGCCCTAACTACTTTCATGCTATTGGAGGACAGGTACCCCAAGACCCGGAGGGACCCCGCCGCGTCCTGTACGTTCAGGGATGGGCGCTGTACGGCTTCCACCTCGCCGCGCCTCCACGTCCGCACCCAGGATGGAGGCCACGCTTCAAGGACGCTTCAACAGCAACGCCCACGTCGGCTACAATGTCTTCGACAAGACAGGGCTCCTACCCTTCTTCGTGAGGGACACAATACACCCCGACACCTGTAATACCCTTGTGTAACCCTGGCCTCCCCTTGCTCTATAAAAGGGGACACCAGGGCCCTCATTCCGGGGGTCGGGACAGACACGTTGGAACACACACCCACACACTCAAGTCCGGACTCCGTCCAACTCGCGGAGCTTGTATTCGCCCTGTACAAGCACTTAGGTGCAAGTAATACAAGAATCTCCTCCCCCGCTGGACGTAGGGCCTTCTTTGCCCGAACCAGGATAAATCCTTGTGTCATCTTGCATCACCATCCAGGAAGAGAGCACGCGATCATATTACTCGTTGGTGTCATCATACCCCGGGTACGAAACACCGACAGTTGGCGCGCCAGGTAGGGGCGTTCGCGTGTCGAGTCGGTTTCTCGCTATTTCCTGGATGGCTGCTTCGACTCCTTCGTTCTCTGCCGGTGCCGTCATCTGGTTCGGGAGCCTCGAGTTCCTGGCCACCGGCAACGGCAACGAGCCGACCTTGCTCTCCATGGAGGGCCGGGTGGAGGGCGTGTCACGCCACCCCGTGCGAGGAGCGAGGCACGTCGCCCACACCACCACGCGTCGCCACCCCGTGAGCGGCGCCGTCGTTACCGTCGTCGCCAGGCACAGGCCGTGCCGGCGGCGTGCACCCACTTCCCCGTGGCAGCCACGGAGTTCCCAAGGAGGAGCCTGCACGGCGCACGCCCGGAGACTTCCAGGGCGCGCCCGCGCCCGCCTAGCGACTTCGCGTTCATCATGCGTACGGACCAGGAACCAGGCCAGAGGCCTCCGAGCCGTGCGCCGTCGACGCCACCCAGCCTCCTCCCGCACGGGTTGCGCCGCGCTCGACGCCAGCGGTTCCCGTTCGGCCTCAACAACTCCGCGGCTGTATACGCCCACCACCTCGACGAGAGCGCCATCAGGACCGGACGGTGGCGGACGGGAGCAGCGTCCGGGCGTGCTGCTGCAGGCCATGGCCAACCTGGAGATCGTCCACCCCGCGTGCGTCGACCGCGACTTCTCGCGAGCCATCGAGCCACCCCGGCGAGCCACCGTCGGAGAATGGTACCGCGAGCTGCGGTCCCAGCATCGGCCAAGGCGGCATGCCGTCAACGGCTCCGACTCCGACGAATACGACTACCACGACCCCGACCTCTGGGATCCCACCAGGGAGTGCTTCCAACTCGAGGGAGTCGTATGCGATACCGAGGACGAGGGCGACGACGACAGGCCGGCGCTCGACCTAGAGGGACCCAGCGACGTGGCCGCGGCAGGCGGATCACGCGTTCAGGGAAGGAACGAACCTCCAGCACCGGCTGCACCGCCTCAGCACGACGACGGCCGGGCGGCGCAACTCGCGCAGGTGCAGGAGGCAATCACCAAAGCCGAGGAAGAACGCGACACCTGCTGCAGCTCCGGCAAACTCTGATGCAGGAACCACCCCAGCCCCGAGGAGCCGGAGCTCGAGGTCGGGCTCGAGAGGTCCACCGGCGGATCCTCGAGGACGGGGCACCAGCACGCCCCGAGGTATGCTTCCCGCGAGCCGGGCAGAACGTGGTCGCGGCAGCAATGATGCTCCGTGATCTACCCGCCGTCTCCAACCCTGACGCCAGGCGCATGCTTGGGGAAATGAAGAACCTCCTCGAGACAGCCGCTGTGCAGCAGGCCGAGAGCTCGGCGTCACGCCGGCGCGGAGCAGCCTCGGGAAAGCCGGCGGAAACGCCCCGCAACGAGCGCGAGACATCCGTCCACCAGCCGGACGCCTCTCGAGCTAGGCCAGTTCGCGAACGGATCATCGACATCCGGCCACCTCGAGACCCCAACGACGCCCGCAACGATATCAACCGCCGGCGCAAGGACAAGGGGGCCCAGGAGCGTGGCTATAGCGCCCATCGAGGGGGGCGTTACGACAGCGACGAGGACCGGCAAGTCCTCGAGCCCCCGGGCCCCAGAGTCTTCAGCCGGGCCATCCGCAGCTCAACCCTCCCCGACCGCTTCCGACCACCGACCAACATCGTGAAGTACGACGGGGAGGTCGAGCCCAAGCTCTGGCTCTCGGACTTCCGCCTAGGCTGCCAACTGGGCGGAGCGAAGAACGACGACCGTGTGATCATACGCCAACTCCCACTTTACCTCTCGGACACCGCCCGCCGGTGGCTCGAGGGGCTCCCGCCAGATCGGATCGATGACTGGGCCGATCTAGTCAGGGTCTTCGACGGGAATTTCAAGGGGACGTGCGTGCGCCCAGGCAACCCCTGGGATCTACGGCGTTGCAGGCAGGCGGCGAACGAGCCCCTCCGCGACTTTGCTCGACGGTCTCTCGAAGCAGCGCCTCGAGCTCCCCCACGTGCCTGATGAGGACGTCATCTCACGTTTCCTCGCGGGCACGACATGCCAAGAACTAGTCCATGAGCTAGGACGCTACCGTCCCAGGACGGTCGAGGACCTGATGGATCGTGTCACCAGCTTTGCCTCAGGCGACGAGGCAGTGGGGGCCTTCTTTGGCCGTTCCACGGACAAAGGCAAGGTGGTGGCCGCGCCGGAGGTCACGAACAAGGCAACGACGCCAAGAACGACAACAATAACAGCAACAAAAAGAAGAAGAACAAACGCAAAGGTCAGAAGGCGAAGCGCGACGCCAATGACGACGACGACGAAGAAGTGCTCGCAGGCGCCCTCGAGCCTAAGAAGCCTCGAGGCCCCCCCGACGGGCTGTTTCGACCAGATGCTCGAGAGCCCCTGCACTTATCACAGGGCCCCGTAAATCACAAGTTAAAGGACTGCCGACTGTTGAAAGGCTACTACTCCAAGCTCGGCGTTAAGAGAGAAGACGCGCCCAAGGGCAAGGATACCGATCGACGCGGCGGTGGGGACGCGGACGGCGACTTCCCTCCGGTGCGCGACTGCTACATGATCTACGGGGGCCGACCGTCGGGCTCTCAGCTCGAGAAAGAAAGAAGGAGCGCCGGGAGATCTTTGCGCTCTGCCACGACGCCCCCGGTATCTTGACTGGTCTGATGCTCCGATCACGTTCGACCGTGACGACCATCCGGACCGTGTCATAAACCCGGGGGCGTATCCCCTCGTCGTCGACCCCGTCATCGTCGACGTTCGGTTCTCCAAGGTGTTGATGGATGGGGCTCGAGCCTCAACATCATATACCTCGAGACCCTCGACCTTTTAGGGATTTCAGAGGGACAGCTCCGACCCAGCGTCGGGGGTTCCACGGAGTCGTACCAGGGAAGAAGGCCCACCCCCTCGGGCGCATCGACCTGCCGGTTTGCTTTGGCACGCCGGCTAACTTCCGCCGGAAACGCTCACCTTCGAGGTGGTCGGCTTCCAAGGGACCTACCACGCCATCATCGCCGGCCAGGCTACGCCAAGTTCATGGCGGTACCCAACTACACGTACTTGAAGCTCAAGATGCCGGGGCCAAAAGGGTCATCACCGTCGACACCTCCTACGAGCACGCGTACCACTGCGACGTGGAGTGCGTAGCGTGGGGAGGCCAACGTCCACCTCGACTCGCTCGAGGCCTTGGCAGCCTTGGCCACCGAGGAGGCCCCAGAAGCAAAGCGCCACGCCGGCACCTTCGAGCCAGCCGAGCACACCAAGCAGGTACCCGTCGACCCGACCTCGACCAATGGCAAGACGCTGACCATCAGTGCCAACCTCGAGCCCAAATAGGAAGCAGTGCTCGTCGACTTTCTCCGCGCGAACATCGACATGTTTGCGTGGGGACCCTCGGACATGCCGGGCATACCGAGGGAAGTCGCCGAGCACGCCTTGGAGATCCAGGCCGGGTCCAGACCGGTGAAGCAACGCCTGCGCCGCTTCGACGAGGAGAAGCGCAGGATCATCGGCGAGGAGGTGCACAAGCTTTTGGCGGCCGGGTTCATCAAGGAGGTATTTCACCCAGAGTGGCTAGCTAACCCTGTACTAGTCAGGAAAAAGAATGGAAAAATGCGGATGTGTGTAGACTACACTGGTCTGAATAAAGCATGTCCAAAAGTTCCATTTCCTTTACCTAGAATTGATCAGATTGTCGATTCCACTGCTGGGTGCGAAGTGCTTTCGTTCCTTGATGCGTATTCCGGCTACCACCAAATTAAAATGAAAAAGTCCGACGAACTCGCAACCTCTTTTATCACGCCATTTGGTATGTATTGCTACGTTACGATGCCCTTCGGCCTACGAAACGCCGGGCAACATATCAACGATGTATGCAGCACATCTTTGGCGAGCACATAGGTAGGACCGTCGAGGCCTACGTCGATGACATCGTGGTTAAAACCAAGAAAGTCGGGAACCTCATCAGCGACCTCGAGACCACATTCGAGTGCCTCCGGGCCAAGAATGTGAAGCTCAACCCCGAGAAGTGTGTCTTTGGTGTGCCTCGAGGCATGCTACTTGGCTACATTGTCTCACAACGGGGGATCGAGGCAAACCCTGAAAAAATCTCAGCAGTCACGAGGATGGGCCCGATTCGAGACCTCAAGGTGTGCAGAAAGTGACTGGCTGCCTAGCCGCTCTCAGCAGATTCATCTCAAGGCTAGGGGAAAAAGCGCTACCCCTCTACCGCCTGCTGAAGAAGACGGAACACTTTGCGTGGACTGTCGAAGCCGAGGAGGCCTTAACCAAGTTGAAGGGGTTGCTGACTTCCGCACCAATCCTCGTGCCGCCGCGACCAGCCCAGGGTGGCGATTCCCCCGAGCCTCTCCTCCTCTATGTGGCCGCAACCACTCAGGTGGTCAGCGCGGTCGTAGCCGTCGAGAGGCACGAGGAGGGTCATGCATTGCCGGTCCAGCGACCGGTGTACTTCACCAGTGAGGTACTCTCCGAGGCCAAGGTCCGGTATCCGCACATCCAGAAGCTGCTCTACGGCATCATCGTCACAAGGCGCAAGCTCCAGCACTACTTCCTCGCTCATCCCGTAACGGTGGTGTCGTCCTTCCCCCTCGGTGAGATCATCAACAATCGGGAGGCCACGGGGCGCATCGCCAAGTGGTCCACCGAACTAATGGGGGAAGCCATCACCTACGCCCCGCGAAAGGCCATCAAGTCGCAAGCGTTGGCGGACTTCGTTGCTGAATGGACCGACACTCAGCTCCCGCCGGCGCAGATTCAAGCCGAGCTCTGGACCATGTACTTCGACGGATCCCTCACGAAGACGGGGGCAGGCGCAGGCCTGCTCTTCATCTCACCCCTCGGAGTTCACATGCGCTACCTGCTACGCTTGCACTTCCCCGCCTCCAACAACGTCGCCGAGTACGAGGCCCTTGTCAATGGGCTGCGCATCGCCCTCGAGCTCGGGGTCCGACGCCTCGACGCCCGAGGAGACTCGCAGCTCGTCATCAACCAGGTTATGAAGGCTTCAAGCTGCATCGATCCCAAGATGGAGGCATACTGCGGGGAGGTGCGCAAGCTGGAAGATAAGTTTTACGGCCTCGAGCTCAACCACATAGCTCGAAAGTACAACGAGGCCGCAGACGAGCTGGCAAAGTTGGCGTCCACGCGCGGCACGGTACCACCAGACGTCTTCTCGAGGGACGTCTTCGAGCCATCCGTCGAAATCGACCCGGGGGCTGGCCCTTCGACGCCGCCCCTCGAGCTAGACACGGGGGCTCGACTTTCAACACCACCCCTCGGGAATGACACCTGGACATCCGCTGAGGCGATGCAGGTCGACGCAAGCGCCTCTTCTTCACCACGACACCTCGACTGGCGAACGCCCTACCTCGACTACTTAACGCAAGGCGTGCTACCGGAAGACAAGACGGAGGCTCGACGCATCGCTCGAAGGGCAAGACCTACGTCACCTACGGCGACGAACGGGAACTATACCGACGAAGCCCGACCGGGATCCTTCAGCGCTGCATCCCCCTCGAGGAAGGACGCAAACTCCTCGACGACATGCACTCGGGGGCTTGCGGCCACCACGCAGCGCCGAGGCCCTGGTTGGGAACGCCTTCCGTCAAGGCTTCTATTGGCCGACCGCCATTGGGACGCCAAGCGCTTGGTCCAAGCGTGCCATGGGTGTCAATTCTACGCCAAGCAAACGCACCAGCCCGCACACGCCCTGCAGATGATCCCAATCACTTGGCCATTTGCCGTTTGGGGGCTCGACCTTGTGGGTCCCCTCAAAAGGACAAGTGGAGGGTACACACACGTGCTCGTGGCCATCGACAAGTTCACCAAGTGGATCGAGGCTAAGCCGATAGGAGACCCCACCTCCGAGAAGGCTGTCGAGTTCATCAACATCATGTACCGGTTTGGAGTGCCTAACGTCATCATCACCGACAATGGCACCCAATTCACGGGCAAAAAGTTCACCAACTTCTGCGATGACACAACATTCGCGTACCTGGGCCTCGGTCGCATACCCTCAATGCAACGGGCAGGTCGAGCGCGCCAACGGCATGATACTCCATGGGCTGAAGCCGAGGCTGTTCAAGACCCAAAATTTTGAAAGGGGTGGGCTACAGAGCTCCCCTCGGTGCTGTGGGGCCTCAGGACTACGCCGAGTCGAGCCACCGGGTTCACTCCGTTTTTCCTAACCTACGGCGCCGAGGCCGTCTTGCCTACGGACCTCGAGTACGGCTCACCTCGACTTCGAGCCTACAACGAGCAAACCAGCGACGAAAGCTCGCCAACGCCAAGGACCAGCTCGAGGAGGCCCGAGACGTGGCGCTCATCAACTCCGCACGCTACCAGCAAACACTCGACCTACCACGACAAGCACTGACGCTGCGCACAATCCGTCTACTATCCCGCGCAAGGACCTCGACCTCGTGCTTCGACGGCTGCAAGATAATCGAGGGCGCCAAACTCACCCCTCCGTGGGAAGGCCCATACACCGTGGCTGAAGTGCTCAAGCCAGGAACATACAAGCTCTACGACGACCAAGGCAGGATCCTGGCGAACGCGTGGAACATATCTCAGCTACGTCGCTTCTACCCTTAAAGGCCTCGAGGCCTTGTTCATTTTGTTGCCTTATACAAACATGTCAAACATGAATGAACAAACTCGCGCACTGTCATTCATTTTTACTTAGCAACTTAAGGTAGCCTCGACCCTGCCTTGCTCAGGGTCGAGCCTCCCTCGGGGGCTGACAGGGGGAACCCCCCCAGACTCCGGAAAAGGCGCGTTTCCTTTTCAAAAATTCGACCCTCGTCTCGACTCGTGCCTCGAGTGAACTAGCGACGTCAAATCCTAAAATACCTCGAGCCTCCAAAGGTCGGGAGGCGTCGACGTAGACGGCCTCCTACGCCCCCGGGCTACGGTACCCTACCCACGCCCCCCCCCGCCCCCCTCGAGGGGCTCGCGACGTATCGAAGGAAAACAGACTAAGCTAGCAGAAACTCGAGCTTGCAACAAAGAGAAGTGGTCAAACGCATTTGAAAAGAAAACAACTCTTTTAATAAACAAATCATATATACATTCGACTCTCGACGTACCCTCATTCATGTCATAAAATTCTTACAAGGGCCTCGACACCCAAATTTGGCACGCAGGCCTCAGTCCTCGTCGGTCCGATACTCCTCCCCGAGGTCTTCCAGGGCAGGCTCAGCCTCGACACCCGAGCTGGAGGGAGGAGGGTCCTCGACACCGCTGCTGGCGTCAGGAGGCAGCACGTCCTCCTCGAAGATCTTCGCGAGCGACGTCCCCGGCCTCTCCATCTTCTCCAAGATTTTGTCGACACGGCGGTTGTTCCACTCCTCGTCCTTCCCCTCGATCTCGATGAAGCCATTGGCGACAACGTGGACCGGAAGCGGAAGCCGGAGCGGACAACCGCGAGCGTCTGCTTGACGCCATGATGGAGAGCTTGCCGGACGCGGTCCCGCGCTGCTGCGTCGAGGAAGCACAAGGCGTCGACCAAGGCGTCGCCTCGGGCCACCGCACCTTCTGCCGCAGCCACTGGAGGAGCACCCCACGTGGAGCCGAGCCGGTCGAGGAAGTGCGAGCCCGCTCCGCCACCATCGTCTCGTCTTGGAGTTGGTCCAAGAGAGCCTGGTTCGTCCCGCGGAGCTCCTCGACCGTCTCCTCGACCCCTGCGCAACGAACGAGGAAGAATGAGATTGCGGCGTAACAGAAAACGTCGAGACCCAAACAGGGACAAGGTGTAAGCCTCACCATCGCAATGTTGCCCCAGGGCGGCGAGGTCGCTGGTAAGGCCCTCAGCGCGCTGCTCGAGCCTGCGCTTCTCGGCCAGCATGAGGAGCTTCTCGGACCTAAGCTCCTCGATCAGGCTGCCCGCCTCCACGAGAGCCAGATCCTTTCGGATCACCTCCTGCCGCGCCGCCCCCTCGGCAGCTCGAGCGGTGCGACACCACTCTCGGCGTCTTCGGCCTCCTTCTTTGCCACCTCCGCTGCGGACCGAGCGGCGGCGGCATCGCATTGAGCGACCTCGGCCTCTTTTCTCGCCGCCTCCGCTGCGGTTCGGGCGGTGGCGGCCTCGCCACGGGCGTCAGCGGCCTCCTGCTTCGCCGCCTCAGCTTCAGCCCGGGCGGAGTCGGCCTCGCTTCGGGCGTCCGCGGCCTCCTTCTTCGACGCCTCGAGAGCGGCGGCGGCCTCTTCCTTGACTCGAGCGGCCTCGCCTCGAGCCGCCCGACTTCCGCCTCTGCCTCGTTAAGCCGGCTCGCCATTTGGACGTTCCGGCCCAACTCAGCGCGGAGATCTTGAAGCTCCGCCTCGGCCCTCGCGAGGGCGGCGGACACCTGCGCAGACCGCCCGCCTCCTCGGAGCAGGACCGCTCCGCCTCCGCCATGAGTTCGGCCACCTCCGGAAGATGGACCGCACCTCGCGCGAGGCCCCCCGCTGGACTGGTTGCTCGACGGAGACCATGGCAAGAGACGGGCTCGGCGCGCCGGAAACGGCCATACTGGTCGGTCAAGCTCGATGTCGGGCAGATCCTCCTCCGCCCCGAGCTGCCCCGACTGCGGCCCGCCGCCCGACGGCACGAGCCCCGGCTCTTCCCTGGCCGGGCCCTCCGGCACCTTGTCGGCGCTAGCCGGCGCCTCGGGCGCCTCCACCACCATCGAGCCCGCGGCGAGGAGCGGCCCCTGCTCCAGCTCGTTCAGGAGGTCCTCCACCGTCGGCTCCTCCTCCGCCAACGCCTCTCCCCCCTTTTCCTCCTCCGCAGCCTGGCTCGTGTTGGTCGAAGCCTCGAGGGGCGCAGTCTCCCTGGCCCCAGGCGTCAGCGGGCCGTGCTCGCCCCAGGCGCTTCCCCCGGAACAGCCGTCGTGGTGGGGGGAAGGGTGGCGCTCCCAACTGGCGCCATCATGGGAGGAGGAGGAGGGGGGAGGAGGCAGCGCTTCAGTAGGTGCGGTGGTGGCGGGCTCGACGCCGTGAGCTGTGGCCCCTGCAATACGAGATGACGGTGATATCAGAGCCAGGAAGAGTGCCTCGACCCTGCGGTCGACGGCGACGGCCTCACCAAAATTTGCGACGATCATCTGGTCACCTCGAGCCATGGCAGCTCGAGCCTTCTCCAGCCAAGCGGCTTCTCTAGCGGAGGAAGGTGCCATACCTCGAGGTGCTTGTGCCTCGACGGGGCTCGAGGTCTTGGCCCGCTTAGACGAAGCGAGGTCCACCTCCGGGTAGGAGCGCTTCCCCCTGAGAAACCAGAGATGGCATGTATCAAAAGTAAAGAGGTCAAGCCTCGCTACCGACGAGAGTCCAAGAAATTACTCACCCAAAGCGGCGACTGGGCTTCTTCCCGGAATCGCCGGACCCACTCAGGGGTTTCGAGCCCACCCCGCGGCTCGAGCCCTGCGCCCGGGCCGTCTCCACAGGGCTGGGATGGGGGGAGGGCTCCCGACGCCTCCCGTGGCTCGACCTCGAGGGAGATCCCTCCTTCCGCCCCACCTCGCGGGAGGGCGACCGCACCTCCCTCGTGCTGTCATCGTGGCGCCCGCCCCGCGCGGGCTCCGGCGCACGCGCTGGCGGTCGCGCCCTCCCGCATCCGCTTCTGTCCCGGCGGCGGTGCGGCGATGGACTCCGGGGACGCTCACGCCCCTGGGCACGAGACGCCGGGGGCTCCCTCCCCGACGCTCGTGATGGCGCGGGCTCGACACCTCCTCCTGGCGCCCGCTCCTCCGCGGGCTCGACCCCGACCTCGATGGCTCGCGGCGGTCGGACCCGGAGCCCCTCGATGTGGTCACCGCCCCTCGAGGCTCGGCCCTTCTCGAGACCTCCCGCCTGGGCTGACGCGGGGGCGGCCTCTGTTGGTGCTGTGACAGAAGCGCTCCGGGTTCGGGGCTTCCTCACGACCGGGGGCACGTCCGGCGCAGAGCTCGACGGACCTCGGCCCCCGACGAGGCAGGGATCGGCGCCGTCTTCCGCGGCTGCGTCCTGCGCGGTCCCTTCGCCGGGGGACCTCCAGCATACCCTCCTGCACAGAGGAGCGGTCAGCCCTGTCGTCGACGACCCCCGCGCGTCTCAGGCGCGCATCCATCCCCTCGTCGTCGCTCTCCTCCTCATCACCGCTCTCCTCCTCCGAGCTCGAGGAGCTCAGCTCGGGGGATCCGTCTCCAGGCTGACGGTTGCGACGAGCCTTTGCCAGTCTCTGCTCCCGAGCCAAGCGACGCAGTTTTTGTTTTTCTCTTTCTTCTTCCTGGCGTCCTTGCTCTCCTTGTCTTTCTGAGCAGAGAGGCGCCTCACCACCTGAGTATCCGTGGCGTCCTCCCTCACCGGGGGCCTCGACGCGCGACAAGTGAACGCCCCCTGAAAAAAGAAGAAGCGTGACGAGGCAAACCACAAGAAGAATGCAAAAAGTCGAAGGAGGAGAGAAAGGGGGAGGGGGCTCGGAACGGCTCAGCTCGAGGGAGGCTCACCAGGTCGAGACACCCCTCGTCGGGTGCCATGGCGACCAGGTGGGTGTACTCAGGGATGAACGGTCCTGGATCGTGATTGACACTCGGGAGACGCCCTCGTTCCGGGACAGCCTCTCCTCGGCCATCCTCGATCGATTAAGCGCCTCGAGCCTGGCCTCCGGCCCCATCTCGTGCATAAGAAGGGGGCGTCCGCCAGCGGGAGAACTCTTCGCTGGTGGAACGCCCAAATGACCGCTTGCACGGTCAACTTCTTCTCATCCACCAGCGTCTTCATCATCTTCATCAGCGGGGCCAGGTGGCGTTGCCTGTCCGCCGCGACGCCCCAGGTCCACTTCTCCGGGCGTTGAGCGAGGACCCTGCCGGGTGTACTGTGGAAAGAGACCACCTTCATTCCGCAGATAGAACCAATGGTCGTCCCACCCGGCCTGGTTGGTGGAAAGCTTGTATCGCAGGTAGGTACGCGGGGGACGTTGACGATGAGGTCCCAGCCCTCGCAGTAATGGCGAGGGAGCCCATGCGCACGAGCCGCCTCCCGCTGGGCTTTAGGGCCTTGATGAAGAGCTCGCCCCGGAAGAGGTGGACGAACATCTCCCAGTGCGGCTCCATCTTCAGGTACCCCTCGCACACCGCGGCGAATATGGCGGCGTGCGAGATGGAGTTGGGGGAGAAGTGCTGTAGCTCCACCTCGAAGTGGTGGGCCAGCCCCCGCATGAAGCGGCTCGGCGGGGACGCCGAGCCCCATACGGTGGTAGCGCGTGAAGCTCACCACGTACCCCTCCGGCGGTGGGTGCGGCTCCCGGTGCTCCGCCGACGGGATAACCCACCACGCGGGTCCCTCCTCCGGCGGTTGGGGCGCAGGAGAAGCCCCTGGGCCACCAACGAGTCCATCTCGCTCTGCGTTCACCTTCGACGGAGCTCCAGTCTTCGGCCGACAGCACTTGTGTCTGGGCGGCCATGGCGGTGGCGCGGCGCGGACCCGAGCAGCGGACGGGCAGCCGGAAAATCCCCAATTCAACTAGCTCGAAGGAGAGGGCACGTGAAGGCTACGGCGGCGGTGAAGGCAAAGGCAAAGTAAGGGTTCCTTTCCCCTCTCTCGATATTTATAAGGGGAAAACCCGACGGGCGGGGTCTCCCATGACGTAAAAAGGTAACCGCATAGATTTAATGCGCCCACCTAACCACGTCTCGAGCCGGATGCAGGGAACACGCGGCAGCTCCCGTTTCGCTCAAATGCCGGGGCCTCTGCGGCCGCCGGCTCGACTTCGCGCCCGCCGCCCAGGCCGCCACGATCTCCACTCCCTGGTGGTTTCCGCCTAAAAAGGCGCGCCCAACGGGCAGAAGGATTCCAAGCGATGAAGGCTTCTTCCGGAAAGTAAAAAACGGGCCCCAGCCTAAGTCTCGAAGCAGCGAAGGATTGGCCCTCGGAAAAGGGTTCGACGCCGGCTTAGAGCACCCAAAAAAACGGGCCCGGCCCTTAAGTCTCGATAGAAGCAGCGAAAGGCTGGGCCCTCACGAAAGAGGGGTTTCGACGCGGCTTCGAGCAACCGAGTCAGGGACACCAAGGCGGCGCCATTCGACGGCATCATCGAGGGCCAAGCCCTGAGGCCCTCAGTTTATCCAAGGAGGGGAGCTAGACATGCAGTGAGATCCCCTGTCGGTGTTTCGTACCCGGGGGGTATCACACCAACGAGTAATATGATCGCGTGCTTCTCTTCCTGGATGGTGATGCAAGAGGACACAAGGATTTATCCTGGTTCGGGCAAAGAAGGCCCTACGTCCAGCGGGGGGAGATGTTCTTGTATTACTTGCACCTAAGTGCTTGTACAGGGGGGATACAAGCTCAGTGAGCGTGGACCGGGGTCCGGACTCGTGTTTGTGTGTGGACTCGTGGGTTCTCTTCGTCTGTCTCACCGTCCCCCTGAACGAGGGCCCTAGCGTCCCCTTTTATAGAGCAAGGGAGGTCAGGGTTACATGAAAGTATTACAGGCGTTGGGGCGCATGGTGCCCCATACGGAGAAGGGTAGGAACCCTGTCTTGTTGGGGCCACTGGAGCCGATGTGATCGTCGCTGTTGAGGCGTCCTTGAGTCGTGGCTTCCCTCCCGGGCGCGGACGTGGGGGCGCGACAAGACGGGAGCCGTACAGCACCCACCGGAATGTACAGTACGCGGTGAGGTCCCTCCGGGTCTTGGGGTACCTGTCCTCCAATAGTATGAAAGTGGTTAGGGCTCGAAGGGCGCGAAGCCGACTTCGAGGTGTTACAGTGCATGGCTCGAGGGGCGCGGAGCCGGCCTCGAGGTGTTTACAGTGCATGGCTCGAGGGGCGCAGAGCCGGCCTCGAGGGGCTACAGTGCAGGGCTCGAGGGGCGCGGAGCCGGCCTCGAGGGGTTACAGTGCTTGGCATGGCCGAACAGTGCTGCACTGGCGCCCTTTTGCCCATGCTGCTGCGTGAAAACGAGACTTGACCTTTACTCCGAGTTACTGTGGTACACGCCGCGCACTAGTGGACATGATCGAGTAGGAGTAGGTGAAGGCATTAAATGCGTGGTATGGGTGGTACGGCTGTCTGTGCAGCTCGAGGCCCATGTGTTAAGGCTCGAGGTGTGGGGGCGAACTCGCCCGAAGCCTGGAGGGCTCGGGCGAGAGACGGAGATAGAGCGCTCGCCCGAGGCCTGGTTGGGAGGGCTCGGGCGAGACGGAGATTGAGCGCTCGCCCGAGGCCTGGCCGGGAGGGCTCGGGCGAGTCGGAGACAGGGTGCTCGGGTGTTTGCGTTGATTGGGGGTACCCTTTTTGTACCACCGACAGTAGCCCCCGAGCCCTTGTTCGAGTGCTTGCATTCGAGCAGGGGCTCCAGAGTGGGATCTCGATGGATAGCTAACTGGCCTCGAGGGTTTTGTTGATTTGATTCCGTGGGTGTCGTGCGAGCGACACCGCGGGTGTAGCCCCCGAGGCCATGGGGGAGTGGTTAGAACTCCCTCGTGGTCTTCCCGAAGAATCCTCCGTCGTTTGGGAGCCTTCTGCCCAGTGGGCGCGTCTCTTAGGCGGAAACCGTCAGGGAGCGGAGGTCGTGGTGCCGTATGTACCTGTGAACAGGCTCGAGATGCAGTTTGGTAGTAATATTTAAATATTCGAAGCAACCTTTCCTTTGTCGGGGGGATTCCGTCCGAGGCTCGGCTCGGAGGGCTTGGACGAGACGGAAAACAAGCGTTCGCCCTGGACCTGGTCTCGAGGACTCGGGCGAGAAGGAGGAGCGTCGAGCTGGTCTCGAGACTCGGGCGAGAAGGAGGTCGAGCGTTCCCCGAGGCCTGAAAATCCCATGTCCACACAAAGAAAGAGATTAGTCGTAACTGTCCGAGTTTTTAGACCCTCTTTCGTCGAGGGGTGCCAGGCTGAACCGACTGGCCGGCTCCTCGAGCTGTCCGGCATGCCGATTGCCCTGGCTTGTCATCCCGCGAGTCCTTTCGATCGGACGCGAGGTGGGATGCCTCGTACTACCGAGTGGGCGAGCATCGAGGTTCCCGGTGAGCTAATAACGGGAAATCCAAGTGAGAGCTCGTGCCCCGTTCGTTAGGGGTCGACTGTGGCCCGGAGGCGGTCTCATAAAGCATGGGTGCTCAGTCTGCAGGAGTGCCGGGTCCATTCGATAGGACCCGGTGGCTCGATGCCTCCCTCCGAGGGGATCTCACTGCATGTCGAGCTCCCCGCCTTGGATACACGCGGGGGCCTCGAGGGCTTGGCCCTCGAGTGATGCCGCGAGTGGCGCCCCTTGGTGTCCCTGACTCGGGTGCTCAAAGCCGGCTGTCGAACCCTTTTCGAGGGCCAGCCTTCGCTGCTTCGAGACTTAGGGCCGGGGCCCGTTTTTACCTTTGTGAAGAAGCCTTCGTCGTCTGGAATTCTTCTGCCCGTTGGGCGCGCCTTTTTAGGCGGAAACCGTCGGGGAGTGCGGCGGACGCGAAGTCGGAGCGACGGTCGTGGCAGGCCCGGGTAGTGGAGCGAATGAAGAGGTGCCGCGTGTGTCCTGCACCCGGCTCGAGACGCGGTTAGGTGGGCGTATTGAATGCATTCTGTTACCTTTTTGCGTTGTGAGAGATCCCGTCCGTCCGGGTTTCCCCCTATAAATATCGAAAGAGGGGAAAAGGAAACCTTTACTTTGCCTCTGCCTTCGCCGCTGCCATAGCCTTTACGCGCCCTCTCCTTAGCTGACTGCGGATTTCCGGCCCGCGCCAACCGCTCGGATCCGCGCCGCGCCACCGTCATGGCCGCCCAAACACAGATGCTGCCGGCCGAGGACTGGAGCCCGTCGAAGGTGACGCAGAACGAGATGGACTCGCTGGTGGCCCAGGGGCTTCTGCGCCCCAACCCGGAGGAGGGATCCGCATGGTGGGTTATCCCGTCGGCGGAGCACCGGGAGCCGCACCCGCCGGAGGGGTACGTGGTGAGCTTTACGCGCTACCACCGTATGGGGCTCGGCGTCCCGCCGAGCCGCTTCTTGCGAGGGTTGGCCCACCATTTCGAGGTGGAGTTGCAACACTTCTCCCCCAACTCCATCTCGCACGCCGCCATATTCGCCGCGGTGTGTGAGGGGTACCTGAAGATGGAGCCGCACTGGGAGATGTTCGTCCATCTCTTCCGGGGCGAGCTCTTCATCAAGTCCCTGAAGCCCAGCGGGAGGCGGCCCGTGCGCATGGGCTCCCTTGCCATCACCGCGAGGCGGGGACCTCGTCGGCCAATGTCCCCCGCGAGTACCTGCGATACAAGCTATCCACCAACCAGGCCGGGTGGGACGACCATTGGTTCTATCTGCGGAACGAAGGTGGCCCCTTCCGCAGTACACCGGCAGGGTCCTTACTCGACGCCCGGAGAAGTGGACCTGGGGCGTCGCGGCGGACAGGCAACGCCACCTGGTCCCGTTGATGGAGATGATGAAGACGCTGGTGGATGAGAAGAAGCTGACCGTGCAAGCGGTCATTTGGGCGTTCCACCAGCGAAGGGTTCTTCCGCTGGCGGACCGCCCACTTCTCATGCACGAGATGGGCCCGCAGGCTCAGCTCGAGGCGCTCAACCGTTCGAGGATGGCCGAAGAGAGGCTGTCCCGGAACGAGGGCGTCTCCCGGGTGTCGATTACGATCCAGGGGCCGTTCGTCCCTGAACTCTCCCACCTGGTTGCGATGGCACCCGACGAGGGGTGTCTCGACCTGGTAAGCCTCCCTCGAGTCGAGCTGTCTCGAGCCTCCTCCCCCTTCTTTCTCCTTTGATCCGTTTGCACCCGTCTTGTGGTTTGTCTCCTCATGCTTCTCCTTTCTTCAGGGGGCATTTACTTGTCGCGCGTCGAGGCCCCCGGTGAGGGAAGACGCCGCGGATGCTCAGGTGAGGCGCCTCTCCGCTCAAAAGGACAAGGAGAGCAAGGATGCAAAAAAGAAGAAAGAGAAAGATAAAAACTTGCGTCGCTTAGCTCGGGAGCAGAGACTGGCGAGGGCCCGTCGCAACCGTCAGCCTGGGGACGGGTCCCCTGAGCTGAGCTCCTCGAGCTCGGAGGAGGAGAGTAGTGACGAGGAGGGGGACGACGACGAGGGGATGGATGCGCGCTTGATGCGCGCGGGGCTCTTCGATGGCAGGGCTGACCGCTCCTCTGTGCAGGAGGGTACACTGGAGGTCCCACCGACGAAAGGGGCACGCGGGACGCAGCCGCGGAAGGCGGCGCCGATCCTTGCCTCGTCGGGGCCCGAGGTCCGTCGAGTTCCGCGCCGGACGCGCCCCCAGTCGCAAGGAAGCCCCGGACCCGGAGCGCCTCCGCCACTGCGCCAGTGGAGGCCGCCCCCGCGTCAGCCCAGACGGGGGGTCTCGAGAGGGGGCGGGCCTCGAGAGGCGGCCGACAGGTCGAGAAGGGTTCGGGGCCCGACTCCCGCGAGCCGTCAAGGGCGCCGTCGAGCCCGAGGAGGAGTGGGCGCCAAGAAGAGGCGTCGAGCCCTCGCCATCATGAGCGTCGGGGAGGGAGCCCCGAGCATCTCGTGACCAGGGGCGCGAGCGTCCCGGAGTTCATCGCCGCACCGCCACCGGGACGCGGAGGCGGACACGGGAGGGCGCGACCGCCAGCGCGGGCGCCGGAGCAGGTCCCGGAGCCCGCGCCGGAGCGAGCGCAATGACATCAGCACGACAGGGTGGTGCGTCGCCCTCCCGCGATGTGGGGCGGAAGGAGAGCTCTCCCTCGAGGTCGAGCCATGGGAGGCGTCGGGAGCCCTCCCCCATCCCAGCCCTGCGGAGACGGCCCAGGCGCAGGGCTCGAGCCGTGGGGTGGGCTCGAAGCCCCCGAGTGGGTCCGGCGACTCCGGGAAGAAGCCCAGCCGCCGCTTCGGGTGAGTAGTTTCCTTGGGTCTCGTTGGTAGTGAGGCTTCACCTTTTTGCTTTTAATGACGCGTGCCATCTCCATTTCTCAGGGGGAAGCGCTCTTACCAGGAGGTGGACCTCGCTTCATCCAAGCGGGCCAAGGCCTCGAGCCCTGTCGAGGCACGGGCACCTCGAGGTATGGCACCTTCCTCCGCTAGAGAGGCCGCTTGGTTGGAGAGGCCCGAGCTGCCATGGCTCGAGGGGGCCGGATGATCGTCGCAAATTTTGGTGAGGCCCGTCGCCATCGACCATTGGGGTCGAGGTACTCTTCCTGGTTCTGACCTCTCCGTCATCTCGTTTTGCAGGGGCTTCAGCTCATGGCATCGAGCCTGCCACCGCCGTATCCGCCGAAGTGCTGCCTCCTCCCCCTCCTCCTCCTCCTGCGATGGTGCCGACTGGGAGCGCCACCCTTCCCCTCACACGGCGGCTGCTCCGGAGGAAGCGCCTGGGGCGAGCGCGGCCCCGCCGGGTCTGGGGCTGAGGAGACCGCGCCCCTTGTGGCTCCGACCAGCACGGGCCAGGCTGCGGAGGAGGGAAGGGGGGGGAGGCGTCGGCGAGAAGGAGCCGACGGTGGAGGACCTCCTGAACGAGCTGGAGCAGGGGCCGCTCCTCGCGCGGGCTCGATGGCGGTGGAGGTACCCGTCGTGCCGGCCAGCGCCGACGAGGCGCCTGGGGCCCGGCCAGGGAAGAAGGCCCAGGATCGAGCCTTCCCTCGACCGATCCGCAACAGGAGGCGCCGCGGGAGGGACGGAGGGAGTCGGGGTCCGTGCCATCGAGCGGGCGGGTCGCTGTCGGGGCAACTTGAGGCGGAAGAGGTTGTGCCCGACATCGAGCTCGACCGACCGATATGGCCGTTTCCTGTCCCACTAAGCTCGCCCCTCGCCGTGGTTCCCATCGAGCAGCCGGCCCAGCGGGGGGCCCCGCGTGAGGTGCGGTCTATCTTCCGGGAGGTGGCCGCGCTTATGGCGGAGGCGGAGCGTTCCTGCTCTGAGGAGGCGGACCGGTCCGCTCAGGTGTCAGCCGCCCTCGAGCGGGCCGAGGCGGAGCTTCGAGATCTTCGCGCGGAGCTGAGCCGGAACGCCCAGATGGCGAGCCGGCTTAACGAGGCGGAGGCGGAGGTCCGGGTGGCTCGAGGCGAGGCTGCCCGATCCAAGGAGGAGGCCGCCGCCGCTCTCGGAGCGTCGAGGAAGGAGGCCGCGGACGCCCGAAGCGAGGCCACCTCTGCCCGGCTGAAGCCGAGGCGGCGAAGCAGGAGGCTGCTGACGCCCGTGGCGAGGCCGCCGCCGCCCGAACCGCAGCGGAGGCGGCGAGGAAAGAGGCCGAAGACGCCGTGAGAGGGCGGCCGAGTGAAGAGGCCGGCGAGAGGAGGTGATCAGAAGGATCTGGCCCATCCTGGATCGAGAAAGCCCTGGTGGAGGCGGGCGGCTGATCGAGGACCTTAGGTCGGAGGCTCCTCACGCTGGCCGAGAAGCGCAGGCTGGAGCAGCGTGCTGAGGGCCTGACCACCGACCTCGCCGCACTGGGGCAACACTGCGACGGTGAGGCTTACGCCTTGTTCTTGTTTGGTTCTCGAAGTTCTTTGTTACGCCGCAGGCTCACTCTTCCTTGTTTGTTGCGCAGGGGTCGAGAAGACGGTCGAGGAGCTCCGGGAGACAAACCAAACTCTCTTGGACCAGCTCCAAGACGAGACAATGGTGGCGGAGCGGGCTCGCTCTTCTCTCGATCGGCTCGGCCCCATGTGGGGTGCTCCTCCTGTTGCCGCGGCAGAAGGTGCAATGGCTCGGGCGATGCCTTGGTCGACGCCTTGTGCTTCTTCGACGCAGCCGCTCGGGACCGTGTCCGGCAAGCTCTCCATCACGGCGTCAAGCAGACACTCGCGGTTGTTCGCTCCGGTTTCCGCTTCCCGGTCCATGTTGTCGCGAATGGCTTCATCGAGATCGAGGGGAAGGATGAGGAGTGGAACAACCGCCGAGTTGACAAAATTTTGGAGAAGATGGAGAGGCCGGGGACGTCGCTGGCGAAGATCTTCGAGGAGGACGTGCTGCCTCCTGACGCCAGCAGCGGTGTCGGGAGCCCTCCTCCTTCGAGCTCGGGCGTCGAGGTCGAGCCCGCCCCTGTGGACCTCGGGGAGGAGTACCGCACCGACGAGGACTGAGGCCTGCGTGCCAAATTTGGGCGTCGAGGCCCTTGTAAGAATTCTGTGAGATAAATGAGGGTATGTCGAGATCCGAATGCATACGTGATTTGTTTGTTAAAAAGAGTTGTTTTCTTTTCAAATGCGTTTGACCGCTTCTCTTTGTCGCAAGCTCGAGTTTCTGCTAACTTAGTCTGTGTTCCTTCGATACGTCGCGTGCCCCTCGAGGGGAGGCGTAGGTAGGGTACCGTAGCCCGGGGCGTAGGTGGACGTCTACGTCGACGCCTCCCGACCTTGGAGGCTCGAGGTACTTTGAGATTTAGACGTCGTTAGTTCATCGAGGCGCGAGTCGAGACGAGGGTCAAATTTTGAAAGAAAACACGCGTTTTTTCCGGAGTCTGGGGGGCATTTACCCCTTGTCAACCCCGAGGGAGGCTCGACCCTGAGTTAGGCAGGGTCGAGGCTACCTTGAGTTGCTAAGGAACATGAAAGATGGAGCACGAGTTGGTCCATTCATATTCAACGTGTTTGTACAAAGCAACAAATGAACAAGGCCTCGAGGCCCTTAAGGGTAGAAGCGACGTAGCTGAGATATGTTCCACGCGTTCACCAGGATCCTGCCTTGGTCGTCGTAGAGCTTGTATGTGCCTGGCTTGAGCACTTCGGCCACGGTGTACGGGCCTTCCCACGGAGGGGTGAGCTTATGGCGCCCTCGATTATCTTGCAGCCGTCGAAGCACGAGGTCCCCCACCGCCAGGTCCTTTTGCGTACGTGCTTGTCGTGGTAGCGTCGAAGTGTTTGCTGGTAGCGTGCAGAGTTGATGAGCGCCACGTCTCGAGCCTCCTCGAGCTGGTCCTTGGCGTTGGCGAGCCTTTCGTCACTGGTTTGCTCGTTGTAGGCTCGAAGTCGAGGTGAGCCGTACTCGAGGTCCGTAGGCAAGACGGCCTCGGCGCCGTAGGTTAGGAAAAACGGAGTGAACCCGGTGGCTCGACTCGGCGTAGTCCTGAGGCCCCACAGCACCGAGGGGAGTTCTGTAGCCCACCCCTTTCCGAAATTCTTGAGGGTCTTGAACAGCCTTGGCTTTAGCCCATGGAGTATCATGCCGTTGGCGCGCTCGACTTGCCCGTTGCATTGGGGATAGGCGACCGAGGCCCAGGTTACGCGAATGTTGTTGTCATCACAGAAGTTGGTGAACTTTTTGCCCGTGAATTGGGTGCCATTGTCGGTGATGATGGCATTAGGCACCCCGAACCGGTACATGATGTTGGTGATGAACTCGACAGCCCTCTCGGAGGTGGGGTCTCCTATCGGCCTAGCCTCGATCCACTTGGTGAACTTGTCGACGGCCACGAGCATGTGTGTGTACCCTCCACTTGTCCTTTTGAGGGGACCCACGAGGTCGAGCCCCCAAACGGCAAATGGCCAAGTGACTGGGATCATCTGCAGGGCGTGTGCGGGCTGGTGCGTTTGCTTGGCGTAGAATTGACACCCATGGCATGCTTGGACCAAACGCTTGGCATCCCCAATGGCGGTCGGCCAATAGAAGCCTTGTCGGAAGGCGTTGCCAACCAGGGCCCTCGGCGCTGCGTGGTGGCCGCAAGCCCCCGAGTGCATATCGTCGAGGAGCTTGCGCCCTTCCTCGAGTGGGATGCAGCGTTGAAGGATCCCGGTCGGACTTCGTCGGTATAGCTCCCGTTCGTCGCCGTAGATGACGTAGGTCTTGGCCCTTCGAGCGATGCGTCGGGCCTCCGTCTTGTCTTCTGGTAGCTCGCCTTGCGTCAGGTAGTCGAGGTAGGGCGTCCGCCAGTCGAGGGGCCGTGATGACGAAGGGCGTGTGCGTCGACTTGCATGGCTTCTGCGGACGTCGAGGGGTCCTTCTCGAGGGGTGGCGTCGAATCTCGAGCCCGTGTCTTGCTCGAGGGGTGGCGTCGAATCTCGAGCCCCCGTGTCTTGCTCGAGGGGTGGCGTCGAGGTCCCAGCCCCTGGGTCGATTTCGACGGATGGCTCGAAGACGTCCCTCGAGAAGACGTCTGGCGGTACCGTGCCGCGCGTGGACGCTAACTTTGCCAGCTCGTCTGCGGCCTCGTTGTACTTCCGAGCTACGTGGTTGAGCTCGAGGCCGTAGAACTTGTCTTCCAGCTTGCGCACCTCCTCGCAGTATGCTTCCATCTTGGGATCGATGCAGTTCGAAGCCTTCATAACCTGGTTGACGACGAGCTGCGAGTCTCCTCGGGCGTCGAGGCGTCGGACCCCGAGCTCGAGGGCGATGCGCAGCCCGTTGACGAGGGCCTCGTACTCGGCGACGTTGTTGGAGGCGGGGAAGTGCAAGCGAAGCAGGTAACGCATGTGTACTCCGAGGGGTGATGAAGAGCAGGCCCGCTCCCGCCCCTGTCTTCGTGAGGGATCCATCGAAGTACATGGTCCAGAGTTCGGCCTGAATCTGTGCCGGCGGGAGCTGAGTGTCGGTCCATTCAGCAACGAAATCCGCCAACGCTTGCGATTTGATGGCCTTTCGCGGGGCATAGGTGATGGTCTCCCCCATCAGTTCGGCGGACCACTTGGCGATGCGCCCCGTGGCCTCCCGATTGTTGACGATTTCTCCGAGGGGAAAGATGATACCACCGTCACGGGATGAGCGAGGAAGTAGTGCTGGAGCTTACGCCTCGTGATGATGATGCCGTAGAGCAGCTTTTGGATGTGCGGGTACCGGACCTTGGCCTCGGAGAGTACCTCACTGGTGAAGTATACCGGCCGCTGGACCGGCAATGTATGACCCTCCTCGTGCCTCTCGACGGCTATGACCGCGCTAACCACCTGAGTGGTTGCAGCCACATAGAGGAGGAGGGGTTCGGGGGAATCGTCACCTTCGGCTGGTCGCGGGGGCACGAGAATTGGTGCAGAAGTCAGCAGCCCCTTCAACTTGGTTAAGGCCTCCTCCGCTTCGGTGGTCCACACAAAGTGTTCCGTCTTTTTTAGCAGGCGGTAGAGGGGTAGCGCTTTTTCTCCTAGCCTCGAGATGAATCTGCTGAGAGCGGCTAGGCAGCCTGTTACTTTCTGCACACCCTTGAGGTCACGAATCGGACCCATCCTCGTGACTGCTGAGATTTTTTCAGGGTTTGCCTCGATCCCCCGTTGCGAGACGATGTAGCCAAGTAGCATGCCTCGAGGCACACCAAAGACACACTTCTCGGGGTTGAGCTTCACATTCTTGGCCCGGAGGCACTCGAACGTGGTCTCGAGGTTGTCGATGAGGTTCCCTACATTTTGGTTTTAACCACGATGTCATCGACGTAGGCCTCGACGGTCTTGCCTATGTGCTCGCCAAAGATGTGTTGCATGCATCGTTGGTACGTTGCCCCAGCGTTTCGAAGGCCGAAGGGCATCGTAACATAGCAATACATACCAAATGGCGTGATAAAAGCGGTCGCGAGCTCATCGGATTTTTCTCATTCTAATTGGTGGTAGCCGGAATACGCATCAAGGAACGAAAGCACTTCGCACCCAGCAGTGGAATCGACGATCTGGTCAATTCTAGGTAATGGAAATGGAACTTTTGGACATGCTTTATTCAGACCAGTGTAATCTACACACATCCGCATCTTTCCATTCTTTTTCCTAACTAGTACAGGATTAGCTAGCCACTCTGGGTAAAATACCTCCTTGATGAATCCGGCCGCCAAAAGCTTGTGCACCTCTTCGCCGATGATCCTGCGCTTTTCCTCGTCGAAGCGCGCAGGCGTTGCTTCACCGGTCTAGACCCGGCCTGGATCTCCAAGGCGTGCTCGGCGACTTCCCTCGGTATACCCGGCATGTCCGAGGGTTCCACGCAAACATGTCGATGTTCGCGCGGAGAAAGTCGACGAGCACTGCTTCCTATTTGGGCTTGAGGCTGGTACTGATGGTCAGCGTCTTGCCATTCGCCATGGTCGGGTCGACGGGTATTTGCTTGGTGTGCTCGGCCGGCTCGAAGGTGCCGGCGTGACGCTTTGCTTCTGGGGCCCCCTCGGTGGCCAGAGCTGCCAAGGCCTCGAGCGAGTCGAGGTGGACGTTGGCCTCCCCCGCTCGACGCACTCCACGTCGCAGTGGTATGCGTGCTCGTAGGAGGTGTCAACGGTGATGACCCCTTTTGGCCCCGGCATCTTGAGCTTCAAGTACGTGTAGTTAGGAATCGCCATGAACTTGGCGTAGCCTGGCCGGCCGATGATGGCGTGGTAGGTCCCTTGGAAGCCGACCACCTCGAAGGTGAGTGTTTCCTGACGGAAGTTTGCCGGCGTGCCGAAGCAAACCGGCAGGTCGATGCGCCCGAGGGGGTGGGCTTTCTTTCCTGGGACTACTCCGTGGAACCCCCGACACTGGGTCGGAGCTGTCCTTCTGAAATCCCCAGGAGGTCGAGGGTCTCGAGGTATATGATGTTGAGGCTCGAGCCCCATCCATCAATACCTTGGAGAACCGAACGTCGATTATGACGGGGTCGACGACGAGGGGGTAAGCCCCCGGGTTTATGACCTGGTCCGGATGGTCGTCACGGTCGAACGTGATTGGCGCATCGGACCAGTCAAGATACCGGGGGCGTCGTGGCCAAGCGAAAAGATTTCCCGGCGCTCCTTCTTTCTCTCTCGAGCTGAGAGCCCGACGGTCGGCCCCCCGTAGATCATGTAGCAGTCGCGCACCGGGGGAAGTCGCCATCTGCCTTCCGTCCGCCGCGTTGATCGGTATCCTTTCCCTTAGGCGCGTCTTCCCTCTTATCACCGAGCTTGGAGTAGTAGCTCTTCAACAGTCGGCAGTCTTTCAGCTTGTGATTTACGGGGCCCTGTGGAAGGTGCAGGGATCCTCGAGCATCTGGTCGAAGACAGCCCCGTCGGGAGGGCCTCGGGCTTCTTAGGCTCGAGGGCGCCCGCGAGCACTTCTTTGTCGTCGTCGTCATCGCGCCACGCTTCGCCTTCTGGCCTTTGCGCTTGTTTTTCTTCCTTTTGTTGCTGTCAATGTTGTCGTTCTTGGCGTCGCCGCCCTTATTGGAGCCCTCCGGCGCGATCACAGCCTTGCCTTTGTCCGTGGTGCGGCCAAAGAAGGCCCCCACCGCTTCGTCGCCCGAGGCAAAGCTGGTGACACGATCCATCAGGTCCTCGACCGTCCTGGGACGGTAGCGTCCTAGCTCATGAACAAGCTCTTGGCATGTTGTGCCTGCGAGGAACGCTGAGATGACGTCCTCGTCAGGCACGTGGGGGAGCTCGAGGCGCTGCTTCGAGAAGCGTCGAGCGAAGTCTCGGAGGGGCTCGTCCGCCGTCTGCCTGCAACGCCGTAGGTCCCAGGGGTTGCCGGACGTACGCAGGTTCCTTTAAAGTTCCCGTCGAAGACCCTGACTAGGTCGGCCCAGTCATGGATGCGATCCGGCGGGAGCCCCTCGAGCCACCGACGGCGGTGTCCGAGAGGTAAAGCGGGAGTTGACGTATGATCACGCGGTCGTCGTTCTTCGCTCCGCCTAGTTGGCAGCCAAGGCGGAAGTCCGAGAGCCAGAGCTTGGGCTCGACCTCCCCATCATACTTCACGATGTTGGTCGGCGGCCGGAAGCGGTCGGGAGGGTCGAGCTGCGGATGGCCCGGCTGAAGACTCGGGGGCCCGGGGGCTCGAGGGCCTGCCGGTCCTCGTCGCTGTCGTAGCGTCCCCCTCGATGGGCGCTATAGCCACGCTTGGGCCCCCTTGTCTTTGCGCCGTCGGTTGATGTCGTTGCGGGCGTCGTTGGGGTCTCGAGGCGGCCGATTGTCGACGATCCGTTCGCGGACTGGCCTAGCTCGAGAGGCGTCCGGCTGGTGGACGGATGCCTCGCGAGCGTCGTGGGGCGTGTCCGCCGGTTTCCCCGAGGCTGCTCCGCGTCGGCGTGACGCCGAGCTCTCGGCCTGCTGCACCGCGGCTGTCTCAAGGAGGTTTTTCATTTCTCCGAGCATGCGCCTGGCATCGGGGTTGGAGACGGCGGGCATTTCACGGAGCATCATCGCTGCCGCCACCACGTTCTGGCCGCTCGCGGGAAACATGCCTCAGGGCGTGCTGGCGCACCGCCCTCGAGGATCTGCCGGTGGACCTCTCGAGCCCGACCTCGAGCTCCGGCTCCTCGGGGCTGGGCTGGTTCCTGCATCAAGGTTTGCCGGAGCTGCATCAGGTGTCGCCGTTCCTCTTCGGCTTTGGTGATTGCCTCTTGCACTTGTGCGAGTTGTGCCGCCCGGCCATCGTCGTGCTTAGGCGGTTCAACCGGAGCTCGAGGTTCGTCCCTTCCCAGAACGCGTGATCCGCCTGCTGCGGCCACGTCGCTAGGTCCCTCTAGGTCGAGGGCCGGCCTGTCGTCGTCGCCTTCGTCCTCGGTATCGCATACGACTCCCTCGAGTTGGAAGCACTCCCTGGTGGGGTCCCAGAGGTCGGGGTCGTGGTAGTCGTATTCGTCGGAGTCGGAACTGTTGATAGCACGCCGCCTTGGCCGATGCTGGGACCGCAGCTCGCGGTACCATTCTCCGACGGTGGCTCGACGAGGTGGCTCGGGGTCGCAAGAAGTTGCGGTCGACGCACGTGGGGTGGACGATTTCCAGGCTGGCCATGGCCTGCAGCAGCGCGCCGAACGCTGCTCCGGTCCGCCACCGTCTGGTCCTGATGGTGCTCGTCGAGGCGGTGGGCGTACACAGCCGCAGAGTTGTCGGGGCCGACCGGGAACCGCTGGGTCGAGAGCGGCGCGACCCGTGCGGGAGGAGGCTGAGCGGCGTCGACGGCGCACGGCTTGGAGGCCTCTGGCCTGGCTCCCGGTCCGTACGCATGACGAATGCGAAGTCGCTAGACGGGCGTGAGCGCGCCCTGGAGGTCTCCGGCCGCGCGCCGGGCGGGTTTCCCTTGGGCCCCTGCACCGGCTACGGGGGCGTAGGTGTTCGCCGTGGGCACCGCCTGCGCCCGACGACGACGGTGACGATGGCGCCGCTCGCGACGTGGCGACGTGTGGTGGTGCGGGCGACGCGTCACACCCCCTGCGCGGGGCGGCGTGACGCGCACTCCGCCCAGGCCCTCCGTGGAGAGCAGAGTCAGCTCGTTGCCGTTGCCTGTGGCCAGGAACTCAAGGCTCCCGAACCAGACGACGGCACCAGCCGAGAACGGAGGAGGGGATGAAGCCATCCAGGAGTCAACGAGAAATCGGCTCGGGCACGCGAAGTCCCCTACCTGGCGCGCCAACTGTCGGTGTTTCGAACCGGGGGGTATCACACCAACAAGTAATATGATCGCGTGCTTCTCTCTGGATGGTGGTGATGCAAGGGGAACAAGGATTTATCCTGGTTCGGGCAAAGAAGGCCCTACGTCCAGGGGGGGGGGATGATCTTGTATTACTTGCACCTAAGTGCTTGTACAGGGGCGAATACAAGCTCAGTGAGCGTGGACCGGGGTCCAGACTCGTGTTGTGCGTGGGACTCGTGGGTTTCTTCGTCTGTCTCACCGTTTTTCTGAACGAGGGCCCTAGCGTCCCCTTTTATAGAGCAAGGGGAGGTCAGGGTTACATGAAAGTATTACAGGCGTTGGGGCGCATGGTGCCCCATACGGAGAAGGGTAGGAACCCTGTCTGTTGGGGCCACTGGAGCCGATGTGATCGTCGCTGTTGAGGCGTTGAGTCGTGGCTTCCCTCCCGGGCGCGGACGTGGGGGCGCGACAAGACGGGAGCCGTACAGCACCCATCCCGGAATGTACAGTACGCGGTGAGGTCCCTCCGGTCTTGGGGTACCTGTCCTCCAATAGTATGAAAGTGGTTAGGGCTCGAAGGGCGCGAAGCCGACTTCGAGGTGTTACAGTGCATGGCTCGAGGGGGCGGAGCCGGCCTCGAGGTGTTTACAGTGCATGGCTCGAGGGGCGCAGAGCCGGCCTCGAGGGGCTACAGTGCAGGGCTCGAGGGGCGCGGAGCCGGCCCGAGGGGTTACAGTGCATGGCATGGCCGAACAGTGCTGCACTGGCGCCCTTTTGCCCATGCTTGCGGTGAAAACGAGACTTGACCTTTACTCCGAGTTACTGTGGTACACGCCGCGCACTAGTGGACATGATCGGAGTAGGTGAAGGCATTAAATGCGTGGTATGGGTTGGTACGGCTGTCTGTGCAGCTCGAGGCCCATGTGTTAAGGCTCGAGGTGTGGGGGCGAACTCGCCCGAAGCCTGGAGGGCTCGGGCGAGACGGAGATAGAGCGCTCGCCCGAGGCCTGGCTGGGAGGGCTCGGCGAGACGGAGATTGAGCGCTCGCCCGAGGCCTGGCCGGGAGGGCTCGGGCGAGTCGGAGACAGGGTGCTCGGGTGTTTGCGTTGATTGGGGGTACCCTTTTTTGTACCACCGACACCCTCGGAAGGAGGCATCGAGCCACCGGTCCTTATGAATGGACCCGGCACTCCTGCAGACTGAGCACCCATGCTTTATGAGACCGCCTCCGGGCCACAGTCGACCTCTATCGAACGGGGCACGAGCTCTCACTTGGATTCCCCGTTACCAGCTCACCGGGAACCTTGATACTCGCCCACTCGGGGTAGTACGAGGCATCCCCCCTCGCATCCGATCGAAAGGACTCGCGGGATGACAAGCCAGGGCAACCGGTGCGCCGGACAGCTCGAAGAGCCGGCCGGCCGGTTCAGCCTGGCACCCCTCGACGAAAGAGGGTCTAAAACTCGGGGGCCCTGACACCCCCGAACCTAAAAATCGCAACTAAAAACTCGCAAAAAAGCCCACGAGGAAGTTCTAACCACTCCCTCGTGGCCATCGGGGGCTACACCCGCGGGTGTCGCCGCACGACACCCACGGAATCGAATCGACGAAACCCTCGATGCCAGTTAGCTAACCCACGATCCCAGTCGGGAGCCCCTGCTCGAGTGCAAGCACTCGAGCAAGGGCTCGGGGGCTACTGTCGGGGGTCCGCAAAAGGGGTACCCCCAATCAACGCAAACAAATAGGTAAACCTAGAACACCGGGTAAATAATCAAGACCTAACTAGCCAATCCCCCTAAAAAGCATCCGGCCCCCCGAGGCCTACGACGCTGGCCCACCGAGCCGAGCCCTCCAAGCCAGGCCTCGGGCGCACGATCGTTTTCCGTCTCGCCCGAGCCCTCCAAGCCAGGCCTCGGGCGCACGGTCGTTTTCCGTCTCGCCCGAGCCCTCCAAGCCAGGCCTCGGGCGCACGGTCGTTTCCGTCTCGCCCGAGCCCTCCAAGCCAGGCCTCGGCGCGCACGATCGTTTTCCGTCTCGCTCGAGCCCTCCAGGCCTCGGGCAAGCGCTCCACTACCCTTCAAGCCCCCCGCAGCCGAACACCACACCTCGAGACCCCACGCGGGGACCTCGAGCCTCACTGGCACGACAGCCTATCCCTCGAGACGCGTTATGCCTCCCTCGAGCGGTGCAGGCATCGGATGCCAGCCCCATACCGCGCACTTAATTCATCCACCTACTCCGGTCACGTCCTCTGTAACACAACGTGTGCCACAGTGGTCCGGGGCAGAGTCAAGACTCGTTTTCACCACAAGTATGGGCGAAAAGGCACCAGTGAAGCACTGTTGACCCACGCCCTACACTGTGGCACGTCCAAGCCACGCCTCGAGGCCCAGATGCCTGCCGCTCCATCGGTTTTCACGGACTTGCCCATACCTGCGGGAGCTCGAGCCCCCCGTAGGCGCCGCCTCGAGGCCGGCTCCGCGCCCCTCGAGCCCTAACTACTTTCATGCTATTGGAGGACAGGTACCCCAAGACCCAGAGGGACCCCGCCGCGTCCTGTACGTTCAGGGATGGGCGCTGTACGGCTTCCACCTCACCGCGCCTCCACGTCCGCACCCAGGATGGAGGCCACGCTTCAAAGACGCTTCAACAGCAACGCCCACGTCGGCTGCAATGTCTTCGACAAGACAGGGCTCCTACCCTTCTTCATGAGGGACACAATACACCCCGACACCTGTAATACCCTTGTGTAACCCTGGCCTCCCCTTGCTCTATAAAAGGGGACACCAGGGCCCTCATTCCCGGGGGCTCGGGACAGACACGTTGGAACACACACCCACACACTCAAGTTCGGCCTCCGTTCCAAACTCGCGGAGCTTGTATTCGCCCCTGTACAAGCACTTAGGTGCAAGTAATACAAGAATCTCCTCCCCCGCTGGACGTAGGGCCTTCTTTGCCGGAACCAGGATAAATCCTTGTGTCATCTTGCATCACCATCCAGGAAGAGAGCACGCGATCATATTACTCGTTGGTGTCATACCCCCGGGTACGAAACACCGACAACGCTCTAGTAACCTCCGTCTAATATGCATAATCTCTCTGTTCCAAAATACTCCCTTCGTCCCTTTTTAATTGTCGTCCGGAAAGCGTGTCTGTGAGGGAAACACGATTTCTAGAGACAGTTATTTAGACACGGAAGGAGTAAGTGGCATTCATTCTCACTTTTCGAAAAGTCAACACTTTTAACTTTGACCAAATATATACAAGAAATATTTAAATTTGATTGCACAAATATCATAACCACACTTAGTTTGGGATGGAGGGAATAGCTAAATAAAATAATGTATTTAGAAAAATCAAAACATCTTGTAATTTAAAATAGAGGGAGTAGATGTTCTGTGCCAAACTTTATGCCTAGATATATGTGAATTAAAACAAGATGCCCCAAAGCTAGGTTGAAATTGCCTCTTTTGAGTGCTACCTAGAGAGTCAACTAGTTGAGACGTACTACTTCATACCTGTAAAGCAAGTCATTTTGAACAATACTTGAGTCAAACATTGGGAATATAAAATCACAGATTGTTTTTAAGTTGTTGAGTTTAGAAATGTAAAAATCATATGAATATATTTGTCATGAAAAAATACTTTCATAAAGATATACATATATTATTTTTTAATTAATATTTTTATAAAAATAAAAAGTTAAAGTTGTGTTTTAGAGACTGTGTTATTGTCCAAAACGACTTGATTTACAGGTACAGAGGGAGTATATTAGTGATTTGATAGGAAGTAGAAAGGCTTTTGTACTAGAAAAAGGATAAGGGTGCTACAAAAAATACCCTACAGTAACCACCGGTGAAGGTGGTTAATTAATGTTGACCTCTATTCACTTTGAGGAATACATAACTACATGTTCCCTTGGTTCTAATATCGTTTTCACTTTCCGAGAAACAAAATATATTTAAAAAATATTAATATATATGGTATATAATTAGTATTATTAAAAAATAATTAAATCTAGCTTTTTAATAATTTATTTAAAAATATAAAGATTATACATATTTTTCTATAAATCGAGCCAAACAAAACAGAAAACAACAGTTAATTTATGATGTGAAGCGCACTCCGGTGTTATTTAATGTTTGTTTGGTACGACTTAGGTGCTGCCCTGGAAGAGGAGCGGCTGACAAGAGAGAGTCACAAATTGCAGCGTAAAAAAAAGACTTTGGCTCCTTTTTCGTACATAAAAGAAATGACTACTCATCATCTCTTCGTATGGTATTTATTTGGTACGGCGTCTTTGCCAAAGCCAAATTAAGCTAAAGTCATACTAAACAGTGGGAACTTCACAATATATAATGGCCTAACTCTAAAGTTATTAACTCCACTAGAAGAGAAACAAAAAGTGTTGTGCACCAACTGAAGAAGTTGAGATATATATAGAGATGTGGGGCATGTCTTCAATAATGCCATGCATCGATCGAGTTAAGCTTATTGCCGAGAAAACCTCGCGCTCATTAACTATATATATATATATATATATTAGGTCAATCTCAATGAGGGTTTTATTTGAGTTTCATTTGCATTAAATATGCTGCCACATAAGCGTTTTTTTATGACATGACATTGTATTTAAGAAGAGAGAGAAGAAATGAGTTTCATCTAGATGAAACTCTCTTGGCACAAATACAACTCTCTATGAGTCATGGAATTTAATGCCTATGAAACTTTAGAATGAAACTCTCACTCTCAATGGAGAGTTTCATTCAAGTTTCATTTTATTTCATATGATATGGCAGTCTTGGAAACAACAAAATGAAACTCACCATTGAGATTGGCCTTATACTTGCTTTATTTTAAAATTACATGACATTTATTGAGATAAGCTAATTAGTCTAAAATTTAATTAACTGTTAACTTGTCCTAAATGCCATAAATTATGTCCGGGTGTAAATCGTAGGCTAGCTTGCTATCTTTTATTAAGCAAAGTGATTAAGACGTGGTACAATCCATCCTGCTAGCTTTACACTTTTTTCTACTCCTTTCCTGATGCTTGGACAACACTAAAAAAAACTTTTACAAAGCGATCGGATAGTTTAATTTTCAACAAAACAAGTTGGATCTAGCCCATGCGCTTGGATCATTTAATTTAATTGTGCACCTTGCCTAGCTCAGCCAGGTCAAATTATTATTCTCTCATATGAGCAAATCCTCCAAATTAAAAAGTAAGGGCTATATTGATTGGTTGCTCAGAGAGTCAGAGCTGCAGCACAAAAAGGCTTATCATCATCTTTCGTCCACCAATCACACACTCGCTAGCTCTAGAGCTCACCTTTTGTTCCTAGCAACACCGTACCAAGAGAATCTTTTACAAAATGTACTAGTAGTAACTGGTGTGTAGAAATAGTTTGTAACCCCATTTTTGGCAGAACCTTTTTTTTCTAGTAGCTTGATCAAACGAGATGTTCAAACCTTTGGTTAATCTTTTTTTCAAAAAAAACCTTTGGTTAATTTTCTTCCAGAAAAAGGCAAATATAATGGGAAAAATGAATAGATGGCCTAATAATATCTCATTTTGCCCCTTTTCTTTAAGCCTGGAGTGTGGAATACTGTTATCTTGAAAATAAATAACATGCAATATAATACATTTAACTCTATGAAGGTCCACTGGATGAAAACAGATCATCTACTGTTTTTCCTTGAAAATGCTTTTAGGATAGGCTATTCACTTTGTTTTTAAATCAATTAGCTTGTCTTAAACATCATATATTTAAAAATAGAGAAATATGTGGTCTCATAAGAATCTCTGTGTAAACTTTCAATGAAAAAAGAACCCAGTAAGTAGTAAGTAGTACACTGATTGTTGTGAAATGCAAGGGATTATGAGATTATTTGTTCTAGGTTAAACTACCCTAAGTTTGATCAAGTTTACATAAAAAAGAACAATGATATCTATGACATCAAATAAGCATAGTTAGATACATTAAGAAATATACTTTTCATACTTGATCGATCTTGTGATAGATATGATGTCAATACTCTTACATGTAAACTTGGTCAAATTTATGATACTCGGACTTAGAGAACAAATATAGAAATGCCTTATATTTCACAATGGAGGTTGTACTTGTTAACTAGTAGCTCCGATCATTTATATTTGTTTCTAAAACTAAGCAAAAAAAAGTTCATATACATTGTTGAAGGGCTATTTTGCATCATCAAATTAAATTAACTAAACCAGCCCTTGTTATTGATCACCAGCATAATAAAATATCAGCATTCAATTCAGTCTTTGAAACTGTAATTAGTGCACGGTATATGGGTATGGCATCAAGAAAGATCAAATTAAAAGTTTGAAAAATAGAAGAGTACGTGAGCAGTGAGAAACATATGAAACACGTCGCCTATATATATGCTGGTGCTGTTCTTTCATAGTGCAGGTTCTGTCAGTTTCCCTCTCACTTTCTCAGCATATGCACATCAGCACATATAACCACGGCCAGTTACTCGACCAAATGTGTGCTGCAGGCTGTGGCAATCTATGTAGATACTCTAGAGATGATGCAATGCAAGTGTTTTTTTTTTCAGCTGAAGCAGCTGTGGTTCCACATAAACGTGTACTTCTCATTCATATATATATATGTGGTCACTGCTGGTCAGGAAATAATTAATAAGCAGGAATGCATAAATTGTATATATATATCTCTGGGCATATCTGGCCATCACATGTGACTACAATAGCACTTTTCTAGTCTTGTAGTGCTAGCTGAGATGAGACCTGAGGATATAGTATGTCTGTGCCCAATAATGAAGAATGAACTAATAAATTAACCAATAGCAAAGTATATTCACAGATTCATCAAAGAGCACATTCTGATGAAGGGATGATATACATACGTTCTTAAACAATAAGCATTTTTATTAGAGAATAAATTTAAGAACATCATCTAGTATATGATGATTAAATGTATATGTGATAGTGTTTGTTTATAATGTTTTTTCAGTAACTATAATCCTAAAGCATGACAACATGAGTTTATCTCAAGTCGTTTTTAACTCAACACAGCATTTAGGCATGGGGTTTTATAGCACAAATTGACTACACTGGCCGAGCTGAGGGAGCTAGAGACGACGGCCATGGCGGATCGGAAGAATAAAAAATATTCTCTAAGCACAAATTGACGTACGTACTACAAGCTAAAAGCAGTTAGTTAGTTACCTGAAACTGCCGGAAAGGTTGGTCCAAAGGTAGCAATTCTAGGACAGAACATATATGTTTACAGAGCGATCAGCACACCAGTAGTACTACTACAAGAGTTCGTTCGGTGAAGAAGCTAGCTTCTGATGCGTGGTGCACCAAATTATTACCTTAATATATAATATCGTTCCCTCCGTGTGCTCCCTGAACTGAACACTAGAATATCTCAATAATCATGCATATGAGTCCACAACTGAGACAAGGAATAACACGCGAACGGTAGATCATCAAACAAGAAATAATGACGTGATGAAGAAACGACTAAGCAATAAGCTAATGGAAGAGAACGAAACGAAGAGGATGGATCCGAGGAGCTAGCGCCGGGGGATCGAGCTGCTGCTAGCTAGCTAGGTAGCTCATGGATACGGATGATGGACGGATCAGTTCATAGCTTGAGGGACAGATCAATAATCTCCTCCGCATCCTGTCCGCCGCCCCGCCTTGTACCGGACGAAGCGGCTTCAGCACCCGCCACCGGCAGCGGCGGCGGGCGCTGATAAAGGTGGGGGTGCTGACGCGGGCGGTGCCTCCCGTCCCCCACGCATCGGCGCCCGGGTCCGCCCTGGAGCGCGGCGTCGGCGCGGTCTCGCTGCCGGACGCCCTGGCGGTGCTCTGCTGGTCTGCTACCGGCGGCGGCGCCGGTGGCGCGAGGCGGCCTCCCGGCCTCGCCTCGCCAGGTTGCGCTGCAGCTTGTGCGCGTTCTGGTGGCCGCCCAGCGCCTGCGAGCTGCGGAACTTCCTGGGGCAGTAGCAGCAGGCGAAGACCGCCTGGAACCTGGGCGGCGACGACGGCGACGGGTGCAGCGAGAGGCTGAGCTCCAGCCCCTCGCCGCCCTCCCTTTCCGCCGCCGCCTCCATGCCCGGTATACAGGAGGCGAGGAGCCTGTCCGCCATCCCCCTGTCCATTGGGCCGGGGATGACGACGATGGGCTCTGGCGGCGAGCTGATGAGCTAGCTAACTAATTCACCTGCTGCTGGCTGCCTGCCACAGGCTGCTGCGTGCTACCGTACCGCGCGCGCCTCAGCAGGTCAGGGTCTGATCAGCACTCACGGGAAATAAACCAGCTAGCCGCTGCAGGATGGATCGGATCGGAGCTAGTAGCAGCCAATGCAACGGGGAGGCGTGGAAGCGCGCAGGCGGCTGCCGGCCGGACACGCGAGGTGATCCGGGTGGAGAGGAATGTGGCAGCTCCCCACTGGCCACTGGAGGAGCCGATGAGCGAGAGGGAGGCGCGGGCTGCGGCGCCATGATATGATATCATGGGACATATGGGGGCAGGCGCGCGGGCGGGCGGCGGGCCGCTGCCCGCTGGCGCGCTGGACTGGACGCTGGACGGCCGGCCGCATGGTGGGGTTCGGCCTTTGCCCTTTGGCCTGTCCCTGTCGGGAAACTGAACCGCTGCCTGAACACAACAGTCGACGATGCCGCCGCAGGAAACGCTTGCAGTAAAATCATCATACCGCTCGGCCGGCCGGTGCGCGCGCGGGAGCGTGAGGGCTGGGCTGGCTGTGGGGAAAGCTGGGTCCTGTTCAGCAGCTCCCAGCTCAGGGCTCAGGCTAGGCCGAGAGGCCGTCCGGCAGGGGAATCCATCAGCTGTGTGTCAGCAGCAGCTCGCATGGCATCAGCCATCAGCCATCAGGGCGCGCGTCGCGTTGCCTAGAAGAGATATCAGGCCGGGGAGTATGATGGTTAAACTCGCGGCGCGCCTCTCTTTCCTGATGCTCTCTCTTCTCTGGTCGATCGATCGCCGGACCAGGCTATGGTACTCCTAGATAGTAGCTTAGTTGCTCTCGGCTTCATGCGTCTGATCTCGATCGATCGTGCCGTCTCTCGTCGATCTCTCATAGCTCATCGATCTCTGATCGATCGTGCCGTCGTCTCTGTCTCTGCCTGCTTGCTTGCTTTCGCTCTAGCAGCTGCTGCCGCGTAGTATGTTATGTGCATGGCACTGTGCTCGCTCGCACGGGGGAGGACGGGAGGACCACGCGCAAATGGCCGGGCTAGCTAGCTAGGGTTCGCGTGCGCGCGTTACTAGCTAGCTAAGCTGGGCCAACGCCGGAGCCAGGGCGAATCGATCGTCTCTCCCTCCATTATTAGCTGCTAGTAGCTAGGATAGGAAGGCTACGTAATAATGGGACGAAATCGATCGAGATCCAAGTATGACTACTGGGTCGCACGCTCGAGCGAGCTCCACCGTACGTACCACACGTAACCGGCCGGCGGGGCTTTGCTTGCTTGCTTGATCTGAGTCGCCTACACACGCGACATGCACTGATTAGCTTCATTTCATGCATGGTGCCCTTTCTCTGACTCCCTGTCTCCTCCACCTAGCTTGTACTACATGTGTTATCGAGATGGGATGAGATAGTAGGAGCTGAGGATAGATGGACCTCCTTTACCATTCCTCCTCATCCCTATCTGGAACAGCGGTAATGAGATCTGTCGGTCTGGGGAATTCGTTCACTTCTGGAACGGCGACAGTTGATCCGCCTCTGATCATCACTACCCTCATCACGTACGTACGCATAGCCACTAGCTACTAGTACCTCATCTTCGGACCTATAGCTTCTGGTACATCTCCTCGGCCTTCACACCACCGTGCACGCTGTCGATTGGACGAGTGCTGCATTTTTTTTTGAGCGTATACACGTTCGTGTGGAACTACTCCTGCACATGTAGTAAGCGCCATTAACAGTTACCGACATGATTTAATTATGATATATACATTTTGATTTTTCTAGGTATCCTGTATAGCTTTTGCTATGCATCTAGTAGCTACATGTGTATACACTTATCTAGGTACATAACTTTTGCTATGTATTTAGACAAGTCAACAAACAACCTATAATTTGAAACGAGAGGGAGTACTATATACAGTACTTATAAGATCCGAATATATAAACCCTTCTCTATTTTTTTTTACCTATCGTATTAGTTTTTTTCATCATAAGTCAAACATTTTTATCTTTAAGGTATAAATCTGTCATCAACATGATTTTTTTGCGAATAATGAAGATGAATAATTAATGATTGCTAACATGTTTAATTATAAAGGTGGTCTGCTTCTAATGTAGGTTCGGTGACACAAATTGAATCAATGATAGTTAAAATAGGCGCTCAATGGTAGAAATCGACGCCTTCGCGGACAACTAACGACAGTTTCTTGGCCACCTAGGCTTCGTTTCTTTTGTGGTCGATGTATTATGAGGAGCAACAAGCAAATCAGAGATATGACCACACCACCAAATCCTGTGCATGAGAGTGTATTGCTCATCATATCGTTCATCTCATTGGTTGGTAGCAGATGGATACTGATTAGGAAGAAATTTGATATCCCCCATCTTTGATGTAAAACACATACTCCGAAACTAGTATTGCTTTGCTTCTTTGATGGAGAAGGGGATGAAAATAGTTTCATAGCAAGAGAACCAAACAACTTATATTTTCTTGCTAGGCCTGTCCTTTCCTGGCAAGGTGAGGTGGCCGAGGTGAGACGAGAGTTCCAAAAATGCCCTACATGGCCAAATGGGATAACCTATGCCTTCCAAAAGATTATGGAGGTCTTGGGATTCTTAACACAAGGATGATGGGTTGTTGGATGATGATTCTTCTGGGAAAATGAGTTTGGATAATCCTAAAAGCAAACGGCAAGGACACATGTGTTCACTACTACAGAAACTACTTTTAGAGGAGCCTCTCCCTTTTTTTTGGTAGAAGAGTCTCTATCAAAACCTACCTTTAAAAATTGTTTCTGAGCCATCTCGATCACCTCATCTAGAAAATAGATTTTTAGAGGCCCCTCGCCTAGGTGGTTATGAAGCTTCTCCTAGATTAAACTTTTTTTTTGCTAATTTAGCTTAATTTACAAATTCTAGAAATGTAGAGGAGGTTGGGATACGACCCACCTCTAGAAATCTGTTTCTAGAGGCCCTGCCTCTAGAAATTGCTAATTTCTGGAAATGCATAAGTTGAGGTGACTCAATAATTAGTTTCCTCTACAAATGGTTTCCATCCACCTTTAAAAAGGCATGCCTTTAGTGTGGTTGCAACATGCTGAGCAGGAAATAACTACACACAATAGAGGTCTAGCACAATATCAGAGTAACACTAGTTTGCAATTCTAGAAAGAGCTAATAACCAAAGTAACACTACTAGTTTTCCATAAAATCTTCTTACTTTCTAAAATGGAAAATCCTCTTGAAGAAGCCGGACTCAAATTAAACTACCTTAATGGCATGTTCAAAAATTCAGAAGCTATGGTTCAACATATTTTGGAACCAGTCAAGAGATATGGAGGTGGAGCTGTGGAGGGCTTAATTTGAAGCTAGATTTCTTTATCTGGAAGATGGCCCCTTTAGTTTTTCTGTGCTTAACTTGTAATTGGGCTTTTTAATTTTGTGGAATCATTTTCATGCACGCTAGTAACAACACCAGCTGTTTTTGTTCGTAGTGCGTTGGCTATAGAACTCTCTGCATATGCTTTTCTATAAAAGCCACTTCTTAACAACATATAATTAAGACTTAGAGGCCGTTTGGATCCTTTTATTTTGGAGGAATTGAAATTCACTCAATAAACTAGGTCATTTGGTTTGGAAATTGACATCCCACCACTTTCTAAAGTTCACATGTAAGCTTATCTCAAATTGATAGGGTGAGAGAGAGAAATGGCTTCTATAATTCACCGTGATATATTTCTACTTTACAAGTTATAGCACTATCTTCAACTCACTCTTTCTATGGTAGAAATGCAACACATGAGTATCTCTCTCGTATAGCCAATGATAATATACAAATATAATTCATATACAACCATATTAGTTTAATTAACATGTGTCTAATTATGATTCTTAAAATGAATTCAATTCCAATGATCCAAATGGGCCCTTATGGTTTTAGATTCGGTATGGGAAATACTTTCATAATACATATATAGTTAGCGTAAAAATATGGGGATTTTTGAAATTAATGATCAAACTTAGAAATATTTAACTTGTAACAAACCTGTTAGTAAATATAGCATGTAAAAAAAGAACAGAGAGAGTACGTACATGCAACTGCTCGGATGGACGACCTCCAACCGAGTCTAGATTAACCCATCCGGGGTAGAGGAGACCGAGCCATAAGAGGGCCGGGCGGAATCCGGACTCCGGACTCCGGAGAGGACCGTTCAGAGGCCTGTCGGTACGTGGGCGCGCGATGGGCATGCAGATGCAGTAGCGCGCGACTAGCGAAGCGAGAGAGGGGAGAGTGTACCATGGGGAAGTTAAGGTTTACCAGGGGGCAATGCATGCAAGAGGGACGGGTGCAGTGGTGGGTGGTGGTCCAGTAGGTTGTGAGTTGCTTGAACGAATCAGACTCGATCGAGGCACTGTTGCGTGAACAGGACACTTCACCAGCCACCTGCTGGGGAATCCATCGACGGGCTAATTATGGAGATGAACATGGGCTGGTCTCGTCTACGGTCTCCTCAGCTCCCACCTGATCTCTTCTTCACGTACTCATCATGCACGCAGCTCCTACGGCGTAGGCGCAATGGCGCATCCTGGCGAGCTGCTGCTTGAGGTCGCTGCTACTAGAGCCAGGACGACGCGCGCTCTGAACAGGCACAGAGATCAGATCGAGAGATGGTGATCTGATCACGCCCGCGCGCGGGAGCTTTTCTAATAGCTAGCCTAGGCCTATTATAGGCGGCCATACTCTACTCTACTGTACTATACTACTCTCTCTACTAGCTAGCTACATATATAGGAGTATACATATACGTATATACGTCGCTCTCTCTCTCTCTCTCTCTCTCTCTCTCTCTCTCAGCTCTCTCTCTCTCTCTCTCTCTCGTGCAAAACTGCCTGTAGCATTATGGTATGTGGCTGCATCATCGGAGATTCAGAATCCTGAAAAGTGTACAAATCTGTCTGCTCCCATGGACACATATATACAGTGCCAAGTCGTGAGTTGCAACGCAGTATACGTACGGCGGGCGGGCGGGCAGCCCCAAGGCCCAAGGCTACATAGCTAGCTATACACACGCTCATATCGATCGAGATGCACGCATGGCCGGATGGCGCGCGCAGCACAGCAGGCTAGATATACTAGTAGCTAGCTGATCCATTCTCGAACAGCTCCTGCTCTCGGTAACAACGTTGTTACTCGAATCGATGGATATGCACGCGCGCGCGCGCATACTCCGTAGCTAGGAGTATCCAGCATACTCCCTCCGTCCCCAAAAAAAAAAAAGTCGCTATGGGATGCGTGTTGGTCAAACTTTCTCAACTTTGACTGAATTTATACAAAATGTGTGCAATATTTTTATCTTCAAATAATTTTATTATAAAAGTACATTCAAAGATCTATCCAAATAATTTTATTATAAAAGTACATTCAAAGTAGGTAGCAGCGGCAGCTGCATGTTCCTGCGTCTGAACAGTACGACGTACGCGCATGCCATGCGTCCATGTATCCTCGCTGGGGGTTTCGTTTCACATGGCCTGTGTGTGGCATGCGCGCGCAGCGCAGCACACACACGCAGAGTCCCAGAGCGCGCCACCGCGCGCCGTACGGCGTGCCGGCCGGGGGCACCACCAGCTGCGCCTCTGCATGCAATGCTGCTGGTTCGTCAAGTCCCGTCACGCCCGGCCTCACATCAGGACCCGGCCGGGGCTGTGCTGCTACAATGCCCTGCTACCTCCACGACCACGACCATGCACGCACGCTGCGTGCTCGCTCAGCAGCTCGCCGTCGCGCGCAGCCGGCCAGAGGCCCAGATCGAGCCAGCCCCGGCCCGGGCGCCCGGCCGCGGCCGGCCCTCCACCTCCAGAGACCACACATCAGGCACTGCACACAGGCATGCAGCTGCATGCGCCTGCTGGAGAGACGACCGAGCTGAGAGGCGGGTGATGACTGATGAGAGAACCAACAACGAACGACACACACGGCAGCGTCACACGACCATGTCGGAGCGGATCGGAGCCGAGGCCGAGGCTCTAGCTATAGCTAGGCGTACGTGCCTATACGCTTGCATTGCCTGCCAATACAGAGTAGGATCCAGGATTGGGCCTAGGAAGCCAGGCGGAAAGTCGACCGGAGCGTATGCTCACTTGTGAGCGCTTATATGACTGTTCATCGCCACACTGCGTGGCCGATGTTCCGTCAGGCCCGCCCGGCCGGCGCCGGTCCACAGGAGGAGTTAACTAGTGCATGCCCAAAGCGAAGGGCTGGCTGGGGGCCTCGCTCGATCGCTGGTCGCTGCTCCGCGCTCGTCCAAGCGCATACATACACGGAGTATATCCTACCGAACAGAGCCAGGCTAAACATACTGGAAGCACCTCCTCCGATCATTATAGAGGCTGTTTGATAGAGCTCACAACAGCTTCATGAGCTGTTATCTGTTTTATTTCCCCTCTCACAAAATCATAAGCTGAGATAAAGCTGAAAAATAGCTTTTCACACCATACATGAAGTTGTTGGTGAAGCGGTTTTGCCAAACACTTTTCCTTAAACAGCCCAGCTTCATCTAAAAAGTTACTCATGAAGCTATTTTCTAAAAAAAACAGCTTCACTAGTGAAGCTGAGCTGTACCAAACAAGCTCATAATATCGATTGTTTTCACGTGGCAGCGCGCACATATATCTATCGTCAATATATACATTTTTTTTTCTTTTTTGCTTCATTCTATGTAGTTCTTGTTTCTCCTGCCCCATGAAGAAGGAAGAACCCAGGTGTCTTCCCCATGTGTATGCTGCGTGCACGATGCACCAAACGAATATATAGATAGTACTCTTATCTCTTTGCCAGTTGTGACTAGCTATAGCTAGCGTGCTCTTGTCGTTCTACTACTCGATCGGTTTGGATCGCAGCTAGCTACGTAGCTAGCATGTGTGCTCTCAATCGTCACTACGTACTCTCCTCGCTCCACTAGACAGTATGTGATGGCTGTTATACCGAACATCCATGGAGACTACTAGTAGCTGTTTATGCGAAAGTTGGAATGATGGATGACAAGAACGAAACTGCACACTTCTATCATCAAATCTTGGCATGCATCATGACGTGGTACTCATGAACGCACTATAGCATCCCTTGCTGGTTAGTAGCATGCAGTAGCATGGTGAACACACAGCAGTAGCGTTGGGAACAATTGTGCCGTCTAGTGACGAATGCACAACAGGAATAGAGGGAGGTTGGTCTCTTCTTTTTCTTCTATCTCTCTCTATTTTTCTTCTTTTCTCTATCTCTTTACTTCCTCATCCACTACATATTTCCATTGATGCACCTACTATAAGGGGTAGCCCACCTTTAGATCCGCCCCTGGTGCCGCCCCAAGTAGCAAGCTAAGTGCAGTAGTGATCGTAGTAGGTGAAAAGGTAATAATGCATTCATTGTTCATGGGAACTGAACGAAGAACCATGAACGTGCCGTGGAAGAAGGTTTTGCAGGGATCAAAGGACCAACATAACTACAAGCGTGTACGCTAAACGAGTAGAAGAAATACCGATTCTATATATTAATAAAGAAAACAATTCAGATGGGATAAACAACAATAATACACACAAGGAGAGCATACACTGAAAAATAATACTCCCTCCGTTCCAAATTATAAGTCATTCCAAGAATCTTGGAGAGTCAAAGTTTTTCAACTTTGACCAAAATTATATAATAATATAATAACATCTATGATACCAACTAAATATCATTAGATTCTTTATTAGTTATATTTTCATAATATATATATTTGATGTCATAAATCTTTGTGCTTCTCTCCATAACTTTGGTCAAAGTTGAAAAACTTTGACTCTCCAAGATTCTTGGAATGACTTATAATTTGGAACGGAGGGAGTAGAAGACACGTACAACGACTAAGACAACTCAGACAATGTCAAGTGCAGCTCACAACAATGACAAACCCCTACCGTCCGTAAAACAAAGAGGCAAAGAGACCTCTGCTCTACAAGGTACCAGCTGAAGGCACAACCTTTCAAATCAATCGGTGGGCCTAACAATTAGATAGAAACATTTTCTTCGTGCAGTCAACGATACCTTGCATTGCGTCCTCATCGAGTTTCCTCTCATTCTCAGACAATATACAAATCTTTTAACACGTTGCACCGTGCAGATCAAGCACACACTTCGACGAAACAAAGATCTCCATCATAGGACTACTTCCGCCGACATTTTTCTGTCATGTTCAGTGGTCAAAAGGGATGTGTGCACTACTATAGAATGTATTTTCGGAGGCAGGCAAGCCGTCCGCATCTAACCAATGGTCAATATTAATCGCTATTTACAGAGATAGTCCGAATATGCCAGCCTTTCTGAAAATCAATGGTCACTATTAATGGCCAATTAAAGGTGCTCACCTTTGTTAATGGTTTCCAAAAAAACAAAAAACTATAAAAATTATACCCTTCCCATGAATCAATTCAGCACCAACACCTCCTTATTACCACTCTACCACATAATCACTTATGAGTATATATATATATATAATTATATCTTTCTTTACAAATATTTTGTTATCTTATATTGGGTATTTTGAAAATTAAATAAACACAAATGAAAATGTTTCAACTATAAAATTTTAAATCTTGTTAAGAACTACAACTTTGGTGTAGGATGTGTCTCCATGCTAGATTATTTGTAAATTTTGAATCTCAAAATATGTAAATTTAAAATAAATATTCGAAGCACTAAACAACAATTTATAAAAGAACTTATCAACAGAAGAAAATGTGGATCAGGTCGTCTAGTACAAGTTTTCTATCAACTATGTGAACATGTAAAATTATTTAGAAATTCAAAATTTTGAATTTCAAAATCTATAAACCTAAAATAGATATTTGGGACTAAATAGTTCAAATAAAATCTATAACTATTAGGTTGTTCAAAAATTTTAAATTTCAAATTTATAATCTATGAACTTGAAACAATATTTTTTTACTCTAAACAGTTTCAAATAGAAAAACATTTTAACTACAAAGTTATAGATTGTGTCGAGAGCTACAATTTTGATATTTTGATATAAAGTTTATCTTTATACGAGTTCATATGAAAAAGTTATGAATTATTTTTCGGTGCAGCTATTTATAGTCTATGAAAATTGTTTTCTAGAGACGGATGTTTAGAATGATTGCTTATGTTTACAACGATTTTCATATATAGATATCTTAAGACGTCTGCCTCTGAAAATCAATTTATAGAGACGGGAGCCCTAAGACGACCACCTTAATTAATTGATGACTTTTAGATAGTAACTGTCGGGGGAACGCCAAAGGGGTACCCCCAATCAATGCAAAACGACCGTGTCAGGCCTCGGGCGAACGCTCGTTCTCCGTCTCGCCCGAGCCCTCCGCGTCAGGCCTCGGGCGAACGCTTGTTCTCCGTCTCGCCCGAGCCCTCCGCGTCAGGCCTCGGGCGAACGCTCGTTCTCCGTCTCGCCCGAGCCCTCCAAGCCAGGCCTCAGGCGAACGCTCGTTCTCCGTCTCGCCCGAGCCCTCCACGTCAGGCCTCGGGCGAACGCTCGTCTTCTGTCTCGCCCGAGCCCTCCAAGCTAGGCCTCGGGCGAACGCTCTTCTACATCTCGAGACCCCACGCGGGGACCTCGAGCCCCTCAGGCACAACAGCCTATCCCTCGAGACGCTTCATGCCTCCCTCGGGCGGCACGGACACCGGAAGCTAGCCCCATACCGCGCATTCAATGCATTCACCAACTCCGGTCACATCCTCTGGTACACAGCATGTGCCACAGTGACCGGGGCCAGAGTCAAACCTCATTTTCACCATAAGCGTGGGCAAAAGGGCGCCAGTACGACACTGTTCGGCCATACCCCGCACTATAGCACCCTCGAGCCACCTCTCGAGGCCCGGAATCCCTCTGAACGACCGGGCGCTCCGGGACTCGCCCGTACCTGCGGGAGCTCGAGCCCCCCGCAGGCGCTACCTCGAGGCCGGCCCTGCGCCCCTCGAGCCCTAACTGCTCTCACGCTATTGGAGGACAGGTACCCCAAGACCCGGAGGGACCATGCCGCGCCCTGCACGTTCCGGGATGGGCGTTGTACGGCTTCCACCTCGCCACGCCTCCGCGTCCGCGCCCGGGATGGAGGCCACGCCCCAAGGACGCCTCAACAGCAACGCCCACGTCAGCTGCAATGTCTTCGACAAGACAGGGTTCCTACCCTACTTTGTATTGGGCACCGTACGCCCCGACACTTGCAAAACCCTTGTATAACCCTGGCCTCCCCTTGCTCTATAAAAGGGGACACCAGGGCCCTCACTCAGGAGGTGACGAACACGTTAGAACGCCATACACCCACACTCAGGTCCGGACTCCGGTCCACGCTCACCAAGCTTGTATTCGCCCCTGTACAAGCACTTAGGTGCAAGTAATACAAGAACATCCTCCCCCGCTGGACGTAGGGCCTTCTTTGCCCGAACCAGGATAAATCCTTGTGTCATCTTGCATCACCATCCAGGAAGAGAGCACGCGATCATATTACTCGTTGGTGTCATACCCCCGGTTTCGAAACACCAACACTAACGCGTAAGTAAGCCCGCCACTTTAAATGAGTTTCAAAGGGGGTATTTTCCTAGGTACTGACATACCATTTACGGAGATGATCCCTAGATGTGTATGCCTCTTTTAATCTGAGAGGTTGTGTCTGTCGACGAAATATAGTTGGCAGTCTACCGAGGGGTATGCCCAAGTGTCGGGGGTCCACAAAAGGGGTACCCCCAATCAACGCGAACAAATAGGTTAAACCTAGAACACCGGTAAATAACAAACCTAACGAGACCAACCCCTCGAGGCCCACAACGCTGGCCCGCCAAGCCAGGCCTCGGGCGAGCGCTCCACTAAAACCTCGAGTCCTGGCATATAGGGCTCGAGCCCCCCACAGCCGAACGCCGCACCTCGAGACCCCACGCAGAGACCTCGAGCCTCTCTGGCACGGCAGCCTATCCCTCGAGACGCTTTTATGCCTCCTTCGAACGGCGCAGACATCGGACGCCAGCCCCATACCGCGCATTTAATGTCTCCACCTACGCCAGTCATGTCCTCTGCAGCCCGACGTGTACCACAGTAACCAGGGCAGAGTCAAGTCTCGTTTTCACCACAAGCATGGGCAAAAAGGCATCAGTACAGCACTGTTAGGCCATGCCCTGCACTGACGCACGCTCGAGCCCCATCCCGGAGCCTTCCCGCTATACGCCTGGGCGTCTCGGGACTTGCCCATACTCGTGGGGGCTCGAGCCCCCCGTAGGCGCCACCTCGAGGCCGGCTCCGCGCCCCTCGAGCCCTAACCGCTTTCATGCTATTGGAAGACAGGTACCCCGAGATCCGGAGGGACCCCGCCATGTCCTGTGCGTGCCGGAATGGGTGCTGTACGGCTTCTACATCGTCACGCCATCACGTCCGCGCCCAGGATGGAGGTCACGCCCCAAGGACGCCTCAACAGCAACGCTCATATCGGCTCCAGTGGCCCCGACAAGACAGGATTCCTACCCTACACCATGTCGAGCGTTGTACATATCTATCCTGTGTAAACCCTGGCCTCCTGTTGTTCTATAAAAGGGGACGCCAGGGCCCTTTGCGCGGGGAGGACAAGACACAGGTCCGCGGTTACACAACTCCGAGAGACAACACACAAGTCCACCCACGTACACATTCGAGTCCGGACTCCGGTCCACGCTCATTGAGCTTGTATTCGCCCCTGTACAAGCACTTAGGTGCAAGTAATACAAGAACCTCCTCCCCCGCTGGACGTAGGGCCTTCTTTGCCCGAACCAGGATAAATCCTTGTGACATCTTGCATCACCATCCAGGAAGAGAGCACGCGATCACATTACTCGTTGCTGTCATACCCCCGGGTTCGAAACACCGACAGTTGGCGCGCCAGGTAGGGGCTGTCGCGTGTCGAGTCGATTTCTCGTTGTTTCCTGGATGGCTGCTTCGACTCCTTCGTTCTCTGCCGGTGCCGTCATCTGGTTCAGGAGCCTCGAGTTCCTGGCCACCGACAACGGCAACGAGCCGACCTTGCTCTCCATGGAGGGCCCGAGTGGAGGGCGTGTCACGCCACCCCGTGCGAGGAACGTGGCACGTCGCCCACACCACCACGCGTCGCCACCCAGTGAGCGGCGCCGTCGTTACCGTCGTCGCCGGGCACAGGCCGTGCCGGCGGCGTACACCCACTTCCCCGTGGCCGGCGCGGAGTTCCCAAGGAGGAGCCTGCCCGGCGCACGGCCGGAGACTTCCAGGGCGCGCCCGCGCCCGCCCAGCGACTTCGCGTTCATCATGCGCACGGACCAGGAGCCAGGCCAGAGGCCTCCGAGCCGTGCACCGTCGACGCCACCCAGCCTCCTCCCGCACGGGGTGTACCGCGCTCGACGCCGGCGGTTCCCGTTCGGCCTCGACAGCTCCGCAGCAGCCTACACCCGCCAGCTCAACGAGCGCCGTCGGGACCGACCGCCAGCAGGCCAGGAGGAGCGCCCGGGCGTGCTACTACAGGCCATGGCCAACCTGGAGATCGTCCACCCCGCGTACGTCGACCGCGGCTTCTCGCGAGCCATCGAGCCTCCCCGGCGATCCACCGTCGGAGAATGGTACCGCGAGCTGCGGTCCCAGCATCTGCCAAGATGGCACGCCGTCGATAGCTCCGACTCCGACGAATACGACTACCACGACCCCGACCTCTGGGATCCCACCAGGGAGTGCTTCCAACTCGAGGGTGTCGCATGCAATACCGAGGACGAGGGCGACGACGACAGGCCAGCGCTCGATCTAGAGGGCCCCAGCGACGTGGCCACGGCAGGCGGATCATGTGTTCGGGGGAGGAACGAACCTCAAGCACCGGCTGCGCCTCAGAACGACGCAACGGCGCGGCGCGCAACTCGCGCAGGTGCAGGAGGCAATCACCAAAGCCGAGGAAGAACGGCGACACCTGCTGCAGCTCCGGCAAACCCTGATGCAGGAACCGCCCCAGCCCTGAGGAGCCGGAGCTCAAGGTCGGGCTCGAGAGGTCCACCGGCGGATCCTCGAGGACGGGGCACCAGCACGCCCCGAGGTATGCTTCCCGCGAGCCGGGCAGAACGTGGTGGTGGCGCGGCGATGATGCTCCGTGACCTGCCCGCCGTCTCCAACCCCGACGCCAGGCGCATGCTCAGGGAAATGAAGAACCTCCTCGAGACAGCCGCTGTGCAGCAAGCCGAGAGCTCGGCATCACGCCAGCACGGAGCAGCCTCGGGGAAGCCGGCGGACACGCCCTGCAACGAGCGCGAGGCATCCGTCCACCAGCCGAACGCCTCTCGAGCTAGGCCAGTCTGCGAACGGATCATCGACAACCGGCCACCTCGAGACCCCAACGACGCCCGCAACGACATCAACCGCCGGCGCAAGGACAAGGGGGCCCAGGAGCGTGGCTATAGCGCCCATCGAGGGGGCGCTACGACAGCGACGAGGACCGGCAAGTCCTCGAGCCCCCGGGCCCCAGAGTCTTCAGCCGGGCATCCGCAGCTCAACCCTCCCCGACCGCTTCCGACCGCCGACCAACATCGTGAAGTACGACGGGGAGGTCGAGCCCAGCTCTGGCTCTCGGACTTCCGCCTAGGCTGCCAACTGGGCAGAGCGAAGAACGACGACGACGTGTGATCATACGCCAACTCCCCTTTACCTCTCGGACACCGCCCGCCGGTGGCTCGAGGGGCTCCCGCCGGATCGGATCGACGACTGGGCCGACCTAGTCAGGGTCTTCGATGGGAATTTCAAGGGGACTTGCGTGCGCCCAGGCAACCCCTGGGACCTACGGCGTTGCAGGCAGGTGGCGGACGAGCCCCTCCACGACTTTGCTCGACGGTCTCGAAGCAGCGCCTCGAGCTCCCCCACGTGCCTGATGAGGACGTCATCTCAGCGTTCCTCGCGGGCACGACATGCCAAGAGCTAGTTCATGAGCTAGGACGCTACCGTCCCAGGACGGTCGAGGACCTGATGGATCGTGTCACCAGCTTTGCCTCAGGCGACGAGGCAGTGGGGGCCTTCTTTGGCCGTTCCACGAACAAGGTAGGCGGTGGCCGCGCCGGAGGTCTCGAACAAAGGCAACGATGCCAAGAACGACAACAATAACATCAACAAAAAGAAGAAGAAGAGCAAACAAAGGTCAGAAGGCGAAGCGCGACGCCAATGACGACGACGACGAAGAAGTGCTCGCAGGCGCCCTCGAGCCTAAGAAGCCCCGAGGCCCCCCTGACGGGGCTGTTTTCGACTAGATGCTCGAGGACCCCTGCACTTATCACAGGGGCCCCGTAAATCACAAGTTAAAGGACTGCCGACTGTTGAAAGGCTACTACTCCAAGCTCGGCGATAAGAGAGAAGACGCGCCTAAGGGCAGGATAACAATCGGCGCGGCGGTGGGGACGCGGACGACAACTTCCCCCCGGTGCGCGACTGCTACATGATCTACGGGGGGCCGACCGTCGGGCTCTCAGCTCGAGAAAGAAAGAAGGAGCGCCGGAAGATCTTTGCACTCGGCCACGACGCCCCCCGGTATCTTGACTGGTCTGATGCGCCGATCACGTTCGACCGTGATGACCATCCGGACCGTGTCATAAACCCGGGGGCGTACCCCCTCGTCGTCGACCCCGTCATCGTCGACGTACGGTTCTCCAAGGTATTGATGGATGGGGCTCGAGCCTCAACATCATATACCTCGAGACCCTTGACCTCCTGGGGATTTCAGAGGGTCAGCTCCGACCCAGCGTCGGGGGATTCCACGGAGTCGTACCAGGGAAGAAGGCACACCCCCTCGGGCGCATCGACCTGCCGGTTTGCTTTGGCACGTCGGCTAACTTCCGCCAGGAGACGCTCACCTTCGAGGTGGTTGGATTCCAAGGGACTACCACGCCATCATCGGCCGGCCAGGCTACGCCAAGTTCATGGCGGTTCCCAACTACACGTACTTAAAGCTCAAAATGCCGGGCCAAAAGGGGTCATCACCGTCGACACATCCTACGAGCCGCATTCCACTGCGACGTGGAGTGCGTCGCGAGCGTGGGGAGGCAAACGTCCAGCTCGACTCGCTCGAGGCCCAGCCGCCCTGGGCCACCGAGGAGGCCCCTGAAGCGAAGCGCCACGCTGGCACCTTTCGAGTCGGCGGAAGCACACGATAGCGGATACCCGTAGCCCGACCTCGACCGATGGCAAGACGCTGGCCGTCAGTGCCAGCCATCGAGTCCTAAATAGGAAAGCAGTGCTCGTCGACTTTCTCCGCGCGAACATCGACATGTTTGCGTGGGGCCCCTCGGACATGCCGGGCATACCGAGGGAAGTCGCCGAGCACGCCTTGGAAATCTAGGCCGGGTCTAGACCGGTGAAGCAACGCCTGCGCCGCTTCGACGAGGAGAAGCGCAAGATCATCGGCGAGGAGGTGCACAAGCTTTTGGCGGCCGGGTTCATCAAGGAGGTACTTCACCCAGAGTGGTAGCTAACCCTGTACTAGTTAGGAAAAAGAATGGAAAAATGCGGATGTGTGTAGACTACACTGGTCTGAATAAAGCATGTCCAAAAGTTCCATTTCCTTTACCTAGAATTGATCAGATTGTCGATTCCACTGCTGGGTGCGAAGTGCTTTCGTTCCTTGATGCATATTCTGGCTACCACCAAATTAAGATGAAAAAATCCGATGAACTCGCAACCTCTTTTATTACGCCTTTTGGTATGTATTGCTACGTTACAATGCCCTTCGGCCTTCAAAACGCTGGGGCAACGTACCAACGTTGCATGCATCATATTTTTGGTGTACACATAGGCAAAACCGTCGAGGCTTACGTCGATGACATCGTGGTGAAAACCAAGAAAGTCGGGAACCTCATCAGCGATCTCGAGACCATGTTCGAGTGCCTCCGGGCCAAGAATGTGAAGCTCAACCCCGAGAAGTGTGTCTTTGGTGTGCCTCGAGGCATGCTACTTGGCTACATTGTCTCACAACGGGGGATCGAGGCAAACCCTGAAAAAATCTCAGCAGTCACGAGGATGGGCCCAATTCGAGACCTCAAGGGTGTGCAGAAAGTGACAGGCTGCCTAGCCGCTCTCAGCAGATTCATCTCGAGGCTAGGGGAAAAAGCGCTACCCCTCTACCGCCTACTAAAGAAGACGGAACACTTTGCGTGGACTGCCGAAGCCGAGGAGGCCTTAACCAAGTTGAAGGGGTTGCTGACTTCCGCACCAATCCTCGTGCCTCCGCAACCAGCCGAAGGTGGCGAGTCCCCCGAGCCCCTCCTCCTCTATGTGGCCGCAACCACTCAGGTGGTCAGCGCGGTCATAGTCGTCGAAAGGCACGAGGAGGGTCATGCATTGCTGGTCCAACGACCGGTGTACTTCACCAGTGAGGTACTCTCCGAGGCCAAGGTCCGGTACCCGCACATCCAGAAGCTGCTCTATGGCATCATCGTCACAAGGCGCAAGCTCCAGCACTACTTCCTCGCTCATCCCGTAACGGTGGTGTCGTCCTTCCCCCTCGGTGAGATCATCAACAATCGGGAGGCCACGGGGCGCATCGCCAAGTGGTCCACCAAACTAATGGGGGAGACCATCACCTACGCCCCGCGAAAGGCCATCAAGTCGCAAGCGTTGGTAGACTTCGTTGCTGAATGGACCGACACTCAGCTCCCACCGGCGCAGATTCAAGCCGAGCTCTGGACCATGTTCTTCGATGGATCCCTCATTAAGACGGGGGCAGGCGCGGGCCTGCTCTTTGTCTCACCCCTCGGAGTCCACATGCGCTACCTGCTACGCTTGCACTTTCCCGCCTCCAACAACGTCGCCGAGTACGAGGCCCTCGTCAATGGGCTGCGCATCGCTCTCGAGCTCGGGGTCCGACGCCTCGACGCCCGAGGAGACTTGCAGCTCGTCATCAACCAGGTTATGAAGGCTTCAAGCTGTATCGATCCCAAGATGGAGGCATACTGCGGGGAGGTGCGCAAGCTAGAAAATAAGTTCTACGGCCTCGAGCTCAACCACATAGCTCGAAAGTACAACGAGGCCGCAGACGAGCTGGCAAAGTTGGCGTCCACGCGCGGCACGGTTCCACCAGACGTCTTCTCGAAGGACGTTTTCGAGCCATCCGTCAAAATCGACCCGGGGGCTGGCCCCTCGACGCCACCCCTCGAGCTAAACACGGGGGCTCGACTTTCAATGCCACCCCTCGGGAGTGACCCCTCGACATCCGGTGAGGCGATGCAGGTCGATGCACCCGCCTCTTCTTCACCACGACCCCTCGACTGGCGGACGCCCTATCTCGACTACCTGATGCAAGGCGTGCTACCAGAAGACAAGACGGAGGCCCGACGCATCGCTCGAAGGGCCAAGACCTACGTCATCTACGGCGACGAACGGGAACTGTACCGACGAAGTCCGACCGGGATCCTTCAGCGCTGCATCCCACTCGAAGAAGGACGCAAGCTCCTCGACGACATGCACTCGGGGGCTTGCGGCCACCACGCAGCGCCAAGGACCCTGGTTGGGAACGCCTTCCGCCAAGGCTTCTATTGGTCGACCGCCATTGGAGACGCCAAGCGCTTGGTCCGAGCATGCCATGGGTGTCAATTCTACGCCAAGCAGATGCACCAACCCGCACATGCCCTGCAGATGATCCCAATTACTTGGCCATTCGCCGTTTGGGGGCTCGACCTTGTAGGTCCCCTCAAAAAGACAAGTGGAGGGCACTCACACGTGCTCGTGGCCATCGACAAGTTCACCAAGTGGATCGAGGCTAAGCCGATAGGCGACCGCACCTCCGAGAAGGCTGTCGAGTTCATCGCCAACATCATGTACCGGTTTGGGGTGCCTAACGTCATCATCACCGACAATGGCACCCAATTCACGGGCAAAAAGTTCACCAACTTTTGCGATGACAGCAACATTCGCGTGACCTGGGCCTCGGTCGCATACCCTCAATGCAACGGGCAGGTCGAGCGCGCCAACAGCATGATACTCCATGGGCTGAAGCCGAGGCTGTTCAAGACTCTCAAAAATTTCAGAAAGGGGTGGGCCGCAGAGCTCCCCTCGGTGCTGTGGGGCCTCAGGACTACTCCGAGTCGAGCCATCGGGTTCACTCCGTTTTTCCTAACCTATGGCGCCGAGGCTGTCTTGCTTACGGACCTCGAATACGGCTCCCCTCGACTTCGAGCCTACAACGAGCAAACCAACGATGAAAAGCTCGCCAACGCCAAGGACCAGCTCGAGGAGGCCCGAGACGTGGCGCTCATCAACTCCGCGCGCTACCAGCAAACGCTTCGACGCTACCACGACAAGCACGTGCGCAAGAGGGACCTGGCGGTGGGGGACCTCGTGCTTCGACGGCTGCCAGATAATCGAGGGCGCCACAAGCTTACCCCTCCATGGGAGGGCCCATACACCGTAGCTGAAGTGCTCAAGCCAGGAACGTACAAGCTCTACGATGATCGAGGCAGGATCCTGGCGAACGCGTGGAACATATCTCAGCTACGTCGCTTCTACCCTTAAAGGCTTCGAGGCCTCATTCATTTTGTTGCTTTGTACAAACACGCCCAAAATGAATGAACAAACTCGTGCATTGTCTTTCATTTCGCTTAGCATCTTAAGGTAGCCTCGACCCTGCTTTGCTCAGGGTCGAGCCTCCCTCGGGGGCTGACAAGGGGGTAACCGCCCCCCAGACTCCGGAAAAAATGCGTGTTTTCTTTTCAAAAATTCGACCCTCGTCTCGACTCACGCCTCGAGTGAACTAGCGACGCCTAAATCCTAAAATACCTCGAGCCTCCAAAGGTCGGGAGGCGTCGACGTAGACGGCCACCTACGCCCTCGGGCTACGGTGCCCTACCTACGCCTCCCCTCGAGGGGCTCGCGACGTATCTAAGGAACACAGACTAAGTTAGCAGAAACTCGAGTTTGCAACAAAGAGAAGTGGCCAAACGCACTTGAAAAGAAAACAACTCCTTTAAACAAACAAGTCGTATATACGTACGGGTCTCGACGAACCCTCATCCATGTCATAAAATTCTTACAGGAGCCTCGACGCCCAAATTTGGCACGCAGGCCCTAATCTTCGTCGGTGTGGTACTCCTCCCCGAGGTCTTCCACGGCGGGCTCAGCCTCGACACCCGAGCTAGAAGGAGGAGGGCCCTCGACACCGCTGCTGGCGTCAGGAGGCAGCACGTCCTCCTCGAAGATCTTCGCGAGCGACGTCCCCGGCCTCTCCATCTTCTCCAAAATTTTGTCGACACGGCGGTTGTTCCACTCCTCGTCCTTCCCCTCGATCTCGATGAAGCCGTTGGCGACAACGTGGACCGGGAAGCGGAAGCCGGAGCGGACAACTGCGAGCGTCTGCTTTACGCCATGATGGAGAGCTTGCCGGACATGGTCCTGCGTGGCTGCGTCGAGGAAGCACAAGGCGTCGACCAAGGCGTCGCCTCGGGCCACTGCACCTTCTGCCGCAGCCACTGGAGGAGCACCCCACATGGGGCCGAGCCGGTCGAGGGAGGTGCGAGCCCGCTCCGCCACCATCGTCTCGTCTTGGAGTTGGTCCAAGAGAGACTGGTTCGTCCCGCGGAGCTCCTCGACCGTCTTCTCGACCCCTGCGCAACGAACGAGGAAGAGTGAGACTGTGGCGTAACAAAAAACTTCGAGACCCAAACAAGGACAAGGTGTAAGCCTCACCGTCGCAATGTTGCCCCAGTGTGGCGAGGTCGCTGGTCAGGCCCTCAGCGCGCTGCTCGAGCCTGCGCTTCTCGGCCAGCATGAGGAGCTTCTCGGACCTAAGCTCCTCGATCAGCCTGCCCGCCTCCACGAGGGCCAGATCCTTTTGGATCACCTCCTGCCGCGCCGCCCCCTCGGCAGCTCGGGCGGTGGCGACACCACTCTCGGCGTCTTCGGCCTCTTTCTTCGCCACCTCGGCTGCGGACCGAGCGGCGGCGACATCGCATTGAGCAGCCTCGGCCTCTTTTCTCGCCGCCTCCGCTGCGGTTCGGGCGGTGGCGGCCTCGCCACGGGCGTCAGCGGCCTCCTGCTTCGCCGCCTCGGCTTCAGCCCGGGCGGAGGTGGCCTCGCTTCGGGCGTCCGCGGCCTCCTTCCTCGACGCCACGAGAGCGGCGGCGGCCTCCTCCTTGGATCGAGCGACCTCACCTCGAGCCGCCCGAACCTCCGCCTCCCTCTCGTTGAGCCGGCTCGCCATTTGGGCGTTCCAGCTCAGCTCAGCGCGGAGATCTTGAAGCTCCGCCTCAGCCCTCGCGAGGGCGGCCAACACCTGTGCGGACCGGCCCGCCTCCTCGGAGCAGGACCGCTCCGCCTCCACCATGAGCTCGGCCACCTCCCGAAAGATGGACCGCACCTCGCGCGGAGCCCCCCGCTGGACCGGTTGCTCGACGGGGACCATGGCAAGGGGCGGGCTTGGCGCGTCAGGAAACGACCATACTGGTCGGTCGAGCTCGATGTCGGGCAGATCCTCCTCCATCCCGAGCTGCCCCAGCTGTGGCCCGCCGCCCGACGGCACGGGCCTGGGCTCTTCCCTGGCCGGGCCCTCCTGCATCTCGTCAGCGCTAGCCGGCGCCTCGGGCGCCTCCACCATCGGCAAGCCCGCGGCGAGGGGCGGCCCCTGCTCCAGCTCGTTCAGGAGGTCCTCCACCGTCGGGGCCTCGAGGGGCGCAGTCTCCTCGGCCCCAGACACCGGCGGGGCCGTGCTCGCCCCAGGCGCTTCCCCCGGAACAGCCGTTGTAGCGGGGGGAGGGGTGGCGCTCCCGACAGACGCCATCGCAGGAGGAGGAGGGGGAGGGGGCAGCGCCTCAGTGAGCGTGGTAGCGGCGGGCTCGATGCCGTGAGCTGAGGCCCCTGCAATACGAGATGATAGTGATATCAGAACCAGGAAGAGTGCCTCGACCCCTGCGGTCGATGGCGACGGCCTCACCAAAATTTGCGACGGTCATCTGGCCTCCTCGAGCCATGGCAGCTCGAGCCTTCTCCAGCCAAGCGGCTTCTCTAGCGGAGGAAGGTGCCATACCTCGAGGTGCTTGTGCCTCGACGGGGCTCGAGGTCTTGGCCCGCTTGGATGAAGCGAGGTCCACCTCCTGGTAGGAGCGCTTCCCCCTGAGAAACCAGAGATGGCATGCGTCATCAAAAGTAAAGAGGTAAAGCCTCGCTACCGACGAGGTCCAAGAAAATTACTCACCCAAAGCGGCGGCTGGGCTTCTTCCCGGAATCGCCGGACCCACTCAGGGGCTTCGAGCCCACCCCGCGGCTCGAGCCCTGCGCCTGAGCCGTCTCCACAGGGCTGGGATGGGGGGAGGGCTCCCGACGCCTCCCGTGGCTCGACCTCGAGGGAGATCCCTCCTTCCGCCCCACATCGCGGGAGGGCGACCGCACCTCCCTCGTGCTGTCATCGTAGCGCCCACCCCGGCGCGGGCTCCGGGACTTGCTCCGGCGCTCGCGCTGGCGGTCGCGCCCTCCCGCATCCGCTTCTGTGTCCCGGCGGCGGTGCGGCGATGGACTCCGGGGACGCTCACGCCCCTGGGCACGAGACGCCCGGGGGCTCCCTCCCCAACGCTCATGATGGCGAGGGCTCGACACCTCCTCCTGGCGCCCGCTCCTCCACGGGCTCGACCCCGACCTCGATGGCTCGCGACGGTCGGACCCGGAGCCCCTCCCGATGTGGTCACTGCCCCTCGAGGCTCGGCCCTTCTCGAGACCTCCCGCCTGGGTTGACGTGGGGGCGGCCTCCGTTGGTGCTGTGGCAGAGGCGCTCCGGGTTCGGGGCTTCCTCACGACCGGGGGCACGTCCGGCGCAGAGCTCGACGTACCTCGGGCCCCCGACGAGGCAGGGATCGGCGCCGCCTTCCGCGGCTGCGTCCTGCGCGGTCCCTTCGCCGGGGGACCTCCAGTATACCCTCCTGCACAGAGGAGCGGTCAGCCCTGTCATCGACGACCCCCACGCGCCTCAGGCGCGCATCCATCCCCTCGTCGTCGCTCTCCTCCTCATCATCGCTCTCCTCCTCCGAGCTCGAGGAGCTCAGCTCGGGGGACCCGTCTCCAGGCTGACGGTTGCGACGAGCCTTCGCCAGCCTCTGCTCCCGAGCCAAGCGACGCAAGTTTTTGTTTTTCTCTTTCTTCTTCCTGGCATCCTTGCTCTCCTTGTCTTTCTGAGCAGAGAGGCGCCTCACCTGAGTATCCGCAGCGTCCTCCCTCACCGGGGGCCTCGACGCGCGACAAGTAAACGCCCCCTGCAAAAAAGAAGAAGCGTGACGAGACAAACCACAAGAAGAATGCAAAGGGTTCGAAGGAGGAGAAAGGGGGAGAAGGCTCGGGACAGCTCAGCTCGAGGGAGACTTACCAGGTCAAGGCACCCCTCGTCGGGTGCCATGGCGACCAGGTCAGTGTACTCAGGGATGAACGGCCCCTGGATCGTGATTGACACCCGGGAGACGCCCTCGTTCCGGGACAACCTCTCCTCGGCCATCCTCGATCGATTAAGCGCCTCGAGCTGGGCCTTCGGCCCCATCTCGTGCATAAGAAGGGGGCGGTCCGCCAGCGGGAGAACTCTTCGCTGGTGGAACGCCCAAATGACCGCTTGCACGGTCAACTTCTTCTCATCCACCAGCGTCTTCATCATCTTCATCAGCGGGGCCAGGTGGCGTTGCCTGTCCGCCGCGACGCCCCAGGTCCACTTCTCCGGGCGTTGAGTGAGGACCCTGCCGGTGTACTGCGGAAAGAGACCACCTTCATTCTGCAGATAGAACCAATGGTCGTCCCACCCGGCCTGGTTGGTGGAAAGCTTGTATCGCAGGTATTCGCGGGGGACATTGGCCGACGAGGTCCCAGCCCTCACAGTGATGGCGAGGGAGCCCATGCGCACGAGCCGCCTCCCGCTGGGCTTTAGGGCCTTGATGAAGAGCTTGCCCCGGAAGAGATGGACGAACATCTCCCAGTGCGGCTCCATCTTCAGGTACCCCTCGCACACCGCGGCGAATATGGCGGTGTGCGAGATGGAGTTGGGGGAGAAGTGCTGCAGCTCCACCTCGAAGTGGTGGGCCAGCCCCCGCATGAAGCGGCTCGGCGGGACGCCGAGCCCCATACGGTGGTAGCGCGTGAAGCTCACCACGTACCCCTCCGGCGGGTGCGGCTCCCGGTGCTCCGCCGACGGGATAAACCACCACGCGGGTCCCTCCTCCGGGTTGGGGCGCAGAAGCCCCTGGGCCACCAACGAGTCCATCTCGCTCTGCGTCACCTTCGACGGGCTCCAGTCTTCGGCCGACAACACTTGTGTCTGGGCGGCCATGGCGGTGGCGCGGCGCGGACCTGAGCAGCGGACAGGCAGCCAGAAAATCCCCAATCGACTAGCTCGAAGGAGAGGGCGCGTGAAGGCTACGGCGGCGGTGAAGGCAAAGGCAAAGTAAAGGGTTCCTTTTCCCCTCTTTCGATATTTATAAGGGGAAACCCCGACGGGCGGGCTCTCCCACGACGTAAAAAGGTAACCGCATGCATTTAATGCGCCCCACCTAACCGCGTCTCGAGCCGGATGCAGGGTACCCGCGGCAGCTCTCCATTCGCTCCACTACCCGGGCCCGCCACGACCGTCGCTCCGGCTTCGCGTCCGCCGCCCTCTCCGACGGTTTCCGCCTAAAAAGGCGCGCTCAACGGGCAGAAGGATCCCCAGACGGCGGAGGCTTCTTCACGAAGGTAAAAACGGGCCCCGGCCCTAAGCCTCGAAGCAGCGAAGGCTGGCCCTCGAAGAGGGTTCGACAGCCGGCTTCGAGCACCCGAGTCAGGGACACCAAGGGGCGCCACTCGCGGCATCACTCGAGGGCCAAGCCCTCGAGGCCCCTCACGTGTATCCAAGGCAGGGAGCACGACGTGCAGTGAGATCCCCTCGGAGGGAGGCATCGAGCCACCGGGCCCTATCGAATGGACCCGGCACTCCTGCAGACTGAGCACCCGCGCTTTATGAGATCGCCTCCGGGCTACAGTCGACCCCTATCGAACGGGGCACGAGGTCTCACTTGGATTTCCCGTTACCAGCTCACCAGGAACCTCGATACTCGCCCGCTCGTGGTAGTACGAGGCATCCCCCCTCGCATTCGATCGAAAGGACTCGCGGGATGACAAGCCAGGGCAACCGGCATGCCGGACAGCTCGAAGAGCCGGCCGGCCGATTCAGCCTGGCACCCCTCGACGAAAGAGGGTCTAAAAAACTCGGGGGCTCAACACTCCCGGACCTAAAAAACACAACTAAAGCTCGCAAAAAGCCCACGAGGGAGTTTTAAACACTCCCCCGTGGCCTCGGGGGCTACACCCGCGGGTGTCGCTCGCACGACACCCACGGAATCAAAACGACCAAACCCTCGAGACTAGTTAGCTAACCTTCGAGCTCCCAGTCGGGAGCCCCTGCTCGAGTGCAAGCACTCGAACAAGGGCTCGGGGGCTACTGTCGGGGGTCCACAAAAGGGGTACCCCCAATCAACGCGAACAAATAGGTTAAACCTAGAACTCCGGTAAATAACAAACCTAACGAGACCAACCCCTCGAGGCCCACAACGCTGGCCCGCCAAGCCAGGCATCGGGCGAGCGCTCCACTAAAACCTCGAGTCCTGGCATATAGGGCTCGAGCCCCCCACAGCCGAACGCCGCACCTCGAGACCCCACGCAGGGACCTCGAGCCTCTCTAGCACGGCAGCCTATCCCTCGAGACGCTTTTATGCCTCCTTCGAACGGCGCAGACATCGGACGCCAGCCCCATACCGCGCATTTAATGTCTCCACCTACGCTAGTCATGTCCTCTGTAGCCCGACGTGTACCACAGTAACCAGGGCAGAGTCAAGTCTCGTTTTCACCACAAGCATGGGCAAAAAGGCATCAGTACAGCACTGTTAGGCCATGCCCTGCACTGACGCACGCTCGAGCCCCATCCCGGAGCCTGGGTTCCCGCTATACGCCCGGGCGTCCCGGGACTTGCCCATACTCGCGGGGGCTCGAGCCCCCCGTAGGCGCCACCTCGAGGCCGGCTCCGCGCCCCTCGAGCCCTAACCGCTTTCATGCTATTGGAAGACAGGTACCCCGAGATCCGGAGGGACCCCGCCGTGTCCTGTGCGTGCCAGAATGGGTGCTGTACGGCTTCTACATCGTCACGCCATCACGTCCGCGCCCGGGATGGAGGTCACGCCCCAAGGACGCCTCAACAACAACGCTCATATCGGCTCCAGTGGCCCCGACAAGACAGGATTCCTACCCTACACCATGTCGAGCGCTGTACATATCTATCCTGTGTAACCCTGGCCTCCTCTTGTTCTATAAAAGGGGACTCCAGGGCCCTTCGCGCGGGGAGGACAAGACACAGGTCCGCGGTTACACAACTCCGAGAGACAACACACAAGTCCACCCACGTACACACTCGAGTCCGGACTCCGGTCCACGCTCATTGAGCTTGTATTCGCCCCTGTACAAGCACTTAGGTGCAAGTAATACAAGAACCTCCTCCCCCGCTGGACGTAGGGCCTTCTTTGCCCGAACCAGGATAAATCCTTGTGACATCTTGCATCACCATCCAGGAAGAGAGCACGCGATCACATTACTCGTTGGTGTCATACCCCTGGGTTCGAAACACCGACACCAAGGTAGTAGATTAAGCGGTGGAGGCGTGCGACACGTCTGCAAAGCGTAGACACAGGGACGAGAGACGGCGATTTAGACAGGTTCGGGCCGGCAAGTCGCCGTAATACCCTACATCCTGTGTTCTGGTGGCTGGTTTGTATTGCTGATTGAGCGATCAGATAGGATCTGAATTGTGTTTCGAGAGGGGGTCCCTGCTCACCTTATATAGCCCGGGAGAAGGGTTACAACTTGCCGAATCCTAACAGATTACAATCGGTTCCTTTTGGCAAGGAATCCGGCTCTAACTCTAGGATTTTCCTTGTAGAGCAAGTCATCGGGAGAGTCCTTGGCGGCTGCGACAGCCTGGTCGCGGACCGCAAGGCCTCCTGGTTGGGCTGTATCTGCAGAGCAGCCTAAGTCATGCCATGGGGGTATACGGGTGTAATATCCCCATAGCTAGTCCCCGAGCACTTTGCATCCGTTGTGCGGGGCGTCGCGAAGTCTTCCAAGCAGATCGCGTCTGGTCGTATGTCCATGAAGGCGTCCTCCGACCAAGTCACCTGGTCGCGGGTGCACCTGTAGTAGACTTCCGACCAGGTTGATCTGGTCGCGGATGTCACGATCGTAGTTGTAGCCGAAGTGCGTCCGCGTGAAGTATTCAGCGTCGTCCTGCAAGAAGGATGCGAGGTGCTGCAATAAAAATTTGAAGATCTTTCATCTGGTGAAGTGTATCCATGTGACACCCCAATTTTAAGAACAAAATTGGAGCACAATATATGTATGCCAGGATCAATTTTCATACATATATCCACATCATAGTAAATATCAAAACAATGCTTTATTAATAATATCGAACTTTATTACATAAATGACCCTCGGGTCTGAAAGAAAAGTACAGACTCTCATGATATCTAACTCTAATGAAGACTCTAATATAAACGCGGAAATCTGGACTCCATCTCCACAGGAACGTCGACCGGGGGTAGCGCCATCCTAGTACAGGTCGTCAGGGTCGTAGCCACCGTCCTCTGGATACTCCGGCTCCTCGTAGACGTAGTCTCCAGCGTCTGGGTGGGGTAGCAGGGGGGACAAAGAGGAAGGGTGAGTACATCGAAATGTACTCCGCAAGTGTAGGAAATATATGCTTATGAGGCTCATAACAAAGGTAGGCTGACTTTGTTTGACTCAAGCGCCTAAAGCGACACACCCTATTAATCCTATTAATCCTATGCACCTATTTACTAGGTTATAGACAGACACGGTATAAAAGTAACAACACTCGGAGTCGCACCGAGCAACCACACTCGGAGTCACACCGAGCAACCAACACCCGAAGTCCATCAGGCACCCGCACCTGAAGTCCATCAGATGACCCGAACCCAAAACCAACCAGTAACCAACTAATCTCGAAGAAGTCCAAGCCCGCTCGTGACCGTGAGCACGGCTGATATATCAGTTTTGCACTCTGCAGAGGTTGCACATCGTTACCCATGAGTCGTGCAGATCCCGTCACGCTAAACACTACCGAGGTGCATAGCGGGTTGCACTGCAAGGCCTTTACAAAGCCCCTCCAAGCCTGTGTTACACGTACTCTAAGGTTTCATCCCCGTACATAAGTCAGCGACCCCAGGGACCCCCTCTTGAGCCACTAAACAAACCCCGTGTAGCATAACTCGGAGGAAACTAATTAATTAGCCAGGTCCAGCCCATCCAGATCTCATGGCTGCACTGTTAAGCCGGGTTACATGCTCCGAGAACCGGGTCCTAGGGATCCAGGCAGGATATGTCTAGCACGAGCCCCGAACCAAAAACCAAAAGCAGCTGCCGAGTCCCACGGCACAAAACCACCAATACGGGTCCATCCTGCCGGATTTACCTAATAACCATGTTACTACAAAATTACCATGTCCACATTCGTTTCATAGTTCATTAATCAAGTTTATAAACATTTTAACTCCCATCCCATCCATGACTGCAGGGCTAAGCAAGACACCTACCCGAACATCCCAAAACAGGCGACAAGGATAATATATACAAATTCTAGTAAACCCTAACATGGGATTCAAATTAATGACAAGCATGCATCTACAAGATCTAACTACTCTAGTACCAAAAGTAAAATAAAGTAGGTGCAAGATGTTCAAGGACACTTGCCTTCGGGCTGGGTCGAATCTGCAGGGTCACAGGAAAGGTCTGTAGCGTCCTCGAACTCCGCACTCTCTGGCCCAATCAACATACATGGCACAATACAATAAAATAAATAACAGTACAACAAATAGTATCAAAACAGTAAACCAACAGTTCTACTGCGTAGAGAACAAAATTATGAATCTAACGCAAATTGAATGGGTCGAATCGGAGTTAAAACGCAAAAGATATGAGCATTTGAATCTGAGTGGCAATTCTGTAAATAGACTGAACTCATTTTCGTAATTTAAATAAATGAAAACAGAAATAAAATTGGCGTCTGGACCGCGCCTCATTTCTCCGAAAACCGAGGGGCTCAACTGAGAGTTTCCCCAGACTCAACCAACAGGATAGGTGGGACGGCGGGTTGATTTGCGAAAAGATGAAGGGCCTCATTGCAAAACGGCCGCGCGGCGCGTGCAGCTGCTAGCGTGGCCGCCACGTGGCGTCGCCGTACTGGTGCGGTGCATGCTTGTGTGGTGGGTGCGGTCCATGGTCGTGGCCCGGCAGCGGTGCTACGGTCCACCGTAGACCACAGGACCGTGCCTCGTTTTGGCGAACTCGGAGGGCCTGGATGTAAGTTTCCTTAGACACAGAGAATAGTGACGGTGGAGTGCGGGTTGATTTATTAAGAAGTGGAGGGGTTTTCTGCAAAAGGACAGGGACAGCCGGCGTGGCTGCTGACCGTGCGTCACGTGCCTTCCTCCTATTGGTCCGGCGCACCACGCGTGCCGTGGACGCGCTGACGCGGAGGAAATGGACCGAGTCCACGGCGCTGTGGACCGGGCTCATACCGGTTCGAGGGAGCGATCTAATCTGAGCCGTGTGGATCTGGACGGCCAAGGGTGAAAGGTGGGGAGTACACGGTCGCCGGCGAAAGAAAACACGGCGGCGCCCTACCCACCACGGCGGCGCCATGTCTGGCTCGGCTAGGGTGGCTCTATGCATGCCCTAGAGGCCGGTAGAGACAACAGAGGGGGGTGGGTCGGAATGGGAAGCTCACCGCGGGTCCGGTGAAGGTGTTCCCGGCGCCGATTGGTGCCCGTAGCCGGCGTTCGTCGTGGCGGCCGAGCGGAGGATTCCTGCGAGGACGGTGAGGGGCGCTTCGGTGTGGTCTCGCGCCGAAGAGAAGTCGCCTGGACGCGGCGTGGTGCGGTGAGGCCGATGATGGTCGGAACGAGGGTCGACGGTGGCTCTCTGGGACGGGACGAGCTCAAGCCGAGCTCGGTGGCTGTTAATGGCGGTGGCGGCGCGGGTGGGCGAGAGAGGGCCTAGGGTTGTGGGGAGATCTACTTGTAGGTCGAGCGGGAGGGGTGGCGGCGCGATCTGAACTAGTGGTGAAAGACCGGAGGGTTCGGGGAAGGGAGTTGGGCGCGAGCAGCGATGGCGGTGGCGCTGCGGAAGCGGGATCTTCGGAGGGGATGAGTCCGACTTGCGGGACCCGTGCGTCGGCGACTGGGAGAGGGGCACGGGAGCCTGCGCGAGCGGCCGAACGGGCCGGCGCGCGCGGTGCGGGGTGGGCTGGTGCGGCGCAGGGTGTGGGCCGCGGCGGTGCTGCGGGGGAAGGCAGGTCGCGCTGCTTGCGGGCCGGCGCAGAGAGGAGGGAGGGGAAGTGCGGGCCGCGGGGAGAGAGAGCGGGTGGGCCGCTGCGGCTGGGTGAGGGAGCTCGGCTGGGCCGAGTGGGTTGGGGAGAAAGGGGAAAAAAGGGAGGCCCAGGGCTTTGGCTTTTTTTTCATTTTCAGACCTTTGCAAAGGCTTTTGAAATTGAATTCAAAACCATTTGAAATCTAAAACTGTTTGAAATCTAAAAATGACGTGTGTACATGTAGTCCCCGGGCCTATTGTAAGAAGCAGTACGGTTCTTGTAGTAGGGCAAAGAAATTGTGTTAGATACTTAGGAACGAAGGGGAAGTCCCCGAGGGTGAAGTTGAAAATCTGCAGTCCCCAGGAGTAACTGTAGTGCCAGCCTGTAATTGTAGAGATTACTGTTCCCCTGAAATGATTATCACAACTAGCAGATGAGGTCAGTTCCCATGCATTAGCAGCACATTTACTAGCAGAGGGTAAATAAAATCGAGAAAATGATGAAGGCGAACGGGCAGGCCGTTTTGCAAACCGTCGGCCCGGTGGCCCATTAAGAAGAGCGCGGCGGTCGTTCGCGCGTGCAGTTGCCGCAGGCGACGTGGCGGTCGTGGGGGTGATGGGCACGGGCTCCTAGAAACCCTGGAGCTGAAGAGTCGAGCTGCGCTGTATAAAAAGGCGAGGCGACGGCGGCGGGTCCCCACTTGCTCATACCTCGTTACCTTTGTCCGCTTCGTTTCCTTCGCGCGTTCGAGTGAATCCGAGCGCAAAATCCCTGTAGCTCCAGATCTAGATCCAGAGCCAACCCTCGTAGCTGTCGATGGCGGGCGGCAGGCGCACTCGTAGAGTGACGAAGAAGGGGAAGGAGGCGGCGAAGACGAAGGCCGACGACCGCATCGAGGTGCCGAGCTGGGCGAGCGGGTGGCGCTGAAGTGTTCTTCGCCGGGAGAATCTAGAGGAGCTCGTCTTCTGCGGCTTGCTCCTGGATAGCGTGATCGGCGGTTGGAGAGATGCCTACCTGGAGGACTTCCCAACGCCAAACACTGTCGAGCTCGTCGTCTTCGAGGCATTCTTCAGGTGCGGCTTCGGCGTCCCGGTCCACCCCTTTCTCCACGGGCTACTAGAGTATTACCAGGTCATGTTGAGCGACTTGACTCTGAATACAATGTTGCACATCGCGGTCTTCATCCACTATTGTGAAGCGTATCTGGGAATCGAACCCCATTTCGACCTCTTCCGCCACTTCTTCCGGCTGAAGATCAATGGTATCGGGTCATCGAACATCATCGGGTCGGTGTACCTCCAGCTGCGGGACGGGATGGCGGACAAGTACATTGCGATGCCGCTGCCTTCGAAGGCGATGGAGTATAAGCCGAAGTGGTTCTACATCCATCAGGAGGCGCCGAGGCCGCCGTGCGACCCGGTCTTCGCGCCGAAGGTGCTACCGTCATGGTCGGAGCGTCCCGGCGCGGCGGCGATGGAGCAAGTGGAGGAGCTCCTGAAGCTGGTCGGCAAGCGATGCGTCGACGGGGTGGTAGTGGCGTCGAATTTCATCAAAAGCGCTGCCAGCCCTGCAAGGAGAGGGCGCACCCGGCGTACGAGTATGCCGGAGACGAGGACGATCGGACGCGGGAGGCGCCAAAGCCCTTGGAGGCATCGGAGGTGTTCCTGCGGGTCGACGCTTTGTTCGACCTGCAAAAGAGGAGGAAGCTGGAGTATCTGCGGAAATCATACTGCCTGGAGTACCCTCCGCCTGGGGTATGCACCGTTGCCCTACATGTGTTTGACAAAATGTGCGAGAAAAATGTGCGAGATTTTAATGCAGGGTCGTGAAGCGTTCGTGTCGCAAGCCCCATTGAAGGCGATGCCGAAGGGCGTTGATCCGCGGCGGGAAGACGTCGGCGGCAGCGTTCGCGGCGCGAAAGACGAGGCGGAGGTCGACGAGGAGGGGATCGAGACCAGCGGGGAGGAGGGGAGCCGAGTCCCCGAGCCTCGGGCGAGCAGGCGGCGGGCGCGCGATGACCCAAAGGGGAAGCGCCAGGCCGCCCCTGCAAAGAAGAAGAAGGTGTCACTAGAGACCGGCGGCGCCTTCAGTATTGATGAAGAAGCGGCGAAGTGTCGCCGTGTGGTCCTCGACTGGTCGGACAACGAGTCTGATAGTGGGGACGAAGTCCCGCTGAGTGCCCGTTTCGGGCAGGGGTCCTCGGCGGGGCGCGGTGGTGGGGCGGCGAGGTCGAAGCCGGGGCCGAAGGTGGCGCGGACGCCAGAGCCGCAGCGGCCGGAGCGGGAGGCGGAGCCGTGAGAGTCATCTGGCGGGACGGCGGGTGCGCCCAGGCCGCAGGAAGAGTCCGCGGGGAGTGGAGCGTGTCCGCGCTCTCGTCGCTTTTCGCGGGAGAGGAAGGTGTCGAGCCTGTAAGTATCCCCTGCTCATCTTGTAGCTTTTACTCTGGTCGGATTTTGAGCGTTGACGACATGTCCGTGTCCTTCGCAGGTCGGCGGACGCCGAGGATGTGCCGGGCACCGAGGGCAAAGGTCGGAGGGACAGGAGCCCGCCGGGAGACGCCGGAGCTGGCGGGTCGGCGAAGTCGACCGCACCGGAGGCAGCGCCGGAGGCGGCTGGCGGGTTCGGGACATCTGCAGTCCCCGAGCCTCGGGAGGCGGAGCAGCCAGAGGCGTCCGAAGTCCCCGAGCCTCGAGAGGCGGAGCGGCCGGCGTCCCCAACGCCTAGGTCGAGTTCTGGAGGTGACGGAGCAGCGAGAGCGACTGCTGCGCCGGTAGTCGAATCCTTGTGCCGTCATGCCTGGGAGGTGAAAAGGAAAGCGCTGAAGCCCTCCTCGCCAGAAATTGAGGAGATCGAGCGTCTAGAGGCGGACCCGACCAAGCTCCCTGTTCGTCGCTTCCGCATTGAGGGCGACATAGTCGTCGAGGTTGACGACGAGGCAGCGAGTGCGGCGATGGACTCCGTCATCGGGGATGCGTCGAAGTTGCTGGAGAAGATCCAGGTGAGCAAGGTCACCCGTTCATGTTTCCTCTTGGATGGCTCTTGTTTATCCTGGTCGTCATTTGCCTGCAGCACTTGTTGAAGGTTGGGAGGAGCGTAAGCTCGCTCTTGACCAGATGGCGCCGATGGCCGAAGAGAACGAGCGACTCCGGATGGAGGTGAAGCGCGTCGAGGGCCAGTTTGCTGGCCTAGAGGCGCGGCTGGAGGATGCCCACGCGCGTTCTCGGGAGCTTGAGGAGGTCATCCAGCAGCAGGGGGAGGAGAAATTCCAGCTTCAGCTGCAGGCAGAGAAGTCCGACGAGTTTGTCGCGCGTGAGTTGTCGATGTCGTACTCCCTTTTGTTTTAGTGCGCCATCTGGTCGGAGGCTTTAATTATGTAGGTGCCCTTGCAGAGGCGATGCAGGCGGGCGAGGAGAAGCGTCTCCTGGCCGAGGAGAAGGCGAAGTCCGACGAGGAGGTGCAGAAGTGGCAGGCCATGCACGCCGGTAAGTCTTCTCGGTGAAGCGTGGTTGGAGGTGGTCGTATTCTTACCCCTTGCTTTGGCGTTTGCAGCTTACCGGGAAAACGTAAAAATACAATTTGCAGATCTGGAGCGGAGAATCGAAGGTTACCATGACCGCTTCTGGTCGCTGGCGGAGGAGGTGGCCCCCTTGGTGCAGTGCATCGATGAGGAGCCTTTCTTCCCAACGGAGAAGGAGCGGAGGATCGGCGACCATGTCGTGCAGAAGGCACGTGGCCTGTGGGGGCACTTCCAGGCGTACACTAAGGCGGCGGCGTAGAGTGTGGTGGCTCATGGCCTCGCCATTCTTCGTCCGCATTATCTGCGGATGGAGATGTTGAGGTTGGGCGCCAGCTTTGCGGCGAACACGTCGGAAGCGGAGATGGAGCGCCTGGAAGAAGAAGCCGAGCCTGCCGCTGAAGCCCTCGTCGGCGGTGTAGACTTATTTGGTGCCGGACACCAGTAGCTTGTATTTTAGGAGATAGTCTTTAAGAAGATTCTTGGGCGAACGGAATCAAAACTTCAAGCGAGTCGGCGTGTTTTGTTCGTTCCCCGAATTCCGCAGACCCAATAGTCGTGAGCCGTAGCGATGAACAGTTCGGCCTTGGGTTATCCCAAGATCCGTAGCGTAGAGTGTGGAGCTCGTTTGCGCGTAGGAGTCAAGGTCGTCGCCCAAGGAACCTCTGATGGCATCCCATAGCGCAGGTTATCCCAAGATCCGCTGCGTAGAGTGTGGAGCTCGTTTGCGCGTAGGAGTCAAGGGCGTCGCCCAAGGAACCTCTGATGGCATCCCATAGCACAGAGGGCGGGCGCTCGTGCACGCGTAGGGAGGTACCACGGTTAGGGTTTTTTCCGAGAGGCTCGATCGTGGCGTGACATGGGCGAATGGAGACCATTGTCGAGCGCGTGGGTAGCGCAGATGCGAGGCACTGAGCATATAGCTTCAAAATTCTCAGCCCAAGTTAGCCTTTCCTTCGTAGCGCAGAGGGCGGACGCTCATGCACGCGTAGAGAGGTCGGGTCGTCCCTTGGGAGAGCTGCTGGCCACCGTAGCGCAGAGGGCGGGCGCTCATGCACATGTCCGATGGTGACAATAGCCCCGGCTCTGAGTTTTCATCGGCGTCAATCAGGCTGCTTGGAGACCGAATGGAGAACATGCGCATAAACGGCGCATACAGGCACTGGACCGTATAGCCTCTGGAGGTCTCAGCCCAAGCTTAGCCTTCCCTTCGTAGCGCAGAGGGCAGACGTTCATACACGCGTAGAGAGGTCAGGACGTCACTTGGGGGGAATACTGGCCGCCATAGCGCAGAGGGCGGGCGCTCATGCACGCGTCTGGCAGTTGCAGTATCCCTTGCTCTGAGATTTCTTTAGCGTCAGCTAGGCTGTTTGGAGCGGTCGGTGAGCCGTCTGGAAACGGGTTGAAGAGGTCGGCTAGGCGTCCGGAGACGGGTTGGAGAGGTCGGCGTGCTGTCCGGAGACGGGTTGGAGAGGTCGGCGAGCCGTCCGGAGACGGGTTGGAGAGGTCGGCGAGCCGTCCGGAGATGGGTTGGAGAGGTCAGAACATCGCCGAGTCAATATTCATCATCGACAGTGGGCAGTACAGGCCGCTTAAGCGTAGAACTTCCTAAGGTGCTCAATACTCCAGGAGTTAGGTACGTTGATGCCTTCAAGGTCGGTGAGACGATAGGCGCCTGGTCGGGTGACTTCCTTCACCATGTAGGGGCCATCCCAATGTGAAGATAGTTTGTGTAGGCCGTTGGTCTTGAGTTTCCGCTTGATGACGAGGTCGCCGATGACGAAGGATCGATCTTTTATGTTGCGGTTGTAGTAGCGGCAAACTCCTTCGAGGTACTTGGCGGTGCGGAGGCAAGAGGCCAGCCGTTCTTCTTCGAGGCGGTCGAGATCATCGCAGCGAGCCTGGTCGGAGGCCTCCTCATCGTAGTTCTCAACGCGCAGGGAGCGAAAGATGACATCGGCGGGGATGACGGCTTAGGAGCCAAAGACCATGAAGTATGGTGAAACATTGGTGTTACGGCTAGGTTGAGTCCAGAGACCCCAGAGTACGGATGGGAGCTCGCGCATCCAGCGGCCAGGGTGCTTCTCGTCCTTCTGATAGAGGCGCTTCTTTAGGGCATCGAGGATCATGCCGTTGGCACGCACGGTCTGGCCGTTGGCTCAGGGATGGGCGACGGAGACGTACTTGATGAGGACGTCGCGGCCTTCACAGAAATCCCAAAAGATGTTGCCGGTGAAGTTGGAGCCGAGGTCGGTGATGATGGAGTTCGGGACCCCGAAGCGATGAATTATTTCATCGATGAAGGAGACGGTGTTTTCGGCAGTCGCCTTGGTTATTGGTTTCGCTTTGATCCATTTGGAGAACTTGTCGACGACGACGTAGATCCACTTGAAGCTTCCCGGAGCTGGTCGGAATGGGCCGATCATGTCGAGTCCCCAGCAGGCGAAAGGCCACGAGGCCGGTATTGCTTGGAGTTGCTGCACGAGGACGTGGGTTTGCTTGGCGAAGAATTGGCACTCCTCGCACGTGCGTACGAGCTTCTCGGCGTCGGCGACCGCTGATGGCCAGTAGAATCCTACATGGAAAGCCTTACGTACCAACGTCTTTCCAGCTGCATGGTTTTCGCATTCGCCGGAATGAATGTCGGTTAGGATCTCGAGGCCATCTTCCCTGGAGACACATTTTTGGAGTACTTCGTTTTTGGAGTTTTTGCGCATGAGCGCACCGTCGACCAGGACGTAGTTGTTGATGCGGCGAACGAGGCACTCGGCTTCGGTCTTGTCGGCGGGGACGAGGTTCTCAGAGAGATACTTGAGGAAGTCCTCCCGCTAGTCGGATGGTGTTGTGGGGATGGCGCCAACCAGCTGTCCTATCGGCAGGGGTGGAGTCGTGGAGTCTGTCGATGTAGTGGAGCTTGCGTGGTCGGTGATGGAAGGCTCGAGCAAGTCATGTATGAATACGTGAAAGGATCAAATCAGTCTAGAGGGAGGTGAATTGGTGATTTTTGACAATCTAAAACTTCACAAAGTAGAAATTGTAGTTAGATAACTACCGGTGTTACCGGTTTGTTTGGGTAGGTACTACCGGGTGTAACACACCGGTACTACCGACACAAACAAATGGCACTACTGAGATCCTAAAAGGAAACTACAAATCCAAAGTATGAGAACTATGAATGTAATACAAGTATATACCCCACTTCCCTAAGAATGATAGGTAGCAATTCTACCCTCAGCACGTCTTGGTTGCTTCCCTTGATGTGGATCGAGCCTTCCCAACCTAAGAATGAGATAAGGAGAGGAAGAACACGAAGAACACAAGAACAAACGTAATATGCAAAGTAGAGACAACAACAAGCACGCGGGACACAACGATTTATCCCGAGGTTCGGCCAAACCACTAAGGAGTGCCTACGTCCTCGTTGTTGAGGTGACCACAAAGGTCGGAGTCTATTTCACCTCCTAGCCTCACTCAAGCAACCACAAAGGCTATTAGAGTTTCTCCACTAGAAATCACAGGGGAAATACAAACACTTCGGGGAGCCCTCACAAATGAAGCAACACGGGCTACCACGAAGAACACCTAACCGGCTAGGAATCAAAGAGCCCAAGAGTAATAGAGACAAACCAAGCCGGCTAGATGGAAACCAAGTGCTCAAGTCATAGATTATAGCTTCCCACTCTCTAATCTCACTTCCTTAGCTCAAATCTTGCAAAGGAATGAATCTTGGAGCAAAGGGGGAGAGAGAGGGGAGGAGTCAATGCTTGGAGAGTCTTTGTCTGAAGTTAGGTCGCAATAAGTGAGTGGAATGAGTGGGTAACGGTCAAATGAGAAGAGAAGGGCTATTTATAGTCACTCAGTCCCGAGGCTGGTCAGTAGTACCGCCCAGCCAAAGACCATTGCACTGATCTAACTTTGACCTAGATCCAGCTACCGACCATAGGTCGGTACCACCGAGGGTCGGTAGTACCGGCCTTATGGCGGTACTACCACCAGGCCATTTCAGAGCCGATCCAGAGAAGATGTTAGAATGGTCTGGATGGTCGGTACCACCGACCTTATGGCGGTACTACCAATAGTTCAAAATGAACTCCATCCAGAGAGCATTGCGCGCTGCCTCCCTGGTCGGTACTACCGACTGCACAGAAAAACCTCTATGTGTTCGTGATCGTGCGGTGTCTCTCAAGCAAACTTTAGTTAGTCGATTTGAGCACTTTTCTCCACATCTAGCCAACCTATTTTGTGACCCTCTTGATAGTCCGGCTTACCTATAACTCAAGTTTAAAAACAAATTTTATAACCACCACTTGAGTTAGATATATTGATCTCCAAATGTAGCCAACGTGCTTTGTTCATGAGATTTCAACATTTCAAATCTTTCTAGGAACTAACACCTGCATACATGCTTTTATAAATCCGTTAGTCCCTAATTTGATTGCCATTAATTAGCCAATACCCACATTGGGGCGAATGCACTTTCAAACTCCCCCCTTTTGGTAATTGATGACAACCAACTTAGGCTTACAAAAAGATAGAAAGAATTGAGGCTTTTGAATTCCAGAATTTAGTGCAAGCTCCCTCTTAGTGTATGCTTTGGATATCAATTTCAAACCTTGACTTAAAGCAAGATTGCATACACAAGAATAAGAGCTCCCCCTAAATTTTGCAATCCGTGGGGTGCCTAAGTGTGTGTGACAACATCATATATAACAGTTTTGTGATGCATGAACAAGATGGCATAGTGATTCACATAACAGTGTAACAAGAGAAAAGCGAATGGCTATGGAAGAAAGAAAAGGACTCAAATCACATAGCCATATCAAAAACAACAATCACCAACCATGACATGAGCAGAAATATAGAGGATGAACCAAGCATGAATATAACAAAAAGCTCAAATGTTTTACATCCTCATCACATCACAAATTTCAAAGTAGCATAACCACACTTAGTTCTCATAGTTTAAACTCTCTCAAAGACCAACTATTACATCAAGATAAAAGCCTAACACTCCCCCTTTGGCATCAAATGCCAAAAAGGGTAGGTCACGATATGCATAAGAAACTAATTGTAGCAACTTGAAGTACCATCAAATCCACCAAAAAGAGAGGAGTACGCGCTGGCGCCAACATCACCACCAGGGAACGACGATGAAGGAGCGGAAGAGGGATCCGGCGAAGGAGAAGGGGCGTGGAAGCCACCACTCCTAGCTGGATCGGTGTCGGGGGCAGCAAAGCCCATGTAGGAGCCACCACCGCCACCCTGGTACGAAGTGGATCCACCACCATGTGATGGACCCTCACTGTAGTCAGGATAGAAGGGGGGAGGCTGATACGAAGGCGGAGGATGTAGAGGCTGAAACAAGGCAGAGCTGAAGATACCATCCTCCTCATCACCTCCATGTTGCTGCTGCTGCTGACCACCGTCATCATCATCATGATCATCATCATCACGTCCATGTTGGGCATCGTACTCGGCGAAGGGGTCCGGGAAGGACCGAAGAGGAGAACGTGGAGGGAGACCAAGATGCTCACGCACCTCTCGCTGATGTCGCTCGTCACGCTCAGCCTTGTAACAGAACCAGGAGAAAAACCTGCTGAGAGCATAACGAACACCTCCACCACCTCCACTCCTATGCCTCTCACGACGCGGAGGAGAAGAGGCAGCAGGAGGAGCATCCTCATGAGCCTGCTCCTAGCCATGAGCCTCGCCAGGGGAAGCCGCCACTGCTGGAGCATCATCATCTTTGACATCTCTGTCCTTGCCCGTGGAGGAGAACTGACGGACACTGTATTCCTTCACACCCCGGTCATACTCGAAAGTAGCTCTAACCACATGCTCAATGATATGCATCAAATACGGAGCATATGGAAGGTCCTTGTGAGGGTCATTGTAAGTATCTGATATCTTTTGCCACATAAAATGGGAAATACTGAATCGCCCATCTGGCATAGCAAACCGTATAAGGACCTTTGGAGCATCATTCCTTAAATTGGTGTTGTCTCCGCTCTTTGGGTCCAAGGTAAGCCTCATCAAGTTGTTCAAAACAAAGTAGGAGGACTTCAGGCCATTTACCTAGAAATTGGCCACCTTGCCGGGCAAGTAGATACCAGAGTTCTGCAGCTCATCAGGGTACATTCCCTCACCATACATCTCAGAAAGTCTGGAGGCACTCCGGTCTTCATGGTTAAAACCCAGCAGCCTGGCGAAGGTGACAAAGTCGCACCGGTAATGGACCCCTTGGGTCATCCAATGGAGCACCTTCCCAGGCTGATCAATAAATAGAGTCACCCAGAACTGACTGATGATCTCTTGGTTCCAGCATCGCTCCCCAAATATGAGCCCCAGAACCCGCCAGTCATCAAGTCTCTGCACTAGAGCATCAATCTCCTCAGAACCCTTGTCAGTCAGAGAACAGATCGCCAGACGCTTGTGCTCAAAGATTGGAGGACGCCCTTTAGCACATAAAACCCTCCAGAGGACAGACACATAATAGTCCTACTAAAAGCGGGACCAAAATCGTATGTCAACTGAGTCATCCCTGACAAAATGATAGGGGTTCTCCAATCTCTGAGCCCTCAACAGATTCGCCCGCTTCCTGTTAGAGTAATCCATGACATTACCAGGGTAAGCAGGTCTCACCATCAAAGCACCGGCCTCCTCATGCATGTGAAACAACCGGTTGATCAACAGCAAACCGGATGTCAAAGGAGACGAAGGTCCAACACGAGGATCAATGGAACGACCCTCCCACTCAGGTCCAACCTCCAAAGCCACTCCTCCCATGATCACACTGTGCAGACGGCCAGGAGGGCCATTGACAGGAGGCGGTGGAGGCGCATGACCACTGCCACCACTCCTGCCACCACCTCTATCACTGCCGACACTCCGACGGCCCGTGGACGAACACCGACGAACCTGTCGAGTGATATCCTCACTGCTCCCACCGGGCCGAGCACGACGCCCGGGATTGCGCCACTGCGGCTCCCCTTGCTCCAAGCCGCCTTGCTCCAAGGCAACATACTCATCATCTTCATCATCTCTAGCCTATCGAGTATCACGAGAGCCCCTTCGGCTATGCGACATCTAGGAAAAGAGAGCATAGACCGATATGAGACACAAGTGATAACAAAACAACTTCAAAGGATGTAGCGAAGAAGGTGACGATCAAGATCGGGGAAGAAAACTGCTCACTGCGCGCGGTCGGTACTACCGACCGAAGTGGTCGGTACTACCGGTCGCACTGCAGCATGCGGTTTACTTCAATCCAATCACACAAATCGCCCATAAACTTGCAAAACATACATCCTAGAAGCATCTATACACTTGAGAGAATAATCCTACCAAAGGAATAGACCTAGAACAAGGTACATTGAGAGATCGGGCAAGAACACCCTAGTACCTTGCTACTAGAAGTGAAGAGGCCAAAATCCAATGAAGGAAGAACTCCCGGGCTCCAAGAACACCACCAATGCGATCTCCATGCTCCAAAGCACCTTCCCACCGGACAGATTTGGATTTGGGTGGAGGAGAAGGGAGATCGAGGAGAGAGAGAGAGAGACGGCGGCACGACGTCTGAAAACGGAGGCAGCGCGGTGAAAAAGAAACAACCGGATAGGGTTGAAAGGGATTTCACCGCGACCTTTTATACCAGGGTCAAACCCCGGTCGGTACTACCGCCCATAGGGGTCAGTACTACCGACCCTTATGGCGGTACTACCGACCGTTCACTTCCAGAACAAACAGAGAGCTATCCTAGGAGAACTTTGCGTGGTATACTACACACACTCCAATCATGTCCAGATTTCATACAAGCAGTACATAACTATGGACACAAGTGAAGCATGCAAAATAGATTTTGAAATCACACACAATATTTAATAAAACATTTGTCTAGGTCTCTAGGTGAAAACAAATGTGTATAAGACATCAAGCCACGTTACGAGAATCAATGATATTTAGTTCACTCCTCAAAGCACAAAAATCTTGACTCATCTAGAGGCTTTGTGAAGATATCGGCTAATTGTTTTTCGGTGCTCACATGGTGTATGGAGATATCTCCTTTGGCTTCATGGTCTCTCAAGAAATGGTGTCGGATGCCAATGTGTTTTGTGCGAGAATGGTTTATGGGATTGTTTGCTAGCCTGATAGCACTCTCATTGTCACACAAAAGTGGAATCTTGTTTTCCTCACATCTGAAATCTTTTAGTGTTTGCTTCATCCAAAGTAGTTGAGCACAGCATGCGCCGACCGCCACATACTCGGCTTCGGCGGTGGATAGAGCAACACTATTTTGTTTCTTGGAACTCCATGACACCAAAGACCTTCCAATAAATTGGCAAGTCCCGGTAGTGCTCTTTCGATCTACTTTGCAACTGGCATAGTCTGAATCGGAATAGCCAAGTAGATCAAAAGTGGAGCCCTTGGGATACCACAAGCCAAGATTAGGAGTGTGTACTAAGTATCGAAAGATTCTCTTAACGGCCATAATATGACATTCTTTGGGATTATCTTGAAATCTAGCACACATGCACACGCTAAGCATAATGTCAGGCCTAGATGCACAAAGGTAAAGCAATGAACCAATCATAGAGCGATATACCTTTTGGTCCACTGACTTACCATCCTCATTTAGATCAAGATGTCCATTGGTAGGCATGGGGGTCTTTATGGGTTTGGCCTTGTCCATCTCAAACTTCTTTAGCATGTCTCTTGTATACTTGGTTTGACTGATGAACGTGCCATCCTTGAGTTGCTTGATTTGTAATCCAAGGAAATACTTCAACTCACCCATCATGGACATCTCAAACCTTTTGGTCATGATCCTACTAAATTCCTCACAAAAAGCCACATTAGTACTACCAAATATTATGTCATCCACATATATTTGGCACACAAAGATATCATTATTGACTTTGCGAGTAAATAAAGTAGTGTCGGCCTTCCCTATCTCAAAACCCTTTTTGAGTAGGAAGTCCTTAAGGCAATCATACCAAGCTCTAGGGGCTTGCTTGAGCCCATAGAGCGCCTTGTCGAGCTTGTAGACGTGGTTGGGGAATTTCGGATCCTCAAAACCCGGTGGTTGCTCCACGTACACCAATTCGGAGAGGGGGCCATTGAGGAATGCACTTTTCACGTCCATTTGGTACAACTTGAAATCATGGTGAGTAGCAATGGCAAGTAATATACGAATTGACTCAAGCCTAGCTATAGGTGCATAGGTTTCCCCAAAGTCCAAACCTTCGATTTGGGTAAAACCTTGAGCCACCAACCGTGCTTTGTTCCTTGTAACCACGCCATGCTCATTTTGCTTGTTGCGGAAGACCCAGTTGGTTCCTATCACATTTTGCTTGGGTCTTTCCACTAATGACCATACTTCATTGCGAGTGAAGTTGTTCAACTCTTCTTGCATGGCCATCACCCAATCCGGATCATCAAGTGCTTCTTCCACCATAAGAGGTTCCAAAGAGGAGACAACCAAGTAATGTTGACAAAAATTTGCTAAACGTGAGCGTGTCGTTACCCCAACGTCGTATGCTCCCCAGTATGTTGTCAACGGGATGATCCCGTTGAATCGTATGATGCACTTTTGGATGTGGCACGAGTGATCTCCTTTGAATGGGTCCGTCTTCATCATCTTCACCATATGTGTGGATGTCTTCATTAGCTTGTAGATCATCATGTTGAGCTTGAGCTTGATCATCAAGTTGATGTTGCGTTTGAACATCATTTGAACCTCCAGCTATCGGAGTTGCGGAAGCTTCACCATGTACATTCGAATGCACATGATGGACATTTGAATCTTGTGGAGTGTGCAATGTCTCATCTTCATCATCTTGAATCTCAATAGGCCTCACATCACCGGTTGCAAGCTTCTTAATTGCTTCGTATGGAGACATGTCATCACCTACAAGCTCATCATTGACTTGCTCCTTTTGGGAGCCGTCGGATTCATCAAAAGTCACGTCTACCGTTAACTCAATAGTGTCGGTGGCATTATTGAATACGCGGTAGCCGTGTTCGTTAGTACCATAACCAAGTAGAAAGCCTTCATGTACCTTAGGTGCAAACTTTGAACTTTTGGCCCTCTTGTTAAGTATGAAACACTTGCAGCCAAAAACTCAAAAGTAATGCACCTTCGGTTTGTTACCGGTTAGAAGCTCATATGGTGTCTTGTCCCTTAGCTTGTGGAGGTAGAGGCGGTCGATGGCATGACACGTGATGTTCATCGCCTCCGCCCAAAAACCATGGGACGTCTTTTACTCATCCAACATAGATCTTGCGGCTTCAACGAGAGTTCGGTTCTTCCTTTCCACAACCCCATTTTGATGTGGGGTATATGGAATGGAGAACTCATGTTTGATTCCTTCATCATCAAGATATTCTTCTATGTTGGTGTTCCTAAACTCGGTCCCATTGTCGCTTCTCACTTTCTTGATCTTGAGCTCAAACTCATTTTGAGCCCTTCTAGCAAACTTCTTGAAGATGCCTTGGGTCTCACTTTTATCTACTAAAAAGAACACCCAAGTGAAACAAGAAAAGTTATAAACAATAATGAAACCATATTTGTTACCGCCGATGCTTTGCTAAGCAACGGGTCCGATGAGGTCCATATGTAGTAGCTCCAATGGTCATGTGGTTGACACGACGTTCTTCATTGGATGCTTTGCTCCAACTTGCTTTCCGGCTTGGCACGCACTGCAAATCCTATATTTCTCAAACGAGACATTGGTTAGTCCAAGGATGTGCCCTTCTCTTTAAAGTTGGGCCAAGTTCCTCATCCCAACATGAGCTAGTCGACGATGCCAAAGCCAACTCATGCTAGATTTTGCCATTAGACATGTCGTAGGTTCTACCTTACTAGTTGAGAAATCAACTAGGTAAAGTTTTCCCTTTAACACACCTTTAAATGCAATAGCGGAATCCCTTCTTCTAGATACGGTCACACCCTTATCCGTAAAGAGACAATTGTAACCCATTTCACAAAGTTGAGAAACGGATAACAAATTGTAACTAAACAAATGCACAAGTAATACATTAGATATGGAATTGTCACTTGAGATAGCAATTTTACCCAAACCAAGCACTTCTCCTTTTCCATTGTCGCCAAACACAATGTTGTTGCATGAGTCACGACTTGGTTGAAAGGAGGTGAACATTTCTTTTGCTCCGGTCATATGATTGGTGCATCCACTATCCAACACCCAACTTGATCCACCGGAGGCATATTCCTACAAAACAAGTTTATGTTCTTGATTTAGGTACCCAAGTGAGATTGGGTCCTAGGGTTTAGCCACATAAACTTTGGGCACCCAAACATTTCTCATAATCTCCCTCTTCTTGAGGGCACCAACATACTTAACAACAATCTTGCCATTCTCTCCCCAACAACACAAATAATCACAAGTATAGCTTCGTGATACAGGCTTTTGCTGCTTGGGGACCTCCACTTGCTTCTCCTTGTTGACCTTACCATTAGCAAGTGTGGCCTTTGGATTGGCAATTTTGTTGGCCTTGTTCATGAGGTCAAAGAGAGGAACCCCTTTGTTAAAGTTAACAAAGGTTACCCCATTGACCATCTTCCTTCCATTGGCCTTACCACCATACCTATTGTACCCAATTCCATCCTTGATGGATGGATGTCTTGCGGTCGTGAGGATATCCTTTGGTTGTTCCATCTTACACTTGCAACCATTCCTCAAGATCATGTTCAAGTGTTGGATCTCTTTGCTCTTCTTTTCTAACTCAACAATGTTAGTTGCACAAGCATTTACATCAACTTTATAACATCTATTGCAACCATTACTTGTTGAAGCATTAGAGTTGTCAGAGTCCTTAGGAGTAGTTGAAGGAGTACTACTCCAAAGAGTGTTGTAGCTTAGTTCAAGAGTTTGATATTTATCTTGAAAGCTTGTGAGGCTTTCTTGAACCAAGCTAACCTTACTCTTTAGATTAGCAATTGAGTCATTGCTCGTGGAACACTCCTTAGCCAACTTCTTGTTAGAGTCATTAGCTAAAGATAGTTCCACGGTCAATTTCTCAACCTTCAACTTCTCCTCGGCAAGAGAGGCTTCCAATGCAAGGTTCTTTTCTCTCTCTTGAGAGATCAAGTCCCCTTGCAAAACAAGACTCTCATTCCGACTTTCCAATTTACTAAGCAATTTTAATATCTTTGGTCCACCTTTCTTACCAAACTTTCTTATGATGCTTAGTTCAAATTCATCCATGTCATCATCACTATATTCATCACTAGAACAAGTAGGAGAGTGAGGTGATACCTTCCCATCCTTAGCCATGAAGCAAGAATGAGTGACGTCATCCTCATCGTCGGAGAGGCTCTCGAACAAGCGTGATGAAGTGGTCGAGGTAGTCATGTTGGAGAAGAGGCTTGGAGAAGTAGTCTTGTGTATGGCGATATTGGCCGCTCCTTTCTCCTTCTCCTTGCCCTTGCTCTTCTCTTCATCACTTGAGTCATCTTCCGAGAACCATTCCTCACCAAGATGAGCTTCACCACCTCTTCTTCTTCTTTGCCTCTTGTCATCACTCTTGCTATACTTGTTCTTGTTCTTCTTTTGTGGACAATCGGCAATGAAATGATCGTCCGCACCACACTCATAGCAGTTTCTCTTCTTTGACTTCTTGAAGTATCCACCTTTGCCCTTCTTGTACATCTTCTTTCTCATGAATCTTCTAAAGTTTTTCACAAGAAGTGCAATCTCATCATCGGAGTCATCACTCCCTTCACTTGATGAGTCATTTTGGGCCTTGCTTCCTTCTTCTTGGTTTGCCTTGAGAGCTACCACCTTCTTGTTGCTTGCTTCTTGATCTTCTATGGCTTCATCATCCAAGACTTCATGATGCTTTATTTTGGCAAGCATCTCATGAGGTCCCATGCTCTCATAGTTAGGTCTCTCCATGATAATTGATGCAAGTGTCTTGTTCTTCTTCCTATATGCTCTCAATAGCTTTCTTGTAGCTGAGTTGTCATCCCACTTGTTATCTCCCAAAGCTCTAATCTTGTTTATCAAGGTCATGAATCTATCGAACATTTGTTGAGTGGTTTCACCGCTCTTGATAGTGAAGTTCTCGATCTTTCCTTGAAGAAGCTCAATGTTGCATTTCCTTACACTTGCATCACCCTCATATGATATCCTGAGAGTGTCCCAAATCTTCTTGGCATTCACCATTCCATGCACCTTGTTACTTTCTTTGGGCTTAAGGCATGATAGAATCAGTGATGCCGCTTGAGCATTTTGTTGAAACTCAATCACATCATTGTCGGTGAACTCTTCGCCTTCAACATGACTTGGTCCATTCTCGACAATCTCCCAAGCTCTTGCGGCAAGAAGATGTAGCTTCATCTTGTGTGCCCAATCATTGTAGTTGATTCCATCGAAGGAGGGTGGTTTGCCTAGATTGACGCTAGGCAATTGAAGGACTTTGATCATTTGGCTATAGTCATAATGTACGTTAGAGAACTCCTTCTCTTTCTTGCCTTTCACTTCATCTTCCTTCTTCTTATCTTCTTTGGGCTGTGGTGGATTTTCTCCACTTTCGGATGACTCGGCTTTGCTGCCCAAAGCTTGCCTCAAGCTCTCAATCTCATCTTTCATCTTCTTCATTTGATCTTCAAATTTCTTTGCTTGATCTTCTAGCAGCTGACTAGAAACTCTCTTGACGATGTCATTGACTTCATCTTGACTTAGGGTAGACATGATTTTCCCTTACGCGGTGAAGCACCAACACAAGGGTTAGGCTTCGATACCAATTGAAAGGATCAAATCAGCATAGAGGGGGTGAATAGGTGATTTTTGACAATCTGAAACTTCACAAACTAGAAATTATAGTTAGATAACTACCGGTGTTACCGGTTTGTTTGGGTAGGTACTACCGGGTGTAACACACCGGTACTACCGACACAAACAAATGGCACTACCGAGATCCTAAAAGGAAACTACAAATCCAAAGTATGAGAACTAATGTAATACAAGTATATACCCCACTTCCCTAAGAATGATAGGTAGCGATTCGACCCTCAGCATGTCTTGGTTGCTTCCCTTGATGTGGATCGAGCCTTCCCAACCTAAGAATGAGATAAGGAGAGGAAGAACACGAAGAACACAAGAACAAACGTAATATGCAAAGTAGAGACAACAACAAGCACGCGAGACACAGCGATTTATCCCGAGGTTCGGCCAAACCACTAAGGAGTGCCTACGTCCTCGTTATTGAGGTGACCACAAAGGTCGGAGTCTATTTCACCTCCTAGCCTCACTCAAGCAACCACAAAGGCTACTAGAGTTTCTCCACTAGAAATCACAGGGGAAATACAAACGCTTCGGGGAGCCCTCACAAATGAAGCAACACGGGCTACCACGAAGAACACCTAACCGGCTAGGACTCAAAGAGCCCAAGAGTAATAGACACAAACCAAGCCGGCTAGATGGAAACCAAGTGCTCAAGTCGTAGATTGTAGCTTCCCACTCTCTAATCTCACTTCCCTAGCTCAAATCTTGCAAAGGAATGAATCTTGGAGCAAAGGGGGAGAGAGGGGGGAGGAGTCAATGCTTGGAGAGTCTTTGTCTGAAGTTAGGTTGCAATAAGTGAGTGGAATGAGTGGGTAACGGTCAAACAAGAAGAGAAGGGCTATTTATAGTCCCTCAGTCCCGAGGCTGGTCGGTAGTACCGCCCAGCCAAAGACCGTTGCACAGATCTGAGTTTGACCTAGATCCAGCTACCGACCATAGGTCGGTACCACCGTGGGTCAGTAGTACCGGCCTTATGGCGGTACTACCACCAGGCCAAAATGGCCACGAACAGAGAGCTCCGTAGAAGGGACTTGGTCCCTCGGTTACTACTGACCAGGGTCGGTACCACCGAGGGTCGGTAGTACCGACCTTATGGCGGTACTACCGCCAAGTCAAAAATGCGTCAACACAGAGAGCTCTGGCGGTACTACCACCAAGCCACTTTGAGCACGAACAGAGAGGTCTGCAAAAATGACCTTTCTACCGACCAGGGTCGGTACCACCGAGGGTCGGTTGTACCGACCTTATGGCGGTACTACCGCCAAGTTATTTTTGAGCCTACACAGAGAGGTTGCAAAAACTGACTTGCTACTGGCCGAGGTTGGTACCACCGAGGGTCGGTAGTACCGGCCTTATGGCGGTACTACCGCCAGGCCATTTCAGGGCCGATCCAGAGAAGATGTTAGAATGGTCTGGATGGTCGGTACCACCAACCTTATGGCGGTACTACCGACAGTTCAAAATGAAATCCATCTAGAGAGCATTGCGCGCTGCCTCCCTGGTCGGTACTACTGACCCCCATGGTCGGTACTACCGACTGCATAGAAAAACCTCTATGTGTTCGTGATCGTGCGGTGTCTCTCAAGCAAACTTTAGTTAGTCGATTTGAGCACTTTTCTCCACATCTAGCCAACCTATTTTGTGACCCTCTTGATAGTCCGACTTACCTATAACTCAAGTTTAAAAACAAATTTTATAACCACCACTTGAGCTAGGTATATTGATCTCCAAATGTAGCCAACGTGCTTTGTTCATGAGATTTCAACATTTCAAATCTTTCTAGGAACTAACACCTGCATACATACTTTTATAAATCTGTTAGTCCCTAATTTGATTGTCATTAATTAGCCAAAACCCACATTGGGGGCGAATGCACTTTCAATACGCCGATGGGGACCGGAGATCTTGATGACGCCAGCTTGGATAGCTTGTCGGCCGCCTGGTTCCGGTCACTGGGAGGTGGTGGTATTCGACGCTAAAAAATTTTTCTTCGAGCTTCCGGATGGCAGCACAGTAGGCGTTCATCTTGTCGTTGGAGCAGTTCCAGTCCTTGTTGAGCTGGTTGATGACGAGAGCGGAGTCGCCGTACACCATGAGGCGCTTGACGCCTAGCTCGCTGGCGATGCAGAGACCGTGGAAAGCGGCTTCGTATTCGGCGGTGTTGTTGGATGCTGGGAAAAGCAACCGTAGAGTGTAGCGCAGCTTTTCGCCGGAGGGAGACGTGAAGAGAAGACCGGCGCCGGCGCCATGCAAAGTGAGAGAGCCATCGAAGAAGAGGGTCCAATGCTCTCGCGCTTCCGGCGGTACTGGAGTCTGGAGGTCCGTCCATTCCGCGACGAAGTCGGCTAGCGCCTGGGACTTGTTGGTCTGATGACCCTGGAAGGCGATGTCGTAGGAGCCGAGCTCAATGGCCCACTTGATGATATGTCTCGTAGCGTCCTTGTTGCGGAGGATGTCCCCGAGGGGGAATTCGGTGACGACGGTGACCCGTTCGGAGCTTTGGAAGTAGTGGCACAGTTTGCGTGCAGTGATAAGGACCGCATAAAGAAGCTTCTATACCTGGGGGTACCGTGCCTTGGAGTCGTTCAACACTTCGCTGGCAAAGTAGCAGGGTCGCTGGACGGGGTAGGAGTGGCCGACTTCCTCGTGTTCGACGACGATGACAGAGCTGACGACCCAGTTGGTAGAGGCGATGTAGAGCAGCAAAGGCTCCTTCTCCTTAGGTGCGGCAAGCACAGGAGGCTGGGTGAGGTACTTCTTCAGATCGGAGAGAGCGCGATCGGCTTCAGCGTCCCAGACGAACTTTTCGCCAGCTTTGAGGAGCTTGAAGAAGGGTAGCCCCTTTTCGCCGAGCCTAGAGATGAACCGTCTGAGGGACGCCATGCACCCGGTAAGCTTCTGGATGTCCTTCACGTTGGAGGGAGCTCGCATGCGGAGGACGACCGAAGTCTTGTCGGGGTTTGGGCGGATGCCGTCGCAGCTGACGATGTTGCCGAGGAGGTTTCCAAACGATACGCCGAAGATGCACTTGTTGGGGTTGAGCTTCCACTTGAACCTATTGAGGGCCTTAAAGGTTACCTCGAGATCAGCGACGAGCGTATCGGCGGTGTGAGTTTTGACGACGACGTCATCCACGTAAGCTTCGACCTTCTCCGGGATGAGATCCTTCAAGCAATCCTGGATCGCGCGCTGGTATGTAGCTCCAGTGTTCTTCAGCCCGAATGACATGGTCGTGTAGCAGTAGGCGCCGAAGGGTGTGATGAACGCCGTCTTGATTTGGTCCTCCACCTTCAAGGCAATTTGATGGTAACCGGAATAGCAATCGAGGAAGGAGAGAAGTTCGCACCCGGCGGTAGAGTCGACGACCTCGTCGATGCGAGGGAGGAGGAAAGGGTCTTTAGGGCAATGCTTATTGAGGTCGGTGTAGTCAACACACATACGCCATTCTTTATTCTTTTTGAGTACAAGAACCGGATTGGCCAACCAATCCAGGTGATACACCTCTTTGATGAAACTGGCAGCTATGCGCCGGGTGAGCTCTACCCTAATTGCCTCCTTTCTGTCTGGCGCGAAGCGACGAAGCTTTTGACGAACCGGTTTGGCGGTCGCGGAGATGTTCAAGGAGTGCTCGACGAACTTTCGTGGAACTCCGGGCATGTCTGCTGGCTTCCAGGCGAACACATCGATGTGGCTCCGTAGGAAGCTGATGAGCGCGTCTTCCTATTTGGGATCGAGGTTGGTGCCGATGACGGCAGTCTTCTCCAGAGCGTCGTCCACCAGGGCCACCTGCTTTGTGTCCTTTGACTTCTTGTTGGAGCGCTGGTCAGAGGACTTCGGGCTCTCGAGATCGTCGGGGCGGAGCTTGGCGGTGTTGGCGATGCAGTCTTGGACGCCCTGGATTTGTTGGCGTGTTTCGGCAGAGTTGATGGTTTCTTGCTCGCACTCGTACGCCACCTGGAGGTTTGCCCAGAGGCTGAGGACGCCTTTCTTCGTCGGAATCTTGAGCACAAGGTAGGCGTAATGTGGAACAGCCATGAGCTTGGAGAGCGCTGGGCGACCAAGAATGGCGTGGTAGGTGGTGTCGAAGTCGGCGACGATGAAGGTGATGTACTCCTCGCTGAAGTGGTCAGGCGTGCCAAACTGCACTGGGAGGGTGATCTGCCTGACGGGCATGGAAGGCTTCCTTGGCACGATGCCCCAGAAAGGGAAGTTCGCTGGGAACAGGTCCCGCTTGGAGTAGTCGAGCTCGCGGAAGGCCGATGCGAAGATGATGTTGAGAGCGCTCCCACCATCGACGAGGACCTTCTGGTAGCGGCAGCTGGAGATCACCGGGTCGATGACGAGGGGAAAACGCCTAGGGTACTTGTCGTCCGACCACTGGTCTTCCCTGCAGAAGGTGATGGGGCGTTCCGACAAGTCGAGGTAGCGGACGTTGGCGGGGTCGTCGGTGATGGCCGCCACGGAGGCGATGTCGCGTCGTACTTGGCGCCGCTTCTGCTCGGTCTCGATGACGACGTTACCGCCGAAGATGGAAAATGTCCTCGCTGATGCTCTGAAAGTCAGTTCATGGGCGTCGGCGTCCTTGTCCTTGTCGTTGTCATTTCGCGGCCGCTTCTCGTCGCTTCCGCGTACGTTACGGGCGATGATGTCGCACTCGCGCATGGAGTGTCTAGAGTTCTTGTGGAGAGGACAAGGGCCGTTAAGGAGCTTCTTGTATTCGTTTTCGTAGGTACGCTTTGGCCGAGTGTTGGTGTTGGTGATGTAGCGACGGTCGCGCCGACGGTGATCCGTCCTCTAACGGGAAGATTCTGGGCGATCATGACGGCTGTCCCGATCGTCGCGGCGATCACGTTGTCTAGAGCGGTGGTCGCGTCCTTCATTGCATCGTTCATCACGGCGGTCATCATCACAACGGCGCTCCTAGGATTGTGATCGGCGTCGTGGGCGTTCGTGGTGGCGATGGGCGTCGTCGGCGTCAGCGTAGGAGTTGGCAATCGTCATCAGTTCGGCGACCGTGGCTACCTTCTTTCGGATGATCTTGTCGCGGAGCTCCTTGTGGCACGGGCCGTTGGAGAACATGGAGACGGCTTCCGCGTCGGCGATCTCCATAATCATCAGGCGCATGTTCGAGAAACGGCGAATGTAGCTCTGAAGACTTTCGTTTTGCTGTTGGTGGATGTTTTGGAGGTCGTAGCGTGTTCCTGGTTGGACGCAGGTAGCGTTGTACGTCTTGACGAAGACTTCCTTCAACTGCTCCCAGGTGTCGATGGAGTTCTCGGCGATCTTGTGGATCCAGCTGTTGGCTGAAGACGATAGCATGACGGGGAGGTACTTAGCCATCACGTCAGATCCTCCTCCGTCTACTTGGATTGCGATCTCGTACGTTGTTAGCCACTGCTCCGGGTTGGCCTTCCAATCGTACTTGTCCACCGTGTTGACCTTGAAGCCCTGAGGCCATCGGACAGCTCGGAGCCAGGAGGTGAAAGGGCGTGGCCCTGTCGAGGCGTCGAGAGCCGGAGCTTGATCGCGGGCGCGGTTGCCTTAGGAGACTTCCTGGTCACGATGCGGTGGAGATTGCCTCCTGCGAGAGAGATGCAGACTCGGTGGTGTCCTGTTGTATGACGATCCAGAGGGGGAAGGATGGCGCCCTTTCTCGTTGCACTGCACAGCGGCAGCCTTGGCGTGGGCAACAGCTTTCCGTAGCTCCGGGGTGACGAGAAGCTTGGATAGTCCGTTGACGATGACGGTGAGGTTGGCACTTTGAGTTGGGTAGACAGGCTGACCGTCAACCCTGTCGAACTCGTACATCAGGTCGCGACCACCGGCGTTTTCCCGAACTTGATGTTCTTGGTCGCGTCGTTTGTTGTCGCAGCGCTCTCGGTCGCGGCACTCGCGGTCGCGTCGATCATCATCACGTCGGTGCTGGCGATCGATGTTGTGCTGTTCCCAGTTGGCGCGTTCGGCGTCCGCTTCGTTTGGAGGTGGAGGGCTGTTGGCGGAGATGTTGAAGATTACGCCGCCACGATATGGCGGGAAGTCGACGTCGGAGTTGGTGGAGACGATGGCTGTAGAAGGCGTGGAGATGGAGTCGTTCGTCGTGGTGGATCCAGACGCCGAAGTTGCGGAGACGGTGTCGCCAGAGATCTCACGGAGAACCACCATGCCGACGAGTGGAGCTGGAGTCGCTTGGTCACGCGCGCTGGTTGGAGCAATCTGGTCGGAGCCAAAGGTCTGGAGCTGGTCGGAGAGTTGTCGCTGCGCTTGGTGCTGGTGCGTATAAGCTGCGCCGCGGAGACCGTAGGGCATGGAGCTTGCTGACGAAGTGTGACGACGAGCTGGAAGCAGATCCGATCTGGGGCGGCGGGCGTGCTGAGCGTGGGAGACTCCCGATGGTGTACCTGAAAATTGTTGGAGATGAGGGTGGCCGGAGAGTTGCAGACGAGCTACCTTGATGGCGTCGATGCATTCCGCGATTCCTTGGTTGGCCCGATCGATGGCTTCGATTAGGTCGTCGCAGGGGACGATCCTCGGTGGGCGACGTGCCACCTTGGTGACGCGACGGGTGGACGGTGGAGCGTCTAGCGCAGAAAGTTGCGCAGATTCCACGATTTCTGGAGCAGGGACGTGGTCGCCCACAGTCCAGATCATAGATCCGATCTGGAAAGTGGTGCCAGCCTCCGGAAGAACCATGGAGCAAGGGAAAGTGACCGCTTGGCAGACCATGGTGTCGTAGCACACACACCCTACCTGGCGCGCCAACTGTCGACGAAATATGGTCGGCAGTCTACCGACGGGTATGCCCAAGGTAGTAGATTAAGCGGTGGAGGCGTGCGAGACGTCTGCAAAGCGTAGACACAGGGACGAGAGACGGCGATTTAGACAGGTTCGGGCCGGCAAGTCGCCGTAATACCCTACGTCCTGTGTTCTGGTGGTTGGATTGTATTGCTGATTGAGCGATCAGATAGGATCTGAGTCGTGTTTCGAGAGGGGGTCCCTGCTCGCCTTATATAGCCGGGGAGCTGGGTTACAACTTGCCGAATCCTAACAGATTACAATCGGTTCTTTTTGGCAAGGAATTCGAATCTAACTCTAGGATTTTCCTTGTAGAGCAAGTCATCGGGAGAGTCCTTGGCGGCTGTGACAGCCTGGTCGCGGACCGTAAGGCCTCCTGGTTGGGCCGTATCTGCAGAGCAGCCCAAGTCGTGTCATGGGGGTATACGGGTGTAATATCCCCACAGTGTCATATCGTCGTTTTTATGGTAGTGGTACAGGAAGACATGATTATTATATGAATATTCATGGTGTAAGGAAAATGGCCCCTAGCAAGGGAACCATAAGTAATTTTGATGGTTCATTAACAGCACGATCAAATAGACTAATGTGGCTTGCTAGTATATAAATTTAGTTTATTTGAATACGAGAATGGTTTGGACAAAGACAACATAAAAAAAACAAATAACACCACCTCAAGAAACAAGAATGAGCACTGTTGAAGATCATACAAGATTTGCATGACTTAAGACATATAATAGAAGAAGCCCGAAAGAGAGGACATGAATCGAACAAGTTAAAACAAATTCCCTGGTGTTGCCTATACGAAGGAACTAGAGAATAGGGTCAGTACGAGTATGTTTGGGACTGCTCCACGTTCTCTGCTCTACAGACTCCACCGTGGAGCAGTTCCATAAAAGTCTAGAGAATTTATGGAGCACCCCTTTAGGTGCTCTCACAACTCCATCTTTTTCCTTGAGAGTTGCATGGAGGTAAACTTGTTTAACTAAAAAACATGGAGCAAAGCTGAAAAACATAGAGTAGAGTAGTCCCAAATAGCCTATATATATATATATATATATAGATATAGAATGGTCTGATCACCATATACTCATGGGAATTCTCCGGTGGTATACTCATGAGATGTCTCTGCATAAGTTTTTTAAGGTCGCTTGAATTGACTAGTGATGGTTTTTGGAAGCACCTAAGCTTAAGGTGCTCATTAAAGGCTCTACAAAAGATTTGAGCAACCATCGATTCCTCTGGGGATCAACAGAGAGGAAGCATCGGTAGCGTACGACAATGGCTAGTCTACATGGCACCGCCAGAATTCTCAATTGGGGGGCACTTCAGAATCTGGTGCTTTCTTCCCAAGGACAGTTTGCCGCAACGTCTAGTTTTGATTGGTTGGGGCTATTAAACCTCTTGGCCAACTCATTTGATGTTGTTGGAGTGTGTTGAAGATATATGAGAGTTAAGGCACTATTCCAAATTCTCTAGCCACCAAAAGTGCTTAAGAAAACATTAGGTGATTAGGCCACCAAATTCTCCATTCCAAATTCTCTAGCCACCAAATTAGCACCTTTGAGTTAACCTTTTTACATGAAGCAAGGACAAAAGTATAAGAAATGGTTGAAAGAACATTGATGTTGTCTAGTTTGGAATTTTGATGTGATTCGATAGAACTTCCACACACAACAGAATAATACCAAGTTCATTACGTCTACATACAGATGAAAACAATATCTTGCATTGCATCCCCATTAAGCCCATCATTCCCAACGGTGCCTAAATCTTTTAAGATGCTACCCTGTGCAAGGCAGATGCTTTGACGAAGCGAAGATCTATCATGAGTCTTACATCAACATTTTGCTACTATCATATTGTCATGAAGAGGGATGTATGGGAGAATATGCAAGGTCCCTCTTCATAGTTATGGCGGACGAAGAAGACATTGCATTTATTAGTGGATCCTCTATATATATGACACGGGGCATTTTTACCGTAACCTCAATCGTAGAATGCATAGAATTGTCTTCGAGCAAGTATTATAAAGGGCTGTAAGAAGGTTGTATGCTGATGTGGAAGAGAAAATGGAAGAGAGAAGAGAGGTGGACTGTAAGGTTACAACCAGCTAAAGACACATGAACTAAGAAATTTGTGAGAGAGTAAGGTGAGCTGTAAGAAAGCCAACCAGTATATGAGTTGGCTGAGAGGTGGGCTGCAAGGGTTCATACAACCAGCTGAAGGTTGTATTATTAGCCTTGCTCTTCAATGGTGATGAGAAATACGAGGTCCTCGATCACTTGTGTGAGATAGCTTCCTAATCATTGTACGCATCATCCATCAGAACAACATCCTCAGCAGGAGTGACGATTTAGTAACGTTCACTATGTGTTACCTAAATAGTGGAGATCTCCGAGGGCAGGCACCGCAATGGACTGCTCTGTAGTTTAGGGTCTTTGCAATTATCAGACATGTGTTGTGGAGCCAGCCGAGGGCGTGGTGCACACCCCGTCGTGCCCACACTAGGATCAAGCGGAAGGAGTCATCTGAGTCTTTGAGAGGACGTGATCGGACAGCGGGACAGGCGTAGTTGCCCACCGCGAGGAGAAAGAGAAGAATAACGCCATTTCGTGTCGTTGGGCACGGTGAGGTGGAGTGAGGACCAAATGTTGATGATGTCCACTTCGTGTGGGCACGGTGAGGTCGAGAGTGGCAGGGTGAGGGACCAAATGTTGACGATCGCCACGGCCTGGGCGTAGAGATTAGCAACGGTTTCGGCAGCCAGGGCGGCGTCGCGACTTGCGACCCTCGTGCTCACGCTCTTTCCGGCTGTTTGTCGGCATCACCTTTTAACTTGGCGCGGACGATGCGGGCACCCTCAGCGGCACGGATACGGTCGAGATCGTGTTGTTCGTACTTTTATTTTAGACGAAACAAGAATTGTATTAAATTATAGCTTGGTACATCATCGTATTACAAGTACTCTGGAAAAAACATGTATCCAGAAATTGATTCTCATTTATATTATACTCACGCTGTGAAAGGCTCAAACTCTCAAAACCAAACCTGATTGACGCTTCGTGTATATGACCGCACAGGCAAATACTCGGCAACAATTGTTTTCGACCTGAGAACAGATGCCCAACGGACGGCCAACATTCCTGCAGACGGAGTTGAGAAACTTCTTCTTCTTCCTTGTGTCTTCCTTCTTCTTTTTTCTGCCACCGAAGAATGAGGAAGATTGATCTGAAAATTATTCTCCATATTCCTTCATCGTGGCCAGATCCAACTACAACAAAACGAAGAAGGGACCGGAGAAAATTATTCTATGGCGGCGACATCATCTTCGTCTTGATGCCGAAGCCCCAAAAGTCTCCATGTTGTCTTGTAGATGTAGATGTTGACGCCGAAGTTGTCGCCCTCATCTTCAATAGAGCCACCATGAAGAGACCAGATCCACCCTACCTCCTCGCCGTCGCCGGGAAGGAGGAGGATGAAATACACCCCCCAATACCAAGATACTTGACATGGAGAAACCCTAACTCTAGATGACTCGATTTACTAGAAAACTTATTAAAAAACGATGGATCCCCACTCCCTCCGACCTCCGGTGAGATACGGAGTGGAGGGAGGGGGGCCAACGGTGAAGAAGATAGAAGCGGCGGCGGCGGTGACCCTAAACCCTAGAGAAAGGTGTGTGTTGTTCGTACTCGGTGAGCGCCACGGTGCCGAGTTGGCGCCGTCTGCCGTGCCAACGGTGTGATGGGGTTGGTTTGCGGAAGGCAAGGTCGCAGGATGCAAACGACTCGTGATACCATAAAAGTGTGGAAAGATAGTATACACACGCAATATTATTCCATGATCAATAGCTGTGTACTAGTACATACATAACACGATCACTCGAATTAATAAAGCAACGAACAGGAGATTTAGGCGGTTTGTTGCCATGGGAGCGTGTGTCCAACAGCCGCCGCATCATGCCTCCCTCTGCTCCACAGCCGCCTGAGAGAGCTCAGCCTCGCCAAGCGCTGCGCTTTCCCCGCGTCGCCATCACGCGGCGGCGGCGCCACTGCCGGTGCCGTTTCCCTGACATGGATGACCAGCGGCGGCGACGCTCCACCGGGAGCGCTCTGGCCGCCGTGAGCCGTCGTCCTCGTCACGGAGGCTCTCGCCACGGTGACCGCGTCCAGGGATCCCCAGAACAGGACGTTCGTCGGCAGGTTCGTGGGGTAGTTGGCGGGCTCCGGGAGCGCCGGAGGGAGGGCCGCCGAGGACGACGCCGCAGGGAGCAGGTCGACGTGGACGTCGACGCGGCAGAGCGGGCACGTGGAGTGGCCGCGCAGCCACAGGTCGATGCACTCGGCGTGGAAGCCGTGCGCGCACCTGGGCAGGAACCTGGCGGCCTCGCCGTCCGCGAGCTCGGCGAGGCACACGGCGCACTCCAGCGCCTCGCCTGGGCCTGGCCCCCGGTCCTTCGCCTTGTAGACCGTCACCGGCAACGCCCGGAGCACCGACGGGTCAAGGCCGCGAGTGGCATCGCGTCCTGCCAACGTGCCGCGCTGCTGGGCGCTGGATGATGGTGGCGCTGGCGCCCCCACCGCCGCGCCGTCCCGCCGCGTGCCGCCGTGGCGACTGACGGTGACCGTGAAGTAGTGGTACAGGACGAACGCGAAGGCCAGGGCCACGAAGAGGAGGACTACGCCGGAGAGGACGACGTCGCCGCCCACCGGCGAGGCCGCGCTCCACCACGGCACCGGCGGGCCACTCCCGCCTGCGACGATGCTTTCCGGCAACGCTGACATGGTCTCGCGCGGCTTGGATCGCCTTTCGGCGTGAGACCTTATGTGGTTTCTTGTCACTTGTGTGTCTGAGATTTGTGCGATGTTTATTGGCGTTCTTGGAGAGGTTTAGGTGCAGCCGGTTGGAGTTGGTATGATGGCGTGGGTGAGGGGGATCAGTGTGTGTTAAATCTGAATTGAGCAGTTTGAGCGGAGGGAGGGGGCTTGTTAATTGTCGAACAGCTTTTATTTTTCTCGGACTCGAACCGAAGTGTGTGTGACACTGATCAGATTCTGATCATGGAAGGGAGAGCAGAGCAACTCAGTAATGGAGCATTAACAGGCCTAGAAGGCTAGAAGGTGGTTGTGTTGGAGGAGCTTCCAAAGCGAAAGAACAGAGAGGCAGAGAGAGAGGCCTCGAAGGTACTTGGATGGGCCAGAAAGCCCAGAAGACTAGAAAAAATGAGAGGGTGTTCAGATGGGTGGTAGATGAATTTTTTTATGTCACAGTAAATATCGTGATATTAATTTAATCTAATAAAAATAGACTAATAAAAATAAATTATAGATACTGTCAGTACATATTTAGTAAAATAAAATTATCAAATTATAGGGTAAAAATAAATTATTTAGTGTAAAATAAATTATACATATTTACTATAACATAAAATTATCAAATTATGGACTAATTAGACCGTAAAAATATCTTGCAAATTTATTGTAATCTATGTAATTAGTAATTTTTAATCTATATTATAGTTTTCAAGGCTTTTCGGATCAGAAAAATACATAAAAAAGGAGGTATAAAAATTTGTTGATTTATGGTTAAAGAAGAAAAACAAGAAAACAGGGTCTGTTAAATTTTAAGTATTCAGTTTCACCAATAAAATATAGAGACTTGCTTCACATTTAGAATTACACAAAAAAGATTTTTTATCAGAAAGAGGTCTACGAAGTCTTCTGGGAAAACGTCAACGTTTGCTGTCTTATTTGGCAAAGAAAAATAGAGTACGTTTGTCACTGTTCGGGGTCACCGGGCCGACAAGTGAATTTGTATCTAGGAGAGGGTCGTGTGTTCTTGATCCGGATGGTTGCACACAAAAGATTTATACTGGTTCGGGCAAGGAGTACCCTACGTCCAGTGGGAGGGTGAGATCTTGTATTATCTTGCACTAAAGTACTTGTAACAGGGGTTACAGGAAGGTGAGAGAGGGAGTGATTCCCAGGTCTCAGAGTGTGGGAGTGTGTTGAGCTCATGAGCATTCATGGTGTGTTCGCGCTCTCTAGCCTCCTGCCTAGAGGGTGGCTCTGGCTCCTTCTTTTATAGCCACAAGGAGGCAGAGGGCACATAGTTATTAAGATACATTATACGTGGTTCCTTGGCCAAGGTGATGGTTGGAGGCATGTAGCCTTTCTTTGTTGCAGCATGGCTCGGAGAGTAGTCTCCGTCCTTCTATGTACTGGAGCCACGTGTCTGGCACGCCTTGCTACAACCGCCCCTGCTGGCCTAGCTACAACCGCAGTGAGGCTGCTGTTGGCTATAGTCGGCCACAGTATAGGCCATAGTTGGCTAGAGGAGGCCACGATTAGCCATGGGCCCCACAGGAGTGCTCAGCCTCACCAGATTGCCTATAGCTGCCCTTGGCTGGCCATAGCTATTGCGGACCAAGCTGCAGCTCACTCTGGTTGGCCCTAGCTGACTGCTAGACACCAACAGCTGGCCAGGGCCGGCTAAAGCAGGCCGCAGGCTGAATATTGTTGGTTGTGATGGGTTGTTGCTTGCCACAGCTGATCGTTGCCCTCCCTGCACCTGTGCCGACCTTTGCTGAAGCCCAGTTGTTCCGCCACCCTAATGTCTAACCTTCGGAACCCTCATTGATGCCACCCTCGATGTTGACATAGCTCCATTTTCATTCTCTTTCTTCTTCTTCTTCTTCTTCTTCTTCTTCTTCTTCTTCTTCTTCTTCTTCTTCTTCTTATTCTGTCGTCTTTACTTGTTCATATTGATCTATGCCTACCTGCGCCGAGCCTTTGCACCGATCTATCTTTGGTGATATGCATATGTGTTGATTCATTGTTGTGTTGTTTATCATGTATGTGTTGTTGGCGGTGGATCGTGCCTTACAGCCAGCCCCGTGACGGTGGACCGTGCCTTCCAGCCGGTGTGGTGGTGGTTGATCATGTCTTCCATATCCGGTCTTGTGTTTGAACCAAGAGATGAAATTGGGCATTCCATTTCCTACACTCTGTCTAAGAAGGGTCTCAGATTCGTGCAGGGTAGGTTCCCTTGACCGACACCAGAATTGACGAAGAAACTGTATAATTGCAGTTAAAAAAATTAAATTAACAAACACAATCGAAAAATGGCCAAAATTTCACATAAAACAATCTATGTTGTCTATTGCCTATACAAAAGGTTTTTAAGTCAAAACCCAAAACTCAGACCGTCACTTTGACTCCAAATCTCACCGGGCCCTTCTCAACGGTACGATTCTTCTTCGGAGATATGCTTCGGTTTGTAAGCAACGTACATGACAACTTGTCCAAAACTGTCTCAATTTTTTTACCACAAACTTCGTTTTGATTTCAAGATTTTCAGACTTCGTTTGCTTTTTTGTAGAATTTAAAAATCATTCGGACACACATTCGTGGTCGTATTTCGTGTATAAGATGTTCCAAGTTCCTTTGATTTCAACAGTAAGGTCTTAATGTGGGTTGAATAGCATGAATATCATTTGTCCACTTATTTTTTTAATTATTTAAATCACTTGCAGTTCAAATTTGACTTGATTCAAAATATTGCCAGAAAAGAAATTAATTACTTAGCAAACAAACACAAAAATATACCAAACTTTAACATGGAGTACTAGATGTTGTATGTGGAGAGAAAAAAAAAGTTTGAATGATAAAAGAGAAAATATAAATAGTTTGTCGAGTGTCATAAAAACACTCAGCAAAGAAAACGCTTTGCCTAGTGTAAACACTCATCAAAGCCTAACGGTACCGGCTGAGACTAACGGCCAGAGGTTGTTTGCCGAGTGTGTGTCCCACACTCGGCAGAACGGCTTTGCCGAGTGCCTAACTGTTGTCAATCGGTAAAGTAAGCCTTTGTCGAGAGTTTTTGTTTTGTCGAGTGCTCGATATATTACACTCGGTAAATTTGTTGGCACTCGGTAAAGATGGGGTTTTCAGTAGTGACTATTGGAGATGCTCCAACACTAACAGCGCCCTAGAAAAAAGCTCTCAAGTGTTGGCTGCATGCACTCAGATTCTCCTATCCTTCACCCCAGGGGTAGCTTACTCTCTTGACTAACAGAGCAGATACCTGAAGCATGCATCCATGCATTGACACCTTCCAAACTAGCAAATTTAAAAACTGATCGAGGCCCCGGTGCCTGGAGCCTGGAGGCACAAGTTTTCATGGCCAGTAGTACGTTTCACCAGACACACGAGATTACCAGGGGCAGCAAGCAAGCAAGTGGCACAAGAAGCAAGCTGAGACCAGCCACCATAACCCGGCTAGGTTCCTTGCTGAGGTCGAGGTGGCCCGTACGGTAACAATCTCAGTTGCATGCAGTAAACTCCAGGCAACAAGCAGGCTCCCCTAATCATTTGGATGGACCGATCGAGCTCGCACAGGGGCTTCAGTTCACCCAGCTCTCACTCAAAGCTCGCGCGAATGGCGGGGAACCCCCCCCCCCCCCCCCCCCCCCTGAGGTTCCTTTGGCCGATCGATGGAGTGCTGAGACTATGCAAGCGTGCCCCGCGTCCGCACGAGCCCCCGCGCTCCCCGCCCCGCCCGGCCTCATGCACCATCGGGAACCTCGCCGCGGGTTGTCACGGTGACGGCGGAGCAGTAGAGCTCACTCAAGGTGCACGTACGGGGCAATGTCCATGCAGGTGGACGACGACGACTTCCCCATGAGTCGTGGCTCGATTAGTGGCCCGCCCCCTCACATGGAGCGCCCCTAACTCCTGCTTAGAGTAATCATATGCATGATTGCATGCAACTTGCTCGTTGATTTCTTTTTTTTTCTTTGCTAATTTCTGTGATATTTCCGTTCACGGTAATAATAATGTGAGGTCTAGGCGTCTGGCTAATAAACCAGTCCACGCATAAATAAATATAATATTGCTGCCGGAAATGCGCAAAACCGCTTTTAGGTCTTTCAAAAGTTTGATTTTCTACTTATAGATAGATCAATAGATGTATATGATGTTAGCTTCGCTTTGGAATTCAGAACTATCTTTGATCTTTCAGATTAATTCAGAAGGCTCTGCATGTATATTTCCCGAGTTGTAGAACGGAGCTAGTACAATAGAATTCCAATTTAGTGATTTAGAAGTTAGCTTTTTGATCAATCGGTGAATTGAATGAAGCGGAATTCATCAGTACTACTGTAGCAGTATATATAGTTTAGTGGCTCTGGAGATGATGTCAACTAATCCTTCAGTTGCAGTTAAGCTCATCAGTCTGTTAAGGTTTAGTGGAAACTGTGCCCTGGGCCTGCATGTGTGTGCATGGTGATCGATCCCTAGGGAGACTGGTTGGTTAGGTTTTGTAGTTCCAAAGTGTTGGACTGCGTAATCTATTTCGCCTTAGCCATTCTTGCCTCCTCCAGTGTGCAAGTAACCTCAGATACAACCACAAGATTTGCATCAAATGCACGCACAGCAAAGTTATTAGAGCCACTAAAGTAGCAAATCTCATTTTCTCCCAAGTTCTCACTACTGTGATGTAAATAACCTTTAGCTCTCTAGCCTGATTATTGTTCGCTTTAGAAAAGCAGTATGTAGTAGAAATTTCCGGCCGGGGGCGGGAGTAGAACGAAGCTCCAATTTCACTTGGTTAGACTTTGTATTGTCCCAAAATGACAGGGGCGGAGCTACATGCTGGGCCCATAAAAACATAAAAAAACAGTGATAAATGTTAAATTTTCACCGTACTTGCACACATATTATAAATTAAATCCTTGCACTATAAGGCAAGCACATTCTCCTCAAATTTACTCTAGCTCTGTCCCTAAAACGTTGCACTACTAGAGAACTGGCCTTTGGACGATCTATCAATTGAGCTATAGTCTCGGCCAAAAATTGTCCCCGGGGCTAAAGACCTTTAGTCCCGGTTGGTAACACCAACCGAGACTAAAGGTGAATCTTTAGCCCCGGTTGGTGTTACCAACCCGGACTAAAGGTCCTGGACCTTTAGTCCCGGTTGGTAATACCAACCGAGGCTAAAGGGTGAACCTTTAGCCCACCAACCGGGACTAAAGGTGCTTTTAGCCCCGGTTGGTGTTACCAACCGAGGCTAAAGGTGCTCCCGAGTGGATTCAAAAGGAAAACGTACAGAACTACATCACATGGGTTGTGTAGCTCAGTTGGTAAGCGTGTTTGAGGCGAGAGGTGCTGAGTTCGAATCTCACAAATGCACATTTATTTTTTATCGTGAGAGGCTTTAGCCCCGGTGGTAAGCACCCGGGACTAAAGACTGGGACCTTTAGTCCCAGAGTGCTAGCCCCGGGGGCTAAAGCCCCTTCTCCACCGGGGTTAAAGGCCCTTTCTCCAGTAGTGTTGGCTCCTATTGTGTCTATTATATATATATATATATAGAATAATACATACAGTATCTGGCTATGTGTGTTCATGGCATATCTGGTTGCGATGCATGCATGGATGCATATATGCCACATAGAGGCACCTACACGTTAACAGGTTAAAACTGCTAGGTTACAATCCAAATTCATTTATGACTCGTATTGGATCTTGTACTATGTGCTTATTTCCTAGCTACTCCTCAAATCTTGTGCAGGAGCATGTTCATGAAAATGGATGCCAATCACTCACATTAATACTGTTATCTAGACCTATAGCAATCGTACATATATTACTCCTTGATTTTCATATACACAACCATATATAATAATACACACCATATATCACTCCATATCGCTATATATATATACATATATTAACATCATCGTGGACTATCAAATTAAGGAGCTCAGCTCCAATTATTAGTCTTCAATATTATTCTGCCCATTGTGGATTACTAAGTATATATGCGATTACAGAAAAATACACATATGAATCGTACTTACATATAAGTACATATATTACTAGTGGATAGCAGCTCTTCCAAAGCTAGCTAGCGCTTGCTTTGAGAGCAATCAAGCGATCCCTAAACAACGAACCTCGGGATCGTTAACGGCGTAGAAAAATGCGAGCTGACCGCTGGACGATCGAGCGAGCTCCTTCCCCTGTGCGCGCGCTCATGGCCGTGCCTTGCGTCCTACGCGACCAACTTTATCCCCGTCCACCGCCGTGGCGGCCGGCGTCAACTCTCCTCTCTCCCACCACCCGCCTCTCCTATGCTGGCTGCTGCTGCTGCCTACAGCTAGCTGCCTCCCTGTGCTGACGATGCACCTGCGACCTGCCGCCCCCGCGCCCATGGATCGGAGGTCGGCCGCATGCACCCGCGCGCGTGTATATATAAGCGCTACAGGAGGCCGGCCTCTCCCGCGTCAAAAACTGAAAGCTTGACTTGGGAATTTGGGATCGCGAGCTGATTGATTGATTGATTCAACAATAATCGCCGGTCGCATGCATGGCGGCCTTCTCATCCAGCAACGGCGTGCCGCCGGGCTTCCGGTTCCACCCCACCGACGAGGAGCTGCTGCTGTACTACCTCAAGAAGAAGGTCGGATTTGAGAAGTTCGACCTCGAGGTCATCAGGGAGGTCGACCTCAACAAGATCGAGCCGTGGGAGCTGCAAGGTATGTGTATTGCTTGGCAAAACCCATGCATGCCCCCATGCATACCATGCATGTTCATGGCGATCAATTCTTTATACATGCAGCTTGTTGTTTAATTCTTCATCTTAGCTTGTTTTTCTAACACAGTCACTACCGGACATGGTTGCTTTGCCGAGTGCCACAGGCACTCGGCAAAGCTCCTTTTGCTCTCGGCAAAGCCTTTGCCGAGTGCAGCCCTCGGCAAAGGCCACACGGCAAAAAATGGATCGGCAAAGGGCTCTTTGCCGAGAGCCTTTTATCGGGCGCTCGGCAAAGCCTTTGCCGAGTGCTGAGATGGCTCTCGGCAAAGAAAAGCCCTCGGCAAATAAAAAAATAAAAAAACCCCGAAAAAATAAAGAAAAATTTTTATTTAATTGGAGGAGGGGCCCACTGGGCAGCACCCACTTGTCGCCCTCGAAATCGCAAGTTCTACTATTTTTCACGCAATTTTCTCTCACGCAGTCAGCAGGATTCGAACTCACGACCTCTCGTTCGCGCGGAGCCTCCTCTACCACTGCACTACACACTCATATACGTTCCATCTCCGTTTCGATTACTCATATATTATACTAAATCATGTGTAACTTGCTTATTTGAGGCCCTAAACGAATTCCAATAAAAAAGTTATCAACTACAAAGTTTTCTCACTTTTCGAGACCTACAATTTTTATTTTGGTAGTTTTTCCATCCGAGGTCGTTTATAAAAATTTGAATTTCAAATTTGACAATTTGAAACGTAGTTTTCGTTGACAAGATGATTTCAAATTAAAAAGTTGTCAACACCAAAGTTTCATAACTTTTCGAGATCTACAACTTTTATTTTGACCATTTCTCCATCTAAGGTATTTTAGAAAATTCGAATTTTAAAATTTTCAAATTCGAACGTAGTTTTGCATAACTAGATGACTTCAAATTAAAAAGTTATCAACTACAAACTTTCATAACTTGTCAAGATCTACAAAGTTTATTTTGGTTGTTTACCCATTTATACATCCAAAATTGTGGTTATCATATTATTCACACATATTATATATCACTCTTGTAGTTTCGTAAACAAACGGAGAGATATATAAGATTTATGAACAAATTTATTTTAAATTTGTCAAATGAAGAAATGACTAAAATAAAAATTATTCATCTTGATAAGTGAAACAACTTTTTAGTTGAAAGTTTTTTTATTTGGATTAATTTACTGCTTCAAAATATGATTTGAAAATTAGTTTTGCCGAGTGTAAAAAAAAAACTCTCGGCAAAGAGCTCTTTGCCGAGAGCCAATAAAAAAACTCTCGGCAAAGAATTTCTTTGCCGAGAGCAAGGAAAAACACTCGACAAAGAAATTCTTTGCCGAGAGCCAAAAAAAACACTCGGCAAAGAAATTTTTTGCCGAGTGTTTTTTTTGGCTCTCGGCAAAGAATTTCTTTGCCGAGAGTTTTTTATTCGGCCCTCGGCAAAGAGGTCTTTGCCGAGCGCCCGAAAAAAAACTCTCGGCAAAGAGTGCGGCTCTCGGCAAAGTGAGTTTTTCCGGTAGTGAGTACTGTAATAATACTCATCACGGTGCATGGATATATACACAGAGAGGTGCCGGATCGGGTCGGCGCCGCAGAACGAGTGGTACTTCTTCAGCCACAAGGACCGCAAGTACCCGACCGGGTCGAGGACGAACCGCGCCACGACGGCCGGCTTCTGGAAGGCCACGGGCAGGGACAAGTGCATCCGCACCAGCTACCGCAAGATCGGCATGCGCAAGACGCTCGTCTTCTACCGCGGCCGCGCCCCTCACGGCCAGAAGACCGACTGGATCATGCACGAGTACCGACTCGAGGACGCCGACGACGCCCAGGGCGGCACCAGCGTACGTTAACTCATCACCTTCTCGCTCTCCGATAGATTAGGGTTTCTGTGTGTGTTGATCATGCATGTGTCTGATGATGATCCTCTGCGCATGCAGGAGGACGGATGGGTGGTCTGCCGCGTGTTCAAGAAGAAGTGCTTCTTCAAGATCGGCGGCGGCGGCGAAGGGAGCACCAGCCACAGCCAGGGCGCGGACACTGGCGGCCACCTGGCCGTGTCGCCGCCGCTCGGCGGACACGGACACCACGACCAGGCCAGGGCCGCCCTGGCGTACATGCACCCGCACCCGTACTACCACCACGCCGCCGCCTCCTACTACTCCCAGATGCAGCCGGCCCCGGCGCCGCACGCCGCCGCGTACTCGCACCACGTGCAGGTGCAGGACCTCCTCACCAACCACCGGCCCACGGACGACGGCGCCGGCGCCGGCTACGACTTCTCCGGCCTGCCGGTCGAGCATCACCCTGGCGGCGGCGGCCTGGACGTCGGCAGCAGCGACGGCGTCGCCACGGACGGTGGTGGCCAGCTGGGCGAAGGGAGGGACCAGACCACCGGTACAGCCGCAGAGCAGTGGCAGGCGATGGATGGTTTCACCAACGGCGGCGGGAGCGCGGCGGTGCAGCAGATGACCGGCGCCATGAGTTCCGGCGCCCAACGAGGTGGCGAGATGGATTTGTGGGGTTACGGGAGGTAAAAAACTTGATGGCCACCTACGATCGAGAAAACAATGAACGTCAAGCAACTAAGCAAGTGTGTGCATGTTATCATGCATGCATACATTATCTAAGATGTGCAAATTAATTGATGCATATGCATGCGTTTCTTGGGAGTTTATATAGCTTGGTGATTTGTTTGGACTAGTTTTGGTGTTTACAATGTGTGTGTGTATATGTTGTATTATTTGTTGTTGGCTAATTTGTTGGTACAATAAGAGCCAAGGATACATAATGGCGTGTAATTGGTGATTAAATTGTGTCTTCATGCAGAAGAGAAGAGAAGATAATAAGCACATGGATACTACTTTATTATTTTTTTCGTGACATTATTCACATCAGGGTAGTGGGTACATATATGAGCGTCGTGTGTCTTAATTTGATCCTAATCAAGAAGCTAGCGCGGCAGCATTTGTTAAGTTCTGGATGTATATATATGTCACTTTTATCTACTCTGTGTTTTTGTGAATTGTGATGACAGGTCATGTTGTATTTTAATTTTTTTTCCGGCTGCAGGACTCAGCATGAGGAAATGTTGTATTGTATTTCACACTTCTAAATCGATATGTGTGCGATCTAAATCGATATGTGTGCGATATTCTTCTTATCGATCTACTGTATTGTTTTCAAGGTTAATAATATCTGTAGATGTATTATTAGGATACATTAACATGTGAAAAAAAAACATATATCTTTGCATGGACAATTGGCATGCATGACCTATGTATGTAAGCCATCTATTTAATAAGAATATATAATTGTTTGTCTTCGCTTGTCCTATATATATATATATACCATACACATACACTTGACTATATCACAACATATATTAGAAAGCCACATCGCCCACTTCACATCCTTACTATTCCCTTGTAGCTTTGTATAAGAACAATAACTAAGGATATACCAGATATCACAAAAAAACTAAGGATTCCAGATAAAGTGGAGATAATGAAGGGATAGTGGGAAACAATCTGTATGATGATTGTGATGTGATGTGGCGAACTTGCAGTTAGTAGAAAACAAAATATGAGGACAAAAATGACAAACATTATTAAGGGGCTAGAGTTTGGAGAGAATGGAGGGTTGTTGGTGATGAAATAGAGAGATATTGGAGCAAGGCTCTTCTTCCTCTATTTATAAAAAACAACATAGTAAATCCTTTGTGTCATTCTACCTATTTCCTATTTTGTCTCGTTCATTTATGTCTTCCACATTTCACGAACCGCACATGATAGGTGGCCATCTCACTTTCCACCACTATTTTGGAACACTACACGTCTGCAACATCTCTCTCCTTCTTCCTTCATGCTACAGTGCCATGTCCCACCACACCAAGCAATTGCTACCTCCTTACCATTGTCAATCACAATTCTCTAGGTAACTCTTAATCAATCCATAACTATGGGCAATTATAAGTCCGATCCATCCCATCACTCAGCTTTAGGATGGACACAAATCCACAAACGAGGCAAGAGTCTCCAAGAAGCATGTCAAGACAATAGATGTAATGATGACACGGAGATTGAGGTGGAACACAAGAGTGCTCAACAGTCGACCTTGTTGATGGTGCTGGGATTCTAGCATGTATAAAACCTAATTCTGCATTCGGGGTTACCAATCTGTGTAATTTAACTCTTGTTAGAGCATAACATTTATATGTCTACAGAAGTCTTATGCCCCATTTTTATACCATGAGAAGATTCAGGTTTTCTTCCAAAAAATAGTTTTCTGTTGAAAAAAGTTTGAGGCTGCAATATTATGAATTAGCACTTTTATGAATTGAATATTTGGATTATTAGCGCACTTCCATAAATTGAATTTTGTATTAGCACTTCCGCTTTTGAATGGTAAAATGATATTAACTAAGATACATAGAAGTATTAGTGCCTATATAAAAAAAACTTCATTAAAGGGCATGAACAACAGCCACCGCCGTACTCATCGTCTTCGTCTTCTTCACCGTTGGTCCCCCCTCCCTCCCCTTTCGGTATCTCACCGAAGGCCAGAGGGAGTAGGGATCTATTGTTTTAATAAGTTTTTCTAGTAGATCGAGTTCTCTAGAGTGAGGGTTTCTCCATGCCCAAGGTTCTTAGCATTGGAGGCTTATTTCCTCATCCTACCCGGCGACGGCGAAGAGGTAGGCTGGATTAGGTTTCTCCATGGTAGCTCGATGAGGGAGACTTCGACGTCAGCATCTTCAACGACATGATAACATGAAGACTTTTGTTTCTGGACAACAACATCAGACGGAGATGGTGTCGCCGCCATGGAATAATTTTCTCTGACCCCTTCTTTTTTTGTTGTGGTTGAATCTGACCACGATGAAGGACTTGGAAGAATAATTTTCAGATCAATCTTTCTCATTCTTCGGTGGTAGAAAGAAGAAGGAAGACACAAGAAAGAAGAAGTTTCTCAACTCTGTCTGCATGAATGTTGGTTGTCCGTTGGGCATTTGTTCTCAGGCCTAAAACAACCGTTGTTGAGTATTTGTCTGTGTGGTCATCCATACGAAGTGTCAAACAGGTTTGGATTTGTGAGGTGAAGCCTTTCACAGCATGAGTATAATATAGATGAGAAACAATTTCTGGATTCTAGATTACATATAATATGATGATGTACTCAGCTATAATCTAATACAGTTCTTCTTTGGTCTCAAAAAAAAGATACATAGAAGTATCTGGTGCCATGTATAAAACTTAATTATACATTTTATTTTCGAATTGTACATCTATAGAACTGGTATGTCCCATTTTTCTCCATGAATAGATCTAGGCTGGTTTAGACTCAATGGAAACAACTCTTCTTCTCTATAATTAGTTGGAGACTACGGGTCTGCTTGGATCCATCGCTCGTTATGATATAACCTTGCCAAGCGAGGATACACCATGAAGCTGCTTGTTTGATTCCTTGCTGGGAGGGTCTCGGGACCTGTGCGACCAAGGATTTCCTTGCCAGCAAGGGAGAACCAAAATGGCTCTTAGTTGTGCAAGGCTTGGCGAGGCAAGGCTAACAAGGCAACTTGAGGCTAGAAAAGGAACCAAGCATGCCCAATGCTTTGAATCTGAACTTCAATGAACTAAACTTGGGATTATTACTTTTTATATTGAGAAAATTGCCTATTTGCCCTGAAAATAATGCAGCTTTCCTATTTGACACCGAATCTCAAATTCTTTCCTATATGTCCTCATCTCAAGTTTGCATTTCCTATATGACATTTCCGTTAGATCTGAGCAGTAACGGTGTTAAGTCTAAGGAGAAAAGACAATTTTGCCCTTGGAGCTGTTTTACCTGTGTATGGCTTTCCTTTCTTATATTGGTCAGTTTGTTTAATATTTTTATGTATAACTCTTATGGTATCTTTTTTTTCTAGCACAACGTAACAAGATAATTTAATAAGATGAACATATATTCTTTTTGTGACTTCATAAGATGAACATAGAGAATGACAACATCCAAATTCATAAGATGAACATGCAACATGACAGATAACACATTTTTTTTAAAAAAAAAGAAAAGTAAGTTTTCTTACATAACTAGAAAAATTCTCACAAGTTCACAATGACAGCAACATACGGTGCATAGAAAAATTCTCACAAGTTCACAATGACAGCAACATACAGTACATAGAAAAATTCTCACTGGTTCATACAATACATATAAAAGCTCACAAGTTCACATCTATTACATCTCCCTAAGATATAACACATATTTAGGCAACTTTCTCATGCACGAATCACAGACTCAACCTTCTTTTGCTCCTTGTGCTCAGTTCAGGACTACTTGCTTCAAGTATTTTGCTCCTTGTACCTATCGCAGGGCTATCACGTTGCAACTGAAGATTTTTTCCAACCTTTTTATCTACTTCTTTCTTCCTCCTTTTGCCCTTTAACTTGACAGTAACTTCTTCGTTATCTTTGGACACAGGAAACTCAATTGAAAGTGGTTCGGGTTGATTTGAACCACTTCTTGACCTGTACATGTTCATGTATATGAAAAATCAGTTAAGATCAAATAAAAAAGTCAGCATACAAAATAAATTCAGATTTAGTATAAGCTACTTTTTGTTGCTAACAACGCCGGTATGGAGATCCATCCTGTGAACGCACAATAACAACGACATGCATAAGAACCTGATATGGAGCTGTAATGGAGGACACAGGAAGATCACGGTACTCACTCCGCAGCGCATTCTGTGAGTTGGTGCTGTGTCCTGGGCGCGTCGGCTGGCCCTGAGGCTGCAGCAACTTTGGCTGCGCGAACTGCCGCTGTGGCCGTGCCGCCCTTCGTTGTCGCCATGCTGGCCGCCTCCGTGCCCCCGTTGGGCGCCCCTGAGGCCGCGCCGGGCGCCTCCGAGGCCGCGCCGGGCGGCTCCGCGCCGGGCGCCCCAAAGGCCGCGCCGGGTGCCTCCGTCGCCGCGCCGGGTGCCCCAGAGGACGCGCCGGGCGCCGACGTCGCTGCGCCGCCCGCCAGGGCCCCGCCGGACGCCCTCCACGGTCGCCTCCGAGGCCGCCGCCTCGATCTAGGGTTCAGGGGAGGAAGCCGCCCGGCCTAATCGCGAGTCGCGACGCGGACAGGTCGAGGCCGAGTCTTTTTTTTTTTTGCGACTGGTCGAGGCCGAGTCGGGAGGAGTACATGACATCTATTTTTTTTTCTCAAGGGCATTATTGTCTTTTCCCATCACCTCCCTTAGCCCTTTAACAGTGTTTGCTCACCGATCTTACGGAAGTGTCAGATAAGAAAGAAAAACTTGAGATGAGGACATGTAGGAAACAATTTGAGATTTGGTGTCAAATATGAATGTTGTATTATTTTTAGGGCCAAATAGGCAATTTTCTCTTTTATATTAGTACATAAAAAAACATACCACTATTGTTACTAATAACATGGTCTATCATTATGTTTATTGTAGATGGCTTCTTTGAAGCGATCAACTTTGAGGTCACACTTCACTCAAAGACCTAAGGGAGACGACCATCGTTCCTATAAAATGCCCCATCTAATACTCAGTGACTAAATGCAATGTTATATTTCTTTAAAAGACATCATTATTAGCAATGTCAGTAGACATGTATTAATGTCATTATATTTCTTTAAGAGACATCATTATTATGTTACAGTAAACATGTATTAATGACAGATTATTTAGTCTTAATAAACTCATGTCATGGTTTCCAGACAGAATATGTATTTTGTTTTTTATTAGTTTTATTTTTAATAGACTATATGAGTGTCAAAACATCCAATATGACATGTAAAAAACTTTTCAGGCCCCAACTAAACAAGCCAGATGATACTGCTTGTAGCTTCACGTGCCTGCGATCAAGGTCTTATTTAGTTGGGTGTGTGAAAAGATTTTACGTGTCACGTCAGATATTCCGACACTCATTTAGTCTATTTAAAATAAACTAATAAGAAAACAAATTACATATTCCGCCTGGAAACCATTTTACGAATTTCGTTATCAGCACATGTTTACTATAGCACAACATTATCAAAACTAACTTATTAGACTTAAAAAAATCGTCTCGTAAATTACACGCAATCTGTGTAATGTAGAGACCCTCTCGTCGTGGTCTCTCGGAGTGAGTCCATCGCCGCTGCCACCACGTCGACCTTGAACTTGTGACCCTTTGTGCTTATTCATTACTCCCCCTGACACAAAATAAATGCAATTCTAGAGTTCAAAATTTATCCCAAAATAAACGCAACTCTACATATAAGACAAAGCAACTCTATTCGTCTTTTTGCACTTTTCGTTTTCCAAAGCGTAATGATTGTAACCTTATAGTGACATTTTGGTAATTTTATTAGGGTCTTGGTAACCGTGCTTAGTCCTAAAATTGCATTTATTTTAGGACGGAGAGACTACTATCTTTGACCCATTGTGCAGGTTCGTGCGGTGCGGCTGCCGCGAGCGTTCAACCGGCAACCGGCCTCCAATGGCCGGTTTAGTTGGGGCGTGAAAAGTTTTTACGTGTCACGTCAGAGGTTTCAGCACTCATTTAGTGTATTAAAAATAAACTAATATAAAACAAATTACATATTCTGCATGGAAACCGTGACACAAATTTATTAAGACTAAGTAATTTATCATTACCACATGTTTACTGTAGTACAACATTGTTAAAACATAAATTTATTAGGTTTAAAAAATCATCTTACAATTTACACGCAATCTGTGTAATTAGTTATTTTTTATTCTACGTTTAGTACTTCATGCATGTATTAAACATTCGATGTGATGGTTAAAAAAAATTACGTTGAAAATTAAACAGCGGAGTCGTTGAGCTGGCTCTGGTTCACGTGGGACAAGGGACCAGTAGGTGGTGTGTGCGGTCACCAGTTAACGTCGTTGGGCACCACTTGACGGTAACGGCAATTAAGGGAGGGAAAAATCTAAATGAATGGCAATGAAGGGAATGTATATTTTTGGATGGCAATGAAGGGATTGGTATAATTTTCAATGGCAATGAAGGAATTTTCTCTTATTACAAAATAAGGTTGTTGGTAGCCACTCTTCAAACATCTACCACCTTAGTCAAAGGGCGTAATGATCTTCTACCACTAATAAAATGCTATGTAATATATGAAATCAACTACGGTTGTTAAGAACTCAATTTGTTAAGATGGGACATTATTTAGGTGGCATCACATAACCTCTAGATCTATTCATGATTAAGAAAGCATCATCACCAGTAGTCAAATCCTAAGTTTCTCTATTCCAAGCACATGATCCTAGATTTTTTTTTCCATTCGTGTGAAAAAATTATTATGGAATGCAATGGTGTTTAGAGATAACAAAAATTTTGAGCTTTTATATTTGTACATAGGTAGCTTTCGTGATTCTAACTTTTCAGTAACATGATGTGTCATGTTACACCATTTTAGAAACATAGGTGAGAATTTATGTTGACGGTCATTAACTCCTATTTTTAACCGTCAACTTTCATATAAAATATGCTCATATGAACACCAAACTTAGAAACAAGGCTTATAACCAACCAATTCCACAAGTTTTGGTGACTCATCATTTACAGGAGAACATGTGAGGATAACAAAGAAAACACACGCAACTGCGCAATAGAACAAGACGTAACATCACCTGACATAAGCCCAAGGGGATAAGGCCCATTTACCAGGCAAATCAGAGCCCAGTCATATAAAGTAAAAAGACCAAAACTCATATCAATTAACAACAAAGCAAACTGAAACAAAACATACAAATGCGGGGGGTGGGGGGCAATGTTATGCAAATTTAAAATCCAAGCAGAGGCAACTAATATGTGACCATCAGGGGTTTCTCTATGCAAACATGACATTTGATCAGAAGCAGGCAGAGGGAGACCAAGAAAAATATGATATGCGTTTCTTAGAGGTTCATAAATAATGGTTATATATACATTGCATATCAAGTCGGTGGAGATACCCCGGGTAGTGCTTGGGCTCTGTCATCGGTTCGGTACACCCTATGTGTCATGTCTTGTGTGTCATGCCTTTCACACTAATATACACTTGTCTGAAATGATCATACATTAAAATGGAAAATAAATTGACATTTTGGAGCACATAAAAATTGAAAAACAGGGACCTAGCTCTCATCAATATAAAAGTTGGAAGGAAAAAAATTAACCTGAAGGGGGTTGGAAGAATAACAATCTAAAAACCTGGTGGTAATCATAATATCGGTCCTCTTATATGTGGTCTTCAATTTCATCCAATGTGCAATCTAATTATTAAGTCACTTGTACCAATACCTCATGCATACACCTGCCATGGAAAAGGCGTAACACAAATCCAATTAGGAAAGTCACATTGTTGCCATGTATTTTAGAGAGGAAACCAAATAAGCAAAACCTATTATCTAATATATGTTGTCCCCTCTAAACTAACCTATCTAAAAGATTTTAGTTGTGAAATGCTCTCCAATTTTATCCTATTTTAAGAGATCAAGCAAATGAAAAGGCTCTCCAATTGAGCTCATGTTTAGCTCCTAATGGATAAGGGTCTCTCATTCCTTTCTTTTGAACCTCCAGACATAGGAGTACCTCATCCTCCCCCTACTCCTTTCTCTCTTCCCACAAAGCTGATAAGCGAGGCTGATGAGTTGGGCCAGTAACAATATAGTGTAAAGTAGGGAAAATTTAGAGTCCAAGTTAGAATTTAGTGAGAAGTAAGGGTTGAAACATGGATGGAAAGCTCTCATTTTAAGAAATAGAGTTGAAATTTGAGGGCTTGGTTAGAGTTGCTCTTAGATCACTTGGTAGCAGGTCCCTATAACTATGCATTTTGTTCTCCCATCCTCGAACCTCACTCCCTCGAAGTGTGTCGACTATCGCTCGAAGTGTGTCGACTATCGAGTTCAACGAACACTGCTGAATCGATTCAGCTCATACGACTATCTTCTTATCCTCCTTGTCTTTTGTAGCGAGGTCACTAGAGGCGAAGGGAGGTGGACTAAAGCTTCTAGATCTCAGAGTCACTACCTATTTTTGTCCTGAGTGTCAATATTTTTAAGTTTGGTTCACCGATATTTTAATGGCTAAAGCTTTTGCTCTCGAAATCAGTTCAATGGCTGCAAAGTAGTACTCCCTACATATTAAATTATAAGTTATTTTTAAGAATCTTAGAAAGTCAAAATTTCTTAGATTTAACCAAATATATATATATAATAAGATAATATTATTTATGATACTAATTAAGTATCATTAGATTCTTTATTAATTATATTTTTATAGTATGACTATTTGATATCATAATTTTTTGTATTTTTTTATAATTTTAGTTAAACTTAAAAATGTTTTAACTTTCTAAAATTTTTAGAATAACTTATAACTTGGAACAGATGTAGTAACACGGTAGCAATCACTTCAGAGAAACTATAGCAGCCTTTCAAAAATTGAAGCCGAGCTCTTCCTGGCATGACTATTTGATATCATATTTTTTTATATTTTTTTTATAAATTTTATTAAATTTAGAAATATTTTGACTCTCTAAATTTTTTAAAATAATTTATAATTTGGAATGGAGGAAGTAGCACGGTAGCAAACATTTCAGGGAAACGACAGCAGCTTTCCAAAAAGTGAAGCCGAGCTCTCCGTGGTGTTCTAAGGGCACTCCCAACCCAGACTCTATCAATGGTTTCTACACGTCTGGAACTTCACACCAAGAAACTATTCCTTCCAATGCACAATTTGCACTAGTAGTTTCTATACATGACGAAATTAAATGTGCAACATAAGAATAGCTGATCAGTTGTGACACATTACTATGTGATCCACTTTACATTCGAACAACAATACATCTCAGCCATATATCACTAGACACATGACGTTCTACAATTATCATCGATAGGTCATCATTTGATAAAGATTAGCTCTAGATAATAACCAGATAGTCATCCATTACAATAGTAATAGAAACATAGATACAATTTGCAAAATAAATAGATAATAATATTTAGATAATATTGAGCCATCTGTCATCATCATCCACACAGATTTGCATGTTCCTCGTCCTCTAAGCAGAACACAAGTCTTAAAAACTGTAAAAAAAATGGCAATGAGAATTCAGTTCAGCAACTCCTGCTGTTGCAGGGCTACAGCCAGAACTACTATTTGCACAAAGAAAAGAAAAACATGGCAGCTAGAGATTACCTTATCAAAATGACTCCCAGGTAAACTTGTCTGCACAAAGAAAGAAAAATGTTCAGATGCTGAGATGCATATCATCATCCATGGAGTACAGAAAGGGATGGCAGAGACTAGTGGGTAGGAGTATAGAAGAAAGGAAGAAGAAATAGGAATGATTGAAAAGGTGTGGTGGCTTTAGAATGCAGATAAACCTAATCAAATCACTAAATCTGAATGTTTAGATTAACATGTGTTGTTTCGGGACCGAGACCCCGAAACAGCAGGTTGTCGCACAAGCGAATGCACAGAACGAAAGTGGAAGTAAACGTAGTAAGAGAGGGAATCAGGTCAAGTGAACAGTGTTCTCCCCCTCCTCTCTTGGGAGGCTAGGAGCCTTTTATATTAATCAAGATCAGTTTGAGAGTAAAAAATGCCCTTCCAACTATTCTGTTACAATTACAATGATGCCCTACTCAACTACCCCATGGTTGTACGCCGCCTCTTCCGGCACGAAGGGCATCATAGTAACTTCGCCCTCAGACGGGCCCAGCGTCCCCCGACTCCTCTTCCTGACCGGTGGGCCCGCTCCCTTTGGCCCAGGCTTCCGGCGACCGGCGCAAACCTGTGAGAAAACAAAGTCATGAATGACGAAAACTCCCGCAGGAAACGCCGGGCTCCTTTCGCGCAAATGCTTCCTTTCGCACGAAAGCTCCGCCTTCCATTGGTCCTCGGGCCGAAACGCGTGCTTCCGCGCGAATGCTTCCTTTCGCACGAAAGCTCCGCCTTCCCTCGGTCTTCGGGCCGAAACACGTGCTTCCGCGCGAATGCTTCCTTTCGCACGAAAGCTCCGCCTTCCCTTGGTCTTCGAGCTGAAACGCGTGCTTCCGCGCGAATGCTTCCTTTCGCACGAAAGCTCCGCCTTCCCTTGGTCCTCGAGCCGAAACGCGTGCTTCCGCGTGAATGCTTCCTCTCGCACGAAAGCTCCGTCTTCCCTCGGTCCTCGAGCCGAATACGAACGAGTGCTTCCGCGCGAATGCGCACATCCGCACGAAAGCACCGTCACCCCTCGGCATTGTGAGTTGGAGGCGCCTGCGGTCTGGGTACCACCCCAACAATAGCCCCTCACGGCCGGATCTGTAGGCTTGTGAAGTTCGACCGTGTCCTTTCGTTAGGCGCCTACGCCCGCCCAAAAAACCTTTGCTTCGTTCCGAAGCCAAGTTTTTATTTATTTATTTATTTATTTATTTTATTATTATTATTATTTATTTTATTTTATATAGGCGCCTCGTTTCATGCGCCTGAATGTCTTGTCGATCCCTGACACCGTTGCGTCTGTCAGGCTATTGCGATGCTTCGTAATGTGTGCCCAAACGTCTTTTCGTTTTTCTCGAAAACCATGTACCGTATTGGCGTGCCGTTGCGACGCTTCGATTCCCGTGTCCGGGTGCCTTTTCGTCTTCCTCGAAAACCGTATGCTAGCTTCTCGTATATAAGCATGAGGCTTCGGGCGGGGATAGGCTACCTGGCCAGTTGACGCATTCCGGCCCCGTTGCCGCTCGCTCGTGAAGCCTCCCGTCATTCGCTTTTGGCGAAAGCTGCTGGTGTCTGATCCGCTCATTCGTTGATCAACGATTGTGGTACATAGCTCTTACTTGCCTTTGCCTCGTGCTTTCGAATTCGTTGTTTAAGTTTGCGTGCTATTGCCGTTACTTTTCTTTTTGTTTGCCTATCGCATGCATCATTTTTGTTCATTCGTCTTTCGCGTCATGTTAGATGTCGTCTTCCAGTTCCTCGTCGACTTCGAGCTCTAGCGAAAGCGGTGACGCCTCTGAATCCGCCCGCTGCGAAAGTAACGCTGACGTTTCGGTTGGATCCGGAGAGGCTCCACGGATTCCAAGTCACAGTGGGAGCTTGTCTGACGACGGGGACTCCGGCGTGGTTTCGGTGTCGACGGATTGTAGCTTTTTCCTCGGCATTTCGCGGGTGACAACCGCTGGTTTGCAAGCTCTGGCTGACAAAGGGCCTCTGAGGAAAGACCACCTAGCGAATTGTCGGGTCCCTGGAGACGAAGAGGTGCCGATTCCGCGGGCCAACGAGGTTGTTGTGTTTCGCGACTATTTCGCCGCCGGTTTGGATTTTCCACTTGAAGAGTTCGTCTCGGACGTCCTTTCGGGGTTCGAGGTACAACTCTATCAGCTAACGCCGAACGCTTTCATCAGGCTCGGTGTATTCGCGCAAGCTATGAAAATGCTTGGCTGTAAACCGTAGGTGGATGTTTTTGTGCGGTTTTATGATATTCACCGCCGACCGACGGTAGTGGATGACCCCTACCTGGGAGGTAAACTGCCCAGCGAAATTGGATGCATCAACTTTGTTTCGCGGAAGACTCGGGGCGGCGTTTCCATTTCGCTCACCTACCGGAACAAATGGCCAGAATGGAAACGCTCCTGGTTCTACTATCGCGTTTGCTCAGACGAAACTGTCGCCGCTGAACTAAGTAAAGGGGAGAAAAAAGGCTCTCCGCTCGTGTCAGTTTTGGAGAGATGCCCCGGACGACACCTTCCGCCCGTTGTGCTGGGTGACGAGGAAGCTATTCGGTGCGGAGACGCTTTCGCGCTCACTACTCAATTCCAGATTAGTCGGGATCTGGTGGAGGAGTGGATGGCGATTGGGATGAATCCGCTCTGTAGCGTGACTTCTTTTGAAAGCTTTTCTGACAAAGACGGGTATCGGGGCCCTCTTCTGCTGCTAGAGAAACCCGCGAATTTCTCTGACGATGATCACTACGTGAAGCATATCGAAAGTGAAGCGAGGAAGATTTGTGGGCCGTATCTGCGAAAGGAAAGCGAGTTCCAACTCGGTAATCTTGGCCGAAGCCGCTGCTTGAACCGTGCTTTCGACGCGATGGGCGTCACGTATGCCGAAAGACCTTTGGTTGACGAAAGTGAGGGAGAGACCGGAAACCCGAGGGCGAAAGGCAAAGGCGTGGCACGGCGTGGAGGGCGCAGTGGTGTGATTCCTCGGCGAAAGGTTGCTGAGGCTGGAGATATTCGCATTGGCCGTCTAATTGCGAAGCCGATGCTTAAGAGCCAAAAGGGAGCATTGGAGTCAATCCCCGACGTTGATCCTTTCGATCATCCGAGGGTGGTTAGTTTCTGCTCCTGTATTTGTTTTGGCTTCGCGCCGCGTGTGCTTGAATGCAGCTTTCGCATCTTGTTACCGTTTTCGAGACTTACGATTAATCGTCTTATTTGCTTATCGGTACACGCTTTTTTTACAGAGCGCATCATACACTGCGGGAATGGCTCCGAAGAAGTCGAACGTGCCTCTTTCGCACACAACCTTCGATGACGACACTTCGGTTGCCGAGATGCCAACCTTCGCAAAGGTCGGTGCCCAGAAACCCGCAAGTCCGCCCGAAGCCATGAAGTGTCCGGCGAAAAAAATGAAAACTCTGTGCCCAGACACCTCTGTACGGGCGCTAGGCGAAAGGACTGCTGCTGAAAAGGAGAGCGCGTCTTTGAAAATGCCTGCCCCTGCTGCTGCTGACAAAGGTAAGCTACGCCTTTCGCCGTGTTGCATTCGACTGACACAGGAAATGGTGGAGGGGCAGCTTTTGGGTTATGGACGACTGGTTCTCGACGGGGTGCCATCGGACTACGAGAACCCGCGCTTATATACTGGCTTGAGCTCGTCGAATGATACTGACGAGGCGAAAGAGGAATCTTATCGCGTTGCTCGTTCTTTAGGTGCGCCTTCGGACGCCCAACTCGCTTGCCGACTTGACTATCGTCGGACTGGAATCCTTCCTGGCGGCAGCGAGGAAGCCACTAAATTTGTGGAGTTCTCACAAAAGGCTTTCGTCGCGCCAGAGATCGAAAGGGATCTCTTGAAAGTCAGCAGCCTGAAACTCGATGACGCTCTATCTTTCCACCTAGCAAGCGTAAGTTTTAAATTTTCACCACTGGCTTTGGGGCTCTTTCGGTCTATGCTTCTGATCATGTTTCGCCGCTATTCGCAGGCTGCCGTTGTCGCTCGCAGCCAGAGTAACCAGAGGGATCTCTACACTCGCAAGATCGAACGCGAAAAACAGGAAGTTGACACGCAACTGAAGAAGCTTGATGTACAGGTAAAGAAGCTCGGTACCGATCTTGAATTGCAGACCAAGAAAGCCGACGATGAGCGCGCCTCTAGGAAAGCCAGCCAGAGAGAGGTTGAGAGCCTCAAGAAAGAGCTTTCGCAGCTGAAAGCCTCCCAAGCCGAAAGGGAAAAGGTGCTCCTTACTTCCGCTGGGGAAGCCGCATCTCGCTTCCGCGAGTGTCTTCGTAGCATCGGTGTCGAGGCGGAAGGTCCCTCTGAGCATAACGTTGATAGCCTTGTCGGCTGGATCCGGACCGAAATGGAGTCGCTTGAGGGGCATATGGCCCTCGGCCGGGATTATGCCGCCGTCACGGGCATCAAGGCGATTGGCCACAGCCTCGTTGACGTCGGTTGCTCGCATATCGCGGACCTTTCGGTCAGGGAGGTGGACTACTACTGGCGCACTCCCGAAGTGGCGAAAGTCCTAGGCAAGAGATTCTTTGATGAATTCTGGTTGGCCGGCGGGAACGATATGTCGCTTATGCAATCCGCTATGGCCCGCGGGAAGGTATCTTCTAACGATTGCTTATGCTTTCGCTTGATGTTTCTCTCCCTCTCTCTTTCTTTTCGTGGGATGAATGACGCCTCTTCTGCGCTATTTCCTCTGATGCAGACTCCGGAAGAGAAAGCGCATATCCAAAAGGTATTCGCGGATTTCATCTCGGAGAAGCGGGGGCGAGAGGCCGAGCCGGAAGATGAAACGAGCCCGCCCCAGCCTAATGAGGAGGTCCCCGAGAGCTCAGCCGCTGCTGCTTCCCGCGACGCGAATGCCTCTCAAGAAGCGGTAGATGAATGATTTTTAGGGCCCGCTTTATATGTTGGTAGTATGCTCGCCAAACTTCTTGTGTAAAACTTTGAACTTAAACTCGGATGTTGTATTTTGAACAGGGCGCGGGTGCGGGAACGCCGGACATTCTCGACATCTGCCCGTTAATGATTAGATCAGGCGATATCTGTGTCGGCGGTGACTTGTGGAGGAGTTTTCGCTCTAGGTTTCCGACGGCGTCGCTTTTGTCTTATCTGAATAAGCGTGCTAAGAAGCTTAAGCGCACGGAGGAGCGTTTACGCGCTTTTTATGAAAACTTTGACCGGCGCGAACTTGAGACGAGGCGGAAGAGACGCGAGGCGTCGCGAGCGCCGTCGGTCCTCGAAAGCACCCTGTTTGTTAGTGGAGCCTGAAGACGCCGTGCTTTCGCCAGATGCGCGGCGATTTAGCGTCTTATTTCGCTCGCAGTAGTAGTTTGCAAGTTTTTCACTCGCTGGAAAGATCTGCGAGTGTGAGTGCATTGTACAAACTTGCCTGAAATCTGCGAACCAATTGGGAATCAAGGGATTGCTGAGATTGCTGTTATTTTGGTGCTATCATCGCCATATGTGTATTCGTTTGCTTTTGAGGGTGAGGACTTGATTCCTTTTCGTTAATCCGGCTTGGGGGTTGTGGCCGCCCACTGGGTGACCGGAAACCCATGCCCGAGTACATGTTACGTTTTTCGCCGTATTTTTGGCGCGATTGCTTTCGTTGAAGGGCGGTAGCGAAGACGCGCCCGCCCCCACACACTTAGACAAGGGGCGGTGGCATTCGCGCGAGGGTACTTTCGGAGCTAGCCCCTCGGCCGGTAGTAAAGACGTGCCCGTCCCCCACACACTTAGTCGAGGGGCGGTAGCATTCGCGCGAGGATGCTTTCTTTGCGAGCCCCTCGGCCGAATAGTAAGGACGCGCCCGCCCCCACACACTTAGACGAGGGGCGGTAGCATTCGCGCGAGGGTGCTTTCGTTGCGAGCCCTTCGGTCGATAGTAAAGACTCGCCCGCCCCCACACACTTAGACGAGGGACGGTAGCATTCGTGCGAATGTGCTTTCGTTGCGAGCCCCTCGGTCGATAGTAAGGACGCGCCCGCCCCCCACACTTAGACGAGGGGCGGTAGCATTCGCGCGAGGGTGCTTTCATTGCGAGCCCCTCAGCCGATAGTAAAGACGCGCCCACCCCCACACACTTAGACGGGGGGCGGTAGCATTCGCGCGAGGGTGCTTTTGTTGCTAGCCCCTCGGCCGATAGTAAAGACGCGCCCGCCCCCACACACTTAGACGAGGGGCGGTAGCATTCGCGCGAAGGTGCTTTCGTTGCTAGCCCCTCGGCCGATAGTAAAGACGCGCCCGCCCCCACACACTTAGACGAGGGGCGGTAGCATTCGCGCGAGGGTGTTTTTGTTGCTAGCCCCTCGGCCGATAGTAAAGACGCGCCCGTCCCCACACACTTAGACGAGGGGCAGTAGCATTCGCGCGAAGGTGCTTTTGTTGCGAGCCCCTCGGCCGATAGTAAAGACGCGCCCGCCCCCACACACTTAGACGAGGGGCGGTAGCATTCGCGCGAGGGTGCTTTCGTTGCGAGCCCCTCGGTCGATACGTTGCAGGAACCTTTGCTATTGGTTTGCTGCGCTTGAAAATTGGTTAATGAAAGTAAATTTACAACTTGAATCGGAAAGGTTGCGCCTGGTCACGCCCGCGGTATCGCTCTCGTTGTCATCTAGCAGCGTGTTTGATTTTTCTCATTTTCTAGCTGCGGTTTGAGATGGGCATGTTACTTGATGGTGCTTTCGCCTACAGTTACTGGATGCGCTATCTGGATGCGGTATCGATGACTCAATCATCAAAGCGGAACCTTGGCTCCTGATGCTTCCTATTCGCATTATGCCTCTTGGGTGGGCTTTTCGGGGTTTGCACTTGAAAAGATTTTGTGGCTTTGGATGGTTGGAAAAGCTTGCGCTTTGGTGTCTATTTATATTGGCCTGTCTATGCGGCGAGGGCGCTGCATTTATTGCTTTGGCTATACTTGCGGCATTTTGTAGGTGGGGAGTTAAGATGGCGTTCAAGTTTTGCACCTACTGGAAGCTGCTATCTGTCTTTCCTGACGTCATAGACCCCATTAGGGTTTCTCAGCTTGACTTTCGCTATCGTCCTCCCGTCTTGTTGGAGGGACGGTTTGTTTTGCCCGCAGGCTTTCGTTTCGCCCTCTCGTTTTGTCGGAGGGTCTGTTTTTGTATTGCCCGCAGGCTTTCGTTCCGCCCTCTCGTTTTGTCGGAGGGTCGGATTTTTCATAGCCCGCAGGTTTTCGTTCCGCCCTCTCTTTTTGTTGGAGGGTCGGTTTTGTATAGCCCGCAGGCTTTTGTTCCGCCCTCTCTTTTTGTCGGAGGGTCGGTTTTGTATAGCCCGCAGGCTTTCGTTCCGCCCTCTCTTTTTGTTGGAGGGTCGGTTTTGTATAGCCCGCAGGCTTTCGTTCCGCCCTCTCTTTTTGTCGGAGGGTCGGTTTTGTATAGCCCGCAGGCTTTCGAGATTGTCGGTGGATGCGGAGGATATCTTTCGCCCAGCCAACCGACATTCTCGTTCATCACATCAGAATGACGAATGTCTCAACCTTATTTTCGGTTGATTTCGTCCTTTGGCGCGCCGCATAATATTTTTTTTGGGGGAATTGCAAGTACTTTCCTAATGTAGCGGTTACATTCGGCTGCCTCGTTAAAAAACCTCGCACCCCGATGAAGGGCTTCCCCGGCGAGGAAAAACAGTGCAGTCGATTTTGATTACAAAAAGGTGAAAGCAAAAACGAGGAAAAACTTACATCAAAGTTTGAGAAGACAAACTAAGGGTAAAATCGGCGCAAGTTGCTTGCGTTCCATGTGTGGGCTGATTCTTCGCCCTTGTCGTTCAGCAGCCGGAATACACCCGGTGCCGCCATGCTTGCCACAATGAAAGGGCCTTGCCATTGCGATTGCAGCTTACCTTGCTTGTCCGGCTGCCGAATGGTGACCATGTCTCCAGGCTTGATATCCTTTCGCACTATCGTCTTGTCCCTGTGGTGCTTCGTTTCGGCATGGTACTTTTCAAGATTATCTGCGACTTGCAATCTTACTTCTTCGACGGTGTCGAGTTCAAGATGTCTTTGCTCTTGAGTTGTTGGGGCCATTTCGGTTCGGAAGGAGCCCAGTTTTACCTCTTCTGGGGTGACTGCTTCCTCGCCGTAAAGCAATCTGAACGGGGTGAAGCCGGTAGCTCTGGATCGTGAAATGTTGTGTCCCCATATAACCGTTGTTAAGGTGTTGGCCCACTTGCCTTTCGGCGAGTCGTGCAAGGTTTTTGATATTGCCGAAAAGATTAGGCCATTCGCTCTCTCGACGACGCCGTTTGCTTGTGGGTAATTTACTGAGGCGAAATTAAGCTTGATGCCGAGTTCATCGTAAAAACTCCTGAATTCAGCGCAGTCTAGCGATGGAGAGGGAAGGGGGAGGCGGCGCACCAGATCCATCGACTCTAGCGACGTCTTCCCAACGCGTACGAAGTTGGTTTCTTCGGCATCGATGGAAGAGAAAGACTCGGTTTCTAACTTAGACTCCGTTTCTTATTTTTCTCCAATCTTTGTTCAATAAATACAGTGCCACATCAGCAAAGTTCAATAAATAGAGGGGTAATAAATAGACATAGAAATTAAGTGAAGTCTGCATTGGGAGTGCCCTAATTTGATTATTTGGAGTCTAAAAAAAAAATTGGTTATTTGGAACAGCAAAGCCCCCCTACCGCACGCTCACACTCTCGGAGTCGTGGTTCTCCCGTTGCCCCCCGCGTGCGTTCTCTGTCGTAGCGACAGCCGCCGCCGCCGGCCAAGTGCCCACGTCGTCGTCGTCGGGCCCTTCGCCGCCGGCGAGCACCCACTAGGTACGCCTACCCTTCTCTTCCGCTAACTTAAGTTATTTGTATTCGGATCTGTTCTAATTAAGTGTAGTGTACATGTAGTATTATGTCTACTAATTTCGATTTTTTTTTCGGGGAAAAAAATTCGGGTGTACACCCATGCGGTTTGCTGGTTGCGCCCTGGTCCTGGATACTCCAAATCCATCGCGGATTTGTTAATTTTGTTTACAGTGTGAATAGCTACTGGCCTTGTTCAATTCGCGAAATATTTGGTGAAAAGTTACCGTAGCACTTTCGTTGTTATTTGACAAACTTTATCCAAACATGATCTAACTAGGCTCAAAAGATTCATCTCGACATGAACAGACTAAAAGTACAATTAATTATTTTTTTTACCTACATTTAATGTTCCATGCATGCGTCTAAAACGGGTATTGCGCAAAATATTTGGGGACATTTCGCGAACTGAACGTGGCCTAATTACTTGTTTTTCAAAAATTTATTGTTGAATCGAACTCCCATTCCTTGCTTAATATGCTTAGCGATCCTGCAGGCTCGCGTTTAAACATCCCTGGAGATGCATCCCCCACTAACCTTACACAGGCATCCTATGTGTGCTGAGGTAGTATATGGCTGTGCTTATGTCTGGTTCTGTTTAAAGCTTCTAGTTGGAATCTGTATTTTGCTCAATTTTTCATGCAGCTAATGTTGACTTGTCACCTAGATTATCGAAGCATTCCAGAAGTGCCATGTGAATCACCCGGTTAAGAAGTTCTTTGGCGAGTGCACAGATCTTAAGATTAAGCTAGACCAGTGCTTCCGTCAGGAGGTACGGATTCTTATTCTTTTGGGTCTCGTGAGAATTGATGATAACTTTTTCTTTTCTGTCCTTATGTGAGAACTGATGATGTTGGTTTTCCGCTTCCCTAAATGCTGTTTTGTTCTTTGTGAAATTCAGAAAGCTTTGAAGAGGAAGGCAAACTTTGAGGAGAGCAAGAAATTCAAAGAACGGTTGCAGGCCTATAAAAGGGAAATAGCTGAGGAAAACAAACACTAACTTGGAAGAGAAGGCAACACCATGAATTTGAATGTTCTTTTTGTCACATTCCAGTAGCCTTATTTGTGTGCACATTTTTTACAGTTCAAAATGGTTGCTAGTGATGAGCTAAGAGGCTCTAATTAATACAGTGAACTTTGGAGCTCTGAACTCATTCCTGTGGTAATGCTACTTATGTTGGTCACTCTTAAGAAGGATTGACAACCTAATGTTCTATAAGTAACACTAGGAGCTGTATATAGCAGAGTAACAGCCAAATAACAATGTTTGCACTATGTTTTACTGAATGAGAAGGTCTTCTTCTTAACGCAATGGGTTCGGGGGCTGTCTTAACCCCCGAAGGTTGAGTTTTTTTTTTTACTGAATGACTTGATTGAATTGAAGCCTTCTAGGCCTTTTATATGTTCATTCACTCCTACAAACATTCTAGAATATGACTGTCCAGATAATTTTCTGATCCATTGGAATGTCACATAAATTCAACTGGAGGCTATTTTTTTCTGTGCAGTCCTACCAGCAGCCACTGACATGCAGAAAATGGTTAAAGCTCACACAGCTCATTGTCTGGTTAGGAAATTGCATTGAGTCATGCATTTTCTTGTTCCAATATTTGTTATGTTTGCGATTCTTTACATTTGTTTCAAAGCCATCTAAGGCCAAGGACTGTTAGGCTGTTATTCTTTTTTTTTTTTGAAACGAGGAAACTCCCCATTTCCATTACTGTAATAACAGAAACATATGCTGTTTGATAACCAGAAACAGACTGGAGGAAAAGAAAAGCACCAGGTAAGCGCAGTAGGGGAAAAAAAGCACAAGGTAAATGCACTAGGACTAACCTTGGAGAATAGCAAGGTACTGGGCATTGTATTGCAAACCATTGTGTTCCTGTTCATTTCAGAGAGGAGCAGCAATAGCAAAAGGTCAATAGAGGGAGAAAGATGAAACTTACTCTGTTAAAACTAGGAGAATACCTCGCGCGTTGCTGCGAAAATTATCGGTAAAATTATACTATCTATATTTACTAACCTATATGAATAAATAAATATCACAATATATGCTAGTGGATGATTTTTAGCATTTTAATCTAGACAACTAAATATATATTTAGTAATTGATCTAGTTTGTTGATGTGAATAATTTGAATAAAAAACATAATGACATGTATTAGCGGATGCTGACATGGACACTTTGTATTGGAGGGATAGTTAGATGTGCTAGATAGTGGAGTATTCTAGTGGATGCTTGTGTAGATGCTTTGCATGGCAAGATAAATAGTTAGTGGGGCTTTCTTTTATTAGAGTTATAGATGGGCATTTCACGTTTTTTCACGGGTCAGACATCTGAGCAACCATTCTGTTGTAAGAATTTCAGTAACTATGAATGGACTTAATCAGCAAGCTTGTTATTTCTCTCTTTTTCTTTTTCTTTACTTTTGGTGCATCCATATTGTTTTTGAACTGTCAAATCCATTACATTTGTTCATGTGATGGTTTGAACCTTTTATTTTTCTTCATATACTAAAATAAAATAACTGTACACCTCAACCTACTGTCAATCCAATTGCACTACAATTCCCTGAATAGATATGCGGTGCTGTCTTGTTATATTTCTGTTCCATTCTTTTCTATTGGAACTCTTCACCATCAATTGTTTGTTGTTGACCTGTAAGTTCTCAGTAAGTTTCCATTTTTTTGACTTGTTAATTAACTGATAGAACTTTATACTTCAACAATCGAAAAGCTTTCCATTGCCTGCAATGCACTGGAGAAAATGCATCAAATGGTAATCACTCTTAATAGTTACATATATTGTATGAACTGGTCTCTCTTCATCATAATTTATATTCTGCTGTTTTCATTGGAGATTCAGTTCAGAGCTGTTTGATTTTCAATTTTTATTATTGGAAGTGCATAGACTTGGGAACAGTACAAGCATGATCACAAAATGGATATTTGATATAAAATAATTGCGTATTTCAAGGTTTGCTTTGCTCATAATAATATATTGAGAACTTCTGGGGACTAAATGTTAGGTACAAAATAACATAAACTTTTGTGAGTTCACAAGTAAAAAACAAACACTAGACAGCGCATCCCCATACTCCCTCCACACATATTTGATCTGCACATTCATAAAATGGAAAGATCCAAGATTGATCAGCGTATACTGCTGGCAAGCACCTTTTACTTGGGTTGCATGGGGACCAAAGACCCCTGTGTCTAGGTGAAAATTGTTCGGATACGGAGGCGAGCCAATGACAGTGAGCAATTAGGCTGGACCAATGAGGATTAAATGGCTTTGGTCTCTGTGAAACTAACAAATACACTTATCAAATATGGATGGATGGATGATCATCTACTGGGAGGTCAAGTTGCGTATTTGTGTTGCATTCAACTTGGCAATTGGCATACTGAATAAGAAACTGGCAGGCCAAGCCCTTTATTTATCATATGATGGTCATCATAGTGTGTAATCTTGCCCTGCTAGCAAATGACTAAATGGGGAGGCCTGATTACAGATGACACATGTTTGTCATCTGAATGGCATAAGTGCAACTTCGAAGTTCGAACAACTAGAGGCTTGGAAGCTAGCTGACAATGTTTTGCCTGTGAACGGTGGGGATATTCTTTCACCAGATTTTATGCTGGAAGAGAATTTGACATCAGTAACATTTTCTTATATGATTCCTAATTTTATAAAGAAAGATCACTTGATTAACTTGTATTTCATCAGGCGGTTAAAACCATCTGAGATTCTTGTGCCTCATTTTTTTTTTCCTTTTTACTTATTTTGAACAAAAAAAGAATATGTTTCAAAGTAGAATGGGGGCTCGAACCTCCCTCAACCACCAGTCTTGTCCAGTTGTGCTTTAGCATTATTACCCTGGAAATTTATTTATGTCCTACCTACCTGCCTTTCACCATCAGCATCCTTTTTGATTTTCAAGGCACTCGGAAGAACAAAGAAGAATCATGACATGACAACTTTGTGAGACCATTATATAGTATCTGTTAGGCTCTGAGAGTCTCTGTTGTATTTTAAGTGCCGTCCTATTGGTAAGTAATGTGGTAGACATTGCAAACAAGCCACTCCCATGTTCCTCTTGGGGAGTAGCCGCTGAGGAGCTTGGAAAGCAATCATGGAAACTATACCTCTTCTGAGTCCTTATGAAACAGAAAGGTTCAGATTTTCACACAGGTTAGTTAGACAACCTTTTCTGCTAGAGTTTCGGTAGACTTGGATGACTTAGTATGTCAATTTCATTGCTTTTCATCTGTTCTTCAAACTTTCTCATGCATCAGTTGTGTTGTGTTACTGATCTGCAAATTGCTCAGCTCTGCTATGGAGATTCATTTTCTTTGCTTTATTGAATAGTTTGTTTTGCACTACTTGTCACTTGCACTGGATTACTCTTGGAGAAATACATGTCTAAGATGGATGTCCGATACAGTCTTTTCTTGTGCAAGTGGAGCATATGTGTACTGACCCATAATTGTTTTCCTTGCTGCTGCATGTTCCCTACCTTTGAGGTAAATAATGTTTGGTCCCATGCCATGGTAAGTTTTTTTTTTGAACTGTAATCATATTAAAAGAAACAGGATATTGCTTGAAAATGGTATGAAGATTGATGCTAATATGAGAATTGTAAAATGATTGAACTTAAAAATTCAATGTTTTGAAATGGCCATGATAAAATAAGAACTTGTGTTAAGTAATGTTGCTATATATTTTTTCTATGTCCAATCTGGTCTAAATCAAGTATGATCAAGAACAGCCATGTCCTGCACACACACTGATCCTTTAGGCTTATGAAAACTCTGAGAAGTCCCTATTTGAAATTTAAAAGCCTTATAAGGTTGATGTATTGCACTTGGCACAGTAGTTATCATGCCTCAGAACTAAGTGACATCTTCTTTATGATCACTTTCTTCATCTTCATGCAGAACTGTGCTGGCGCCCTTGACAAGAGCCAGATCATATGGCAATCTTCCACAATCGCATGCCATATTGTACTACTCACAGAGGGCTACAGAGGGTGGTCTTCTGATTGCTGAAGCCACAGGGGTGTCATCTGATGCTCAAGGGATGAGTTTAATTCCACACACCCCAGGGGTTTGGACCAAGGAACAGGTAGAGGCCTGGAAGCCTGTTGTGGATGCAGTGCATGCAAAAGGTGGAATATTCTTCTGCCAGATTTGGCATGTAGGAAGAGCATCTGATATGGGTAAACATTTCTTACCTGACCCCTTCCATTTTCCTTCTATTAGCCACCATAATAAATGTGATGATGTTTGGTGAATGCTGTTCTCATGTCACACTCGACACTACCTTCCACCCGCAGGAAAATACTTCAAACTTGATTTTAGTGTTTGTTGTTCTATCAAAGCCTTCTATAGGCCATCTTGTATCTTCTGCAAGAAATCTTTTCAGGTTTGGTGCAACTGCAACCATAGGAGCCTCACCTACCCTGTGTTCTAAAACTGAACTGAAAAAAATTATTATTTCATCAACATCTCTTACTTTAGTCATTCAGCTTAATTGATTCTGAATATTTGGAACCAATGACTCTGAGGGATGGTTATCTTTTTTATTACCAGAGAAAGAACCCATCTCCAGCACAGATAAGCCTGTGGAAAAGAATGGAGATGACCACATGGATTTCCCAATTCCAAGACGCTTAACTGTAGAAGAGATCCCCAATGTAATCAATCATTTCAGAATTGCTGCAAGAAATGCTGTGGATGCTGGTAAGCTGATAGTCAGCATAATAGAAAATAAAAAGGCAAATAAGAAAAACCATCACTACTCTTTGTTTTCAGGATGAAATTTACTCTCATAATAATTAGATGTAAAAATAGAATTAATTTCTGTAAGATAGGTTCCTGCCTTCCTAGTTTGTTTGATTACAATTTACAAGTATCATAGGTTCTTGGTTTGTTCAATTACGAAGATTACATATTCTATTACCTTGCTGTACCTTCTGAAACATGTACAGGGACCTTACATGATCAGCATCATAACACGTATCAAATGTAGGTTTCGATGGGGTTGAAATCCATGGTGCTCATGGCTTCCTTCTTGAGCAATTCATGAAAGACAGTGTCAATGACCGCACTGACAAGTATGGAGGCAGCATACAGAACCGCTGCCGCTTTGCCCTTGAGGTAGTCGATGCTGTGGTGGCTGAGATTGGGTCAGACCGCGTGGGGATCCGCCTCTCTCCTTACGCCAATTACCTTGGCTGCCATGACTCGGACCCAGAAACGTTGGGTGTCTACATGGCTCAGGAACTGAACAGATACAACATCCTGTACTGCAGCGCGGTGGAACCTGAGATGGTCATGGTGGATGGCGAGATGAAAATCCCACACGGGCTGCACGAAATGAGGAAGGCCTTCAACGGAACTTTCATGGTCGGTGGAGGTTACGACAGGGAAGAGGGGAACAGAGTTGTGGCTGATGGATATGCTGACATGGTTGTGTACGGCCGCTTGTTCTTGGCGAATCCTGACCTGCCGAGGCGATTCCATCTGAATGCTCCCCTGAACAAGTACGATCGATCAACATTCTACATCGATGATCCTGTCGTTGGCTACACAGATTACCCATTTCTTGAGAACTGCGTGTGAACAAATGAACTCTCAAGACGGGGAAGCATCTACCAAAAAAAAAAAAAAAAAAACTAAGGGAGATCTGGATTGCTTACTTGAACTGTTAATATTCGAGAAGTCAAACATTTTTTTTATTTTAACTATATGCAAGTCAGGAATAAGGGTATGTGTGTGTACGAGTGTCCATGATTATACCGTAATTTGAAAAAACTAAGACCTTATCACCCTCTGTATCCATTCCCAACCGTTGAAGTTATTAATCTTTATTTTGCTGTCGCTTCTCCTATATATATGTACATGTTCGGTGGTTCTAATCGGCTTATCCTTTTTTTTTCTTTGAGGCACTATGCTCGTTGAAACTTGCAAAAGTCCTGCGGCGCGCGTACGTAATGCCGGTTTGACACGTTCCATCACCCCCTACACCCCAACACGAGAACAGAACGAATCTGAACCAGAAACGAACTAGCCAAACTACAAAACGACTGAACTTACAAAAAAAAAGCTTTATTCGTTAAAACTTATGAGCTGTACTTCATTTTATTCTTTCTCACTTAACACTATTAAAATAACCAAAATTAATTATAAATAAATTCAAATGAACGAACTAATTAACATGCTCCCTTCATTAACCAAACTACCAAAAAGTGAAATTAGTTAGGCCTGTTTGGTTCCCTCTCATTTAGTGACTTTTATAGCAATACTCTTACTAAAAGGGACTAAAAAGAACTAAAAAAAGACTTTTTCCTTTTACTAAAAGAGAACGTATCTAGTGCAAACCACAACCTTTGTGAAAACCCATGCAAACCACGGTAAAAAAATCGTTTAAATTCACCAAAAAAATCACACATGTAGATGATATGATGATACACAACCTTGTAAAATATCTTGTCCAAACTCGAATTTGTTTGTGAGTTATAAAAATAACAAATTTCAATCAGAAAGTTTTCCACATGATTTGTTAGAAATTTGTTATTTTTATATCTCACAAATGAATTCGACTTTGGACAAGATATTTTATAAGGTTGTGTATCATCATATCATCTACATGTGTGATTTTTTTGATGAATTTAAACAACTTTTTTGTTATGGTTTGCACGGGTTTTCACGAACACTGTGGTTTGCACTAGATACATTCCCTTACTAAAAAGGACTAGTCGGGGTGTTTAACAATTTATCTACGAGTGAGTGGGAGGTGGGAGGGAACCAAACAAACCCTTGGTTTGTGTGATTCATCAAGTTAACCAACCACATGCTCCCTTCGTTTATATATTGACTCATCCAAGTTTTTTTTTTGACAATGACTCATCCAAGTTAACCAACCACACATCGTACTCCCTTCGTTTCACATATCGTAAATTCGTAATCGATTTAGACTATAACATTTATAACTTTGACTATCAATCTTTAAAAAACCATATAGTTTCACAACAGGTATATACATTAGATTTGTTTTAAGTCTTAACATTCTTAACTTTAGTTATCAATTTTAAAAAAAAACTCATATAGTTTTTTTTTAAAAAAACTCAGTATTTGCTGATTTTCACAATAAGAAAAGGCGAGTTCGTCTCAATTTCGTTCGTTCGGCCGGCGAGGCCAGACGCATCTCCATCACTCCACATCTCCATGACGGCTGGACGCATCTCTATCACTCCACATCTCCATGACGGCCGGACGCATCTCCATCCCTCCACATCTCCATGACAGCATCAGTGACCTCACTCGCAACTGGCCTGGGTGTTCGGGTTACCTAATATTTTTGGATCGGGTAATGAAAATTGCTACCCGATATTAGCTCCACAAAAACAATACCCATAATTTCGGGTACCTGATAATTCGGGTTTAGGTTCGGGTATACCTGATCTACCCGAATTTATAAAAAATAGTACACTATATGAAATTTAAGTAGTAATAATTTATATATAATTTCAACAATAATTTATATAGAATTTTAACAACTATTTTAAGAGAATAATATATTACAATGACTTGTTCAAACAGAGAGAATTATATTCTAATAAAGTGATAAGTTCTAGTGTTTCACTAACAACACATGATAAATACAAAGACAAACAAATCTTACACAAACAAAGCTTTGGGTAGTTCTAGTAGTTTGGGTACCGGGGCATATTATCCGAATTATCCAAACTAATTTTGGATAATCTAATTCGCTATCCGAAGAATTTAGGATCGGGTACCTTGGGTTCAGGTAATTCGGGTCCGGGTTTGGCTAATTCATGTATGGGTATTGGGTATTGAGTATTTTACCTAGCTTACTCGCAACTCCAAGCTCTCGCCTCATGTTTTGACCATGTCTCCTTCTCCAAATTAGTCCTCCCTTCTCTCGCTATTTTCACCCTATTAGTAATCACTCGCAAGGCCCCAACAATTTGGATTGCAGCGTGGAAAAGCTGTCCGTGCCTCCTGGGCGTTCGATTTCGAGCGCCTGAGGTCAGATGCACTTGCCTGGCCGACGCTCCCATGCCAGGGCTGCATCCAAACACGTCCAGGTGAGGTGACAAGGCGCCAGGCGAAGGTCGGAGGGGGAGCGAGACAGAGAGAGTGGGAGGAAGATGACGAGCAATGACGATGCCAACAATGTCCCCCTCCTCACCCCTTACAAGATGGGCAAGTTTCATCTTTCCCACAGGTAACCAACCAACCTGCCGGAGGCTTGCCAAATTTTCTAATCGCTGAATTAGCAAGTGTCGTTTCGATTATCGCCCCCAAGAAGTTATTCGTAGGTATCCAGTATCCTCGGTTCATGCAAGTTGCGCAACTGGCATGCAATTTTTAATTAATTTGGCAACCAAAGAACCTGTTCTTTTTTCAAACAAGAAAGATGACAAACATGGCCATGGTCATGGTCATGGTCATGGACTGCAGAAGATCTCGTTTATGAACCTTTTTTTTTGCTTTGGATTGGAATATTGGATGACGGTGTTGCTTTCTCTGTTTTTATGCAGATGCCTTCTGTTGTTCCTGTTCGTAGGAAGACTAAAGTTTCCCAAGTCTCTCTCCTTCCTTCTCTCTTTTGCCCTTCGGCTTTAAGATGAGGTTGATTCTCTCATGCAAAATTTCAGATTGGGACAAGTTGGTTGGTACCAAAAACAAAATTCTGTAGATGGACCAAGATGGGAGATGAAGGAACAAAAAAAATTCACGCTGCAGCGACTAAAAGGTACCGGATTAACACCATCACCATCCTGATTGCGGAAGATGGAAGGACTGTTACTGAACATAGTGAAAAGGCAACTCTGCTATTGGAGGATTTCAAAAAAAAATGGGATGCTCTTGTAAGCCTATAATGTTTTTTAACCTAGAAGACCTGGTGCAGCCAAGAAATGACTTGGAGTCTTTCTCAAGGTCTTTTTCCACCATTGATATTGATGAGGTAATCAAACACATGCCCCCTGACAAAGCCTCGGGCCCCGATGGTTTCAATGGACTATTTCTAAAAAAATACTGGCACATTATTAAAGAAGATATATACACTATGTGCTTTGATTTCTTCAATGGCAATTTGAGTCTAGAAGCCATCAATAATTCTTTCATCACACTGATTCCTAAAGTCCACAATCCTACAAGCGTCAATGATTTCAGACCCATTTCTCTTCTAAGTGGGGTTATCAAAATCATCACAAAGCTCCTGGCCAATAGGCTGCAAGAAAAAAATAATACCTCTGATTCACTCCAATCAATATGGTTTTATAAAAAGTAGAACAATACAAGATTGTCTGGCATAGGCTTATGAATACATATATAAGTGTCAGCACTCCAAGAAAGAGCTTATTATTTTGAAATTGGACTTTACAAAAGCCTTTGATACAATTGAACATAACACAATCTTGTTGATGATAAGGAGCTTGGGGTTTCCTAAAATTTGGATTAACTGGATTCAGAGGATTCTAGCCTCTGGCTCTTCCTCAATTCTTCTAAATGGTGTGCCTGGCAATCATTTCCATTGTCGTCGAGGGGTCAGACAAGGTGATCCTTTGTCACCTCTTCTTTTTGTGCTTGTTGCAGATCTTCTACAATGCATCGTCAACAAAGCCTATCATCAAGGTCTCTTTGAGTTGCCTATTCTTTCTTTTGAGTTGGATCAGTTCCCTGTTGTTCAATATGTTGATGACACTATTCTAGTCATGAATGCTTCTCAAAGAGAGTTATTCACCCTGAAAGGTCTTATGGAATCCTTCGTGCAATCAACAGGGTTGAGAGTCAACTACAAAAAGTCTTGCCTTGTTCCCTTAAATCTTTCTCATGAAAAAGCTCAACTCCTTGCTGGTGTCTTTGGTTGTACTTTGGAATCTCTTCCTTTTACCTGCCTTGGACTGCCATTGGGCACAACAAAACCTCGGGTGGTACATTATGGTCCCATTATGACCAAAGATGAAAGAAGGCTCACGTCAACTTCTACCTTCCTGACCCATGCAGGAAGGCGTCATCTAGTCAATTCAGTTCTCTCTTCACTGCCCACATATGCCATGTGTACCCTGGAGGTGTCGGTGATAGTCATCGAGCATATTGACAGAGCAAGACGTCACTACCTTTGGAGAGGATCAGAATCCAATGCAAAGATGAAACCACTGGTAGCCTTGAGGAAATGTTCAAAGCCAAAAAAAAGGGAGGATATCGATCTTAGGAGTCAAAACAAGGCACTTCTTTCGAAACATCTGGACAAATTTTATAATAGGAAGGAAATCCCATGGGTGAAATTGATATGGAATGCGTATTATTCCCAGGGTCAGGTGCCACATGCTTCAACATATAGGGGGTTCCTTTTGGTGGAAGGATGTCCTCAAACTATGTGACATGTTCGGAGGAATTGTGAAGTGCACTATTGGAGATGGTTCCAAGGTGCTTTTCTGGTCTGATCTTTGGAATGACAACATCCTAGATTCCAAATTCCCAAGGCTCTATTTCTTTGCTAGGAATAAGAACATCTCAGTGGCCAAGTTCTTGTCTAATAACACTCTAGAGGATTGTAAGGACCTGTGTGGCCTAGAGGGGGGGGGTGAATAGGCCTGTCAAAAATCACAGCTCGAAACTCAATTAGTAATGCCCGGCACTACCGCCCTGAGCCCGGCACTGCCGCGCCCCGGCACTGCCGGCCTCAGCCCGGTACTGCCGCGCAGACAACGAGACCAAGCCTGCAATTCGAAATCCAGCCACAACAAACCAAATCTATATGAATGGAAATGTAGCACTTGGTTCTCTGAACCAACAGAACCAACTCTAACAAGCCTAATATGAGATAAGAAGTAGATCGGGCCAAACCCTAGAATCTATCACAAGCTCACAAGTATGAAGAATGAAACTAAGCAAGCACAAGAGACAAGTGATTTATCCCGTGGTTCAGCTCGCCACCAAGGCTTGCCTACCTCCACGTTGTTGAGGTTGACCACTTAGGTCATGAGCTTTGCAACTCTACCTCGTTCTCAAGTCAAGGAACCAAATCCTTGAAGTGAGGGGTAATAATACTAGCTTCACAAGTGGTTACAAACCTCCCTAGGCCGCCACACAAGTTGGCAAGGCTCTAGGGCGACGCCTAGCCGGCTAGGGTTCCAAGAACCCAAGAGTAATAGAAGCAAATCCACCGGCTATGGCTCAAATCAAGTGCTCTAGGAAGTAGATCTCAGCTAGGGCTTCTCTTTGGTGAAGGTTTGAGGCTCTAACTCACTTGGAATCAATAGGAATCAAAGATTAGGTGAGAGAGAGCTTGGGGGCCTTCAATAGGGAGAGCAAGCCTTGTCTGGAGGTAGGAGAAGAGTTATGGTCGTGGGTGACCGTTGGGGTGGCAGGGAGATGGAGTAAATATCCCCTGCCTTCCAACGGTTACAACAAGTCGCGACAGTGCCGGCCTTAGCCCGGCACTGCCGCGGCCCGGCACTGCCGCGCCCTGGGTGGCACTGCCGCGCCTACCAGTCAGACAGAGATAGATCCTTGCTTCGGGTTGGGCACCTGCTTGTGCTATGTGTGAGACTGAGCAGAAGGTAAACTGGTAGCCTTCCCTTTCTTGGGGCGCGACACTGCCGGGGCCCGGCACTGCCGCCTTCTGGCCCGGCACTGCCGCGGTCTGTGCAGGCTGAACCGTACCAATCTGACCCTTCTTCTCAAACCTCACACACTCATAACCATTCACTGTCCTTCTTCCATTAGTCTTGGCTCCTTTTTCGTGCCCCAACCCATCTTTTATGGAAGGACGTCGTCCATTCTTGAACTTGGGCTTGCTCTTCTCCTGAGTCTTCTCATTTGCAATTGTGGGAGACTTGACACAACCATTTGCAATGATGTTTGTCAATCTTGCTATCTCCTTTCTCATGGCCTCCATGTTCACAAGGTTAGTGGAATAGGCATTCAAATCAACATTATAGCATTTTCCACAACCTTCACTAGTGGAGGGAATAGAAGTGACATTTGCTTTAGGGAGAGTTGAGTTGCTTTCCCAAAGAAGATTATATTGCAGCTCAAGTTCTTTGTGCTTTTCATCCAAGCCACAATACTTTTCCTTGAGTGCAATATGAGCCTTCTTTAGGGAAGCATGTTCATCTTGCTCTTTGGCCAAGGCCTCGTGCAAGACGTCCAACTCACTTCTCTCTAATGCAAGAGCTTCCTTGCAAGCAATGTAGAGGTCCTCTTGTTTGATGAGAGCATCCTCACTTATTGCTAGCTCGGCTTGTACACTTTCTAGTTCCTCCATTAGCTTAGTGATAAAGAGTTTGGTTTTCTTATCCAACCTTTTAGTTATCATATTTATTTCTTCATCACTAGAATCATCATTACTAGAGGAATCACTAAGTTCACTACTAGAGATGTCACTAGGTGGAAGAGAAGGTTTAGGAGTGTGAGTCTTTTTCACCTTCTCTTTCTTGGCCATGAAACAAGTGTAGGAGTTGCAATCATCATCATCGGACAAGTTGTTGAATAGTCTTAGTGAAGGAGATGACTTTTGAAATGCTATTGTTGCTATCTTCTCATCTTCTTCACTTGAGGTTTGTGCGGTTGAATCCCATTCATGTCCAATGTGAGCTTCTCCCATGTATCTCTTGTTGTGTTTCTTGTGAGTGCCTTTGTCATCTTTCTTGTCCTTGTTGAAGTTGTTGTCCTTCTTCTCATGTGGGCAATGAGCTATGAAGTGTTCGGTGCTACCACAATTGTAGCAAGTTCTCTTCTTCTTGTTTAGAAACCTTCTCTTCACAAATTTGTAACCTTCCTTCTTGAGCCCCTTGCGGTATCTTCTCATGAATAGGGCTATATCACCAATTTCTTCAAATTCTTCACCATCACTTCCACTTCCACAAGAGGATGATGTGCTGTCCTCAACTTCAATTTTCTTCTTTTGTTGCTTGGGTTTGCTTGTAGAGGCTTGCTTGCTTGATTTTGCCTTGCTTGATGTTGCTTGCCTTGATGGCTTGCTAGCCTTAAGTGCCACATCTTTGATCTTCATCCCATCTAGCCTAGCTTGCAACTCTCCAAGCTTCCTTCTCTCATTTGCCTCTTCTCTTTGCATGTCAAAGGTGATAATCCTCCCAAGCACATCACTAGGTGTGAATTGCTCAAACTTCTTCTTGTCTCTAATCAATGTCACTACGGTCTCATTCCTTGGTGAGTATGCCTCCAACATGATCTTCACAACCTTGTGATCATTGATTTCATTTCCACCTAGCCCTCTAATCTTGCCAACAATGACCATTAATCTATCAAACATCTCTTGTGGGCCTTCACCATCACAAATCACAAACCGGTTGAGCTTAGCCATCAACAAGTCAATCTTGGATTGCCTCACTTTGTCCACTCCCTCATGAGCAATGTGCAAAGTGTCCCAAATCTCTTTTGCAACCTCAACTCCCATGACCTTGTTGTACTCATCACCATCCAAGGCACTAAGTAACACCCTAGTGGCTTGGGCATTGAGATGAATGTTGCGGAATTCATCTTGAGTGGGACTCTTTGGATCAACCGGTGCTTCAAGTCCATTGTGCACTATCTCCCAAATACCTGGATGGAGACCAATAAGATAGGTCTTCATAATGTGCTTTGTGACGTAACGACCCTAATCCCATGGCCCACTGATCACTATCAACCACTGACAGTCGATCCGTACAGCCAAGAGATTAAGACCGGGTTCGCCACTGGGCTACATCAGTGCCCGATGTCCGCAGGATCAGCTCACAATTCAGTTACAATCTCTTGTATCTGCTTGACTTTCTCTTCCATATCTTTAACCAGGTCAACTCCAAAGAATTCTCTTTCTCCGGGCTCAGACCAACTGAGGGGTGTACGACAACGACGACCGTACAGTGCTTCAAAGGGTGCCATTTTGATGCTCTCTTGGTAACTGTTATTATAAGAGAACTCTGCCAAAGGCAAACAGTCATCCCAAGTATCTGCGAAGGTAAGAACACAGGCTCTCAACATGTCCTCCAGCACTTGGTTGACTCGCTCAGTTTGTCCATCTGTTTGCGGATGATATGCCGTACTATGTAAGAGCTTGGTTCCAAGTGAGGTATGGAACGCTTTCCAAAACTTGGCGACAAACTGGGTACCACGGTCAGAGACAATGGTCTTGGGTATGCCATGAAGCTTCACTATGTTGTTCTTGTACAAGGTGGCATACATGGGAACGGTGTAACTGGTCTTCACTGGCAGAAAGTGAGCTTGCTTAGTGAGTCGGTCCACAATTACCCAAATGGAATCAAAACCTTTCTGGGTCTTGGGTAGTCCATTGACAAAATCCATACTAATGTCGTCCCATTTCCAAGCGGGTACTGACAAAGGTTGCAATTCTCCTCCAGGCTTCATGTGTACTGCCTTGACTCTTTGGCAGGTATCACACTGAGCGACATACCGGGCAATCTCAACCTTCATTTTAGTCCACCAGAATCTCTGCTTTAAGTCTTGGTACATCTTGTTGCTGCCGGGGTGAATAGAGAATCTGGTCAAGTGTGCTTCATCAAGGATTAACTGTCTCAATTCAGGCACCTTGGGAACTACTAGGCGGTTCTTGAACCAAACAACTCCTACATCATCGATCCTGAAACAATCAGTCTTTCCAGTCTGGACCTTTTCGATGATGTGCTTGATTCCAGGGTTATCCTTCTGAGCAGCAATGACTTGATCCTTGATGGTTGTTTCGATGCTGACATTGTTCAGGCTTCCTTGCGAAATTATTTCGATACCCATCCTTTCGAGATCATGGCACAAGGAAAGATCATAGGGCTTCGTCATCAGACAGTTGCAGTGTGACTTGCGACTGAGGGCATCGGCAACTACATTTGCCTTACCTGGATGGTAATGTACTTTGAGATCATAATCTTTAATCAGCTCAAGCCATCTTCTCTGCCTCATATTCAATTCTTCTTGAGTGAAGATATACTTTAGGCTCTTGTGATCCGTATACATATTGCAGATACTGCCCAACAGATAGTGACGCCAAATCTTCAAGGCATGCACGACTGCTGCTAGCTCAAGATCATGGGTTGGGTAGTTTTCCTCATGTCGCTTAAGCTGTCGTGAGGCATAAGCAATTACTCGTCCTTCTTGCATCAAAACACAGCCCAAACCAGTACCAGATGCATCACAGTATACATCAAAGGGTTTCTCGATATCTGGTTGAGCTAGGACTGGTGAGGTAGTTAGCAGTTTCTTCAAGGCTTGAAAGGCTTGCTCACAGGCTGGTGACCAAACGAAATCCACGGAATTCTTCAACAACTCTGTGATAGGCTTGGCGACTCTGGAGAAATCTGGGATGAAACGACGATAGTATCCAGCCATTCCCATGAAGCTGCGAACTTCGCGGACAGTGGTAGGTGGCTTCCAATCCAAGATATCTGCCACTTTTTCAGGGTCAACTGACACACCTTCAGCGGACAGGACATGACCAAGGAATTGAATTCGATCTAGCCAGAATTCACATTTACTGAACTTGGCATACAGCTGGTGATCTCTGAGACGAGAGAGAACGATTCGAAGATGCTTGGCGTGATCTTCAGGAGTTCTTGAATAGACAAGGATGTCGTCAATGAACACGACTACAAATTTATCGAGCTCTGGCATGAACACAGAGTTCATGAGATACATGAAATGAGCGGGGGCATTGGTCAAGCCAAAGGACATGACCAAATACTCATAGAGGCCGTATCTGGTGGTGAAAGCTGTTTTAGGAATGTCTTCTGGACGGATTTTTATCTGGTGGTAGCCAGATCTGAGATCAATTTTGGAGAACACTCTGGCTCCAGATAACTGGTCAAAAAGGAGGTCAATGCGGGGCAAGGGATATTTATTTTTGATGGTGACCTCGTTGAGTGGGCGATAGTCAACGCACAGACGAAGACTTTTGTCCTTCTTCTTCACAAAAATAGCAGGACAGCCCCAAGGAGATGAACTTGGGCGAATGAGACCCTTGTCCAATAGCTCTTGCAATTGGATCTTCAGCTCTGCCAACTCTCTGGGAGGCATTCGATAAGCTCTGCGGGATATAGGAGCAGTCCCGGGCTTTAGCTCTATGGCAAACTCAACATCACGGTCAGGAGGCAGACCGGGTAGATCTTCTGGAAAGACATCAGGGAACTCACAGACCACGGGAATATCCCTGACTTCCGGAACACAGGCGGTATTCAACTGGGTGGTTGCTGGTTTTTGAGGCATAGGAAGTTGGAGAAAGAGTTTGGAAGTGCTGTTAGGAATATCCACTCTCACAACTCTATTCAAGATGTCTATCATGGCTTTATACTGACACATCCAATTCATGCCTAAGATGACATCTATCTCTTGATTGCGCAGTACTAACATGGTGGTAGGAAAGACATGTTCCCCCAACATTACTGGTATACCGCGGACCACTTCCTTAGTATTTATCCGCCCTCCAGGCGAAAGTATACAGAAACTTTCTTTTAACTCCCCCATGGGTAACTCATGCTTGATGACAAAAGTGCGACTGATGAAGGAATGCGATGCACCAGAATCGAACAAGACGACTGCAGGATGATTGGCAACAGGGAACCTACCGAGCATGACGGGCTCTCCTTCTGGGATGTTACTGACGGTGGTGGAGTAGACTTGCCCGTGCTTCTTGACAAACTTGCCCTTCTGGACGTGCTGCTGCGGTGCACGGTGCTGCTGCTGTGATCCTCCAGGGCCTTTCTGTGCATGCTGGGCATTCTTCTTGGGTTTTGGGCAATCGCGAGACCAGTGACCAACTTGGCCACAGTTGTAGCATGGATGGTTGTAAGCTGTTTGTGGGGTGGTGATACGAACACCTGGGGCGTTCGGCTGAGTGGCACTTTGCTGGTTGGCATTATGAGTGGTGGCCGCGGTACGAACGACCACTTGCTGATGGGGATATGGGGCACGGTTTTGGTGGTGACTGGGGTGGTAGATGATTCTTGGGCGCTTATGGTTGCTGGAGAAGCTGCTAGACCCAGCCTTCTTCTTCTTCTTCTCCTCCTGATACTGGCGGTTACTTTCCTCGAAAGCGACAGCACGGTCAACGACATCATGATAAGATCCGTTGAGGTTGTTGGATAGACCTCTGCGAATCTTAGGGTGCAGACCCCTAAGGAAACAATCTCTCTTCTTCTCATCCGTGTTGACATAGTCGGAGGCATACTGGCTCAGGTGGTTGAACTGACCCACATACTGCATCACTGTGGATTCCTTCTGCTGCAGGGCTAGGAACTGATCAAGCTTCATCTTCATCAGACCTGATGGGATGTGGTGTGCACGAAAAGCGGTGCGGAACTCTTCCCAGGTCAGCTGGTGTCCTTCAGGCTGGGCAGCCAAGAGGTTGGCATACCAAGCACTTGCTGGACCACGGAGCTGCTGAGAAGCGAACCGAGGCTTCTGGATTTCAGTGCATCGGATGAGACCAAACTTCTGCTCCATGGTGCGGAGCCAATCATCAGCTTCGAGGGGTTCGTCGGCTCTGGTGAAAACCGGTGGACGGGTTTCAGTGAACTCCACGTAGGTGGTCTCTTGGTTGTGACGACCACGGTGACCAACATTCTGCTGTCCTTGGTTCTGAGCTATTAGGTTGGCAGCGGCGGCCAAGGCTGCAATGGCATCTGCCAGGGTAGCAGGAACTGGTGGAGGGTTTGGAAGGTTGGCACCTCCGGAACTTCCGGCTCCAGTGCGGGTGTTCACAGGCATCTGTTAAGAATTTGGGAACTTAGCATCCAAAGATTGCTTTTGAACGAAACTGACTGATAAGATTCATTGATGTAAGGGTAGATAACTGATACAGAAGTTCGATAGATAGCTACTAACTGACAAAGGAAAGGTACAAGACACGATACAGACTCGACTAGACAGAAGACCAACTAACGTCCCAAACCTAGACTAAGGCTGTAGGTGAGCAGATGGTACAGACACAAGGAATCTAGTCGTCATCGATGATGATCATCTCTTCATCGTCATCTTCATCTTCGATGATGAGCTCAGGCTCTTCCTCCTCATCTTCATCTTCAACGTGAACATCTCCAGCAGGTTCCATTTCTACATTCTGGACTGGCTCATGTTCTTCTTCAGGTTCCTCCACGACTCCATCTTCTGGATCCTCAGCAACAGGTGGAGCCACGGGGTGAAGTTGGTTGTACAATTGATGTACCTCCTCATGAAGTATATCATTGTACTGCTCAATCTGGGCAGTGTATTGCTGCAGTCCCTGGAGTTGGGCTCTGGTGACATCTTCGCGGGTCCAAGCATCGTTGCGCTGCTCGATAGCGCGAACTGTGTTCCGATTGGCCTGCTCCAGGGAAGCTCGTGCCTCATAAAACTCCATGCGAGAAAGATAGAAGTCATGCTCCATGTTCTCCATTTCAGCCTTTAGATTCTTGATCTCCTCCTTCAGCTGCTTGCGGTTGCGGCGGGACGAGCGACGTCCGTTGGAGGATTCTCCAGTCTCTTCTCCGGTGCGTGGCGCCAGCTGGTGACGCGGCACACCATGCGGTCCAGTCGACTTGCGAGCAGTCCGCTTGAGGATGACCATATCTGGACAAGAGATTATAGGTGAGAAAGGCTAGCAAGAAAAAGGTAAAGGCATACTAACCCAACCGACTTAGAGAGGAAGTTAACTTAAGTGATAATGACATGATGCATGATTCGTTCCTACGGAACAAGGCAATGCCACTACTAAGATAAGGTACATAGGGCTTATACAAGTTGTCTTGCTACTAGTTGCCAAAGACAAGATGAGATGAGAGAAGCAATTTGGACTCAAAATAGTCAAGTTTAGTTTTTGAACTTAAAAACCTTTTGAAATTTTCGCAAAAAGATTGCAACGTCGTAGTGAGATGCTCCGATACCACTCTGTGACGTAACGACCCTAATCCCATGGCCCACTGATCACTATCAACCACTGACAGTCGATCCGTACAGCCAAGAGATTAAGACCGGGTTCGCCACTGGGCTACATCAGTGCCCGATGTCCGCAGGATCAGCTCACAATTCAGTTACAATCTCTTGAACATTTTGACAAATAACATCGGAGTAAATAGCGGAAGACTTAAATAACAATAGTTTTACAAACCAGTGTTCAACATAAACTTAAAGTGAAATTATTACAGACCATAGTTCAAATAGAGTTGGCAGGGTAGCAGATGACAACAACTAAAAGATAAAGATACATCACCCAGCCCGAGGGTGAATAATCACTCATCGGCCTCATCGGCCTCTTCCTGAACAACAGTCACACAGCAGGGTCCGAGGCATACTGAGGAGTCTGCCATACCTGCAACATGGGTAAAAGAACCCTGAGTACAAAGGTACTCAACAAGACTTACCCGACTAAAGAAAAGGGAGAAGACTCAGGAATGCAGGCTTAGGGTAGTCAAGGTAAGGCTTAAGCAAGTTCAAGTATTTTGCAGAAAAGCATTTTTGGTAAACCTCATTTTTATTTTGAAAGATTCGGTATTCCTTGTTCCATCATAATCATTCATGATTCATTTTACATTTCAAAACAGACCTAGTTGAGAACCACTCCCTGTTGACAGTCAGTGACTAAGTCTCCATAACCGAGGAGCAGCGTTAATCCGGATAAATAATACTCAGCTGAGGATCCCTATCCACACTGCATATGTAGCACCCAAGCTTGCATATGCCAACTCGTCTACCACGATTCCTCCAAGATTGGGCCCGGTCCTACGCCACCCGGAAGTACAGTACACCACTCCAATCCGGGCCTCTAACCCACGTGGGTACATGCTACTTCCGCCATCTCTCCACTCCCAGTGCGCGGTTGTCGGTCCAATCAAGGATTCCTCGGAGCCGAAGCTTTCCGTAGTATGTGAATAGTTGCAAGTCTTAGTCAATCAGGCCCCCATACAGGTGGTCCCTAAATTTTCCAGCCAGCGACAAGCACCTCGGGACTCTAACCCAAGAGTACAGGTCCTGTCAGTTTTTCAACCCTGTCCCGGTCGGTGTCAACTGTTGAGTCCCGGACTACAACATGACGGCACCGTACGCAAGGACAACCTCTCCTTCCCATTGACTAGGTACGGATCAGATACTTAGCCAATGGTGGGAGTAAACCAGAAATTCCCATAAATATTCTTAAAGTGATCACACCTTTGAAATTGGCATTTTTATTGCAAATCTATCATATAGCATTGCTAAGCATTTTTGCAACTAGTTTTTGAAAAGCAGGTATCGGGTGTATCATTGGTCAAGGTAGATAATGCATCAGATAGGGTTTCACTCAACTCCTATCAACCTAATGCAATACTTTAACTCAAAATATTTAAAGAAAACATTTATAAAAGCAAGGTAGGGTTAAATGCACCGGGGCTTGCCTTGGACGGCAAAAAGAGTAGACTCGGGGTAGGTATAAGCGTCGGAGCTCGGGGTTGCCTCGGGGACAGATCCTTCGGTGGCTACCTCGACTTCAGGGCCTTCTTCGTCAACTATACGGATGCAATGATGAATGCTCATGAGAATGGTGATATGGACTTAAGGTGCAAGACAAACCACTGATTCAAGATTACTCTTAGGCAAGGCATAATCGAAATCTAGGTTGAGCATAAAAGTAACCATTTCTTCCTTAAGCAAAATTTGATTAAACTAGACTTTATCATAACTATCCTAAGCATCAACCAACATAGCATCACAAACATCATAGACCCAAGGGTAGGGGTCTATGAACATCAAGCAATCCCAAAAGTCACTTCACAGGGCATTCAACGCTAACTCTAATCACCTTTTCTATTTTCTTAATTATTTAAAAAGGTCATTTTATGAAGGTGCTCCAAAAATTACCAAATTAATCACACAAGTTCATTAGAGTACAACTATATGGCAAAACAAATTTCATAAATTTTGGAGGTCATTAAGGTGCTCAATTAAATCTAGACATTTAATTCACAAAAGGCACTATTCCTTAATTAAAATAAAGCTCAAAAATCAACTTGTTTCAAAAGACTTCAAAATTTCACCAGAGACTTGTCATGGCATAACTAGCTCACAAAAAGTGATCTCATAAATTTTGGAGTTATAAATCATTTTCTAAAAATCCAAAACCATCATTTATTAATTAAAAGGGAGATTTTTCATTTTCAAATTTTTGCACAAAACTCAAGTTTCATATTTTTATAAAATACTTCAGAGCATGAAGAGTCTACCACAAAAATTTCAGAATTTTCGGAGGTCTACAGAAAATCACACAAAAAAGAGAAAACAGAACACTATTCATATGTAGAAAATAAAAAGGAAATCGGAGCACGGCGGTGCTCTGCTCGCCGGCGGCGACCCGAGCGCGGCGGCGTGCTTACGCCGGCCAACCTGGGCACTCCGCGGCAGAGCTGAGGGCACGGGAGGCAACAGGGAGCTCACCGGCGTTGATAGGGCAGCTCGGTGAGGGACGGGGGTGGACGGTGGAGGCGGTCGACGGTGACCGGCGGACGACGAGCGGCGGCGATCGACACTCCGACGACCCTGAGCACCAAACAAGTCCACAGGGGCGGGGTTAGAGTCGCACGGGAGTAAGGAAGGTGATGCGGTGGTCGGAGGGAGATGATCAAGGCCGGAGAGGGAGTATTTCACGATCCCGACCTCGACGGGCTTCTCGCCGGAGATGGGAACGGCGAGTTACGCCGGGCAACCAGGGACGGTAGAGACCAAATTGAGGAGTGGGGAAGCTGCACGGGCTCAAGGCGGAGCTGTTGAGCTAGTTGGTTGAGCGGCGGAGGGTTCGGACTGGGCTGGCCACGGTGGCGGAGGCGGTGAGTGAGGTCGGGCTCCGGCGGCCTTCTTATAGGCACGGCCAGGGGACGGTAGAGAGCTCGGAGATGTGTGGACGAGCTCGGCGAGCGCGTGCGCACTCGATTGCGCTCTGGCGGGGGTGATGGCGTGCAGCCGGGGCTCGGGCGTGTGCTCGCCGGCGATGGCCACCCGGCGGCGGCGCGCAGAGCCCTGTAGGGGACGGGAGCGCGGGTCAGCGCTCGCGTGCGGGCGCGGAGGGGACCAGGGGACATCGGCGACAGGTTGAAGGCGTGTGGGGAACAGCCAGGCGCGCGGCGCGCGAGCTGCCGGCGGGGCGCCATGGCCGGGGCCCCCCCCCTGACCCTAGGAAGAAGAGGAACAGTGCTAGGGAGTAGGGTTTGACTTTGGCTGATCTCTGTGTTTCGCAAATTTCTCCCAAAATTTGAACTGTGCGACAAAAACTCAAAACACCAAAGTTGTTCAGAAAAAAGAGATCTACAACTTTGTCAATATGAACATTTTCAAATTCCAAATAGTTTTTGAACAAATTTGAAAACAGTAAAGGGGACACTTTTTCAAACTTGATTCAAATCAAAATTACTCTAGATTTTAAACTGAAACTTGAAAATCTGTAAACATGAAAGTTGTTCCTTTTATCAAAACCTACAACTTTGCTATTATACACTTTTCCAGAAACTCATTAGTTTTTGAACTCATTTTGAAAACTGAAAAGGGGACAAAAACTGGAGTTTGATTGAATTTGAAATAACTCAAAACTTTGTACTGCAACTTGAAAATTTGTAAATACCAAAGTTGTTTCTCTTTGACAGATCTACAACTTTGCTTTTTGGGCCAATCCCAAATTTTGAATAATTTTTGAATTACAAAAAGAGGGATAAAATCCAGGGTTTGGGAATCAGGGTTTTGCAAAAGGGATTTGAAATCAAATTCTGATTTTTGAACTTTGACCAACACAACAACACTACAAGACACCAAAGGAACAAGAATTACACAAAGCTAATCACAGAGATGAAATTACCATTTTGCCCTAGTAGAGAGAAGTGGGCTAATTAGGGTTTTTGAAATAGAGGTAATTCACATAAAATGATACACTTAGCAAAATGCATACACATGAAATCATGATTAAGATGCTTAATGATGATAATGAAGGTATGTCAAGTTAATTACATGCTAAACACCAGAGGTGTTACATGCTTCCACTTGGCAAAGTTAGTCCCGTCGAAACGAGGTAACTTGCCCGCGGGCACATTGATGAGAGGCCTAGAGTCATGGTTAGTCATAGAGGAATAGTTAAAGGATACTTCTCCATATGACTTCTTCATCTCCTCCTTCTTCTTCTTGTTGTCCTTGAGCATGTAGGAGAAGTGATTGTCTCCATCTTCGGTGCTACTTGAGTCATCACTCAAGTTCACACTTTTCTTTGCTTGGAGCTCTTCCTCCTTATTCTTCTTTTCTTCTCTTCTCTTGGCTCTTTCTTCTCTTCTAATCTTTCTCTCTTCTTTTCTTGGAGCCTTATCTTCTCTTGCTTTGCGAGTCGCTGCATCTTCTCTTGCTTTGGCTCTTGCTTCTCTTCTCAACCTTCTTTCCTCCATTCTTCTTGCGAGCTCTCCGGCCGACACATCCATTTGAGGAAGTGCCTTCTCACTTGCTGTGGAGATGCTTTCATTGCTGCTAGTGGTGTGCATTTCCAATTCGGGTGTGGGTTGCACAATGCTAGCGTTACTCGTTCCTCCGTCGGTGGCCATTCTCTCGCACGGTGAAGTGCTGTGTGAGAGACCAGGCTCCGATACCACTTGTAAGGACATGTGTGGCCTAGAGGGGGGTGAATAGGCCTGTCAAAAATCACAGCTCGAAACTCAATTAGTAATGCCCGACACTACCGCCCTGAGCCCGGTACTGCCGCGCAGACAACGAGACCAAGCCTGCAATTCGAAATCCAACCACAACAAACCAAATCTATATGAATGGAAATGTAGCACTTGGTTCTCTGAACCAACAGAACCAACTCTAACAAGCCTAATATGAGATAAGAAGTAGATCAGGCCAAACCCTAGAATCTATCACAAGCTCACAATTATGAAGAATGAAACTAAGCAAGCACAAGAGACAAGTGATTTATCCCGTGGTTCAGCTCGCCACCAAGGCTTGCCTACCTCCACGTTGTTGAGGTTGACCACTTAGGTCATGAGCTTTGCAACTCTACCTCGTTCTCAAGTCAAGGAACCAAATCCTTGAAGTGAGGGGTAATAATACTAGCTGCACAAGTGGTTACAAACCTCCCTAGGCCGCCACACAAGTTGGCAAGGCTCTAGGGCGACGCCTAGCCGGCTAGGGTTCCAAGAACCCAAGAGTAATAGAAGCAAATCCACCGGCTATGGCTCAAATCAAGTGCTCTAGGAAGTAGATCTCAGCTAGGGCTTCTCTTTGGTGAAGGTTTGAGGCTCTAACTCACTTGGAATCAATAGAAATCAAAGATTAGGTGAGAGAGAGCTTGGGGGGGCCTTCAATAGGGAGAGCAAGCCTTGTCTGGAGGTAGGAGAAGAGTTATGGTCGTGGGTGACCGTTGGGGTGGCAGGGAGATGGAGTAAATATCCCCTGCCTTCCAACGGTTACAACAAGTCGCGGCAGTGCCGGCCTTAGCCCGGCACTGCCGCGCCCTGGGCGGCACTGCCGCGCCTACCAGTCAGACAGAGATAGATCTGAATTCAGTGCAGCTGTCTTTGGTTAGGAATAAGGATGGCTTGGGTTGGTTTGAGCACATGTCATTCAGCCATAGCAATGTATTTGCATTCCCCCTTGATAGTACGACATTCCTATAACTCAAATTCAAATGAAAGAGCTTGATAAAGCACTTTGAGTCCGGATCCGATGAAATATAGCATGAGGGGTCCACCAACACATATGCACCATCCTTTCTTATCATTAACCTGCTTGTCATCTTCATAAATCTCGTTAGTTCTCCAATCGTGTGGTCATTATCACCAAAACCCACAATTAGGGCTTGATTGCACTTACAAGGACCAATTTCACTTGCCCCTACCAGAGCCGGCCTTCCAAGAATTTGAAAGTCTTCAAGAATTAATCCAGGATCTGCAGGCTGATCAAAATTCAAAGGACTCCTGGGAATACATTTGGGGAAGCAAGAACTACTCCTCATCAAAGTGCTACAACTTTGCTTACAAGAATATACAACCTCCATCGCCTTTTCTCTGGATTTGGAACTCAAAATGTTGTAACAAACTTAGAGTTTTTTTGTGGCTCCTCTTGATCGACAGACTGAACACACAGAACATTCTAAAAAGGAAAAACCATAAACTTCATGGAAACAACTATAGTTGTGTTCTATATAGTAACAATATTGAAGAAACTACAGTTTATTTGTTCTTCAGCTGTTCTTTTAGTCGAGCCTGCTGGCAACACCTTGGCATAAATTAGGACTTCACACTAAATTTCCTCTGGGTGATGCAGCAAGCCAAGGTCCAGCATAACAACCCATTTTTATGGAGACTTTCATCATTGCCACCTGGCAGATTTGGAAGCAGAGAAAAAACTTTATTTTCTACAGAGGCCGACCATCATTTGATTCTTGGAAAAGCTCCTTCTACGAAGAAGTTAGACTACAGGCTATAGATTTAGTCCTGCTAAGCGCTCTGTCTTCCTTTCTTGTACAACTGCTCTAGTTTAGCTTTGTTTCTCTCCCCAAGCTCTTGCACTACTACTCTAGTTTAGCTCTGCTGCCCACCTCAGACTTGCTTCTCACTCTTCTCTTTTTATTTTTATTTTTTATCTCCTCTTGTACAGAATATTTGTTGCTCTTTTTGTTCAATAAAAAGTCTATAGTGGGGGTCTCCCCTGCTGTATTTTTCGCTCAAAAAAAGAAATGCAATTGAAGTTGGTAAGCTCCTTCCCCCCACATTTTACACTCTAAAGCTAATAAGATTAGTCTACAAAGAAAGAACAAATGTTTCTTGACTTTAGTCAGACTTATTTATCAATCGAATTAAGATTGGTAGAAAACTAATATTGCATACTAATGTACTTGTGGATTATTGTGTTCAATGGTTTGGTGGCTACATGTTAGTTTATTGCAATCCTAGTCCTGAGTCCTTACTTCGTAATAAAGGACAATCAATCTGAACTCTCCCTGTGTTTGTGTAGGATTTGATGGTGTTGAAATTCATGGAGCTCATGGTTACTTGATTGATCAGTTTCTAAAGGACTATGTTAATGATCGCACAGACTTATATGGTGGCAGCTTAGAGAACCGTTGCCGGTTTGCAGTAGAAATAGTTCAAGCGGTAGTTGATGAGATTTGAGCTGACTGTTGGAGTATAAGTGAATTTCCCACCTCTCCCCATCAACTTATATTAAGCTTTTGGGTTGAACTGGTTGGTGCATGCAACTTAATATGGTATCAAAGCCAGAGGTCTCGAGTTCGAATCCTGGTAGGCACCATCCTGATCCAGTTATCGAATAAACTGACTACCCATTTCTTCCATCAGATGTCCAAATGTGTGCCTTTTCAGAAAAGTTGAGATTTTAGATCCATGTAGCTACCATTTGTGCGGAATATAAGGTCATTGATCTCATTGCTTGGAAGTTCATGTGCATGGATTTATACAGTTCTCTCCTTAATTAGTACTTACAACATTATTTTTTTCTACATAAATACTCAGTTATAAACTATAAGTCATTTCAATAATCTTGGAGAATCAAAGCACTTCAAGTTTGACTAAAGTTATAGAAAAAAACACAAAAAATTATGAAATCAAATAGTTATACTATGAAATATAATTAATAAAGAATCTAATAATACTTAGTTTGTATGATAAATGTTATTATTATCGTCACAACCAACAACCCAGCATAGCCACCCCACCAAATATCTTGCACAGCATAGCCACCCCACCAAACATCTTGCACACATATTTGCCCCCTACACACTTGAAGGGTCGAGATGGCGGACTAGAGGGGGGTGAATAGTCCTTTCTAAAATTAATCGCACCGGCTAACCGAAACAAATGCGGAATTAAAACTATCGGTCTAGCCAAGACTACAACCCTATACTTATACTCTATGACACCTTACAAAATATCCTAAACAATGCAAATAAGGTGTCGAGCTAGCTAGAGCTCACCTAACCAATTCTAGAAGCAAGGCCACACAAACCTATGCAACTAGTACTTCAAACACCGGGGAGCTCCTACACAATCTAGTAAGCAAAGCACAAAGCTCCTAATCTCACTAGCAATGCTCAATAACAAGGCTACACAAGCCAAATTAGAGAGCTCAACTTAGCTACACAAACTAAGCAATGTGACTAGCAAGACTACAAGTCAACTAGTCACTCACGAGATCAACTTCTATGCTACACAAGCAATGAAAGTAACTAGCAAGCTACACAAGCTAACTAATTACAAGAGCAACTACACAAGCACAATATATATGAAAGTAAAAACAAGCTTGTGTAAGGGGAATGCAAACCAACGGGATGAACAAGGTTGACACAGAGATTTTATCCCGGGATTCACTTGGTTTCCACCAAGCTAGTTCCCGTTGTGTCGACCACACACTTTGGTAGTTCGGTGGCTAATAGGCACCACACCTAGCTCGACACTCGAGCGCCGCAAGAACTCACCCACAAGTGAGGGTAACTCAATGACACACTCTACTAGAGTTCCTCTTCGCGATCCCCGCGGGGTGAGCACAATGCCCCTCACAATCCTTCTCCGGAGCCACGCACAATCTTCACGTGGGCATCAAGACGGAGACTCGATCACCAAGCCGTCTAGGAGGTGGCAACCTCCAAGAGTAACAAGCACCACCAGCTTGCAACACAATCACCTAGTGCCACTCGATGCAATCTCTCAATGCAACGCACTAGCGATCACTCACTCGCTATCGATTCACACACTAGCGAGCTCAAGCGAGTTAGAGGGCTCCCAAGCACATCCACACAAGCCACAAAGGCTCTAGAGTGCTCAGCCACAAGCCCAAGGCCGGTTACCAATGATATATATAGCCCCAAGGGCTAACTAGTCGTTATGCCCCTTCACTAGGCATTCTGCGCAAGCATCGGATGCGCCAGTGTCGGGGCCAATGCTCCGATGAGCACCACGTGTCCCCCTGCTATGAAATAGATCTATTAAATCCCAACGGCTAGTTCATTTCCCGCGCTAGTTAAAGTGGCATTGGAGCGTCCGATGTTGGACGTGTCGATGCCAAGCATCGGACGCTCTGATGCCTTTGCTCAATTCTGCGTAACTCTGCTCTCACATCGGATGCATCGGGACCCAAACATCGAACGCTAAGGGCTAGCGTCCGATGACACACCAGAGAGGTTCCAGAACGCTCCCAACCACATCGAACGTGTCAGGTGAAACCACATCGGACACTAGGCCTAGCACAGAAAGCTCACGCCACGTCACTGCCATCGGACGCTCGGACCAGCGTCTGATGCATCCTCTGCAACATACTTCAACTAGGGTTTCCCATAGGACGCTCGACCCAGCGTCCAATGCCTCTCGGTCCAGCGTCCGATGCACCCAGAGCATACTACTTCATCTCCGAAAACCGCTGAATCCTGCCTCGCAAGCTCCGCAGGAGGAATAGGGACAATACACTAGTTTCTCCCACTTCTCCAAACACATCTATCTTACAACACAAGTTCTTCTCTAACAACTTCTCCTTTGCAAATGTGCCAACACCACCAAGTGTACAACATCATGTGCATGTGTGTTAGCATTTTCACAATCATTTTCAAAGGTTTTTCACTTGCACTTACCACACCACTCGATCCTAGAAACATCGCAATGTTAGATCGCTCAAGTGGCACTAGATGACCGATATGCAAACAAGTTTGCTCCTCTTGATAGTACAACCATCTATCCTAAATCCGGTCATAAACTTCTCTACACACCTAAGACTGTTGAAATGAAATGCCCTACAAATATACCTTTGCCTTGCGCATTCCATTCCATCTCCTTCGATGTTGATGCAACATATGCACCAACCTATCATCAAATAATATGATCCACTTCATATTATCACATGACCTCCATAGTCCATCGATCTTGACCTCACTTGCTCTTCACCATTGTTGCGGTCCTTCAGCGCCAAGTCTTTGCTCAAGCCTCCCGACACTCGGTACCAACGGATTTAAAGCCTCCAACTTGCCCTTCACCTTCGCAACCGGTCCATCAAGCCAATTCTTGCCTTGATCTTCACCATCTTAGCCGCATGACTCCATGTTATGTCACATATGAAATAAGCTCCTCCATCGCATGCATGAGTCTTGCAACATCCTCCAAGCCATTTCACCTCTATGGCATATGTTGCTCACACATGATCACCTGTGGACTAATCATCTGTGTAATTCACTTCAAACGCATATTAGTCCACCTAAGTTGTCACTCAATTACCAAAACCAAACTAGGACCTTTCAACACCACACATGCAAGCACACGTGCGTGCGCGCGCGCGCACACACACACACACACACTCCTTCACTCTTAAACCCTACAGAGAGCGCTTCGCGATCATCACTCTCCAATCACAAATTCACCCAAATCTGTATATCCCTCGACAAGTATGCTTTTTCCTTGTGCTTATCTATTAATGGACTCTAAGGTTATATGAGGTATGAAACAAAGAGACTTAGCGGTTAGAGGTGCAGTGATGGCTATGACATCACTATTCTATGGCATTGGGCAAGGCAACAACAGTTGCAGTGCCTACCTCATTCCTTTATACTGTCAGATTTTGCTTGTGATTTACAATAGTTGTTGGATTCCTTCAGCATCCTACCAACTAGTTAGAGGCATGTGAAGCTTTCAAAGATCTTTCAAAGCTTTCAAAGATTATGTAGACTATAGGAAGAGGAAGTACACTGATGAAAAGGAAGCAAAAAGCTAGGGAAGGGCAGTCCATTAGACCAACTTTAAAGTGCAAATGATGCCAATCTAAAAGGTGGAAACTAGGGTGTAAGTGAAAGGATGGAGATGCCACCTAGGGGGAGGATGAATAGGCGCTTTTTAATGTTATAGAACTTGTAGTGGATTATAGGACTAGAGGTCTGATCTAGATCAGAGGTCCGGTTATGCCAATCTAAAAAAAAGCAAAAGTTAATCAGATATCTTGTCCAGGTTAGAGGTCCAATATTATATAACATAATACAAATCGAGAGGGATTAAGCCTATTTAATTGAGTCTACTTGTTAACCAAGGGTTGTTGGAGATGTAAAGAGTTGATTTTTCCAAAAACCTACAACCACAAACATAATAAAAAGCATATTAAGTGGGAACCATAAATCAAAAACAAAACTCATAAATAAACAAATGAAGTGAAGACATGAGGATTTGTTCTCCAAAGCTAAGTTTAACTCCTTAAAAAGAAGGACCTACATCTTTGTTGAGGAAGCCATGAGTGACCACCAAAGCTTAAGCTCAAACTCAATCTTTTTTAACCCCTTTCCTCAATCCACTTTCATGATATCTTTCCTTGGAGGCGATCAGACCAGGGCATTCAAGGACTTTTCTCGTGGCTCACCACAAACATGGATGCTCGCGGGACGACATCTAGCCATCTTAGAGGTAAGAGCAACGTCATGAACCAGTTGAAGCCCACAAGTGATCTAGTATGAATTATCTCTCTTACTATCAAACACCAGACTCTACATTTCTCACAAATCATACAAGTCCCACAAAATAGAGAGGGGAGATCAGCCACAAGTGAAGAAGGTAAGGGAGTTCATATATATACTTTCCCTCCCTCTGCTCCCAAAAAAACTAACCATTATAGTGCAGACTCGTATTATTGAACCTTTGATATGGTTATCACATGCTCAATCTTAGATACAAAATGTTCATTGATCTAACTCAAAATTGAATCTCTGATCATGATCACATGTCTCACAGTCTAGTTAGAGACCACAAATTGGACACTGGTCAGAGTGATAAGATGTCTGTCCCACAAGTCAAAAATGTTCTTAGGAGAATCTCCTAGGGTTAGAGAATTGCATGTACGATGGGCAAGATAAAGGCATCCTATCAGAGTTGTTATGCTTAAATCGGATATTTGGTGCAGGATAGTAAAATAGTCATAACTTTCTATTTCAGACTCCAATTTTGATGGTTTTGGACTCTAATAAAAGCTTATTAGAAGGGATATCAATCCCAACCAATAACAATATCCAAGACCACAAGTACGTGCAAGTGTTGTGAAACAAGTATTCTCTCAAGTTAGCACTTGGGTTTGTTTAGTTTGAGCACCAAGTCTTATCAACCACCCAATATTGCATCCCTCTTAATAGTATGTTATACTTATACTTAATACATAAAGTACAAATAATTTCATGAGCTTGCATGTATCTTCATTGCAAGAAATATAATTTTGCAAACGGTTTGAAAATAAACACCACATGAGAGTAGTGAGTATCTAACAAAATAGTTTCATTTTTTCTCCATGGACTTCATCATGAAATTAGCTCTTTGGGAAAAGAGAAGTAGGGGCACATGATTTGTTACAACATGACAAGCAAACTACATATAATAACCTCATCAGAGGTATCACTAATGGATATTAGAGAGACTCTTGGATTTAAGGTAAGTAAAACACATTATAAAAGTGTAAGAGCTTGTTTGGTTTGACATCAAACTTGTATGGTCCAGGCAAAAGATCCCAGGCATTCATTTTCATGTGACTGTGGGTAGGATTGTTGTCTGGCTATTTAGGGCAGGCAGCATCTAAACAACCTCTAACACATCCTACTAGTTTAGTTTACTATTTTTCAATTGAGCCTAAATATATTTTTAGCGACTCAATCCACACTCTCTTTTGGATCAGACTCTGTTCTCCTACGTGTAGTCCCACGATGGGAGATGACACCCAACCTTGCAATCAAGTCGAGAAAAATCAATTAAAATAATTAATGACATGCTAATTTTAGAAAACACAAAATGATTGATTTTAGGTAGCTACTGTGGTATGGTTCTCGTATATGAACCGTGACTAAGGGCTCTTGTTAGATTTGAATTCTAGTCTACCTCAACTTGTTTAGAACTAAAAGGTTTTTTTTGTTGTTGTTGATGTTGATGATGATGTAGTACCGTGGTATGGTTCTATTTTATGTGTTTAATCTTTTTATAGAGGAGCCAATTTTGGATCCAAAGTTTACATGTGCTCTTGAAGTTTACTTTTACTACTCCACAAGTTTACTACGTAGTTCCTGTTTAAAGAAAGAGTGGTAGTTACTCTTGCTGTGCAGCGGTGGTATAATACTAGTAGAAAGTAGAAATACTTGTAACATGACAACCGAAGAGATATAACTAATTTGGTTCAACCAAAAAAAGACATAGTGGTAAATAACACCAAGCGCAAATTGGATTGCACCAAGATAGATGAGTATTTAATTTGCCAAATTGAAGTTGGGATGATCTCACAAAATACGAGTGAAAGGAAAATGGACTTCAGACCATTTAACTTTGAATTTTGGTGTTTGATGAACAACATAACCAAATTGGACTAATGTGTTTGCAAGTGTTTGTTTTGTAGTCCAATAGGGTATAAATGTGACTTGGACGAAGGCAATAAGGTGATTTGATGATCAACACCTCAAGAAAGACATTTGAAGCTCAGTAGAAGACTCTCAAGATCAAGCAAAGTCCAAGCCACAAGACTGGAACTAAGACGGCGCAAGAAATCATGAAGAAACGAAGAAGAAGGTACATCGGACGCTGCATCGGACGCTGACTTACAAGCGTCAGACGCACCGATGGCAAACCCTAGCTCAACTCAGCACCAGCAGAAGCATCGGACGCACCGATGTGAGCACATCAGATGTTGCGGTAACACTGTGCAAACCTGCACAACGTACATCGGACGCGTCGATATACATCGGATGTTATAGGACACGAGCGTCTGATGGCTATGCAAAGAGGTTCCAGAGAGGCTCTGAAAACATCGGAGTATCAGGTGTCGCCACATCGGACGCTGTCCGAATCCGACGTGACTTAGTGCCAGGTCAGCAACTAGCTGTTAAAGTGACATCGGACGCGCGTCCGAGGAGCATCCGATGCTACGCCGAAAAGTTCGTCTTTGGTGTCCAACGGCTCTATTTGGTTAGGGCTCTATATATACCCCCATGGCCAGCCAAAACAATAAGGTTGGAGCTCAAGAAAGTGTACCAAGTGTATAGACACATATTTAGTTGCTCTAGCCACCAAAGTGCTTAAGTGATATACTAGGTGATTAGTGTAGGTACTTTGCGAAGTGCTTAAGCTAGCGATGGTCTAGGTGTTAGGCCTAGTGTTTAGTGAGGTTTGCATACCTCTTACCTACCGGTGCTTGCGCACACCGTTGTTGTACATCGGAGGGGCTTGTAGTCTTGCGAGACCACACCAACCGTGTTTGTGGTGTGGCCGCCACCGTGTACCGAAGGGAACAAGGCCTGCGGCGGTTCGGCCGGAAGCTTGACAGTGAAGACGGCGGGGAGCGGTCTGAGAGAGGTTTTGCCATGAGTGGCTTAACCGAAGACTCACTTGCGCGTGGGGAAGGCCCGAAGCTATTCACAGAGTTACCCGACCAGGAGCTTGGCCCTTGCGAGGGATTCCTTGCGAGATGCTTCAACGAGGACTAGGGGGAAGCTTGCGCGCTTCTCAATACCTCGGTAAAAATACCAAAAATCGTCGACGGAAGTTTGCATTTCTACCTCTCTCTTTAGCTTCCGTATTTATTTTGCTACCTTGGTTGTGTGTTTTACCTTTCCTAGCTTGGATAGGCTAGTTGATAGGTTTGGAACCTAGGTTGCATAACTCCTTTTGTGATAGAGATAACAACACACCTGGCAAAAACCTTAGTTGCACTTTACATAGTTTATCTTCTTGCATGGGTTTTGACTAGGTAATTTCGCAGTTGCATCGCGGCCGACCTGTGGCTGTGGTGCACCGCGGGCGTGGTGCGGCCTGGTTCACCAGCTGAAGCGGGCGGGGAGGACGGACGGAACTGCATCTGCAACTGGCCGACGGACTCGACGAGAGCAGAGAATAAATAGTGCAGCCCGCCAGCCCGCGGGGCTCCGCCCAGTTGTGGCTCCGGCCCATGGCATGGATCGCCTATTCGCCTGTCTGCATCAGTGACACCTCACACCTCAACCTCAGCGCGACTGTTCCATCCTGACTCCTGTCTGCCGCCTTTGGTCTCTTTCCTTGGCGATCTACAGTATGCAGCAATAGTCCGGGAACGCGCCAGATTCATTGAATCCTCTCTACCTGCCGTCGTCCTTTTTGATAACACACCTGCAACCATTGGTTTCACTCCAAAGGCATCGTCGTCTTCCTCTGTGCTTGCCAGTTGCCACTCGCCATTCCTAACACCGCCGCCCCCCTCCCCCTCACTCCAACCTCCGGCACCGCCACCTGCACACGGCACACACAACTTGCCAGCATAAAGAGAGGTGCCCAGGTAAAGCTAGAAGAAAGCAGCACAAACGGGGAGGAGAGCAAGGACGATGGGCAGCGGCGGCGCTAACACTGTCCCCCTCGTCACCCCCTACAAGATGGGAAAATTTGATCTTTCCCACAGGTACGCCCTGGCCGTTGCTTTTTGTACGTTTGGACCAATTCCTTGATCCCCTATCAGCAAACAAATGGTTTCTGGTTAATTAGTTCCCCCCAAGAAGCGATTCGTTTGGAATCCTCGCTCGTGCGAGTTGGGCTCCATGTGTGCGTCATCAAAGCGGCCAAAGTAGCGCTGCTTTTCCCTAACCAGGAAGATGACAGCCCTGGCCGGCATAAGATCTTAGACTATCCATGTTGTGATTTTCACGGATTTTATTATGTGGATGCCGTGTGCTGTTCATCGTAGACTAGGTTCCCCAATTCACTGTCCCTTCCCTTTCTTTCTTTCTTTTTTTCTCTGCCCTTCGGCAAGTCGAGGGTGTGTGGATGCTTTGCAGGACGCAGCATCGATGTGGGTCCTCAACGTGTGTCATCATGTTGATACCATACAAAGTCGATGGTGAGTGTAAGTTGTGCTGAAAGCGAAAGGTTTGGTTGGGGGTATCTCTGAATTTCGCATGCGTCATTTATGTGGAAGAGAAATTTCAATCCAAAATTCTACGGCGATCAAAAGAGTGGCTTAGACTTGTGCTTTCAAACAGTTGCTGTTACCAGTTCTTTACTCCAGAATGGAGTTACAGTTGGCAAACCAAGTGCGGTGAATCTTAATTCTGTTCACGTAAGGAGGTCTTGTGGATCTGGAAATGTGACGTGTGTATCACCAATTTACAAAGATCCATCTAATCCTGACAATCGCCTTTCTCTGTTTGTCTAGGGTAGTTCTTGCACCACTGACGAGACAGCGGTCCTACGGCAATGTTCCTCAACCTCATGCCATACTGTATTATCAACAGAGAGCGACTAAAGGAGGTCTTCTAATTGCTGAGGCCACGGGAGTGTCAGACACTGCTCAAGGGTGCGTCTACTAGACCATCAGGGATATGGCTGCTTGAAATCTGTGTGGTCATCTTGAATTTCATTTCCTTATTTTGGTGGATGTCTAAATACGATATGTTTTCTGTATGCATACAAGGTACAAAGACACGCCTGGCATTTGGACCAATGAGCAAGTCGAAGCGTGGAAGCCAATCGTAGATGGGGTTCATCAGAAAGGAGGGATATTTTTCTGTCAGATCTGGCACGTAGGGAGAGTCTCTAATTCCTGTATGTTTACGATCTCCCGAAGCTAAATTTAATGGTAGTGTAGTCAACTTGCAAGAAAATTGGATTCCGATTTATCCACTATGACTTCATGACAACATTAGTTATGGTTGTCAGTTGTCATAAACCAAGATATTTATGTGCTCATACTATTTCTCATACAGTTTTTGTAAATAAAAGTGCCATTATACCAACAAACACTAATTGCTCTGATGCAGCTTTTCAGCCTAATGGGCAGGCTCCAATTTCAAGCACTGATAAGCCACTAAAACCTCAACTGAGAGCCAATGGTATAGATGTGGCTATTTTCACGCCTCCTAGACGCTTAGAGACTGATGAAATCCCTTTGGTCATCAATGATTTCAGGGTAGCTGCTAGAAATGCAATTGAAGCTGGTAAGCTCCCTTTTGCACTCTAAATGTTCAGATTATCCTACAAAGAACGAACAAATGTTTATTTACTTTAGTCTGAGTTATGTATCAATCAGTCGCAAATTTGCGCACACAGGTTCTTAGAATATCTGTTCAATGTTGAGCAACTACTAAGTAGTTTACTGCAATCCTAGTTCTAACTCCTGAATAATACTAAACTGAATGTAGGGTTTGATGGTGTTGAAATCCATGGAGCTCACGGTTACTTGATTGATCAGTTTGTAAAAGATCAGGTCAATGATCGCACAGACAAATATGGTGGAAGTTTAGAGAATCGTTGCCGGTTTGCACTAGAAGTAGTTCAAGCTGTAGTTGATGAAATTGGTGCTGACAAGGTCGGGATGAGGCTGTCACCTTTTGCCAGTTATTCTGAAGCACCGGACTCAAACCCTGAAGCTCTAGGCCTGTATATGGCAAATGCACTGGATAAATTTGGAATCCTCTACTGCCACATGGTGGAGCCGCGGATGGCAAAACTTGGTGAAAAATTTGAAACCCCATACAGTCTTCGGCCAATGAGGGATGCTTTCAAGGGAACATTTATAGTTGCTGGGGGCTACAATAGGGAGGATGGAAACGATGCAGTCTCCACTGGGTATGCTGATTTGATTGCATTCGGCCGCATGTTTTTGTCAAATCCTGACTTGCCTCGAAGGTTGGAAATAGATGCTCCCCTTAATAAGTACAACAGAGAGACATTTTACATCCCTGATCCAGTTATTGGTTATACTGACTACCCATTTCTTTCACCAGATGTGTAAATGCCCATTTTCAGCAAAGTCCTGCTTAGATTGAGTAGCTAGTTGTAACAGTGGTATCAGAGGAATAAATCATTGGTCTGGGTGCCTCATTTTCATGTATATGGACAAAGCAATATGATAATTGAATTGTGCCTCAAATCTTATATAGTAGTAAAGAGATTGAGAAGGAGGTCGATCAGTTATGAAATCTGCTTAAAAAGCCAACCTGGTTTACCTGCAATTATCATGATCCTGTTCCTGTCGTAGTCACATGGGGCTCGCATGTTTCCTCCTTTTACTTCCACGTGTGCCAATAGTTACTGCTAAAGTCAATAAAAGGTACTGTATCTATCTTAGTGAAATGTTATGGCAAGTTTTTCAGCTGTTTTTCAAATTCCACTAGTTATTAAGCTTATCAGAAAAGTAATTGCTTAAGCATGTATTGAAATGATTGGAAGTATGATCGCACCTTGTTGTTACTAAAGGGATCAGGCTTAGGGCACTCACAATGCAGACTCTATCATAGAGTCTAAACCTATTTATTACACTCCTATTTATTGTATTTTGCTGATGTGGCAGTGTAGTTATTGAAGAAAGAGAGACAAAAACTAAGACTCCAAGTCTTATTTAGACTCCAAGTCTATGATATCTTCGAGTTAATAAATAAACTTAGACTATGTAGAGTCTGCACTGTGAGTGCCCTTATAGATCAAGGGAACCTTATCTCTTAGCTTTAATCGTGGATATCACTACCTAGAGCAGATGCACCAGTCTCAAAAAGTTTTTATTTTTTACATCAACACGGTTCTAACATGCATATTTGACACTAATTCGTGCTATGTGATATTTTGTACATTGGCATGTACAGAGGCGCCTTTGACAACTAATTTATCTATAATGTTTTTAAAATCTATTAGAGTTGTGATACTGCGAAAGGAATTTTTCAGACAAATCTGCACATATCATCTTTGTATGGCCAGTCTAAATATACAGTGATAGTATTCCTTTTGCAAGATCCAATTAACGCAGATAACACGAGCACATGCCCACCCTTATGAATGCACACACGTACACTATACCCCTATGAGCTCCTCCGAAGAACTGGTTTAAACCGGCAAATCTCGAGATTGACGAAGTCGTCACAGACGCCTCGCTTTCGACGAGCGGTCTACCACTGAAAGAATAGCACCGTTAAATTCTAGAATAAATCTAGAAAAATAAGAGCGTCGTATCAAGTCAGCGATTTGTACCCGGATAGGTAGATTTCACCACAAGCAACTCAAGCAGTTGAGCTACGCTCCGTTCACAATATACAGTGGTATTGATAGTCAAAGATTAGGAGTGTTTGATCGTATCTATTTCAAAACATCACTTATTTTAAATTGAGGGAATAGTAAAAAGACAGCATTATTAGTCCAAATGAAAATAAAAGTTATATGTAATGGCTCATGCTTGTTGCTTTCCAACTTTAGCATCTTGGGAGTGCTAGAGTTTCCTGTGTTAATTTTGTGAAACTTTTAAGTGATGCTATAGGCTTATAGCTGCCACTCCCGTTGCATAAGATAACTTCTCATAAAGTGTAGGGTAGATGCACTAAAGCAGACCATTAACTTGGATTTTGTTTGCTGGTAATCACTACTAGATTTCAGAGAGAACCTTTATGTTATTTCTTATAATTTCTACTCCTTTTATCCTGAAATACATGATGTCCAAGCAATTTAAGACCAAATAAAGAGTTTGGCAAATAACCAAGGAGATGTTTGGATCTTTCACTCAACCTTGCCTCACCTTATTACTAGGTAAGGATACTTGTTGGTACAACCATAGAACACAGAATCCTTACTTTACCCAGCAATCTCGTCTGCTATGGCAAGGTTTCCCTTGCCAGCGCAGGAGAGCTAAATTGACTCTCCTGTGCAAGCAAGATCATATAAAATCTTCCTTTATAAAAAGAACTACTTACAAGAAATTATACCTATATAAAATGAGAAAAATACCTTCGGTGATGCATGCGGCAACGACGCTAAAACCTTCAGAACAGGTCAGAAGTAAACCTTCGCTCAAAGCAGAAGAGGGGCAACACTCCACGGACGGGGAATGGGCAAAAGTGAAACACAACACCATGGAATGACCGTATTTATAAGCGCAAGCCAGTGAGCAGTGGCTATTCAGAACACGAATCCGAGATTGCAGAAATCCCCCAAAACTCACAATCACGTCACCAAGAAAATAACTACGACATAGCAACAAATCACCAATCTCAAAGAAATGGCCATCCACTTTTGTGGACGTCGAATCCTCAAGCCCAAGCAACGAAGATGCTTCACCTCTTATATTATTTGACTAGGTTGCTGAGAGTGAGAATATCAAAGGCTCGCATCCGATGAGGAAGAGTGATAATAGTAATTCAGTTTCTTTTTCACCCTATTTCATTATATTTGCGTTAGTATCTTTGTTATTACCTTTTGTTCTTATTGTTTCGGGACACCCCCCCCACCCAGGGGCGAAGCCAGCTCAGTACTAACCATGGTGCACACTCCATCAAATATAGAAGAATGTATAGAATTTTAAAGGAAATATATGGAAAATTTTGAGAAACATATTACTAAAATTTTATATTGCCATGGTGCACGTGCACCAGGGAAGGCCAACCGGATTTTTTTTTCAAATTTAATCCTTTTTAAATAAATATTTTATTATTAACCCTTCCTGAATAATATTTTCAGGCGGTAGCCCTTTTGGTCGCGCCAAGCCGACTGGCGCGACAGTGCCACTTTGTCGCGCCAGTGCCGTTGGCGCGACAAAGGCGCCACCGTGTCACGGCGCTGTTGACCGCGTAGGGGTGGTGGCCCGCCTGTCGCGCCACATGCACTGGCGCGACAGCATGTCGCGCCAGCCGCGGCTGGCCTAACGGCGGCCAAGTAGTGTGCCCCACTACCTGTCGCGTCCAACGGCCCGCTTTGTCACGCCGGGCCGGCTGGCGCGACAGGTGGGACCCACAGCGGGGATAGTGGCACCAGTAGTGGTCCCACCTGTCATAGAGAGTAGTCGCGCCAGCCCGCTTGGCACGACTACTGTCACGCCAGGGCGGCTGGCGCGACTGGTGCAAATAAATGCAGCGCGCCAGCAGCCCGCTCCTTCTTCTTCCTTTCCTTCCTCCATATCTACCCTAGCTTTCTCTCTCATCTTTCATTTCTATACTTTGCAATCTCTTGTTTTTTTATTTAGTCTACAAAATCAAGTTTGGTTTTCATTTCTCGTTTGTAGGGATCGTGTGCTCCAGGTATGCCTCTTTGGTCATCTGATTTCTGTGTATTTTTATTGATTGATTTACACTGTTGTGTGGAGAAATGCGTTTATAAAATTGGTATAATTTGAACTAGTTTGTGTGATGTTATACAATGTATGATATTTTTATTTAGTATGATGTTGGTTTGACACATACTATTTAGGTTTTGACGCTTACTGTTGTAGGGTTTTATTATTCATGGATTATTGCATTATGGTAGAGTTTGAGTTTGTTACTGGTTTGATGGTTGTGGCAAATAAGAATTAGTTCATGCATGATATGGTTGGATTTTGCATTGCACTATACCATCACAATGTGTGTGATAGAGGGCTAAATTACTATACGACTAGAATGTTTAGGGTTTATATGGTGTACGAGAAAATCAGTGTAGGTGTCATTCGATTTAATATGTATGTATGGTTTGGTTTGTTGTCGCAGATTTGATGGCATTGTCTAACAACATGGAATTTGTGCACCATCCGCCGAACCATGATGACAAAAGGGCCATTCCCACCAGCCGAACCGACACCAAAATGCTTGTGTGGGTTACCTGCATTTGTGAAGCAGTCAAGACATCCACAGTCTTCTGGGCGTGCCTTTTACTGCTGTCAACTTCGACGCCGTCCCGCCTCCCCTACTAATGTTTATCTAGCTGGATGTGACTTCTACCAGTGGATCGATGGTATTGAAGAGTTTGATCACCACCTCATGTACTTTCCATACGACCCCTGGAAGAGCTATCCATATGGTGAGTTTGTTCGTTGGGTCGGTCCACCATCGAACCCACCACAAATGACGACAAAGGAGAAGCTTGACGCTACATTATATCGGATTTTGCATCCTCCAACTTGCCATTGTGACAAGCCTGCCGTACTTCAAAAGCCAAGCAAACCTGAAATGTTTATTCCCTTCTTCAGGTGTGGTCAGCAAAACGATGTACGTGTTCTTTCGTTGAATCGATTTTACTAGGTGGCATGAGTTTCATATTATAACACTTGACTCTGAATATTTTCATTTTCAGAGAGGTTTCCCAAGATGTGACTTTGAGGAGTTCAACTATGGACCGAAATCGCACTGGCCTTCTCAGCAGGATGCCATAGACTTCGTATCTGGCACGAAGCCATGGCCGTGCTTGAGTATGCCAGACATCAAGTGCAAGTGTGGTATCCTGGCTCACGGAGTTGTTCCATCCGAGCTTGGTTGGGGCCACTATTGTGGCAATGCTTATGGGGGGCCCAATGAGCGCTTTGTGAGTTCTTCGAACTCCCCATAGAATTATTGATTCAGCTTACGTACTCGCTTTTGTTTTCTCATAAATTTATGTTTGTTTAGGAGGGGAAGTCATGCGATTGGGAGGACTTCCCTGGCCGTGGACAAATAATTGCGGAATTGCAGTTGACTGTCCGTTCGCCTTACCTGAGTGAGAGGAAGAGACTGAAACTCCACAGCGCCAGGTCACAAGTGCGGTTTAGGTACAGTGTGCTCATGCCATCGATGGAGACGTGGAACAAGCTACCTGATGACTTTGATCGCGCGACCGATGGAAAGTTCAAGAACAAGCATGACCCCGAGGAGCTCATTAGATTCTGGCGAGTGAACAAGGAGCGCTATGACTTTATGGATGAAGAGAGAAGGAGGGAGATTGACTTCTTTTGGAAGGCGCGTGAAAAGGGCATTGCAAAACAGAAATTGAGTCGCCAGTTGTGTGAGTATTGCATTTGGTAATCATTGTTTCATTTATTGGCAAGGATGTAATGTTACACAAAATTGTTTCATTTCGGTTGTGTAGTTCCAGATTCACCACCGAATGATGGACATCTCCCGGCACCTAAGGAGAACGACGATGATGTTGACGACGACTATGGCGGCCAAGTTTGGGATTATGACTATGACCCGGACGATGAAGTTCCTGAAGACGCGTGGGACTATCCCCCCGACGACTATTAGGACTTTCAGTTATGGTTTAGGATGGTTCACATGGGTGTTCTTTTGCGGTAGCTCATAATATATTTTGTAATTACCACCCCTAGGCTGAAGTTTCCTGAAGAAGAGGCTGAGTATTCCGATGACTATTTGGACTATCGATTTGGGTTGACGGAACAATGTAATTGGGTCATGTTGTACGAACTATTTTGTGTGATATGAACTCATGGACTTATCACTTGCTCCGTTGTATATTTTGTCTCATAGATACGTCATTTCGAGAGTTATGTATGTATCGTATCCTTGCTAGTTGGCATGTTAATTCCAAATAAAAAAACTTCAATCATTTTGATTTGTTCGAGGGGATAATAAAAGAGGTACGATCTATCTCTAAATAATACCAGGAATACTAGGAATCCAAAAGAAAGGTTCTTCTATTCTTTCAATGACGTATCTTGTTCAAGCCAATAAATAGAGCTGGGGTTATAGTTAAAGCAGCCAGTAGAAAACCGAACATCTAACGCCATTCAAAAATGAAATTTTCGGGGTTTGTCGCGCCAGTCTGAGTGGCGCGAGAAGCCTGTCGCGCCCGTGCCACTGGCACGACTAGTCGCGCCTAGTTGTAATAGAACCCAGTAAGGTTCTACTTTGGTGGACTTCGGGTCTGTCGCGCCAAGGTGCCTGGCACGACAAGCTGTCACGCCAGCCTGAGTGGCGCGACTATCACGCGCCCCGCTACAAAACCTTGCTAGTTTCTATCACTTGCAGGCGCGACTAGTCGCGCCAAAGAAAATGACGCGACAAGCCCTCCAGTCACGCCAGTTCCACTGGCGTGACTAGTCGCGCCAGGTTCAAATAGAATCCAGTAGGGTTCTAATAGATGGGTGTATTGTCTGTCGCGCCAGTTTCACTGGCGTGACAGCTTGTCACGCCGTCACCCTGGCGCGACAGTTATTTACACAGTGTTTTTTGCATGTCAGGGGGCACTGTGGAAATGGTTGTTTTTTATTTTATTTTTCAAACCTACTGGACAGTTTCTGGTTGTCAACACATATATTGTGTTAGCACATACAAAACAAAACACACACATAGACATAATTTCACAGAGAGTCAACACATAGGATATCCCATATATAGAGTCCACACCATAGACATAATTTCACAGAGACTCAACACATAAAGTTTTAGTACACACATAGGATATCTCATACATGTCCACACCATACATAATAACACATAGAGTCCACACTGGCGGGCTGGACACTGGCGACCTGGATGATCAACACATAAAGTTTTTTCATACACTAAGATGGCGAGAAGGGTTGAGGAGGTCGACGCCGGCGGCCTGGATGTGTTGGTTGGAAGTTTGGAGTCGCGCCGACATCAGAGCGGTCACGTGCACGTCCTCGCACATTGCGTCCTTGCCCCCGACGAGTGGGTGGCTGTGAAGCCTACATACAACATGAGATGACCTGAGTCTGAGTCATGGAGTAATAGTATTAAATGTGTGTCAAAATATGCACCTGAGTTTGAGTAGGTTCGGGTGCATCACCCAATTGAGAGCCTCCCATCTCGTCATATGTAGGGTCACCTTGCTCATCATCCGAATCGTCGTCATCGTCGACGGGACGTGGACGTGCACGAGAGCTTTCAGGTCTGTCACTTGAGGTCGGGAGTGTTAGACGTGGTTGAGGGACTTGGAGGTCTTCGGCCCTCAAGCAACTCATTTTGCGCGCCATTCTTTTACAAGCTTTCATCACTTTCTACGAGAATTATGAATGGACATCAAAAGAGAAAAATATAGAGTATCATAAACATGGACTTTCATAAATATTGAGTTTTAAAAGTATCGAGTTTCCTAAATACCTGTGAGAACTCAGCTAGAAGGGAGTTTGCTTGGCCCCCCGATTGTCCAAGGTACACACCGGCCTCATTTGACAAGTGTCCTAGCTGTGTAGCCTAAACATAATGCACAGTAACTATAACTTGGTTCTAGGTACTCTCACAAAAAAGAATGGTGATGCTTACCATGTAGTGTTGTAGTGGAGCTCGCTGGGGTTGGACTCCTAGCCTTGTTATTTCGTCATACGGGTCATCATCGTCAGTGTCTCCTTCGGTGATTGGAACAGCGGAGAAAGGAGGGTGCACTTGGATTCTTGTGGACCTATGGAGCCACACCAAATACTCACGGTGCTCCCTTTCAACGGACCGTGGACCACTGGTAGGATGCACCCTCTCTCTCGACTCCCACTGAGCCACGTATGCAGAGTGCTTTGTCAGCCAATTCTGTCCACTGAACCTTTTCCTCCTCGAGCACCTACATCGAAATAAATGAGACAATGGGATGTTGGGTCAACGACGATCAAATGGACTCAACAAACTTACTCGTGCAACTATCGGGTTGTCCCCTGGTGCTCTGGAGGGAACTCTTGCTTCCTCCCGAACTGCTTCATGACCCTTAGCGGCAAGTGGTGCTCCACGACGTAGTAAAAGATCATTGGTACATTGTTGCGCCACAACTCGATGTCCCTTCGACAAACAGTTGAGATATTGAGCGTTTCAATCTCTGCCCTTTCATATGGCCTCCATTCAACCTGGTAATTAATGAAAACAACAGATCTTCTCAATATGTTCCAATAATGATTAGGAAAAGCAATAAGTAGTATGAACAAAGTACCTGTTGAAAAGTAAGAACATCCAAATCATTGGAGTATTGGACGTAGCGGCGTTGTGGCTAACCTCGAACTGACTTCACTTGGGTCCAAAGGTAGCATACAGGTGGACGAGCATCTTGATGATTCCAAGGCTACAAAATTTAACAAGTTAGTGGACATGTTGATGCAAATAGTTATAAGAACGAGAAAAAGAACTTGATCAACTTACCCAAACTTCACCTCTAAATACACGACCGATAGGAATGCGTTCCCAAATCCAAATCTGAAGCAAATATGTGCACCCTCCGAGATTTGATGTAGCACTGCCTCTCCTGCAAGCATCGCATAGCTGCCGGTACAACCAAGCAAGAGTGGCGGAGCCCCAGCTATACTGTTCAATGTTCTCCCATGGCTCACGCAGCTGTGGTAGCATCATCCAGGAGACTGTGTTCCCCGAAGAATCGGGAAATAGGAAGTTAGCCACCATGTGCCACATCCAAACACGAGCAAACCTCTCAACCACTTCATCGGCAGCATTTGGAGGACACTCATCAAAATGCTGCCTCAACCAATGCGAGCTCACACCGGAAGTCTTCTTTTCCTTTACTCCTTCGGCGGCGTCAAGTGGACGAAACCCCGTGAACTCCTCCACCAATTGCTTCCAATCCTCGTGAATGGTGGTACCACTCACACAAGGGTCGTCCAAGCGAAGAGCGAACAACATGGCAACGTCCTCCATGAGGACTGGCATCTCCCCGCAAGCAAGGTGGAACGTGTGAGTCTCAGGACGCCACCTGTCCACAAAAGTAGAAAGTAGGGGGCCATCAAGGTATGGGAGACCAACGTTGATAACCCGGGCCAGACTTAGGAAACCCGCCCGAGCTAGGTACGGGGCGTATCGCTCATCCCAATTCAAGGGATGGTGCGTGCGAGGACGAAGCGGGGTCAAGGCCTGAAAGGAAAACAAAAACACAAGACTAGGTACGTTAGCAAAGGTTAGATAACAAACACCATACATAATACAACTGGGACAAATTGCATATCACTTACCCTCCCATCCTCAATTATCAACTTAGCCCGATGGTCCTTGTCGTAGTAACTCTCAAGGAGGGGGTACTGTGGGTGCGCCATCCTGCAATTGTGTTCCAAACATGTTAGAATAGCGATATTGTTCAAATTAGAATGATAATGCATTCAACAAAATTAGAACTAAGCATAAAAAGTTAACAACTATAGAGATATTGTACAACGTACCCTTATAGTTAGGGTAGCATTTCTAGTGGCATTGACATGTTCTAATTTCTTTTTCTTTTTACGCTTGCTATGCGTAGCCGCTGTGTGCCCCGTTTTGTGGCATTTGGAGCAACGAACTTGTGCAGGGGTCTCATCAAAGTCTCCAAAACCATACATGTCATCACCATAACCGTTCGACTCATCCATAACTCCACGTAGCCGCTTTTTCTTTCTTCTACCCTTCTTGGTCTTCAAAAGGTCGGGGTCCGGAACATAATCCAACCCACAATACTCAGGCCATTGCGTTGGATCTAGGTAAGGCTCGAAGCTTGCCTCCCACACTTTAAGTGTATTGGACGTGAGGTATGTACGTGACATGAACTTCTCAGTTTCGTGATCGAGGCCCTCTATTTGCAAGCAGTCATGACATGGGAACAAGGCACATGCAACAACTGCGGAATGTTGCTTGTGCATTCCACCTTCTCAAGGTAGACCTTGTAGTTTCGACCACCATACTTCTCGCCACTGGGATTGGTACCTCCGGCGGACCGTATATTGTACACTAATCTAGAAGGCCCATAGGCTTCGCCAACTTGGTTAGAAGCTATGGCCTCTGAAAGGTCTAGGTGTTTTCTACCAGCCCTACCCCATTTGTCTTTTGACACCTTAGCTGTGTTCCATCGATTAACAAAGTATTCATTGCATTTCCTGAATGAGTACTCCACAATTCCTGACACGGGGACTGCACGGATGCCCTTGAACACTTTGTTGAAGGACTCTGATGCATTGGTGGTCATGACACCATACCTCACACCTCCGTCGTCGTATGCTAGAGCCCACTTCTCCCTCTGAGACATCTGATCCTCTAGCCATAACTTCGCCCTTCCATTCAACATCTTTTGTAACTCAGCAATTCTTTCGTCAAACTTCTCCTTACTACGACACCCACATAGTGACTTCAACTTCTGCACCACCTCCTTTTTCTTTTGCCTTCTCCATATATTGGCTGCAAAGTGCCTCATGCACCATCAGTGCTCAAGAGGAGGACGACCATCTACATGCTCCTTCACAGCTGTGAGAAGCCCATGGTGACGGTCGGATATCATGCATATCTTACCTGAAGTACAAGTGAGAACATTCTGTCTCACAAGCTTCAAGAACCAACACCAGCTGTCATTGTTCTCGCTCTCCGCCAAGCCAAAGGCTAAAGGGACCAACTGATTGTCCGGATCCACTCCTATAGCAATCATCAACACCCCCTTGTACTTTCCTGTAAGGAATGTGCCATCCACAAGTACTATTGGCCTGGAATGCTTGAAAGCCTGCGCGGACTGACGGAAAGACCAATACACTCTATGAAGAACATGCTTAGGAATACCGTCGACATCCGTGACAATGCGACCGGCCATCGGCACCACCTAAGCCCTGGATTGAAGTGTTTCATTGCATTTAGAATCCTAGGAACTTGGTTGTACGCATCTTTCTAATCGCCCCATAACAACTCTATTGCATGCTGCTTTGCCCGCCACGCCTTTGAGTACTTCACTCTATAACCAGTGATGCCAAAAATGCTCTCAATAATGCTAGAAACAGATGTGTCGCTATCGGCCCTTACAAGGCCAACAAGACGGCGACCAAGGTATCGTGCAGTGTTTTGAGAGTGCGAACCCTTCGGCTTTGTTGATCGGCATGTATGAGGTTGCTTCACATTGCGAATCTTCCACTTGTCATTCCTCATTCTACAAGCCCATAGTCCCCAATCACAACCTTGCTTGCAAAGGACTGTGTACCTCTTCTTCTTGTCTGAGTGGGTGACATAATAAGGTCTATGAAACCTAACTGCATAATCCATAAGAAAGTGTTGGAGGTGCTCCAAACTATCAAACAACATTCCTTTCTTAATGTGCACCTCCTCGTTTTCTACCACGACATCATCCAACAACGACAAACCTGTGTCACATATAGCCTCGTCAACCATGCTAATATCCATGAAATTTGGTACCGAGGGTAAGTCCACATGGACAGCCTTCAATTGACTTAGTTCGGCGTCATTGTACTCCATTCGCAATGACCCGTCAACTGGAAGTCCTACCGACTCCGTGAACCTTACTTCACATTCATCACTCTCATCAGAGCTACTACTTGGCTCAGTCCTATACTCGGGCTCCAACACATCATCCGAGGTGCTAGGCGAAGAAGTGAAGTCACCTTCGGAGGCTACACCATCTTCAGCATCATCTAATTCATCCGATATATTATCCATATCTTCATCAAACAAATTGTCCACTTCAAACTCATCATTCAACAAACCATACCCCACTGACCTATCTAAAGCCCTAACATGGACACCCTGCACATCTTGATCTTGGGTAAGGTTCTCTACGGGCTCCAACGCTGCACTATCCTCTACAGACAACACATTTGGGTTACAAACCTTGTCCACAATAACTTCCAAGCACCGGACACTACTATTGTTCACAACTTCAATGTAATTCATCCATTCCTCCTCAGATGACAAAGTCATGAACACATAGTGGGCTCTTTCCTTTCCACAATCAAATCTACCTCTCAAACTTAGCGGCCAACCAAATTTTTTGCGACAGTGCCTAAATATAGTATCAAAACTAGGTGCTTTGCTAAAGAACTGCACTTGCTCATTCATGCTTTCAAACTCTCCATTTTCCTTAACTTTCCCACCAACAAAAAACCTCACTAACCGATCCATCTACAAAACATAAACTATTTATTTGTCTCAATTCCACAAATATTAAATACTCATCTAATGAAAATCTACACAGTTAACGAAAAATAAATAATCCACATTCCACTACATAACCAAATCTTCATGCATCCACTATATATATCCATGCAACATCAAGTTTCGGCAAAATCCATAGGCAGAGCATAGCACAAACCGAATCTACGCATCATATTGTAACAATCAACGCTTCAAACAATCACAGATCATTAATTTTTTTCTAACCCTAACCTAACCGTAACCTCCATCAAGAACTTGGTGAAATCAGAGAACAAAAGAGGGATTTACCTTGACTATTTGGCAGGTGATGAGGGAGGAGGCAGGTGGGGGGTGACGGCCGGGCGCCGCCGGTGACGGCCGGGCGGCGCCGGTGCTGGCGCCGGGGAGGGGCCGGTGGCCACCGGCCGGCCTCTGCCTGCGCGCGAAGGTGGCCGGCGGCGGCCACCCGAGCTTCTCCTACCGGCGGTGATGGCCGTCGTCGACGGGACAGGGCGGAGGAGATGGCGTGGTGGCGGCGGCGGGTCAGGGCGCGGACGGAGTGAGCGGCTGGAGAAGAGAAGAGAGGAAAGAAGAGAGAGAGAAAAAAGAAAGGCCCGAGGTTATTTCCCCCTGTCGCGCCAGGGCGGCGGGCGCGACAGGGTGGGACCGGCGCAGAACGGGCTGCGCAAACCCTAACCCATCGCGCCAACCCGCCTGGCGCGACAGGGTGGGACCCACCACGGAACGGGTTGTGCAAACCCTAAAGGCGCCGTTACGCCGTTAGGCCGGCCGCGCCAGCGCGGCTGGCGCGACACGCTGTCGCGCCAGTGCATGTGGCGCGACAGGCGGGTGAAAGCCCTAGTTTGGTTTTAGCTAATTGATGAAACCTATTTGGTCTAATCCTATTACTAAGCATGTGTGTAGCTTATAAGAAAGGATTGTGACCAAGCCAAGTGGTGGAGCTAGCAAGATGGCAACCATGAAGGATGGTGATGGCCACAAGCACTCAAGAGATCAAGTGCTCTACCATTGGTGAAATGAAGAAGAGAAGAGATGGATCAAAGAGGCCCGAAGGCAAAGGTATAACCTATAGGGCTCTTTGTTTTGGTGATCAAGACACTTAGCGAGTGTGATCACATTTAGGATACATAGCCGTACTATTAAGAGGAGATTATTCACGGCTTATGCGGTGTTCAAGTGCCACTAGGTGTTCTCTAACATATCGATGTTATAGACCTAGTGAGTGACTAACAAAACCCCTTGGAAAATGCTTTGCAAAATGCTAACACTCTTGCATACAATGTTGTACACTTGGTGGTGTTGGCACTTTTGGGAAAAGGGGATGTTAAGGAATTGTGGAGAAGTGGGAGAAACTAGCATATAGTCCTTCTCCCTCCTGCCGAGCTTGCGAGGCAGGATTCAGCGGTTTTTGGAAGTGAAGTGGTGTGCTCAGGGAGCATCGGACACTGGTCCCAGGAGCATCGGACGCTGGGCCGAGCGTCCGATGGTTAACCCTAGTTTCTGTCAGAAGTTGAAGAAGCATCGGACGCTGGCAACGGACGCTGAGGAAACACTGTTGCAGAGTCCGATGCAGGTGACGTGGCGCGAGCATGCTTTCCAGGGAGCATCGGACGCTGGGCTGCGTCCGATGCTAATCCATCGGACGCGTCCGATGTGGTTTGGAGCGTTCTGGAACTTTTCTGTTGTGTCATCGGACGCAGGGGTTGAGCATCCGATGCTAACGTTCCGGCGCGTCCGATGAGGCGTAGAAAAGAGCTGAATCGAGCAGTGGCATCGGAGCGTCCGATGCCTGGCATCGGCGCGTCCGATGTCACTTTAACCATGGCGCAAAGGAATGTGACCGTTGGGATCTAACGGGCTGAATTCATATCAGAGGGACATGTGGCTCCATCGGGAGCATCGAACGCTGGGGCAGCGTCCGATGGTCGCGCATCGGAGCGTTCGATGGTCGTGATTTCAGCCCAACGGCTAGGCCAACTTGGGTGGCCTATTTAAGGGGCTTGACCGGCTCACTTGGTTTCACTCTTGCACATTCTGATTCCTAAGCATACTAGGGAGCATTGGCAAGCCTCCCAACTCATCTCCTAAGTTGATTTGATCAAACCAAGTGAGATTGAGTGATCTAGTGCGTGATTTGAAAGAGTTCAACCTAGTGGCACTAGTTCTTCGCATCGGCATTGAGTTTTCTTGTCACTCTTGGCATTTGCCGGTGCCTAGACGGCTTGGAGGTGTTGAGGTGGTTATTGGCAAGATTGGTGATTGTTCTTGGCCACCACCGATCGAGATTGTGAGAGGTTTTGGAGCCTCACCTCGCCGGAGCGACAAGAGGCATCCTTAGTGGATTGCTCGTGTCATTGAGCTACCTCACTAGCGGTAGATTCTTGTGGCGCTCTTTGTGAGCTTAGCTTTGCGCCGATTAGCCACCGGGTCACCTAGTGTTGGTCGACACAATGGGGAGTAGCGTGCCGGTAAGCACGTGAACCTCGGCATAAATCTTGGTGTCCCGTGTGCTTATTGTGATTACTTCCATATCTTGGTGATTGGTCATCATATTCACATTCTTGGAGATTGGCATTACGAGTGGATCTCACCGGTGATTGGCTCTCTACTAGACGATCCCGAAGGCTCGGTGAAACCACTTCTATCTAGCTCATTTACTTTGTGAATTTACTTTGAGCTATTCCTTTGTGTAGTTACTATCTCTTGTCATATATCTCATTTAGTTAATTGTATTTAGCTTGCTTAGTGTATCTTGTGCACACACTAATTTCATATACATTCTTTGTATATCATTCTTGTGCTAGAGCTAGATTGTTTTATTCCGCATTTGATACTAGCTCTAGTTGTTTGTGTGACAAAGAAATATTAGGTAGAATTGTTGGATAGGTGGCTTGCAACACACTATTAGGCTAGCGCAAAAAGCTTCGCTATTTGTTATACTAATAGTGTTTGCCTAAGTAATTTTGTAGATTTTTAATTAGGCTATTCACCCCCCTCTAGCCAATTTGGACCTTTCAGCGGGCCACCACCCCTACGCGGTCAACAGCGCCGTGACACGGTGACGCCTTTGTCGCGCCAACGGCACTGGCGCGACAAAGTGGCACTGTCGCGCCAGTCAGCCTGGCGCGACCAAAAGGGCTACCGCCTGAAAATATTATTCAGGAAGGGTTAATAATAAAATATTTATTTAAAAAGGATTAAATTTGAAAAAAAAATCCAGGCCAACGTGGCTTCGCCCCTGCCCCCCCCTCCTCCTCCCCGCGTGGGGTGCCAAGGGTATCCAACCATCTGAACAACTATTTTTTTCCCACGAATCATGGTATAGACGTATAGATACTCATACATGTACAAATACTCACCTCTATAAGCGTCTGTACACACATCCTACCTATATGAGTACATCCAAAAGGCAAAGATGGAATCAACAGATCTCGAAATTGACGAAATTACCACAGACACTTCACTGTTGATGGACACGCTGCCTACCACTAAAAGGACAATGACGTTAAATCCTAAAATAAATTCATAAAAATATAAACACCAGCATCAAGTTGAAGATTGAATCCTAGGACAGATTCCACCACAAGAAATCCAACTAGTTGAGCTATACTTGCTTCATAATTAAAGTTGTTGACTCTAAGGTTTCATAAGAATTCCCAGGATTTGCTGAATGATTTATATGGTTTCATTGCTGTGCCTCGCTGCAGAGATTGATCACCTCGACTTCCAATGTATACTTGAAGACAATTGGTTCAGAATATAAGATCTAAACCAATATTAAAGGGTTTATCAAAGGAGTGGTCCTGGTAAACTGCAATCATGGTCGACATGGGACCATATAGTTTTTCTTTAGTTTGATAGCTTGGCCAATTAAGATTTTGTTTCAGTTGTGAGTGCTCAAATTTACTATATGTCTTCTTATTAGCAAGAAAAGGAGTGGTCCTAAAGTAAGCAGATGGTGCACTGTTATTGCTTTATTCTTTTAGTACTTACCTATTTGGGAATGTGCAAATGATAAGGTTCTGGCTCTTGAGTGAAATAATGCATTCTCCTCAATTAAACAAAATTGTAGTGCCAAGCATCAACTTGAAACCTGCTAAACAGCAGGTAGATTGGTTGTTCAAGTCGGTCATGCCAAAAAAACAGGTTGTGCCTCTGACAGCTCCGTTTGATACTCTTTTGGTTTGTGTTGGTGTTTACATAGAAAGCAGAGGTCCAGAACCCAAGTTTACAAACAGTTTTTTTTAATTAGAAATGTCTTGTATGTACTATGTAGTAGCACCTCAACAGCTAAGAAGTGTGCACCTTTTCTACTTTGTGCTATTTAGAGATAAGTTTAGAGCACACAGCTGATCAATATTGTTTTCTGTAATTTGTATCAGATGGCAGGCATCAAGAATATGAGATTAGAAGAAAGGTAGGTGCAGATTTTAAATTTTTATTAGTCTGACCTTTCAAAATAGAACAAAATCTTAATAACAATGTAAAGTGTAAATGTCTTCACATGGGATATATTCCTCACTAAATATTCAGAATGATCATCGACAACTTCATTGTTTACTTTGGGGCAGTACAGGTGACATGAATTTATTTATTCATTTAGAAAATAACTTTATGCGCTCTGAACCAGTTAGTATTTACCTACTACACTTTTGCTAGCAAGCTACTATAGCTACAGAAACTGTGACTCCCGAGGCAGTAGGGAATCAACATGAAATAAGACCTAACTTGATGTCTGAAATTTCAAGGACAGAATGGTTTCCCAGTGGTTTTGGCGCCTTCCCTACAGGCAAAGGTTTCATGTGTCAGTGTCAGACTGTTGTCATTATAAAAAACAATACCTTTTAGTTCAGCTACTCAATGAAAAATGTCTATTGTATTTCTTTTGCTCCTTTCGGGAAAAGCATTTTTTTTCTTTATGCAACAAGGTACAAGGGTGTTTTGGACTGCAAGAAACAGAGGGCCATAAGTATTTACCGGGTATGATGTATATACAATGGCGACCAATCTTATAAGCCTTTTGTCCTTAGCTATAGAAGAGATGAGACTGTGGACCTGACAGCCCAGCCAAGAGAAGAAGGTTAATAAAGTTGCTGGTCGTGGTAGTTTTCTCTCTCTAGAACAGGCACTAATGTGATTTCAGAGTTTTCTCTTCGACATATAAAAGATACACAGCTCTCCTTCGTATTCAAGAAAAATGAGTTAGTTTTACAGCCCTCCTTCATGTCCAAGAAAAATGATCTATACAAGGGTGACAGTTCAGATAATCAGATCCTGTATGCAGGCCTTTACAGAGTGGAAGGACTGGCCTACCAGTTATTCCTTGTCCTCGGGAGTCAGGAGCGACAATAAAAGGGTCACTTAGCTTCCTTGGTGGTCCAAGTCGCCATCTGCCTCAAGTGCAAGAAGGAGATCAAATTGGTCACAACAGTCTCAGAAGCTAGTCAAAACTAGTGGGAGATTGTGTGCACAAAACTAGAACATACAGAAAGAAAAAGGCTTGAAGATCGAATGGCTCGTGGTAAGGTTCAGATTAGGAGGATAGAAAACCCAGTGCACCGGCAGGTCACCTTCTGCAAGCGGAGAATGGGCCTGCTGAAGAAAGCTAAGGAGTTATCTGTTCTATGTGATGCTGCTATTGGTGTCATCGTGATCTCCCCTCATGGCAAGATTTATGACTTGGCCACCAATGGGTCTGTATTTTCTTTCATGTTTATTGATGCAAACGTTACTATGCATAGTGATCACTGTTCATTTCTTTAAAATTTGTTGATGTTAGGAACATGCAAGGTTTGATCGAGAGGTACAGGAGAACCCATTCAGAAATGCATGGTGAAAGTAGCAACCACAACAAAACTCAGGTCAGGAACTGACAGTATGCATCAAGTCATGTGGCTCCGCAGTTCAGAACAATTAACAGAAAGAAAGCTAAAGGAGGAAACTTTTGCTTAGTGCACCTGTCCTTGGCATTTGTTTATCCGTGGTGCAAACAGGACTTCACAAGCACTAACAGCCATTCTGTAGGCTGATATTCTCTTGTTTTTGCAGATAATACAACAAGAGGTGTTAGCGTTAACGCATGAAATTGATTTGCTTCAAAAGGGATTCAGGTAAAGTAACTGTGTTTCATGTATACTTAAAAAAAAACATAATCGTTTTTGCATAGTGACTTATTTTCTAGACTAGAGTACAATTTATTATCTAGTATGCTGCATGTTTTTGCAAACGATATTGTCTATGGCATGCAGCATAAGGAAAGAACTGAAAGTGCTAATAGTAGCACAAAGGTTGGACAAGAGTAACACATGTTGCATGGCATCTCTTCATAAATGTAGCTGATGTAAATTCAGAAGAATTTGTAAGTAGCTAAAGGTGTTCCTTTCATTACCTTCCTGTTTCTTTTATTTTCTAAAACTCATACAAAACCGACACCGCTATACAGCTGCATAAACTTCAGAGATGATGCAGCTTCATAGTTATATTTACGTTCCAACAACTTACTAGTACGAGACTACGAGCTGATGGATCATGTTGAACTACAAAGAATCCACAAATCACAAGCAAGTGCTAGATTATTCCGGTGTTTGGTAAACAATTGTAGTATTGATTGCAGGACTCATGACACAGCTAAGCACATCCATGCAGGTACATGCATGGAGAGAATGATATAAATGACGTAAACCACATGAATCTTGACGAGCTCCAAACCCTTGAAAATAATCTTGAAATGTGGATAGATAAGATTCGCTCCCAGAAAGTAAGGTTTATACGCTTCTTGATACATAGAGATGATTTTTTTTCCCAAAAATAAAAATAGTATCTGCATGTTTTGATGTGCTGCTCTCATATGTTGAACAGATGCAGATCATCTCTAGGGAGATTGAGATGCTCAGGAACAAGGTTGGTTCAGTATTTGTCGCTTCCTGCAACAAACTCAGGTTTAGCAATTCCTGTCACCAATGGTTCTTTGTGTTTCTATTTTGCAGGAAGCCATACTGCAGGCTGTCAATGGCGTGCTTCACGAAAGGGTACTGCAAATCTGCTTGTCCTTTCTTTAAATAAATATAAAGAACACTCTCTGAAAGATGGCATTAGGATCTAGGAATTGACAATAGGCCTACCTGGCTGCCCCTTTATCTATACAAAGGCCAGAGTGCCAGACATTGTTATGAACCATAGGTCATTACTCATTAGGGATGAACACTGCCAGGAAGATGCCGGGCGGAGGTGGCTTGGACGGAAACTAGACTTTTGAGGAGATTTGGGATTCAATTCTTCCTACTAGTTGCTTGATTCTTGATTGAGACACTGCCTCCCTTTATAAAGACATGATTACTTGACCCCTAGGTAATATCCAACCAAATTCTAGCAAACCATATCTTTAACCAAACTATCCTAAGCAATCTAATTGATTTCTTGACTTGAAGGATAGATTTGCTGGTCCTCTGGCCAACCATAACAGACATGCGGTTGGGTTAAGGTTTACAGCACATTACACACTGACTTAACCTTGTGCATGCAGATAGTTGAGCAGAGTGGGATTCTGAATTTCAGCAACACTGTGACGACACTGCAAGCACCATTCCAGCAAACCATGGAGAGTAACTACTATCTTTAGGCAAATCTGCCATCCTATGAATTTATTATACCTTCTGTTCCAAAATGCATGGTGTTTCAATTTTGTTCTAAGTCAAACTTCTTGACCAAATTTGTAGAAAAATATATTAAAATCTACAGTACAAAATAAATGCTCTATTGAGACATATTTGATGATGTAGATGTTGGTCCATTTTTCTACAAACTTGGTCGAAATTAGAAAAGATTGACTTGGACAAAACTAAACACAAGCTCTATTTCCAGTTCAACTACAACTCGGCTACCATGCAAGGACATCATAATCAGATCCTAACTGCCACTCCATCTTGGGAAAAATTAGTATTTGTATCTATGCAAGCTCTGCGTGTATAAATAAATTACTTTTTAAGATTGGATATCTCTGTTCAATATGGTAGAACTTTGTGAATGTAATGATGAAATTTGGCAGTCTGAGTTCTGGCTCAGATTCATTTCGAGTTTCTCACCACTACATTTTTGCAACTATGTGTTTCAAAACAAATGAAAGCAGAGAAACACATCTTGCAGATATTGTTTTACTGATTCTTGAAAGACAGACATTGTTGTGCGTCATGTTGAACAGCATCTACTCTTCTGCTGCTCTTGCTGAATTGGCTGCCCTTTCATCTGAACTATATTGGACGGCTTCCTCTCCAGAGCTGCCTGACTTCCTGCTTTACTGCAGATGAGACAAGGAATTTACCATCTCAGGATAATCCCTTTGAGTGAAATCAGAAAACCGCTTTGCCATACCTTTTCTTAATTGCAGCAGACATTGCCAAGAATGCCTCCTCGACATTGATTGACTCTTTAGCACTCGTTTCGAGGAACGGGATGCCTATCTCTTCAGCATAAGCCTGCACTTTTCTGTTGCCGATTTAGCTTAAGAAAGTTTACAGAGGTCAACCATGTTTGCTAAACTACTACAGTATTGATGAATTTATAGGCTACTTGGAAGTTTTGACCTGTGCTACTGAAGTATCGACAGTCCTGCTCTCAGCCAGATCACATTTGTTGCCAACAAGAAGCTTGCATACGCTGTCATTGGCGTATCGGTCAATCTCACTAAGCCACTGCTTCACATTGTTGAAGCTCTCCATGTCTGTGATGTCATAAACGATCTGGGGACATTTGGGCAACGAAGATGCGTTCATTGAAAAATGCAGGCCTAAAACTTTAGGAAATTTATTTGCAGGTTGAGTAATCCGTTTACAATTATCCCGTGGGCTCCACGGTAGTAGCTGCTTGTAATGGTCCTGAACCGCTCCTGCCCTGCCGTGTCCCACTGTTGAAACATGCAGCATCAGTCATCAGGTACCACTAATATCTGACCAGATTGGGTATTACAGTTGCCGCTTTGAATAAAAAAAAAGGTTCCTAGATAAAAAGAAGATCAGAAGCCAAAATTTCATGCCAGGAATTAGTCGATACATGTTGCTCAAGAGAGAGTCCAAGAGTTAGATCACTACCCTTCTATCATCATTGATTGGCACAAGAACAAGAAAATGAATTTTGCTTCTTTTTTTTTTTGACATCATGCACGGTTATGTCCCTACCACCATGGCATTGTGTGTTCTCAACCAAATTCATTTGGACCGGACACCAGAAAACGAAACTGTAGACTGGATTGCGTCCAGCTTTTTTCTATGTGACATCCGTGTACCAAAAACTGCCAAACAAGTAACGTGTCCTAATAAACATTGTCATAAGTGGCATTTTGTACAAGTGCTGAGGAAACCACTTACAATCTGCAGCTTTATGGTCTTGCCCTCCATCTCGATCGTGCGGATTTTCTGCACAAACAGAACCATGAAAATGGGACGGTCAGTAGATAAAAGAACACAAAAAAAAATTCCATGCATGCAGCATTCCAAGAGGAGCCGTTCACTCACAAAGTCAACACCAATCGTGCTGATGTAGCTGTCCACATAGGAGTCGTCCTAGATGAAGATGAACACAAAGGGAAGAGAATAAGGGGTAAGTGACTACAGAACCGTACGGTCCTATGGAGTACTAGTCTGCAGCAGATGGTGGGCATCAATGACTCACAGCGAAACGGAGGAGGAAGCAGGACTTGCCCACCGAGGAATCGCCGATCAAGAGAAGCTTGAACAGGTAATCGCTATCGAAGGAAAAGCAAACCGGGTCAAAAAATTTGGTACACTGAAGAGAGGGAGAAAAAATAAGAGAGGGAAAACAAACTCACAATTCGTTGCTCATTGCTCTTCCCAGCTTCGATTCCAAGAGCAATGCGGAGAGGAGAGGAGTGAAGAATGAGGATGCTTCTGCGAGTGAAGGATGAGGACTCGTGAGAGAAGATGCAAAAACCTCCGGCTCCGGGAAGTCGCCTCTCTTCACGCACCTCGGGAAACCGATCCAGTGATGCATTTGTTTTTATCGAACTCCGCAGCGTCGTGACGTCGGGACTGCTCCTCTGCCCCCCATTCGACACACTGCGCCTTCTCTCTCAAGTTTTTTTATGAGATGACAGGGATTCACGGGCGCGCCGCACCGGCCGCTCGCGGCACGTGCACACGCACGCCCCTGGCCTGCCAAAGACTATAACGATCTTGTTGTGTAGTGTAGCTTTCTGCTCTGCTATGTTACTAGTACGAACAACGTTGCTTTGGGGCTTTTTAGCTGGGAAGAAATGTAAGTGTCATGTGAGCAACACACACACACACACACACAAAAGTGCAGCAGCCAAATTATATGTACAAACCACGTCTGATACATTGTACCAGCACGTATGCAAGATCACATAAAACATACAGTTAAGTTGTGGACGTCTGGTTTCTACTGGCTACTAATTGAGTACTGCTGGAATAAGTACGCTAGTATCTTCTTATGGTCGCTCGACTGGAATCCAGTGTTAGGGTCAATCAGATATGGCACCTGCAACACCATGATTATTCGTGGGTTAGAAGTTACCCTTGCCTCACCCTTTTTCTGTTGGAAAGGTAAAGTTATCAAGAATAGATGCAGTTAAATAGACATGCTATGTTCCCCTTGGGGGCAAAAAAAGAAGAGGAGAAAAAAATGTCTTGCTAAGTTAGATAGTGCACCGATAACTAAAAATCTGATACCGAACCAAAGACAATTTGCTGATATACCAAATACTCCATCCCTTTCAAATTATAAGTCGCTTTGACTTTTTTGGTGCATCGACTTTGCTACGTATCTAGACATATTGTTATATCTAGATACATACATAGCAAAGTGCCGAAAAAGTCAAAATGACTTATAATTTGGAACGGAGAAAGTAATAACCGCACCGATATACCTAAGAAAGCATATTCTATAATAGTACAGGTAGATGGGCAACATTTCCGAGTATCAGCGATTCAGATCCTATCATGAAAATGGTCAGTTGCTACAGCTCATGGTGTGCCATATGGCTAGCATTATTACCTGCTTAGAGCCCGACTTCCTTAGAAGCAAATCAGTCTTTGATGATCCCTCTCCAACGTTCTGGAGAACATAAGGAAGCTCCAATTCACAGAGAGCCTCTCGAACTATCCTTGCATACTGAATCCATAACATACGAAGGGAGAGGGCACCACCATCAAAGACAGATAATACAACTAACTTGTAACATGACAACAATGAGAGCAGCGATTTCTCACGGAATTATTCTCATACGAAAACAGCTCCAACTTCTCTGCAGGTACAGCACCAGCTTTGTTCCACAGTGTCATTCCTTTCCCAGCTCTAAGAAGAGTGGGCACCCATCCTGTGAAAATTGTACTGCAGAGAGATGGGGAGGGCTTGAGAATCGCATACATTGAAAAGAAATTTACCCAGGTCCGTTATAGAAAGTATTTTCATTTTATTCATAACAATATCATACTTCCTTGGAAAATAATTTCAACATCATCAAGTATGAAGCATATCAGCACAGTTACAAAAGATAGGTAACATAAAGCCTCTCAAAACAAGCAGCGCTGGATACCTCTCAAGAAGTCCAGGAGAAGGATTCTTTCCTTGTCCATAATGCCTGAACAGGTACTTCACAATATCTCCTGCACATCCAATCCAAGGGCATATTAGCATCCAAATTTATTATGCCGTTACAGTAGTGAACTTGCACTGCATTACTATACAGAGTTGCAGTTACGGACAAGAACTAAATTTTATCCTATAGCTATTAAATACAGTATTTCTGACTGCGGACCAAAAAATTTCAGAGACTCAATGTCATGGAATTTTAGCAGAATGGCAAACCAGAAGAGTGTGAACAAAGTGTGTTTGGATCCTCTTCAAACCAAAAGAACCAATCAGAACTCACCACTTTCATACATTGAGATACCAGTACTAGCGTCAACAAGCAGTGGAAACCTGTGTACAGATACTACAGTTCAGTGACAGTAAGCAGTGTATCAGAAGACTTATGGCTCTTTTCAGCAATGCCAACAATGTTTAATGAACAAACATAAAATTCAGAAAGTTTCTGTAAGGCGCAAGGCGGGGAGGGCGGGTACCGGTGGCTAGGGCTAGCCCTAGGGCTGCCGTGCGGCAGGGAAGGGGCGGCGGCGGCCTGCTGTGCTGCTGCTGCGCGTGCGAGAGAGGGAAGGGGAAGGGGCGGCGGCTAGGGTTTGGGGAGTTGGAGAGCGGAGAACTAGAATAAGCCTTTCGGCCTTTTTCTTATTGATCTCAAAGGGGTACAGTGCCTCTATATTTATAGTGCAGAGAAGACTTGCATCTTAAGTAATTCTATCTATTTTCTTATTCTACCCACTATCCGATTCTATTTCTAGTTAAATCCTTCTGCGGTGACGGCGGCGGCGTGAATGAACAGTACCCGCGTGCTACAGTACCCGCGGGTACTGTTCACGTCGGCGCGGCTGCAGGGGCAGCGGCGGCTAGGGTTTTGGCCCATGGGCCCAACAGGCGCCCTGACCTGTCTAACCCACTTGGTACTGGCAGGCGTATGACATCTCCCCCCCTTCTCCGATCGGCGCGTCCACGCGCTGAGGCCAAAGCTAGCTCTTTGCGCCATTTGGTGGAGTTGTCGTGAGATCCATCATAGTTTCGAGGAGGTAGGAGCTCAAGTCGATGTCATCTGGTGAGAGGTGGTGCAGACTAGAGTCGGGGCGCAGGACGACGTAGCTGTTGTTGATGCTCGTGAACTATGATGGCGGGGTGTAGGCGCCCACCGCTAGTGGTTGTATATGTTGCTCCTCTCCATGCAGCAAAATCGGTATCAGGCCTGGAAGTAGAGGGGATGTGATGGCGATATAGAGGCAGTTGTTGAAGAAGATCAAGCCTCGCTCCATGGACCATGCTGGTGCTGTTATTTCGTCAGTGATGGCGAGGGCAAAGCGACGAAGCTCCCGACTGGTGAAGTCATCAAGCAGTGTTGGTGCTGGTTCCTCCGTGCTTGGTGGCTGCTCCTTCTGGTTGATGTTGGTTTTGTTGTCGGAGAGGATGACAGTTATTCCTGCTTTTGGTGAGATTGGAGGGTACTTAGCTGGTGCTGCAGGAGTTGGTGTTGGGGTCACTGTAGCTATCGTGCTTGGCATGGTGGTGACTGCTTGTAGGAGGTTGAGGATGTCGGAGGTTGGTGACGCTGATGGCGCCTTGCTTGGTGTTGCCGATGTTGTTGGTGTCGATGTCATTGTCCTCCTCGTTCTAGGCGCGGGAGCAGTTGTCGGAAAGACGTTGAGGATGTCGGCCGCTGGTGAAGCTGGTGCTGGTGATGGGGAACGAGTTGCCGGTGCTGCTAGCTGCTGTCGTGGAAGTACGCCCTTGCTGTCCAAGGTGTTCAGATTGATGGAGACAGCTGTGATGACCTCCGGTGTAGCAAAAGCTTGCGGTTCATTCATCTTGTTGTCGAGGTAGGACTGGCCGATGTTGATCATGGCGCTTTTGGTTTCCGCCTCGAAGTCGTTGATGGCCGTTGGGTGACGCATCGCCTGGTTGGATGTTTCATCGAGCAGTTGGTGGACGTCGTTGTTGACGGCGCACGATAGCGTGCTGCTATTTTTGTCATCAGGCTTCAGCTCAATAAAGATGTTGTTGGTGTCTGGCGGCACATGATGGACGTCGAGGTCCGATTTGGCGATTACGACAAGTGTATAGTCGTTGTAGCCCTTTTGCTGCTCCTCCAGAACAGCGTCGTTGACGGCGTTGACGTTGGTGTGCGGTGCTGATATGATGTTGGGGGCGCCGATGTTGAAGGTGACGACGCCTAGTAGCTGGGTCGCGTTTCGCGGCGCCGTTGGTGCTGTAGTCGTGGTTGCCTAGCGAGGTTCCGCTTTGGCGGGCGTTCCATTGGGCAGCTTGTGGGCGTCGTTGGTGACGTCCTCTCTGTTGTCGATGGCGTTCAGATCCAAACTGGGTTGGATCGTGACGACGGTGGTGCCGACGTTGCGTGCCAACTCGTCTTCGTTGTGGTGGAGGCGGCCATCTAATTCAACGATTTTGTCGTCGATGTTGACGGTGGTGATGTTGGCGGCGTCTCCCTTGTTCTCCAGGTGGATTAGATCTGTTGCCTGGAGATCCATGGATTTCTCGCTGACGACATCGTCGCTGCTGTTGGCAGGGTTGTTGATGGCGACGATTTCTGCGGTGCCAGACGAGAGAGATCCCTCCATTGTTGTAGTGATGGAATTATTGACAGTTTCGAGCCGAACCTGTTGTGTTTCCCTGGTAGTTTCCTCCACAGATGGCGACGACAAGGAAGAAAGGAATTCCTCGAAGTCCTTCGCCCAACGATCGGTGACGACGCGGAAGCTCTCCATCTTGATGAAGGAGGTGGTGGCAGCCATGGACCGTAGCTGGTCAGGCTGCGTGCTGCTGTTGTTGATGGTGCGAGCCCCGAAGTTGAAGGTTGGAGCAAGCTCGTTGTTGACGATGGTGTAGATGCCGTTCTGGAGAGGGACGAAGCTGCTGTAGCTGTTCTTGTTGAGGGTCTCCATCAGCGTGCCCGAAGGATTGAAACAGTCTTCCGATACCAGATGTAGGGCGCAAGGCGGGGAGGGCGGGTACCGGCGGCTAGGGCTAGCCCTAGGGCTGCCGTGCGGCAGGGAAGGGGCGGCGGCTAGGGTTTGGGGAGTTGGAGAGCGGAGAATTAGAATAAGCCTTTCGGCCTTTTTCTTATTGATCTCAAAGGGGTACAATGCCTCTATATTTATAGTCCAGAGAAGACTTGCATCTTAAGTAATTCTATCTATTTTCTTATTCTACCCCCTATCCTATTCTATTTCTAATTAAATCCTTCTGCGGTGACGGCGGCGGCGCGGATGAACAGTATCCTCGTGCTACAGTACCCGCGTACTACAGTACCCGCGGGTACTGTTCACGTCGGCGCGGCTGCAGGGGCAGTGGCGGCTAGGGTTTTGGCCCATGGGCCTAACAGGCGCCCTGACCTGTGTAACCCACTTGGTACTGGCAGGCGTATGACAGTTTCCAAGATATATTCACTTGAAGCATTGTCACATCTATTAGTAAACAGTAATACTAAGCAGGTGAAGACATACTGCTCCTTCCCTCCAATTTTCTTGACCACATCTCTGTGCCTTAGTGACCCTTTTGGACAAGGATAAACCTGAAACATTAGGAATAAGAATTGGTACCATTGAGAAGACAGCATCAGAATGCTACAACAATAGCGAGCACTGACTATAATGCAAGTAGAGCTGGTACAGGTAAAATGGTTGCATATTAGAAGACGTTTTGGCTTCTCTAGATACATTGCTTTTACTATGTATCTAAACAGTGTATATCTAAGTGCACAGCAAAAGTTATCTATCTAGAAAAGCTAAAATGTCTTAGAATTTGGAACGGAGGAGTACTAATTAACAGTATAATGTTTCGGTTGCAGAACTGAAGGAACATTGTAAGACAAAGGTTGAGCACCTCTGTGGAAAGGTCAAGCTCGGTCATGGCCTCTCGGACTCTCCTACAGAAGGGGCATGCCTCTTTGGAACAATAATAACAAGGGATTCAATCAGTACATTGCAGAAACCAGAAGTACCAGCCTCCAAGCATAGGTAACAGAATTTATCGTTTTACCAAACTCATACAATTGAAGAGTTGGAGTGCTTATTTCTGAATCTATGTTCTCCCCGCTGCTAGTAGCCACTTTTGATCCCCATGGCAATCTAGCTAAACTTGAAATTGAAGATGTTGTGACCTGGGTAGCAAAAGTAGTACACAAGTCATGGACGACAAGCAAAAAGGAAGATTGCCCTACAAAGGAACAACCAGAATGACCAGGAACACTTGCATTGTTAGTAGATGAACCAGAGTAAAGATGAAATGAATACGATATCTCAAGCAGCAAGGGACTAGTCAGAGGTTCCCTTTTGTGAATTTAAGCATTGCTTAATCTAGCCATCTGATTCAGCATCCAATTGGGTTCTGAACTCTGAATTCTAAATTTCTAATCCAAGTTAGTATTATTAGTTCAGGGTTCGTAATTTCTCAGCCACGAGATTTACCTCCACAACGTCGTTCCGTTGCTGCGAAGGATCGCCTCCCTGCACACAAACGCACACAAAGCAACACCAGTTTTAGCGATCCCCAGCCTAACCAAGCCCGGAGTTGGGCAACCGACAAACCCGACACTAAACTAGTTACCCCAAGGAGTTTGAGGAGCGGGCACAGGAACGACAGGACGCTGCCGCTAGTCGTAGAGGTGGTTTCAGTTCCGGACGCGCCGGCGCTGGGAGGGCGCGCTCGGGCGAGGGTTCGGGCGCCGCGGCGACTGGGAAGGTAAGCTCGGCCCGGAGCGGGAGCGCGCTGCGGCGCTGTGGGACGGAGGTGGAGATCGCTGTGGCCGGCGGAGTGTGCGAGCGGCAGCATGGCAGCCAGCGCGGGTCAGAGGCGCCCTGGAGACTGGAGTGACCACTGGCACCGGCGTGTGGTGGCCGTCGCGGGAGGCGGACGGGCGGTTCTGCTGCCGCCTGTCTGGTATCGAATGGGCTATGTGGGCCGGACCACTGAGTCGTCGTGTTCGTGTCCCCCTCACGCAGCGGCGCGATGGGCTGCTTGGTCGCTAAGAATCGGCGGCCCAGGATACCCGACCGCGGGCATGCGAGCCCAATTGGATGCTGAATCAGATGGCTAGATTAAGTACTCCCTCCGTCCAACAAAACATGCAATTCTTGCTTATCGAGAAGTCAAATATTTCGAACTTTGACCAAAATTATTTAAAAAAAATACTAACATTCTTGATACAAAAAATATACCATTAGATTAATAATATAATATATTTTCATAATAAATTTATTTAACGACATAAATACCAATACATTTTATTATAATCTTGGTCAAACTTGATTCAAATTGACTGGCACGGATCCCATAATTGCATGTTTTTATGGACGGAGGGAGTATTTAAGTGATTCTCAAAAAAAAGTATTTAAGTGCAATGCTTAAATTCACAAAAGGGGAACCTCTGACTAGTCCCTTGCTGCTTGAGATATCGTATTCATTTGTTTTCATTTCATTTTTTACTCTGGTTCATTTACTAAGAGCAAGTATTATAAGGGGCTGAGAGCTGGCTGAGATTCTACATGGATGAAAGAGAGAGCAGGAGAGAGAAGGCAGCGGGCGACGAGCAAGACGTCCGCTCGAGCTGACGGAGAGCGCATGCGCTGCATGCTATTGGTAGGTGCTCGTTGATATGTATTAAATTGCAGCCGGGTCCACCACCAGCACATGCTGTTGCAGCCGGCAACCAGCGCATCCTATAATACTTGCTCTAACAATGCAAGTGTTTCTGGTCATTCTGGTTGACTGATCAGAGTTGAGAGAGAGTTCCGTCCGCGGCGCTGTGGATCGAGTTCGAAATTTCTAGGATTGGCATAGGAGTAGGTTGCACGGAGAGGATAATTCTTCCACGTCCACTCCAGTACTCCACCAGCATCTGAGAACCTTGCTGTGTCCGTGCCGTGCCCAACCAACTTTTACCGACCTGACACAAACAACTCTGCCATCGCCCATCGTGCTCCTTCATTCATCGGGCCTTGTTTAGTTTAGGGAAATATTTGGATTTGGCATTGTAGCACTTTCGTTGTTATTTGATAAATTTTGTCTAAACATGAACCAACTAGACTTAAAAGATTCATCTCGATATGTAGATACTAAAAGTATAATTAGTTATTTTTTTACCTACATTTAATGCTCCATGCATTCAGCTAAAGATTGATGTGACGAGGAATCTAAAAATATTTGGGGAAGTTGGGAAAACTAAAGAAGGCCTCAATCTCGTCATCAGTCGCGCTCAGGCCTACCTCTGCCAAATCAAAATCATCAACAGCTGGCCAAAGCGACGGGTCGACCGTGCTGTTTATGGATCCGTACATCATGCACTATTGGGACCATGCAATCATGATTCATGACCGAACGAACGACGACGATCGCCGGGCGCCGGCGGCTTCGCTGTTGTGCATCTATCTTTGGCTGAGACTATCCGCACTCATGTTTCTCTATTTTCATCCTCTATATTGTCTGGTCATCAAGATTCTCTTCTCTATATTCATTTCTCCTGCATCCATCCATCCTTTATATCATCCTCTATCCACTATGAGTCCACTTATCACTTTATCTAAATATATCCATGAGAGATCTAGTTTTAAAGAATTAATTGCAACGAATTCAATGGTGCAATCGGAATTTAATTTGAGTTTTCGGTTTGTGAGATATAGTATTTTTTGTAACTTTAAAAAGGTAGGCCCGCTGTTATTCCTCTCCTCTATCCCTCCCACAGTCCGCTATAATTGGAGTTCGGCGCAGGTGCATGCGTGCGGTAGCGTTCAGCGGTGCAGGGAAGATCTTTTACCGGCACGCGGTGTAGATGGTCTAAAGCTGTCACTCGCGGTGCAACGACATATATAGGTCATAACAGTTTTATGAGCTAGGCTGTTTGTAACTTGTGAGCTGTTTTTTTAAACACATTTTTCTAAAATAATTTCACTCATTAAGTTGTTTTATTTTCCTTCTCACAAAAACATAAGGTAAGATAAAACTGAAAAAAATAGCTTTTAATAGTTTATACCCTTATTTTTTCTCTCACAACCATACATAAAATTGGTGATAAAACTGTTTTACTTAAAAAAATTAAAATAGTTTAGTTTCACGTAGAAAATTGTTCATAAAGTTATTTTTCTAAAAATATAACTTTACTAATGAAACTGAGCGGTACCAAATAGAACCTTGTTAGCACGTAGTACGGAGTACTACTATTCTGATACTGATATCCATCTTCCCGGCAAGTAGCCACTTTCTGATGCATGCGTGGCGACTGTCGGCAAATCATAAATAAACATAGAAGTAACAGCTAAAGGTCCCAGCAGCGTCCAAAAGCCAAACTAGTCGGGTTACACTGTATCGCCTAGTGTCGTAGTTTTTCCTTTTCCTTTTTTTAGAAAACGCTAGCGTCGCGTCCTGGCGCGGGGTACAGGCGCCCACCATGCATGCCAGTGGTTGGTACGGGCACGGGCTTATTAGGACACTCTCAACTATGAACCATGTGGTTTCTATCTTTATTAATTATAGTGTCATCTAAGCAAAATGATGATGTGACACTCTAATTAAATAGAAGAGATAAGGAAATGATTTCTTAGACAAGAAATCATGTCTACACGAGAACCAAGATAGAAAGAGATATGATTGGTTAAGAATGGAGAGAGAAGATATTTTACAACAACAACCAAGCCTCTTAGTCCCAAACAAGTTGGGGTAGGCCAGAGTTGAAACCCAACAAGAGACCCTAGTCACGGTTCAGGCACGTCAATAGCTGCTCTCCATGCATTTCTATCCAAACATAGATCTCTAGGTATATCCCAACTTTTTAGATCTCTCTTTATTGCCTCCCCCCATGTTAATTTCGGTCTACCTCTACCTCTTCTCACATGAAAATCTTGGGCTAAAACTCCACAATGCACTGGTGCCTCTGAAGGTCTCCTTTGGACATGACCAAACCACCTCAACCGATGTTGGACCAACTTTTCTTCAATTGGTGCTACCCCTAGCCGGTCACGAATATCGTCATTTCGGACTTGGTCCATCCTTGTGTGGCCACAAATCCAGCGCAACATACGCATTTCTGCAACACTCATTGTTGGACATGTCTTCTTTTAGTAGGCCAACATTCTGCTCCATACAACATAGTCGGTCTAATCGCCGTCCTATAAAACTTGCCTTTGAGCTTTTGTGGTACCCTCTTGTCACAGAGAATACCAGATGCTTGGCGCCACTTCATCCACACTGCTTTGATTCTATGGCTAACATCTGCATCAATATCTCCATCCTTCTGTAACATCGATCCAAGATACCGGAAGACATCTTTCTTAGGCACCACTTGGTCTTCCAAGCTCACCTCTCCCTCTTCCTGTGCAGCATTGCTGAAATCACATCTCATGTACTCAGTCTTAGTCCTGCTTATTCTAAACCCTTTGAACTCAAGGGTCTGTCGTCACATCTCCAGTTTCCTATTTACTCTTGTCTGACTTTCATCAACTAACACAACATCGTCTGCAAAAAAGAATACACCAAGGGATATCTCCTTGTATGTCCCTCGTAACCTCATCCATAACCAAGGCAAAGAGATATGGGCTCAAGGCTGACCCTTGATGAAGACCTATTTTAATCGAAAAGAAATCAGTGTCACCATCATTTGTCCGCACACTGGTCTCGGCGTTGTTGTACATGTCCTTGATGAGGGTAACATACTTTGTTAGGACTTTATGTTTTTCCAAAGCCCACCACATAACATTCCTTGGTATCTTGTCGTACGCCTTCTCCAAGTCAATGAAAACCATGTGTAGGTCCTTCTTTTGCTCCCTGAACCGCTCCATAACTTGTCTTGTTAAGAAGATTGCTTCTATGGTTGACCTTCCAGGCATGAAACCAAATTGGTTCATGGATATCTGCGTCGACCCTCGCAATCTATGCTCAATAACTCTCTCCCACAACTTCATAGTGTGGCTCATCAACTTAATTCCCCGATAATTAGTGCAGCTTTGGACGTCTCCCTTGTTCTTGTAGATTGGAACCAATATGCTTCTTCTCCACTCCTGAGGCATCTTGTTTGAACGATAGATATTGTTAAACAACTTGGTTAGCCATACTACAGCTATATCCCCGAGGCATCTCCACACCTTGATTGGAATACCATCAGGACCCATCGCTTTATCCACTTTCATCCTTTTCAAAGCTTCTCTAACCTCCTCCTCTTGGATCCTCCGCACATAGCACCTATTGGTGTCATCAGATGAGTCATCCAACCGAACGGTGGAGTTCTCATTCTCCCCATTGAACAAATTATCAAAATATTCTTGCCACCTATGTCTAATCTCATCTTCCTTCACCAAGAGTTGCTCTCTCTTATCCTTAATGCACTTGACTTGGTTGAAGTCCCTTGTCTTCTTATCACGAGCCCTAGCCATCCTATAAATGTCGTTCTCTCCTTTCTTCGTATTCAAACGTTGGTAAAGATCCTCATAAGCCCGCCCCTTCGCCTCCCCCACCGCTCGTTTTACAGCCTTCTTAGCCACCTTGTACTTTTCTATGTTGTTCGTGCACCGGTCTTGGTACAAGCACTTATAACATTTCTTTTTTTCCTTAATAGCCTTTTGCACATCTTCATTCCACCACCAAGTGTCTTTTGGATCACGACCACTTCCTTTAGACACTCCAAGCACCTCTGCGGCAACCTTCCGAACGCAAGTTGTCATCTTTCTCTCACATGTTGTTTGCATCTCCTTCGTCTTTCCAAGGGCCCTCATCAATAACTCTTTCTTTGAAGCCCTTCAATGCTTCTCCTTTTAAATTCCACCACTTTGTCCTCGCACTCTTTGCTTGTTTGACCCTGTGAGCATGCACCGGGAAGCGAAAATCGGCCACCAGTAGCTTGTGTTGAGAAACCACACATTCTCCAGGTATCACCTTACAATCCTCGCAAGTGTGTTTATCCCCCCTTCTTGTAAGGACAAAGTCGATCTGGCTAGAGGAACGACCACTACTAAAGGTCACTAAATGGGAAGGTCTCTTTCTAAAGAAAGTGTTGGCTATCATCAGATCGAAAGCTGTAGCAAAATCTAGGACATCCACTCCCTCCTGGTTCCTACTACCATAACCGAAACCACCATGAGCCGCCTCAAAACCTGCACTTGAAGACCCTACATGGCCATTTAGGTCCCCTCCTATGAAGAGTTTCTCACTGCTAGGTACAGCTCTAACCAAGTCATCCAAATCTTCCCAGAACTGCCTCTTAACACTCTCATCATGGCCTACTTGAGGGGCATAAACACTAATTATGTTTAGAACCATATCACTAACAACAAGTTTAACTAAGATAATCTTATATCCTTGTCTTCTCACCTCCACTACTCCATCCTTCAGGCTCTTGTCAATCAAAACTCCTATTCCATTAATATTTGAAGTTGTCCTTGTGTACCAGAGCTTGAAACCAGTATTTTCCACCTCCTTCGCCTTCTGACCCTTCCATTTAGTCTCTTGGACGCACAAGATATTTACACGCCTCCTAACCGTTGTATCAACTAACTCTCTTAACTTACCCGTGAGGGACCCTACGTTCCAACTGCCTAGACGAATCCTAGTTGGCTCGACTAGCTTCCTTACTCTTCTCACCCCCCGAGTCAGATGAGAAGACCCTTGCACATTTTTCACCACATCCGGGCGCCGATGTGGCGCGCCACTAAGGATGCGACGACCCGATCCTTGCTCACTTGGCACCATGCCCAGATCACGACACGGCGCGTCACGGGGGTGACGACCCGGCCCTTGCTCATTTGACACCATGCCTAGGTTCTAACATGACGCGTCGCTAAGAGGGTTACGCTCCAACGAGATTCTTTTGGGTTTCATCTCTATAAGGTCAGCTAGGTTTTTGTGTTGGCTCGCCAAGCCGATCACAACCCTCCTCCTTACAAGGGCTTGGGACCAAAGAGAAGATATTTTATTGGACAAAAATAATTCTGTAGAAACTATCCATTGTGATCATATGCCTTATTTAGATACCCACAAATTATCAACTTTTTTTCACTCTCTCTCCATCATATCACCATCACATCAATGTTTGGACGCATGCATGGAGCATTAAATGTTGGTAAAATAAATAAATAATTATACTTTTAGTATGTACATATCGAGACGAATCTTTTGAGTTTACATAATCCATATTTAGAGAAAGTTTGTCAAATAACAACGAAAGTGCTATAGTCGAGACAAAAATCATCCTTGGCATCTAAACAAGCCCTATAGTTTCTATACGTAGTGTCTATATATATTAAATACACATAGAAACTAGCATTGTGACTGCCCTTAGCTATAGTGCCTGGACGTGAACTATCGACCCAGACCACCAGCTGGCCAGTACGGCAAGACACAATTTATTGGACCAACACGGTTCGGTCCGATGCTTTTTCCAATCGTTGGTTTCTCTTAGGATGAATCCTAGCCCGTTAGATCATAAAGATTTTTACTGAAATCCTAACTCTCTCTCTCTTCACTTTTTTTTGTCCCGAGTTCTGTCTCTCTCTTGCTCGGCCTCTTCCTTACTCGTGTGTGGCTTGGAGGCGAGGCACGAGTTGCAAATTCACAAGCTAACCTTAAGTAATTGTTGTTGTTCTTCGCAATAACTTCATTAGGATTGAAGAAATGTTGCAATTCTTCATGAATACTCAGCTCACTCCGTTCCAAAATATTGGTCATTGTAAGATTTGTTACTCATACCAAGACTGATGATCACATACATGCATCGTATAATACTTTTCTTTGCTTGGAGAGTACAAACCAACTTTTGAAGTGGAAAAGATGTTGTTAGTTGTAGTCTGACCCACGTTTTTTTTAAAAAAAAAAAGAAATTGGAGGGACAAGAGCACCTACAAGATATATTAAAACCGTACCAAAAAACAAAAGTACAAAAGTAGAAAGCCTCACCAAAGGGAGTTGAAGAAACGAAATACGAAGCAAAGAAGATTACAGTTAAAATAAAATCTAGCCAATATTTTGAATCCATGAAGAAAACGAGTCTTCCAGGCCTTCCTTTATCCTGTATTTAACAAGATTAAGCTCCTTGAAGAAACATCGCCTCTGCCCTGCCAAACTTGCTTGTTGGCCATTGAAGATAAGCTCATTTCTAGAATGCCAAATACTCCAACAAACAAAAATACCCACTTTAGAATATCGTTCTTTACGAGACAATTTTTAATACTACAACGACATTGTTTATAGAACTAAGGGGAGTAGATTCGATTCTCGTGTCGAGAGTTTCTTCAAAAGTATCACTCTTCCGATTAAGGTCTTATTCGGTTATGTCGGAACGGAGTCGTTCTGGCCGAATTGATCTTATTTGGTTTTGAATCCAGTCCATAACAAAATAGCTGTTCGGTTGAGTTTTGGTTTCGGATGGATTAATATATGACCTGATTCGAATTTAGCTCATTTTTTATGCTCTGAGATCCAGATTTATTTCTCACCTCTTGAGGTCCGGAGCGGAAAGATCCAGATTTATTTCTCACCTCTTGAGGTCCGGAGCGGAAACAATCGGATTAAGTGAATCTTTTTGGTTCATTCATTCTCAATCTAAAATAGGTCCGGACCCTATTTCAACTCGACGTAACTGAACAAGGCCCTAAATATGTGCCTTTTAAATTAGCAACGAGAGCTACTATCATCAATTTCTTCGTTATAGATTGAGATCTTCGGACTTGATCATGCACAAATAGATATGACACGGCAGTGCAGCCGTATCTGGCATGAAACCGTGCTAGAATCAATTCAGGGCCGGATCGTTCGTTTGGCTATCTATCTATAGTTCTATATATAGTACTTAGGAGTAGGAGGGACTGATGGAGGTTGGGTCGTCATTGGGGGTGGCTCGTGGACCATGAGTCCATGACAAGCAGAGTGCTACAGGCGAGCAAGTACGACATACAGTACGTACACCAATGTACGGAGTACCATGCACGCACTGCCGCGCTGCACGGTCCTTTTATCAGCGCGCTGTGGTCAAGTAGTAGAGTACAAGCTAGATAGACAATACTCCCTCCTTTTAGATGACGTTTAGGACAACGATACGGTCTCCAAAGTACAACTTTTATCACTTATTTCTTTAAAAATATTTGTTGTAAAGTGATATAGGTATATTTTTATGAAAGTACTTTTCAAAAAAAAATTTATTTATATATTTTTTACATTTCTAAACTCAATAATTTAAAATTTATTTATGATTTATATTTCCAACGTTTGACTCAAACCTTGTTGAAAACGTCATCAATACAGAGTATATACTGTAGGCACTAGCTAGGTGTACGGCTGATCCAGTTCTGAACACTGCAGATTGCACGGCCGCCGTCCAGCGCTCGTGTATCCGGATCGAGTACCAGACGAGGAGGAGGACACGGAGGATCGGAGATACGGAGGGGAGATGAGGACGGAGGACGACGTACCGTCGTACCGATGGGGACGCGTGCGATCGACGAATGACGATGGATGAAAGCTCATGCATGCGGCGGCCCCCGGCCCGGTCCGTCCGGTGGATCCCTTTCTTTGACCAGCCGGTCCGTCGTCCGTCACGTCCCAGTGGTACGCGCGCGCGCATGATTGATGATCCCACCCGGGCCGCCGGAATCAAGGCAGCGTCGACATCGGCCAGCTCACTGCTATTCCGATCGATGGATCCCGGGTCCCGGCCGCGCGCACCGGAGAGGAGGAGGGGGCCCCGTAGTAGTACGATCGAGGCGAGCGCGACGAACCACACCGGCCTTGTTTAGCCGGGAGGAGTGAGTTTTTTTCTTAACTGTACCACTTTTGTTATTATTTGACAAACTTTGTTTAAATATGGTCTAACTAGACTCAAAAGATTCGTCTCGACATGTACATACTAAAAGTATAATTAGTTATTTTTTATCAACATTTAATGCTCCATGCATGTGTCTAAACATTGATGTGATGATGATATCATGGTGAGATAATGAAAAAAAGTTGAAAGTTGAAGGTATCTAAACAATGCCCCACCGTGGGACTGGGTCAGTGTGGGGCGGCGTGCCCGGTGCTGTTGCTGTGTAGTACTCGTAGCTGCAGCAGATACGGCGGGCCTCCGCGCCGCGCGCACGGGCGCGGGAGCGGGCCGGGGCAGCGGGCGCGCGGCTAGCTGGCTCAGCTCAGGAGGTGTGGCCTACCTCGTCCCCCGGCTGGCCGCTGGCGTACGTCCTGCGCCCTGCAGGCCCGGCGGGCGCGGCCGTGCAGTGCATGCATCCCCCATGGCCCATGCCATGCGCGCCACCTCCACGGCTCCACGGGCGGAGCGGATCGACTAGACAAATCCGATCGACCGCGCGCGGTCAGGTCAGGAGAGGGGGTCGGACCGGGGCCCGGCGCACGGAGCCGGGTGACGCAGCGGCTGCCGCGGCCACAAGCGCCGCGCTGCCGCCACCGTGTGTGTGGCTCTCTTTCGGCCGACATGCCCGGGTTTTCCGCGCACGTACGGGCAGCAGATCGATCAGCTCGAGGGATCCACGCACGCTTCGAAACGGATCGGAGCTACAGTACGTACCAATAGCTTTAATTCAATATTCTTTCGTGTGGCTCTAGCTACAACTACAACTACAAGCGCCTGTACTGCACCGTGTAACTGATGTACGGGCCGGCCGGGAAGACGCAGAGCTTACTCGATCCTGGGACAATTCTAGGGAGCTGTACGTAGTAGACGACCGAATTCCGTGTATATAGGATAAGATGAGATGACGATTAATGAAAACGGCCATTGCTTGGTGAGACATGCAGTACTCCACTATGTATAATACACACATGCATGAATGGTTCGGCGTGTGTCGTGCTCCACCAAACACGGATAATATATACTCCCTCCGTCTCATTGAAAGTGTCATTAAAAAATCATGTCCCCTACACAAATATGCTTTCCGGACGACCCTTTCAATGGAATGGAGGGAGTATGGACATGGACAACAATCACAGCATGAAGCCCTAAAGCCCATGCGAGAGACGCTCCCTGATCTTGCAACTACCCACCACCCACGCAACACAAACAATGATATTATTTGGCTGATATATCATTGTATGTATAGTAGCCTATAATACGCGCAGGGGAAGGAAGTCGGAGATGCCGGCTCGTGATAGCAACAGCTATGCGTGCGCGTAAATATACGTGCGCGGCGACGAGGGATAGCAAGTGGGAAAAATTGGCAAGTAACTTTATCAAACTGTTGGACAATGATTTTTGCATGTTTTATCAAATTTTAAAGGATGACAAGTCATTTCCCAAACTGTTGGAGATGCTTTTAGTCCATGTTTGAACAAAAGTTTGCCAAATAACAACGAAAATGCTATAGGACTATTGACATTCAAAAGTGTCTCAAGCGTATAATGGACTCCACTATCAAGTTTCTGTCGTCAAGATGGCTGGGACTTCTTGAGAGACTTCCGACCAGGTAAAACTGGTCGGAGGCGACGAGGCAGCAATGGAGACCAGCTCGTAGTTGTCAAAATATGAAATGGACTTCACCATTGTGTTCCTCCCATCGAGATGGTCGAAAAACATATATGGAACGTCCAATTTGGAGCCCAGATGGAAGAGTTATGACCTAATAGAGATGGCTCACTGTCGGAAGTTCTGACCCTCTGAGTCGGAACTTCTGACCCCCGGAAGTTCTGACCAGAGTCAGAAGTTCTGACCCCCCCCGAAACTCGGAAGTTCTGACCCCGTTCGGATCTGTCCTTTTGGATTCCTATCCGAACTGTTCCAAACTCGTGGGAAACATGGAAAATAAGGTTTGGAAGGGTTTCCTACTGGGATAAGACCACCCCCCTATATCTATATATATATGAGAGAATCATGGCATTGAGGCCCCATCTATCCAATCGTCAAATCAATCTACTACAACCCTTTTACCCTCTTCTCCAACAACATGTTGTTCATCCCTTGATCCGACGACCAAGGATAGCGCCCTAGGCCCGTCGGCCGACCTAGGGCAACCCAGCGACGTCCATGCCCTGACGGGGTCCCTCCCGGGCAGGAGCTTTGACGGTTCCTTTGCTAGTTTACCTGAAAACTAGTCGTTCTTTGCCACGTAAGTGTGATAGCTATCCTTTGCCGGTTTGCTTGTAAACCTAGCCGTCCTTCACCGCGTAAGTGTGACCTCCTCGTTGCGTTCTTCGGTCTGTGGCGACCCGAGCGTCCAAAGCCCTAGCTGGTGTGTGATCCGGAACACTTTCGGCGTCAACATACTTTTTGGCAACTCCGCTGGGGAAGAATTTGCTTCGGCTCTACTTTGCAGACGAATCTTCTTGCCCTAGCCCTATTCTTCACTGATCTATCTTCTTGTGCTCGCCATTATCGTTGCATTCGGCCCAAAAGGCCGATCACATCTGGTTTTGACCCCTTGTGATCTCGTTTGCTATTTTGCAATACGGCGTGCTTGATATTGAAAATTCAGCAAGGTGGTCAAGCTCTAAATCATGGAGTACCAAGGTGTAGCATCGCAGAACTACTACAATTACCCTGAGGTACAACTTGCAAATACATCTTATGATTATAATAATTATTTTGCAAGTTCTATGAACTCTTATGTTGGTGTTGCTAGTCATAATGATAATAGATATGTTGCATCGGTTATACTTTTGCTAATGCTCCTCATCATACATATTATGGTCAAGAGCCGATGTCAACTATAAATTTTTTGAATTTTGATGCTACTAGCAACATACAACATGTAAATTCTAATTCATCGGCTATAAGTTCACAATACGTGGCTCCACCACAAGACATATCGATGAATGAGAGAATTGACTACAACAATGATAATTATTTAGCCAATTGCTCTCAAAGTTCAACATCAAATGCAAGTGCTACTACTCATAATTCGGTCTCATATGTTGGTAATAACTATGGCCGGATACATGAACATTCAGCAAAATATTTAAGTGCAAGTACTTATGATTTGGCTCACGTATTACTAGTAACCAAAGCCGAATCAATAAAAATTCAGCAATGGGTGTGCATGCTAACAATCGTGATTCGGCTTCATATGTTACATTCAAATCAAGCTGAATCGATGAAGATTTAGCCCATACTAGAAATCCATATGGCTCCTCTAAATGGAGGGTGCCCACTTATCATAGACCATACCCATTATACTATGATTACTTGGAAGATCCTGATGGTTGGTGGGTACCTGATTTTTATAAATTTAGTGGTTGAAGATGATAAGACCGCTGTGGAACACATTAGTATTTATCTCTCGCAATTGGTTTTTGCCGGTAAAGAGGACTATATAAGAGTGTGAAATTTTCCTTTATCTCTCACTGGTATCACCCCGTATTTGCCAAGTTGCTAAAAATGCCAAGCTAATTTGCCAAACCGTTGGATAGGAGATTTTTAGACTTTTTTGCAAAAACAACAATGCAAAGCTCATTTGCAAAACCGTTGGAGATGCTTTAAATAGGCTTGACGAAAACGGCCAGACAAAAACAGTGAAGAAATTTTGCCTCTTTATTATTATTAGGTATTAGGTATTAGGTATAGATATAGAGGTATAGATATAGATATAGATTACTATTAGGTATAAATATAGATAGGTATAGATAAGGATCCAATAACCGTAAAGTTTATTAGTCGATCAACCATACAATTAGTTTATTAGACCACACCAAGTGAGCTAAAATTTAGCCTCAATTAATTTCATTCAACCAAATAAACTTTGGACATAGGAAACATATGGCCTTATGGGCATCCCCAAGATGCATCTAAATCGTTCGCGGGTATTGTATTTTTTTTCGTTCCACATGGACGGCGAGAGAAACGGTGGAAAAGGAACTTGTCAACAAGTGTTGTGGTTATAGATGGCCATGAGGCACGAGGCCCGAAGGCCCGCCCCACGGCCCAACCCAAGCCCAGCCCGGTCCAGCAGCCCTCGGCACGGCGGGCCGGCCTGGCCCGGCCCGACCCGACATATATAACAATAGATAATGTATAAATATATATATTTATATACATCTATAAATATATATATATATATATAAAGAGTAATTATTTCATACTCCCAGAGAGTAATTACTCTCATATGTAATATCTCAAGATTTATGGGGTTTATGCAGTGGCGGAGCCATAAGGGGGGTCGGTCGAAAATAATCAACGTGTAAAAACTGAGCGCATCTTAAATGGTTAGATTCGTCGTGGTGATATTTTGAGTTAAATCATCGATGTGACACGGTCACTCGTATTTTTTACATGTATTATAGGATCTAAATGTATTCTAGGATCTAGGGTATTATTCTTTCAGCGGTGAGCGATAAGTCCAATGATAATAAGGCTATGTGGTAATTTTAAAAAAAATCATAAGACCTACCGGTTTAGTATTTTTGGAGATTTTTATAAAGATGATTTGTGTATCTAGCTATGTTTTGTATGACTTTATTATCTACTCCATTCATCTCACAAAAAGTATCGCTATGAGATTCATGTTGGTGAAATTTTTTAAATTTGACTAGATTTGTAAAAAAATATTAGTAACATTTATATCTCTTAATAGGTTTATTATGAAAATATATGTAACGATCTAGTTAGTGATACTAATTATGTACTATAAATACTAATATTTTCTTTTATACATTTGGTCAAGATTAAAAATATTTGATTTCTCGGAAAGTGGGAGTGATACTTTTTATTGAACAAATACAAGATACTAATAGATTTATATGACTATATATTTGTTATATTTTACCTCTAAACATACATAAAAATTCTAATATTATATAGTAGTAAAAAACTTTATTATGAAACGTTAGGGGGGCCATGGCCCCTGCCAGCCCCCCTTAGCTCCGCCACTGGGTTTATGTTCGAAGAACTGTACCTAAACGAAGTATATGATCATACTAGACTTTCTAGGGTAACATATATCTCAAGTATGCAAGCATGCATAGAGTATTATACTTATTTTAAAATATTAGATCTTTTAAAAAAATACGTAAGTAAGCCTCAAACTGATAAATAAATATATACACATATGTAACATGGTTTATTAAAGATGAAAGTAACTACTCTATGGAGTATAGAAAACTTACCCTAAATAAAAATACATATACATATATTTTTATATATACAAATATAGATTCCCTAATGCTACTTTCTGAGCGCGCAAGCTCGCGTCTCTCCGCGTGCACAATGCGCAAGACGTCCGATCCGACTACGATCCGATCCCACGATAAAACAACGAAGTGTCCCACCGCACACAAGCACACACACCTATCTTCTGTCCTCCTCACCGCACGCACACGCTTATTTCCTCTCCTCCTCACCGCACGTCATCTCTCTCATCTCCGACGAACTCCCTCCCTCTCTCCCCCCCGATCGATTACGGCGGTGGCATGAGCTCCCGCACCGACGGCCGCGCCCCACCGGCTCGCTGAGCCTGCCCCTGCACCCATGGCCCGCCACCTCCCCATGTGTACAGGAAATGGCGGATTTGACAATGACGGTGGTGGCGGCGCCGAATCCGCCAGATCCGGTGGCGGCAGCGCCAGATCCGTGGCTAGGTAGGCCCCTCCTCTTTTCCTTCTCCATCTGCTGCTGCTAAACCTGCTAATCCTCGGTCGCGTAGTTGTCTGGTACACAGGTGCTTGCGCGCTGTCGCCTAAGGTTTCGTCGACGGCCCCTGTAGGGCGGCGCGGCTCCCGTAGGTCGGTCCCGGCAGCTCTCCACCTTCTCGGTGCCCTCATCTCGCTCTCTGCAACCTCACTACTCAGGCACAGGGCACCAGTGTTTTTTGTCTTTTTTTTCTAGGCAAAGTTGCTTTTCAGGTAATCCAAAATTGCCTTTTCAGTTTAAATAAATTGCTTTTCCATTAAATCCAAATTGCTTTTTTCGATTGAATCAAATTGTTTTTCGATTCAAGTGAATTTCTTTTCCATTAACTCAAAATTGCTTTTTTCATTTGATCAATTTTGCTTTTCACTGAATAATTTTCTGCCTTTGTTTCCAGGCTCCTCGCATACTCCCGTTTTGTCCTTTGCTCCTTGCCGAGGGCGACTGTTCAAGAATGTATATCTGTAGGGAGGTGTACATACAACATATAGGCATGTTAACCAGCAAGAAAAAAATCCGGACAGTAACATTTGCTATTGATGTACAAGTTAGATCCACATAAGTTTTTTTTGGCGGTCACGATGGATCTACTAATCCAGTAGAAATTGCAACACTATCTCTTTTTTTGCTTTTTCTGTGGTGTAAGAGATATGAGTTGTGCAAACTGAATTGCTTTCTTAAAAGAACTGATTTGCGTATCTGTTAGCAAATAACTGAATAGCATGAACTGCAGTACTATCTGCTCGTTGGATATGATGTAAGAGAACCGAGTAGCTTTTCTTTGTACAACAAATGCAGCAACATGATTCTGTCTGATAATGTGGATCTGTAATAGTCTTTTTTCCAAATGCGTACCTGTTTTGCTTTTTTCCTCCTGCTTTTTTTTTTTGGTTAAGATCTGCCGACCGCCGATGGTGGCGGCGACACCTTGGGGCAGCCTGCGTTTTGCGTATCAGAAGAGAAAAGCAAGCAGGAGAGAAGGGAAGAAGGTTCCAGGCGGTGGAGGGGTGGGTGGACGGGGAGGGGGTGGGCCTCTTTTTTGTTTTTCGGGCCCATGAAGCGATGCACGTCCTCCGCAGCGCACCCTGCAGCACGCGGCCAGAATTGGATTGCGCGCGCGTTTTATTTTTTTTCTTTTTTTAGAGTGCGCACGCCTGACGGTGAATAGATGCACGCCCGCGCTATAGTAAAATCCATATAGATTTAAGGCAAAATTTTGTTGCGGGCCTTCGGGCCGATCTGAGCCCTGCCTGGGCTGACCGTGGGGCACGAGGCCCGACCTCAGCCCGGCCTGACGGTCTGCCGTGCCTTGGTCGGCCTAGCCCGGTCGGGCAAGGGCCGGGGCAGGCCGGGCCGGCCAGTTGGCCATGTATAGCTGTGGTCGCCGTCGGTACGTACGCAGTGGTGTGTCCGTACGGGTGCAGTGGTGTGTCCGTACGCATGTCCCCGCTTTGTGACGCGTGTCGTCCTCCTGCGTGGGCCCCACACGGATACATGCCCTCCTTCCCCGATTTGGGGCTCGACCGGCCCCGTCTTCTTCTTGAACAAAAGATTCCGATTAATCAATCATCATCATCCAGGCACGTGTATGGGTCCATGCTAGCAGTAGCTTAGAGCCTTTTATGTGAAGCATGCCGCTCCAACCGTACGCCCCGCGTGTGCAGTACGTCGTCGTCAGTGCGTGCCTGAGATCGAGCTGAGATCTCGCCACTGTTGCTCGCCAGCTTCCTCCCCGTTGCTCTGTCGTCCTCTCTCGAGTCTGCGTCGTCTCACTCATCTCAGGCAGGAGTCAGGAATAGTCCAAGTCCAGGCTGTTCGACCCCATACCGAAATGGACCGGATCGGACCAGCGACCAAACAAATTAAAGCTTTCATTCGTTCCCTACCTAGCTAGAAGAAGCTCCCCCCAATTGCTTAGCTAATTAAGCTTGCAGATAGAAAGATAGCAATGTTATACTTGTGCATGCATGCATGCACTCTCTCTCTCTTTCTCTTTCTGCTAGGCACAACGATTTGGCAACATACTACGTACATTGCTCATAATTTGGTGCCACAGGCAGCCTAACAACTAGCTAAGCAATTGGACTATTGGATCCTGTAAGTTTGTGCGTCATTTCCTGAAATGACCTGATTCTCCACGAAGGGAAAATCCACAGAGTCAAGTGTAATAAAACTCTTTCGAGTCAAATTACCCGATAATCCAGTCAAATATCATAATCCATACTTCGTATAATAAAAGTACTTAATACGATATTACATTTATTACATCGCCAACAGGCGAGAATTTTAAATAAACAGCATCCGGAACAGCTTGTAGACGAAGAAGCGCGATCGAACTCCACACTTGAGCGTAGAAGCGAAAACCCCCTACTCCTCGAACTCCTCGGAGTGGTACTCCTCCTCGGAACCTGAAACCTCAATTTTCAGTACGATTTGTACTGGCCACACTTTCCCATCCTATATGATTCATATGTGGTAGTGGATGCAAAAGGTAAATGAAATTCAGACCTAACAGGCTGGGTTTTCCTATGCATAACAGTATAATGATTATGTATGTTTATCATGTTTCACCTTTTAACTTATCACCGTATCCATCACCAATACACCATTCCCACACACACACATTCTCTCGCTCAGTCGACAGAGGCCAGCTCCCTCCCAGCCTTTGTCTCAACGGCCCGCAGTCTCACCTGACTCACGGCCGGCACACTCTTACCAGAGGGAGAAAAGAGAAGCTCTCGCTAGTCGGCAAAAGGTCAGGGAAAAAGGTCCGCGGCCAACGAATTGGCCAACGTATCGATCGATCAACCATACACTCTGCAGAGGTTCTACAATATCCACAAGATCGCCATCATCAGCACCCCGGATGTGCCTAGGCGGATGCCAGTCGCTTGCCAGCCTAGAGTAATGCCACCCTACCACTCAGCCCTGGATTCACCGCAAGTATGTCTGGGTGGCTAAGTCTGTGAAGTCACGTTCCCTCTCCCGTAGGGGGAGCCGCGATCGTCTCGGAAGGGTGTGGGACTCTGATACCCGTACCTCCCTCGCACTCTCTCGCCTAGCAGTAGTGGCATTACCCTACCAGGTAGTCCGACCGTCCCCGTCCATAAGGAGCGAGTGGCTTGTAAAGGTATTTCCCCGTGGTCCAGATCCCGCACCAATCTAGGGTGACTAAGCCGGAATGTCTTCTCAAAGGTTTTCATTATATGTGCCACCACAGCACGCTCCTGATCTGGGCTCCACCAACGGCTCACACCCAGATCCACCTCATGTCACCATTTAACCCGCCACAGGTTTTACACCACAGGGGCCTCCAGATATGCCCCACGGCAAGACTTGCACTAGGCTCGTCGTATATTCCGGCTCGGTCGACACAACCCTCACCACCATACTCACCCAAAACACACGCAGCACACTCCCCGATATACACCGTATAACATTATGCACCGGTTCCCACCGTAGCATAATAAATATGATCAAGATAGTATTAACAGCGCGTGTATCTATCCTATCAGCTGGGTAGCAGGGGATAGGTTGCGTCAAGGTATGGGCTTACAAGCAATTCTATCATGCAAGTCCTATACTGAGCATCATTAAATTAGATATGTAATTTAGCATGCGTAATGGGATCTACGAGGTTGGATGGGCTGTGGCACCTTGAGATTGATCGTCGCCTTGTTCCTCCTCGTAGTCGTGATCCTCGTTGTCAGACGTCCCTTCCGGCTCTGAAAACGTACGAATACGGTCGCATTAGCGACATCTATAGAATAGCACAAAGAACGAATGAAAATTCAAAAGATCCGAATGCACTCAAACATGGTACCAATAGGTAGATCTTGATTTTAGATGAATTTAGCAACTTGAACCACTATTTTTGGAGTCTGTATGAATTAGTTATGAATTTCCGAAGTTTATTCTATTTTCTGAAAATAACAAATGACCGATTTAATCAGGTGCTGACACGTGTCGCTCTGTGACTGGTCCGTTTGGTGTCAGTGAATGACAGGTGGGTCCCACGGTCAATGTTGACTCGGTCAACGAGTGATGACGTCAGCATAACGTCATGATGACGTCATCGCTGGGCTCGGAGTGGGCCTGGCGGGTCGGGTTTGGGCCGGACCGGGCCGCCACGTGTCGAGTACACAAGGCGCCACGTGTTGGGTTTTGGGTCAGGCTGGGCCGAGCCTGTTCGCGGGCCGCAAGCCTCGAGGGTGTCGAGACCTACCCTCGACTAAGTCGAGGTCTCCCTCGGACGGTGATGCCGAGAACGCTACCATCGAGCTTCGTACGAATCGGACATTTGCTCCGAGGCCTCCTTCAGCCTCGGGCCTCGGGCGAATCGGAAAAATGGTTTCGAGGCCTCCTACAGCTTCGGCCTCGGGCGAGACGGACATTACCTCGAGGCCTCCTTCAGCCTCGAGCCTCGGGCGGATCGGTAAATGGTTTTGTCTCCGCTCCGAGAGCTCCTTCAGCCTCGGCCTCGGGCGAGACGGACTTCCGCCTTTCTCCTCTGTTTCGTTACGGCGGCGTCCCGCCAACGGCGAGCTCGCGCCGGTGTTCAACTTCTCCTCCTCGGGCTCGATTCTGTGCTCCAGAGTGATCGTGTTTCTACGGAGATTCGATCCACGCTGCCAATTTTGTGATCTGGTGATCCTAGCGGCCAGCGTAGGTGACTTGGCGGCGGAGCCGAAGCGGTGATATGCCGTTCGGCTGGTTCTACTCCTCCCCAACCAAATTCAGTCGTACGGCCTCCTTCCCATCTCCTCTACTGCCTACAGATCATGCTGTTGGCCTCGATAATCTCGGCAGTAGCTCCACGCGTATGATTCAGCATGGCGGCACACAGCGGCGCAACCGTGCGACATCGGTTCAGCTCCTTAACGGGCACCAGTTAATTCTACGGCGCGCACGGTGTTCTCCATCACTTGGTGATGCTATACGGCCAGTTAGTTTCCCAATCGAGGCCCGTGGCAACTGAGCACAGGTTCGCCGCGGCGCGTCAGTCCGCGGCGACGTGCGTGCGTTTCCTCGCCGTAAGCTCGGTCTCCCTACCTAGTTCGGAGTGCGGTTCATGAAGCACAACGTGTGCGCGGTGGCGTGATTTCACTCCGAGCCGGGTAAAGGCTCTGGCCTGCGCGCTCCGGTACGGACGCCATGGCCGATGCAGAGGACGAAGATGGCGGAGGTGTCATGTGGTTTACCGTGGTGGCGGTGGAGATAGGGTAGCGGTGCAGGGCGATTCGAGGCCGTGAAGCTCCGGTTGCAGTGCCGTGCAGCTCCTGGTTCGCTCCGTGCTCCGCTCGCGGTCCTCTTCCTCGGTGCCGACGGATTCCGCGGCGGCGCCCTGCCGTCTCCCGCCTCCGGCTTCCTTCCTCCTCCGCCCCCGAATTTTCTCACGGTGGTGTGGTGTGGTGAGTGTGCCACGGTGTGGCGGCGCTTGCCGGGAACCCAGTGGTTCCGGTGGGGGTCCGGTTTATATAGGCCCGGGGGCGCATCGTGGCGGATGGCGGATCGGCCACTCAGCTCGATCCAAGGGTCGCGAGGTGTTCAGGGTTGGCACGGCTTTGATTCGGATCATGGGGGACAGGCTGGCGGGTTGGTTAGCGCCGGTCGGCCGAGGGGAGCACGGTGGGGCCGCCCCTGTCGCCGAGCTCTGCCTTCCTTCTTGCGGAAGAAGAAGAACAGGGCGATGCTCGCTGTCGTGTGGGGTCGGGTTGTCGGCGCCACAGAGCTAGCGTGGCTGGTACTCAAGCGATGGCTAAGCGGCTCCGCGCGGTCGGGCTGGTCGAGGCGGAGCGCGGTAAGCTGGGCCGGTCGCGTGTGCCTGGGCCGCGTGCGTGCTCGCGAGGCTGGTGCTGCGCGCTGTGCCGGTTGGTTGGGCCATGCGCGTGGCGTTCTGGCCCAACCGGCCTCTTTTCCATTTCTCCTCTCTTTAATTTTCATTTGTTTGTTTAATTCCTGATTAGCTTTGTGTTTAAACTAATTCCATCCAAATGTATTGTCTTTAGGTTTGAGGATTATGGAATTTTCATGTAGCAGTTTTATATAGATTATATTTATATATGTTTTAATGCATTTCACCCAAAAATCCAAGAAGAGCCAAATCACATATGCTTATTAATTAGTTAGTTAGTTACTTACTATGCTACTAATGTTAATGCGTATGCTTAAGTAAGTTGTCACACTCATCATGCAAAGTAAAAGAAAGAAAATTTTTGTAGTTGCGAATTTTGGTGTTAGAATTTGTGGGTTGTTACATTTCCACTACTGTAGCTGTAGACTCTTTGTTATATTCTCCTTGACAAATTAATGGGACAAACGATGATGATATTATACCACTTACAGTTACAGTCCAAAATTAATTCCTGTTCGTCCAACAGCGGTGCATGGCTCCTCTCCCCTGTAGCTAGCTAGATCGATGGCAGTACACGAACCAACAGCCATGAGGCGTCCACAGCAACTGCACACGCGCACAGTGCTGCCAGGACGAGAGGGCCGCATTATTGCGCCCAATCATGGCTCAAATCATGAGCTTAACATAGTAGCTGGCCTCTTGAAGTGACTTGTTGCGACCCGGTGCCCCCATCATGCGTTGCCTATATATAGGCCCACCGTGATTCCATCATCATATCCAATTCCACATCGCATCGTCGTTCAGCTCGCTCGCTCGATCGATCGATCGATCTTCACATGCATACATTAATTCTTTGGCTAATTCGCAAGAGATAACTGGTTGGTAGTATAACACTGCACGATGGACCACCAAATGGTCAAGCACCTGCAGATGGCTTCGACGGCGAGCGGCGGCGGCGGCGGCTGCCAGTCGTCGTCGCAGCAGCAGCAGCAGCAGTACCGGGGCGTGCGGAAGCGCAAGTGGGGCAAGTGGGTGTCGGAGATCCGGCAGCCGGGCACCAAGACGCGCATCTGGCTCGGCAGCTTCGAGTCGGCCGAGATGGCCGCCGTGGCGCACGACGTGGCCGCGCTGCGCCTGCAGGGCCGCGACGCGCAGCTCAAGCTCAACTTCCCGGGCTGCGTCGGCTGGCTGCCCCGCCCCGCGACCTCGCACCCGGCCGACGTCCGCGCCGCCGCCGCCGAGGCCGCCGACCGGGTGCGCTGCGACCCGGCGCTGCTGCTGCTGCAGGTGCAGGTGCAGGCGGCGGCGCGGTGCCACGACGACCACGAGGAGTTCGGGGCCGGGCCGGGCCGGCCGGTGGTCGAGCTCGGGAGCGACGAGGAGTTCGAGCTGGACCTGGACTCGCCCAGGCTGTGGGCCGAGATGGCGGAGGCCATGCTCCTGGACCCGCCGGGTTGGGCCACCGGCGTCGGCGAGCCAGCGGAGGCGGCCCAGTGCTGGTCACACGGCTCCCTGTGGGACGCCTGCTAGCTCACAGCTCACTCACTCATCAGTTGCCTTGGCTTTTGGCTGCAAGTGTTTGGCCACGGCCCATGGCCACCTCGACGCTGCTTAACCTCACGAAGTGTCGCAATGCTTTTGGTGTGTGCCTCTGTGAGCGCGTCTCCACGTGTGGTTTCGTTTCCTGCCTGCTGTTGGGCTTGCCGTCTTCGTTCCTGTTATCATCTTACCTTGCCTGTATTAGTATTAGGCAAAATGATGACAGTCGAGATCACTTTTTGCAAGACGAAAATAGTACTGATATGATATAATGGTTTGGTCTGTTCCTGCATTTGTACTAATCTGTGCAGCCAGTCACATTGGAGATGACCGTGCATGTAAGTACTCACCAAAAATGATCCTGTGTTTTAGTATTTTTTTTATAAACATGAATGTATGGTGATTTTTGTGGACCAATCATATCTAATATGAGAACCGTGCTGGTATCAAAACGACTGTATTTCCTCCATCTCAAAATAGTTGATCTTCTAACTTTGTCCTAAGTCAAATTATTTTAACACATTTTCTATATTTCAGGCGTCTGAACAGTTTTGTCTTTGTTATATTTCAGGCGTCTGAAATATAGCAAATTCCTTATTTTAAATTGAACTAAACTATAGGAAAGAATATAAACCTTTTATGGCACCAAATGGGACTTAGATATAATATGAAAAATATATTTCTTAAGAAATCTAATGATACTTACTAATGGCGACAAATGTTAGTAGTTTTATATACACTACTACATAATGAAATATACGCAGCGTTGTCTAAATGGGCTTCGTGACGAGCACAGTTTTTGCCTGTCACGGTTATTCGGTGGCTGGTCAAGACGGTCGGCCACCGGAGTGCCCAATGCGGTAAAGGATTTGCCGCAGCGGGCAACGTAAAATACCCACTCACCTTTCATAATGATCAGCTGACTGACTCTTCAGGCGATACCATATCCACTCCTGCCTCGTTTTTTCACCATCAAGCAGAATCTCAGCCTTACATGCTCACGAGTCATGAGCCAATGGCGAAGATTGTTGCCTAAAAACATACTATATTTTGGGCACCTGAAATATAATTAGTTTCTTTATATAAATTTAGCTAAACGTGACATAATTTAACTTAGAAAAAAGTTAGAACATCTAACAAATATTTTTGAGATTGAGAGTATGTTTAGATGGAAATAGAAAGCAAATCTTCTATATATATATATATATATCTAATAACTTTAAATGAGTTCTCGTGGTTATCTCTTTTTTAATTACACAATTGAAAGTCTTAGTTTGGTTTTGACTAATTGATGAAACCTATTAGACTAATTTTATGCTAAGCATATGTGTAGCTTATATGCGTGGATTAGGGCCAAGCAAGGGAATGAGCAAGCTAGGTGGCCACATGGAGAACAAAGCTCCATATGTAATCAAGTGCTCATCCTTGGAGAAGAAAAGAACAAATAAAAAGAAGAGGAGGAGAAGAGAAGGTGCGAAGAGGCCCGAAGACAAATATATAATATATATAGGGCTCTTTGGTTTGGTGATTACGACACTTAGTAAGTGCGATCATATTTAGAATATATAGTCATACTATCAAGAGAGGATAAATCTCAGCTTAATGCGGTGTTCAAGTGTCACTAGGTGTTCTCTAACATGTAGATGGATTAGAACCTAGTGAGTGAACTAACAAACCCTTGAAAAAATGCTTTAAAAATTTTTAACACACGTGCACAAGTGGTGAAACACTTTGGTGTTGGTTGAAAGGATCAAGATGCCCAAGACATGGGGTGAATTGGGCTAATCTAAAATTTCTTGCGATAATTAAATCCTATGCAATCCCAATATCACCTCTTTGTGCCTACAAGTGTGTTTCACTAACTCTACCGCACAAAAGACTACACATAGTTACAATCCTACTCTAGCATGACATTTCAACAATGAAATAGCAACAAGTAAATGTGGGAATTGAAATGCTCAAAGTAAATGCGTAAGTAAAAAGAGGAAGGAAGACTCTGCGATATTTTTTTGAGGTATTGAAAGGACCTTGATGTCGCCTAGGAGGCCTAGAGAGGGGGGTGAATAGGCCTACAAAAAAATTAATCTCACAAGTAATTAACTGTCAGACCAAAGAACTTCTGTGCTCGAACACATAACCTCTCTGGTCTGTACCGAAAACTTTAAGCGTGTGTAAAACTGAGGTGAGAAACAGATCGACTAAAATTTCCAGCTTCCTTGTGGTCGCAGCTTTGCTGTTCACCAAGTCCCTGCAGCTAGATAGTAGTATACAAGTAGATCGGAGGGAAACAAGTTTTGCAAATTGAATGTAGAAGAGAGACAACAACAACAACAAGATGGAGACAAGAGATTTACTCCGAGGTTCAGCTTTGCCACCAAGGCTAGCTTACGTCCCCGTTGTTGAGGGAGCCACAAAGGCTTGGAGTCTCTTCCAACTCCGACCTCTTCTCAAGCGAATCACCAAGATTCAAGCTCGAGGATTTCACTAAGCATCACAAAGGGCAATACAAACTTACCGGTACTCAACCACAACCGATTGGGAGCTCCCGGGTAACCTCTAGCCGTCTAGGAGCCAATGCTCCAAGAGTAATGAACACAAAGTGCAAGCTAGAGGGAGAACCATGACTCTCAGCTGTAAGCTCAAGCTCAAGTGCTCTCTAATCCACTCCCTAATCCAATCTCTCACTTGGGAATCACCAAGAATGCAAGGGAGAGTTTGAATCGCCAACAATGGAGGAGAGAGAGTGTTTCACGGGTTGGGGATAAGTCTGAGTGAGTGGGCTACCGTTGGGAGGAAGAGAGGACATCATTAAATACTCCCTCACTGCCCAGCCAACGATACAGAAGTTGCAGAACTTCTCTGCTCGAGCAGAGAACTTCGACGCTCGAACACAGAGGTTCTCGAACACAGAGGTTCTCGAACACAGAGATTCTGTGTTTAAACACAGAACCTCTGCGGTCTGGCCAGAATAGATTTAATAGGAAATTTTGCTGGCTTTCTTTTGGGCATTTGGGTTTATATTTGATGTGGCATGAGAGCACATGGTTCCCCAGCAGCCTGCAGTTTATGCCCCCCTTGATAGTACGGCATACCTATACTCAAGAATAAGAGAATATAAATAATTATCCACTTGAGTCTTCAATATCTTCATATGCCATTTCTTCTCAAAGTCACTTCATAGGGGCTGCAACCAATTATGGCTGTCTCATCTCTTTGAGCAAATATACTTTGAGCATGTGACTTGAACCATTTCACCATATGTGAGTACAACTTCATGGCTTCAAGTCACTTCTACTAATGATTTGATCCTCAACACAATATGACCCCTCATAGCTTGATTAGTACCTCGACTCAATGCAGGTACTCTCTTCTTCACCCTAGCCATAGTACCTCGGTCTCCTTGACCTTCACCTTCGCTTAGTACCTTGAAGCCCTTTACTTGCTATCTTCACCCTATCAAGCCATACTCAAGTCACATCATATTAAGTATCCATTTGAAAAACCATTTCTTCAATGTTATGATCCTTGCTTGAATATCTTCTAAATATGAATGTTGAGATCAATCAAGCTTTACATAGAGTGACATATATGAATCACCATCAATATGGTCAAGCCAATTCACGATTCCTTATGTCCTCCTCATTTTGGCTTGACATTCTACCTTCACACTTCTAGCTTGATCAAGTGCAAAGTGATTCTCTAAATATTTATCCATACAAGCAAACAATGTAGAGATGACATATATCCAATAAGAGTTAAGCCCTTGTCATTTGACCTTTGCTTGACATTTACTCACTTGTGCATTCTTCATTCATTCTTCAACCTTGATCAAAGCTAGTTCACTATCAAACTCTTCTTGTTCATGAAAAGCAACCCATTGTTGAGACCCTTCCAAAATCATAACTCCATGTCTCATTTGTCATTTGCCAAATATGCTTGCTTTCTCATGATGCTATGATATCCCACAACATAGAAGCCATATCATCAACTCTATTTGCATTGTTGTCTTTTGCTTGAACAAGATTGTTTCCATGATCTTCCAATACAACAATACACAATTTTGGCCTTCATTTCAACACTATGTGGAATACCATCAAGTTTGCTTTTCTTGTTGAACCTTTGATACACTTAGCAAACTTGTTAGACCTTTAGTTGAGTTGTCATTCAATTCACCAAAACCCATTAAGGGCTAGATGCACTTTCAATCTCCCCATTTTTGGTGATTGATGACAACACAACTAAAGCTTACAAGAGATTGATAAATATTAAGATTTTGAATCCTATTATATAGTGAGCTCCCCCTAAATGTGTGCATTGAAAGAAATTCAAATTTTGGCCTCAAATGCCAAATGCACATATTTAAGTAAAAATGTGGGAGCTCTCCTATATCTTAGCATTCGTGGGGTGCAAGGTGTCAAACATGATAAACGTGATGCTCATGACAGTTCATGCACTCAAGAAGTTTAACAATGCATCATTCAAGGCATGAATGTCACACACTAGAATAAATAGTCCTTATCAAGAGCATCAATTTAAACTACCCTTGCACAAACCACACCATTTTAAAAATCTTATATGCCTCTCTTTTACCCCTTTACATCCACATATCAATCTCTCTTCCCTTACATTCTCCCCCAATATTTCTCCCCCTTTGGCATTAATCTCCAAAAAGGATCTCTCCACCAAAAAGAAAGAAATGATGGTAGACAAGTGAGGGCAAGAGGTAGGTAAAAGTTTAGCATATAGGATTTCTCTCCTATGTTTTCTACCAAACAAAGTATGCAATTATTTAAATCAAGATTCTTGAGAGGTTAGCATATTTAGCTCATACCTCACATAGGTGACGTAACATGAGACAAACTCACATAATCACCACACGAGGTATCAACCAAATATCTAAGTCATTCTCTAATCGTCACAATAAGAACAAACTCATGGTGTGACTCAATATATTGCATACACATGCACACACTAGCATGTAAGGGCCTAGATGCACAAAGGTAATACAAATGTTCATGGAGTGATATACCTTTGTTCTAAACCTCATAATCTCTACCATGACGATGATTTTGAATTTAGTGCTTTGATGGGCTTGGTAATTCTTTAAGTAAAAAAGATATCATTTGTGCCCATCTCTCTCTTTATCGTCATCTTCACGGAGACATCACAAACTTGTGCTTCATCTCAATTCAAAGTCCACTGCTAGCTCTTGTTGTCATTTAGAGATACCAATTGAAGACATATTTCTTGATATACTAAATTGAAGATTATTGACCAATACCAATTGAAATATGATCTTCACAATTTTGACACAAATTGATGCCAATTGGAATGGACGCTTGTATCTCATAATATCACCTAAATGTCACCTAGACAATGCTCACAAGGACAAGAGATAGCATTAAATTGCACAAGCTATAGTTTCACAACTAGTGACCATTTGGATGTGGAAGGGATGCAGATCACAAATTGCAAAACCTCATAACATAGACTAAATTCCCCTTTTTGATAGTGCATACATATATATGTGGAAGGCAATAACATATGCACTTTTGGTCAATTAAGTCCAAACAAGGGAATTTAAGCTATATTATGGTGAGTAGCTACATAAGAGATAAGATTGCAATCCAAATAAATGTGAGAGATAACTTTACCAATTTGGATTGATTTGATTATGTACCATACCCATGAGAAACTTATTCTCACCAAGAGACTACACAAGTTCACTAGAAGAAAATGTTAGTCTCAAAAGACACAAGACATAGAATGGGCTCTCCCTTAATATGTGCATCAAGTACTCGAATTACTTGTGAAATGCACTAGAATCAGTTTAAGAGTTTTAGAGGAGTACGTCCTATATTTTGGTCAAGGCATGATAAATTTGCAACAATTGAAATTATGCCAAGAAAACATACCACCACCAAGGTAGATAGATCACCACATAAATACATTAACATGACCCTCATATAAGTAAGACTTCAATGATTTGGACGGTGATAGCTCTCACATGATGAAATATGGTGAATTAAAGCTTTTGTGGTCATCCAAGATCCATATTCGGTTCCTAGTTGTTTCTTTACCTAAAGCAACTCACATAGAGAGCAAATGGTAAGATTCATGAAATTTGCAAATTGTGAACTAGGAGTTACCACTCTTTGTTGACAAGGTCTTGGTTGATCAATAGGATGGATCATGTGCACTTGATGAGCTCTAGAGTAGAGAATTGACAATGAGAGTCCACCCTTCAATTATTTTCTCCAACTCATTAGAATCCAATTCCATTAAGGATTGGGGCATTCAACACTAAGCCAGAAGAACTTGGTTTACAAAGACCAAGACATCCTAGAGTAATTGTGAATTACCCAATGTGAATCCAAAAGGAACCATCCATCCTTCCAATGTGTGAGACCGCACAACATGATCTTAAGAGAAATATTTTGTCCCACAATATATCAGAGTAAACTCCCCCTCAATTTGTGCATACAAGAGTACACAAAGCACACTCATGTGTATCAAAGATCCTGGGCCAAGGAAAAGTTTACACTATTGTCCAACTAACTGAAACTCCTTCAAGCTGCTTGCAATTTGATTCCAACTCCTCTGTATACTTGTATGTGTTCTTCTCTCTCATTTCAACTCCTTTGGACCAAACTGATGCTTCTCATCTTCACTGATTTCATATGCTTATTTAGCTCTATTGCAGTTATGATATTGTTGTTCGCTGCATGATTCCTGTTATTTTAGTGTCAGTTTGTTCAGACTGCAGAGGTTCTTTGTCTGGATGCAGAGGTTCTGTATTCAACTGTATAGGTTCTCTGTTCGAATACAGAAGTTTTGTGCTCAAACACAGAAGTTCTGCACTGATCTGAACAGCCAGATTACATTGAGTGAATTTCAGAATTTGTCTTGCTTGGTGGAAAATTCATATCTCTCAGATTATTGATCCAATATGCATGAAATTTGGTAGAAATGTTCATCTATGAGTCCTCTTACTGCTGTAAAAATGTCAGCCTATTTGAACTCCATTTGGTTAGTCAAATATATTTTCTACCAAAACTGCTCAAGTCTGAAACTGCAGTGCTGAGGCTGACAGAATTCAATGGAAACTAATTTTCTTCAACACCAAACTGCATCCCAATTGTACAACAACAAGTACTAGATGTATATAGCATGCTCACAAAGTTTCAAGTTAATTCATCAGTGTTTGAACTTCCAAATCCATGCTTGAAGACAGCCAATTTAGAATTTCAGATTTCTGGACAGATTTGATAATTTTCACAATCCTTCTCTTCTTGTCCAATATTGAGGTAATTTTGGCTGAGAACACTCACAAGATGTCATTACCATTCAGTCCTCTTGTCAATGATTGAAATCTTGTGAATTCTTCCAATATAGCTCATCCATTTCAACCTCAAATTTGATTTGTCAATTCAACTCAATTCTTGGTTTGTATGACCTCTAGTAACCTCATCTTACTTTAGGTGAAGAGTAACCTTTAGGCTTGTTATGCATCCAAATAAATAAGCACAACCTCTTCTTATTGATTTCCTATGAACAAGCTCAAACACAAGAGGACATTAGTAACACAAGCATTAGTTTCTCATTTAGTAACCCTTTATATGTGGAAGGCAAGTGGGCTACACAAAATAGAGAAACCTCATAACATGGACTAAATCTCCCTTAATGCCTCATGCACACTCTTTGGAGTGGAATGGAAAAGTGAATGTGCATGGTTGGTCACTTAAGTCCAAAGAGCAGATTTAAGCCATATTATGGTGAGTGGCTAACATAGATGGAACAATTCCAAAATAGCTAGAGAGAATACATCACATAGTTTTGGATTGATGGAATTGATATGATAGCACACTCTATTTGAGAAATACAATCTCATTTAGTGAGACTACATAAATCACTTAGAGAAATGGTTAGTCTCACAACTCTAGTCATAGAGTAAATTCTCCCTTTTATAAGTGCTCTAAGTATTTGAATTTCTCACATAGCACTATATTCATTTAAGAACATGGAATTTCACTCTATGTCTAGGTCATGGCAACAATAGAATAATCAAATTTAGCTAATGCCAAGAAATACTCACAACCATTTGAGTATGTAGATGGCGATAAGATGAGAATAAGAATTTTCCAATCTACCATATGACAAGATTACATCAAGTAGATAGTTCTTGAGATTTGAGTAATAAGTGCCTCTACTTGAGCTTTCTTGAAATTCTTGGTTTGAGGTCCATAAATGAAACTCAAATCATCTATGTTGCTTGGTGTAGAAATGTAGATGATCAATTCAATTCCAATTACACTTTTCTTTCATGACCAACAACCAATATATATCCTCAAGTGCTCTTCTTCCCTAAGTGGCTACACAAGACATAAGAAGATAAGATTTGAAATAAATTGCACTTGAGATTTAGATGTTACCACCCTTATGGAAATATAATGGTTGATGTGGTCTTTCCATCTTCACTCTTCAATTAAGTGGCTTTGATTATTTGTGGCCTAATATCATTGATAGCCAATTGCTCGATTGCCTCACAAAGAATATCCTCATTACCTACAACATGAACAAGATCTTGCTCTACTAGAGAGACATTAAAAGCATCATATGGCAATGATTCAATTAACCTTGAAATGCTCTAGCCACTCCTAATAATTCACAAATAACACATATTTATGAACTACTAGATACTACACAAGTCAAGTGGCTAGCCTACAAGGGTTAGGTACTTGTTACATAGGTGAATATGAAGTTTTAAATATTTCCATCAAATTATCTTCGGGTCAACCATATAATAAAAGACAATATGAATTGGTTGATAGCTTGAGTGAATATTTTTCAATCAACTTGCTCAAGCACCCCGAAGCCTCATATCACCTTCAAGTACCTACAACACTCATCAAGCACAATTTGGTACCCAAACTATGTTGGGTCCATTAAGGTTAGTCACAAGAGACCTAGGCACCAAAATGGCCTTTGTGCTAGCATGTGGTGAACCAATCACCTTTCTAGCACAAGTGTCATTTTTGGGTCTCCTAAGCAATTTTGAATCAATTGAAAATTTAGGCTTAAGAGTGTTACCCATGGGACAATCCACGCTTAGGTGTCCCTTTCCCTTGCAAGTGTAGCATAGGTGTATCTTGTTCTTTTTAGCCTTCTTTTCTTGCAATTTGCTTGCTACCTTGCTAAAGTGCCTCTTTCTTGATGACAACAAGCCTTTGTCCTTCATGTAGGGGCATGATGCAACTTCATGACCCTTCTCATTGCACTCATAACACTTCCTCTTGCTTCTTCTTGTCTTGTTTGGAAGTGTGGCTTGGTCATCAACCTTGTTGGAACACATAGACGCATTGTGTCCCATGTTGAAGCACTTGACATGAGCAATCTTCTTCTTCTCTTGGATCTTGCTCACACCCTTCTCTTCATTCTTGTTTTGAGTCACCCATACTGATTCTTTTGGCTTTTGTGGAGCCTGCTTTTGTTTTGGCACCATCTTCTTAGGCTTAGTTTGATCAGGAGTTAGATTGGTAGCCTTCCCTTTTCTGTGGGGGGCGACACTACCGCCCTTCACAGCGGCACTGCCGCCCTTAGGTGGTTGTGTTGCTCGGGGCTGTTGTTGTGCCACCATCTGTGCAGACTGATCTGTACCAATCTACTCCTTCCTCTCAAACTGCACATCTTGAAAGCCACTTGTCACCTTTGTGCCACCATCTTGTGCTTTTCCATCCATGCACCCACTTGCTATGTTTTCATTGAGCCTAGCAATTTCTTTTCTCATAACCTTCATATTAGCAAGGTTAGTGGCATAAATATTCAAATCAAGATTACAACATTTTCCACAACCTTGACTAGTGGAAGGAGCAGAGACATCACTTGCTTTGGAAAGACATGAGTTGCTCTCCCAAAGAAGACTAAATTGCTCCCCAAGCTCGGTATGCTTGTGTTGGAGAGCAATGTAATCCTTCTTTATGAGAGCATGGGCATCTTGCTCTTTGGCCAAGGCCTCATGCAAGGTGTCCACCTCACTTCTTGTCAATGCAAGAGCTTCATCACTAGCTATGTAGAGATTTTCTTGCTTGATAAAAGTCTTTTCTCTCCTCTCTAACTCAGCTTGTGTTGCCTCTAAATCATCCATTAGTTGAGAAATAAACAACTTGCCTTTTCTATCCAAATTCTTAGTTATGTTGTTTATTTCCTCATCACTAGAATCATCATCACTAGAGGTATCACTACGATCACTACTAGAGATGTCACTAGGAGGTGGAGAAGGTTTGGCTTTTGATTTTACCTTCTTACCCTTTGTCATAAGACATACATGAGAAGTGGCATGAATAGTTGAGCACTTCGGTGAAGTGGATTCATCATCTGGCCTCCACCGATCACAAGCTTCTTCTTCCTTCAAAATGTTAGTCTCACAAGAACTATAGTGAAAGGACCTTGATGTCGCCAAGGAGGCCTATAGGGGGTGAATAGGCCTGTCAAAACTCAAAACTCAATTTAATCAGTAGACAGATCAGCACTGCCGATCCTGAGATCAGCACTGCCGATCTGGGAAAAAGTGAAACTGAGTTTCGTGGGTACGAGAAGAAATGTTGCACAGGCAGAGGATAAGCTTCCTGCAGGGTTAGACAGTTCACAGATATGCCAGAAATCGAAAGCACAAGTATAAAGCACTAGATCAAACCCTAACCCTAGAAATCACTTCAAGAATGGAATGTAAACCAAAGCACAAGGTGACACAAGGATTTATCCCGTGGTTCAGCTCGCCACAAAGGCTTGCCTAAGTCCACGTTGTTGAGGTATGCCACAAAGGCTCAAGCTCACCACTTAGGTTTGCCCTTTCCTCGTTCTCAGGTCAAGAGAGTGAACTCTTGAGGTGAGGGGTGATTTCTTAGCTGCAAGAAGGTGGTTACAAACCTCCCAAGGCTGCCACAAACGTTGGCAAGCTCAAGGGCAACGCCTAACCGGCTAGGAGCAAGCTCCAAGAGTAATAAACACTAGAACCTCCGGCCAAACGTGAACCAATGCTCTTGAGACTTTGGGAATCAATGGATCTGCTCTCTAATCGAGTTTTGCTGCCCTCTCTTTCAAGTTTTAGTGGTTGGAATGGGAGATCCACTTGAAAGCTTTGGGAGCAACAATGGAGGAGTGAGAGAGAGAGAGGGGAGCTCTTCAAACGGTCAGATCCCGAGCTGGAAGAAGCACTGGTGTAACTGGGCCGTTTTGGGCTTTCTGGAAAGGTATATATAGTCTCGATCAAAACGGTTCGATTATGATCAGCACTGCCGACCATAATGGTCGGCACTGCCGACCACACAAATTTAGTCAAATCAAGGTGAAACCTGTGGGGTTAGAAAGGTGGCTGGAAGTATATCTTTCTGGCAAAGATTGAGCATTGGTATCACAATTTGACTGTGGGTGCTAGAATCCCTCTTAATAGTACGGCATACCTATACTCAAGAACAAGAGAATATAAACAATTAACCACTTGAGTCTTCAGTATCTTCATATGCCATTTCTTCTCAATGCCACTTCATAGGGGTTGCAACTAATTGCAACTATCTCATCTCTTCGAGCAAACATCCCTTGAGCATGTGACTTGAACCATCTCTCATATGTGAGTTCAACTTCATGGCTTCAAGTCACTATCACTAATGATCTGATCGTCAACACAATATGACTCCTCATAGCTTGATTAGTACCTCGACTCAATGCAAGTACTCTCTTCTTCACCCTAGCCATAGTACCTCGGTCTCCTTGACCTTCACTTTCGCTTAGTACCTCGAAGTCCTTTCCTTGCTATCTTCACCTTACCAAGCCATACTCAAGTCACATCATATTAAGCATCCATTGAAAACCATTTCTTCAATATTGTGATCCTTGCTTGAACATCTTGTAGATATGAATGTTGAGATCAATCAAGCTTTAGTTTGACTCACATAGAGACATATATGGATCATCATTAATATGGTCAAGCCAATTCATGGTTCCTTATATCCTCTCCATTTTGGCTTGACACTCAACACTCACTTCAATCTCCATCTTCATACTTCTAGCTTGATCAAATCAATGCAAAGTGATTCTCCAAATATTTATCCATACAAGCAAACCAATGTAGAGATGACATATATCCAATATGAGTTAAGTCCTTGTCATTTGACCTTTGCTTGGCATTTACTCACTTTTGCATTCTTGATTCATTCTTTAACCTTGATCAAAGCTAGTTCACTATCAAACTCTTCTTGCCCATGAAAAGCAACCCATTGTTGAGACCAATCCAAATCATCAACTCATGTCTCATTTGTCATTTGTCAAATGTGCTTGCTTTCTCATGATACTATGATATCCCACAACATAAAAGCCATTTCATCAATTCATTTGCATTGTTGTCTTTTGCTTCAACTAGATTGTTTCCATAATCTTCCAATACAACAATACATAATTTTGGCCTTCATTTCAGCACTATGTGGAATACCATCAAGTTTGCATTTCTAGTTGAACCTTGGATACACTTAGCAAACTTGTTAGACCTTTAATTATGTTGTCACTCAGTTCACCAAAACCCACTAAGGGCTAGATGCACTTACAATCTCCCCCTTTTTGGTGATTGATGACAACACAATTAAAGCTTACAAGAGATTGATAAACATTAAGATTTTGAATCCTATGATATAGTGAGCTCCCCCTAAATGTGTGCATTGAAAGGAATTTCAAATTTTGGCCTCAAATGCCAAATGCACATATTTAAGAGAAAGTGTGGAAACTCTCCAATATCTTAGCATCTGTGGGGTGCAAGGTGTCAAACATGATAAACGTGATGCTCATGACAGTTCATGCACTCAACGAGTTTAACAAAACATTATTCAAGTCATGAATGTCACACACTAGCATAAACGATTCTAATCAAGAGCATCAATTTAAACTATGCTTGCACACACCACTCAAATTTGAAAAATCTTATATGCCTCTTCTTTACCCCTTTCCATCCTCATATCAATCTCTCTTCCCCTTACATTCTCCCCAAAATTTCTCCCCCTTTGGCATTAATCTCCAAAAAGGATCTCTCCACCAAAAGGAAGAAATGATGGTAGACAAGTGAGGACAAGAGGTAGGTAAAAGTTTAGCATATAGAATTTCTCTTCTATGTTTTCGACCAAACAAAGTATGCAATAATTTAAGTCAAGATTCTTGAGAGGTTAGCATATTTAGCTCATACCTCACATAGGTGACGTAACATGAGACAAACTCACATAATCACCGCAAGAGGTATCAACCAAATATCTAACTCACTCTCTAATTGTCACCATAAGAACAAACTCATGGTGTGACTCAATATATTGCATACACATGCACACACTAGCATGTAAGGGCCTAGATGCACAAAGGTAATACAAATGTTCATGGAGTGATATACCTTTGTTCTAAACCTCATAATCTCCACCATGATGATGATTTTGAATTTAGTGCTTTGATGGGCTTGGTAATTCTTTAAGCAAAAAGATCTCATTTGCGCCCATCTCCCTTTTTCATCATCTTCAAGGAGACATTATAAACTTGTGCTTCATCTTAGTTGAAAGTCCATTGCTAGCTCTTGTTATCATTTTGAGATACCAATTGAATACATATTTCTTGATATACCAAATTGAAAGATTGTCCACCAATACCAATTGAAATATGATCTTCATAGTTTGACACCGATGGAAGGAATCTTCACAAGTTGATGTCAATTGGAATGGATGCTTGTATCTCATAATATCACCTAGATGTCTCCTAGGGACCTTGATGTCTCCTAGGAAATGCTCACAAAGACAAGAGATAACATTAAGTTGCACAAGCTACAGTTTTACAACTAGTGACCATTTGAATGTGAAAGGCATGTGGATCACTAATTGCAAACCTCATAACATAGACTAAATTCCCCCTATTTGATAGTGCATACATATGTAAGTGGATGGCAAGAACATATGCACTTTTTGGTCAATTAAGTCCAAACAAGGGAATTTAAGCTATATTATGGAAAGTAGCTACATAAGAGTTAAAATTGCAATCCAAATGAATATGAGAGATAACTTTACCAATTTGGATTGATATGGTTATGTAGCATACCCATGAGAAACTTATTCTCACCAAGAGACTACACAAGTTCACTAGAAGAAAATGTTAGTCCCAAAAGACACAGGACATAGAATGAGCTCCCCCTTAATATGTGCACCAAGTACTCAAATTACTTGTGAAATGCACTTGAATCGGTTTAAGAGTCTAGAGTAGTTCATCTTATATCTTGGTCAAGGCACACCAAATTTGCAACAATTGAAATTATGCCAAAGGAACATACCACCACTAAGGTAGAGAGATTACCACATAAATTTTGATTGACATGACCATCATATAAGTAAGATTTCAATGATTTAGCTGGCCACAGTTCTCTTTTGATGAAATGTGGTGAATTAGAGCTTTGGTGATCATCCAAGATCCAAATTAAGTTCCTAGTTCCTTCTTTACCTAAAGCAACTCACATAGAAAGCAAATGGTAAAGTTCATGAAATTTGCAAATTATGAACTAGGAGTTACCACTTTTTGTTGACAAGGTCTTGGTTGATCAATAGGATGGATCATGTGCACTTGATGAGCTCTAGAGTAGAGAATTGACAATGAAAGTTCACTCTTCAATTATTTTCTCCAACTCATTCAGTTTTAGTTCCACTAAAGGATTGGGGCATTCGACACTTAGCCGAGAGAACTTGGTTTACAAAGACCAAGACCTCCTAGAGTAATTGTGAATTTCCCAATGTGAATCCAAAAGGAACCATCCATCCTTCTTTCTCCATTGTGTGGGACAACATAATCATGAATTTGAGAGAAACCATTTGTCCCACAAGATATCAAAGATCCTGGGCCAAGAGAGAAGTTTACACTACATTCCAATTGATTTTAAACTCCTTCAAGCTTGCTTTCAATCCAATTAGTTTCAGCTAGTTCTTAGTTGCTTCAAAATGATGTCAAGTGATTTCAGCTGATTGTAACTCATTTCCCCTGCTTGTATCTGCTAAATTCAATCAATTACAACTGGTTTCAATTTATTGCAGCTGCTGAATTTGAAAGCATGCAACTGATTTCTTCTAGTTCCAACTAGCTGCAACTTCTTGCTGCTACTTGCAATTTGGTTCCAACTCCTTTGGATGCTTGTATGTGTCCTTCTCTCTCATTTGAACTCCTTTGGACCAAACTGATGCTTCTCATCTTCATTGATTCTTCATGACCAACTCGAGAGCCAAATGAAACTTGTTGTTGCAATGCAATTCAACTTCATGTAGTAATTTTCAGATTCTGTCTTCCTTGAAGAAAAATTCATATCTCTCAAACTGTTGATCCAATATGCATGGACTTTGGTAGAAATGTTCATCTCTGAGTCCTCTAAGTGCTGTCAAAATTTCAACCCATTTGGACTCCATTTGATCAGTCAAATCTATTTTCTACCAAAACTGCTCAAGTCTGAAACTGCATTGCTGAGGCTGACAAAATTCAACTGAAACTGATTTTCTTCAAAACCAAACTGCATCTCAACTGTACAGAAACAAGTACTAGATGTGTATAGCATGCTCACAAAGTTTCAGGTCATTTCATTAGCGTTTGAACATCCAAATCCATGCTTGAAGACAACAAACCCAAAATTTCAGATTTCTAGACAGATTTGATGTTTTTCACAATCCTTCCCTTCTTGTCCAATAATGAGGTGGTTTTGGCTAAGAACACTCACAAGATGTCATTACCATTCAGTCCTCTTGTCAATGATTGAAGTCTTGTGAATTCTTCCAGTATAGCTCATCCATTTCAACCTCAAACTTGATTTGTCAATTCACCTCAAATTTTGATCTCTTTAGCTTCTTGTGACCTCATCTTACTTTAGGTGAAGAGTAACCTTTAGGCTTGTGATTTATCCAATTATACAAGTACAACCTCTTCTTATTGATTTCCTATGAATAAGCTCAAACACAAGAGGGCATTAGTAGCACAAGCACTAGTTTCTCATTTAGTAACCCTTTATGTGTGGAAGGCAAATGGGCTACCAAAATAGAGAAACCTCATAACATGGACTAAATCTCCCTTAATGCCTCATGCACACTCTTTTGAGTGGAATGGAAATGTGAATGTGCACGGTTGGTCACTTAAGTCCAAGGGGCAGATTTAAGCCATATTATGGTGAGTGGCTAACATACATGAAGCAATTCCAAAAAGCTAGAGAGAACACATCACATAGTTTTTGGATTGATGACATTGATATAATAGCACACTCCATTTGAGAAACACACTCTCACCCTTATTGGTAGTTGATGACAACCTAAATAGAGCTTACAAAAAGATGTATAAAGGTGCTGAGATTTATGAGTCATGGATGTAGAAGACTCCCCCTAAATATGTGAATAGGAATTTGAATTTCCAAATTGACATAAGAAGTCAATTTTCACATACTAGTGAGATTGGGGTCTCCCCCTACATCCATGTCTGTTATGGGGTGCAAGAAACATAGTGTCATAGTATAAAACATGATGTAAAAGATAGTTCATGCACAACAAGGTCTGACTGTTGTTGCACTGGTCAGCACTGCCGACCAAGCTTCAACAGCCAGATCACAGTGAAACTTACACAACAGTTAACATGCATAAAAATGAGCATCTTGCACAGATATGACAAGCTAGATCAATATTAAACACACATGTCCATATCCGAGTGCGAAATAAGCCTAATGGGTAGCCAAGAGATACTCACAACCATTTGAGCATGTAGATGGCCATAAGATGTGAATAAGAATTTGTCAATCTACCATATGACAAGATTCCATCAAGTAGAGAGTTCTTGAGATTTGAGTGATAAGTGTCTCTACTTGAGCTTGATTCTTTACTCTTGTCTTTCTTGACATTCTTGGTTTGAAATCCACAAAGGAAACATAAGCCATGTATCTTGCTTAGAGTGAATGATCAATTTAATTCCAATCATTGCTTTTCTTTCATCACCAACAACTAATAAATATCCTCAAATGCTTTATTGCCCTAAGTGGCTACACAAGACACAAAGAGATAAGATTTGAAATAAATTGCACTTGAGATTTAGAAGTTACCACCCTTCTGGAAATATAATGGATGATGTGGTCTCTTCATCTTCACTTTGCTCATATGAAGGTTGTAGATTTTGTCCATGTATTGAAGTGGAATGAGTTGCTGCAGTAGGAGGGGCAGCACTACCACCCTACTGATTTGCAGCAGGGGTGCCCCAACACCTCTACATCGAGTACGTCAGCGAAAATTGTTGTAGCAGCAACTTGAGTAACCTTCAATTAAGTGGCTTGGATTTCTAGTGGTCTAATATCAACAATAGCCAATTACTTCATTGCCTCATAAGGTATATCCTCATTACCTGCAACATGAACAAGATCTTGCTCTACTAGAGAGCCATTAAAAGCATCATATGGCAAATGATTCATTTAAACTTGAAATGCTCTAGCCACTCCTAATAATTCACAAACAACACATATTTATGAACTACTAGAGACTACACAAGTCAAGTGGCTAGCCTACAAGGGTTAGGTACTTGTTACATAGGTGAATATGAAGTTTTAAATATTTCCATCAAATCATCTTCGGGTCAACGTATAAGAAAAGACAATATGAATTGGTTGATAGCTTGAGTGAATAATTTTCAATCAACTTGCTCAAGCACCCCAAAGCCTCATATTACCTTCAAGTACCTACAACACTCATCAAGCACAATTTGGTACCCAAACTACGTTGGGTCCAATAAGGTTAGTCACAAGAGACTTAGGCACCCAAATGGCCTTTGTGCTAGCAAGTGTTGAACCAATCACCTTTCTAGCACAAGTGTCATCTTTGGGCCTCCTAAGCAATTTTGAATCAATTGACAAGTTAGGCTTAGGAGAGTTACCCATGGGACAATCCACGCTTAGGTGTCCCTTCCCCTTGCAAGTGTAGCATAGGCGTGTCTTGTTCTTCTTAGCCTTCTTTTCTTGCAATTTCCTTGCTACCTTGCTAATAAGCCTCTTTCTTGATGATCCCAAACCTTTATCTTCCATGTAGGGGCATGATGCAATTTCATGACCCTTCTCATTGCACTCATAGCACTTCCTCTTGCTTTTTCTTGTCTTCTTGTTTGGAAGTGTGGCTTGGTCATCAACCTTGTTGGAACACATAGAGGCATTGTGCCCCATGTTGGAGCACTTGACATGAGCCAACTTTTTCTTCTCTTGAATTTTGCTCATGACCTTCGCTTCTTTCTTCAAGCAACAATCCCTTACATGGTGACCCTCTTTCTTGCACTTGAAGCAAGTGATGAGAGTCATCTTTTGTTGATGTTGCACCTTGTTTCGAGTCACCCACATTGATTCTTTTGGATTCTGTGGAACCTGCTTTTGCTTGGGCACCATCTTCTTGGGCTTGTTCTGACCAGGGGCATGGTTGGTGGCCTTCCCTTTCTTGCGGGGGTCGGCACTACCGACCAAACCATCGGCACTGCCGACCAAGCGTGGCAGTGCTGATTTGGTTGGTTGCTGCGCTGACATCTGTGCAGGCTGATCTGTACCAACCTTGCCCTTGATCATGGACTGAGCACACTCAGAGCTATTTTCCACCTTCTTGCCACTGTTTTGAGTCTTGCCATCCATGCACTCTTTTGCTATGATCTCATTGAGCCTAGCAATCTCTTTTCTCATAGCCTCCATATTAGCAAGGTTAGTGGCATAAATATTCAAATCAATATTAAAGCATTTTCCACAACCTTGATTAATGGAGGGAGTAGATTCATTCATTGCCTTAGAGGGATGTGAGTTGCTATCCCAAAGAATGTTATATTGCAACTCAAGCTCCTTGTACTTTTCATCCAAGTTACAATACTTTTGCTTGAGTGCATCATTCTCATTCTTTGTAATAGCATGGCTTTCTTGCTCTTTGGCCAAAACCTTGCGCAAGGCAGCCACCTCACTTCTCTCTATTGCAAGAGCTTCCTTGCTAGCTATGTAGATGTTCTCTTGTGCAATGAGATCATCATCTCTAGTAGCTAGCTTGGCTTGAACGCTCTCTAATTCCTCCAATAGCTTAGTGATAAAGAGTTTGGTCTTTTTATCCAAGTTCTTAGTTAGATTGTCTATCTCTTCATCACTAGATTCATCATCACTAGAGGTATCACTAAGATCACTACTAGAGATGTCATTAGGAGGTGGAGAAGGTTTGGCTTTTGATTTTACCTTCTTACCCTTTGTCATAAGACATATATGAGAAGTGGCATTAATAGTTGAGCACTCCGGTGAAGTGGATTCATCATTTGGCCTCCACCGATCACAAGCTTCTTCTTCCTTCAAAATGTTAGTCTCGCGGGAACTATAGGAAGTAGAAGCACCACATGTATAATCCTTGTTCTCACCAACCATTTCATTACCGTCCACATATGTTGGTGAGAGAGTGGTTGTGGCATGTTCAGCTAGACCTTTTGGGAGAATCACTTGAGGCTCATCATTTATCGGTGAAGTTGAGCACTCCTCAAGTGATTCCTCCAATGCGGGCATCTTCTCATCACATTTGGACTCGTCGTATCTTTCTTTGAGCGTGGTCCAAATGATATGAGCATCACCAAGTGGTTCACCATCCCCAAATATGACAGCATCAAAAACATCTTCACTCAAAGCACTAAATAAGACATTAGAGGCTTGAGCATTGTGTTGTAAGCATTTCACTTCCTCTTTAGATAGATAGGTCAAATCATCACTAGGAGGTGAAATGCTCACATCAACAATCCGCTCGATATGAGGACCCATGGTCCTAAAAACAGTAAGCACACTAGCGGACCAAGATGCATAATTTGAGCCATCTAAAAGTAAAAGTTCTAGAGATACTTCCTCACTTGTCAACATCGTCTCTCAAGGCGGTTAAGCCCGAATTTGAGAGTCCAGGATCTGATACCAATTGAAAGGACCTTGATGTCGCCAAGAAGGCCTATAGGGGGGTGAATAGGCCTGTCAAAACTCAAAACTCAATTTAATCAATAGACAGATCAGCACTGCCGATCCTGAGATCAGCACTGCCGATCTGGGAAAAAGTGAAACTGAGTTTCGTGGGTATGAGAAGAAATTTTGCACAGGCAGAGGATAAACTTCCTGCAGGGTTAGACAGTTCACAGATATGCCAGAAATCGAAAGCACAAGTATAAAGCACTAGATCAAACCCTAACCCTAGAAATCACTTCAAGAATGGAATGTAAACCAAAGCACAAGGTGACACAAGGATTTATCCCGTGGTTCAGCTCGCCACAAAGGCTTGCCTAAGTCCACGTTGTTGAGGTATGCCACAAAGGCTCAAGCTCACCACTTAGGTTTGCCCTTTCCTCGTTCTCAGGTCAAGAGAGTGAACTCTTGAGGTGAGGGGTGATTTCTTAGCTGCAAGAAGGTGGTTACAAACCTCCCAAGGCTGCCACAAACGTTGGCAAGCTCAAGGGCAACGCCTAACTGGCTAGGAGCAAGCTCCAAGAGTAATAAACACTAGAACCTCCGGCCAAACGTGAACCAATGCTCTTGAGACTTTGGGAATCAATGGATCTGCTCTCTAATCGAGTTTTGCTGCCCTCTCTTTCAAGTTTTAGTGGTTGGAATGGGAGATCCACTTGAAAGCTTTGGGACAATGGAGGAGTGAGAGAGAGAGAGAGGGGAGCTCTTCAAACGGTCAGATCCCGAGCTGGAAGAAGCACTGGTGTAACTGGGCCGTTTTGGGCTTTCTGGAAAGGTATATATAGTCTCGATCAAAACGGTTCGATTATGATCAGCACTGCCGACCACACAAATTTAGTCAAATCAAGGTGAAACCTGTGGGGTTAGAAAGGTGGCTGGAAGTATATCTTTCTGGCAAAGATTGAGCATTGGTATCACAATTTGACTGTGGGTGCTAGAATCCCTCTTAATAGTACGGCATACCTATACTCAAGAACAAGAGAATATAAACAATTAACCACTTGAGTCTTCAGTATCTTCATATGCCATTTCTTCTCAATGCCACTTCATAGGGGTTGCAACTAATTGCAACTATCTCATCTCTTCGAGCAAACATCCCTTGAGCATGTGACTTGAACCATCTCTCATATGTGAGTTCAACTTCATGGCTTCAAGTCACTATCACTAATGATCTGATCGTCAACACAATATGACTCCTCATAGCTTGATTAGTACCTCGACTCAATGCAAGTACTCTCTTCTTCACCCTAGCCATAGTACCTCGGTCTCCTTGACCTTCACTTTCGCTTAGTACCTCGAAGTCCTTTCCTTGCTATCTTCACCTTACCAAGCCATACTCAAGTCACATCATATTAAGCATCCATTGAAAACCATTTCTTCAATATTGTGATCCTTGCTTGAACATCTTGTAGATATGAATGTTGAGATCAATCAAGCTTTAGTTTGACTCACATAGAGACATATATGGATCATCATTAATATGGTCAAGCCAATTCATGGTTCCTTATATCCTCTCCATTTTGGCTTGACACTCAACACTCACTTCAATCTCCATCTTCATACTTCTAGCTTGATCAAATCAATGCAAAGTGATTCTCCAAATATTTATCCATACAAGCAAACCAATGTAGAGATGACATATATCCAATATGAGTTAAGTCCTTGTCATTTGACCTTTGCTTGGCATTTACTCACTTATGCATTCTTGATTCATTCTTTAACCTTGATCAAAGCTAGTTCACTATCAAACTCTTCTTGCCCATGAAAAGCAACCCATTGTTGAGACCAATCCAAATCATCAACTCATGTCTCATTTGTCATTTGTCAAATGTGCTTGCTTTCTCGTGATACTATGATATCCCACAACATAAAAGCCATTTCATCAATTCATTTGCATTGTTGTCTTTTGCTTCAACTAGATTGTTTCCATAATCTTCCAATACAACAATACATAATTTTGGCCTTCATTTCAGCACTATGTGGAATACCATCAAGTTTGCATTTCTAGTTGAACCTTGGATACACTTAGCAAACTTGTTAGACCTTTAATTATGTTGTCACTCAGTTCACCAAAACCCACTAAGGGCTAGATGCACTTACATATAGGAAGTAGAAGCACCACATGTATAATCTTTGTTCTCACCAACCATTTCATTACCTTCCACATATGTTGGTGAGAGAGTGGATGTGACACGATCAGCTGGGCCTTTTGGGAGAATCACTTGAGGCTCATCATTTGTCGGTGAAGTTGAGCACTCCTCAAGTGATTCCTCCAATGTAGGCATCTTCTCATCACATTTGGACTTGTCATATCTTTCTTTGAGCGTGGTCCAAATGATATGAGCATCACCAAGTGGTTCACCATCCCCAAATATGACAGCATCAAATACATCTTCACTCAAAGCACTAAATAAGACATTAGCAGCTTGAGCATTGTATTGTAAGCATTTCACTTCCTCTTTAGATAAGTATGTCAAATCATTGCTAGGAGGTGAAATTCTCACATCTACAATCTGCTCGATATAAGGACCCATTGCCCTAAAAATATCAAGTACACAGGCAGACCAAGATGCATAGTTTGAGCCATCTGAAAGTAAAAGTTCTAGAGATATTTCCTCACTTGTCGACATCGTCTCTCAAGGCGGTTAAGCCCGAATTTGAGAGCCTAGCTCTGATACCAATTGAAAGGACCTTGATGTCGCCTAGGAGGCCTAGAGGGGGGTGAATAGGCCTACAAAAAATTAATCTCACAAGTAATTAACTGTCAGACCGAAGAACTTCTGTGCTCGAACACAGAACCTCTCTAGTCTGTACCGAAAACTTTAATCGTGTGTAAAACTGAGGTGAGAAATAGATCGACTAAAATTCCCAGCTTCCTTGTGGTCGCAGCTTTGCTGTTCACCAAGTCCCTGCAGCTAGATAGTAGTATACAAGTAGATCGGAGGGAAACAAGTTTTGCAAATTGAATGTAGAAGAGAGACAACAACAACAACAAGATGGAGACAAGAGATTTACTCCGAGGTTCAGCTTTGCCACCAAGGCTAGCTTACGTCCCCGTTGTTGAGGGAGCCACAAAGGCTTGGAGTCTCTTCCAACTCCGACCTCTTCTCAAGCGAATCACCAAGATTCAAGCTCGAGGATTTCACTAAGCATCACAAAGGGCAATACAAACTTCCCGGTACTCAACCACAACCGATTGGGAGCTCCCGGGCAACCTCTAGCCGTCTAGGAGCCAATGCTCCAAGAGTAATGAACACAAAGTGCAAGCTAGAGGGAGAACCACGACTCTCAGCTGTAAGCTCAAGCTCAAGTGCTCTCTAATCCACTCCCTAATCCAATCTCTCACTTGGGAATCACCAAGAATGCAAGGGAGAGTTTGAATTGCCAACAATGGAGGAGAGAGAGTGTTTCACGGGTTGGGGATAAGTCTGAGTGAGTGGGCTACCGTTGGGAGGAAGAGAGAACATCATTAAATACTCCCTCACTGCCCAGCCAACGGTACAGAAGTTGCAGAACTTCTCTGCTCGAACAGAGAACTTCTATGCTCGAGCAGAGAACTTCGACGCTCGAACACAGAGGTTCTCGAACACAGAGATTCCGTGTTTAAACACAGAACCTCTGCGGTCTGGCCAGAACAGATTTAATAGGAAATTTTGCTGGCTTTCTTTTGGGCATTTGGGTTTATATTTGATGTGGCATGAGAGCACATGGTTCCCCAGCAGCCTGCAGTTTATGCCCCCCTTGATAGTACGACATACCTATACTCAAGAATAAGAGAATATAAATAATTAACCACTTGAGTCTTCAATATCTTCATATGCCATTTCTTCTCAAAGTCACTTCATAGGGGCTGCAACCAATTGTGGCTGTCTCATCTCTTTGAGCAAATATACTTTGAGCATGTGACTTGAACCATTTCACCATATGTGAGTTCAACTTCATGGCTTCAAGTCACTTCTACTAATGATTTGATCCTCAACACAATATGACCCCTCATAGCTTGATTAGTACCTCGACTCAATGCAGGTACTCTCTTCTTCACCCTAGCCATAGTACCTCGGTCTCCTTGACCTTCACCTTCGCTTAGTACCTCGAAGCCCTTTACTTGTTATCTTCACCCTATCAAGCCATACTCAAGTCACATCATATTAAGTATCCATTTGAAAAACCATTTCTTCAATGTTATGATCCTTGCTTGAATATCTTCTAAATATGAATGTTGAGATCAATCAAGCTTTACATAGAGTGACATATATGAATCACCATCAATATGGTCAAGCCAATTCACGATTCCTTATGTCCTCCTCATTTTGGCTTGACATTCTACCTTCACACTTCTAGCTTGATCAAGTGCAAAGTGATTCTCTAAATATTTATCCATACAAGCAAACAATGTAGAGATGACATATATCCAATAAGAGTTAAGCCCTTGTCATTTGACCTTTGCTTGACATTTACTCACTTGTGCATTCTTCATTCATTCTTCAACCTTGATCAAAGCTAGTTCACTATCAAACTCTTCTTGTTCATGAAAAGCAACCCATTATTGAGACCCTTCCAAAATCATAACTCCATGTCTCATTTGTCATTTGCCAAATATGCTTGCTTTCTCATGATGCTATGATATCCCACAACATAGAAGCCATATCATCAACTCTATTTGCATTGTTGTCTTTTGCTTGAACAAGATTGTTTCCATGATCTTCCAATACAACAATACACAATTTTGGCCTTCATTTCAACACTATGTGGAATACCATCAAGTTTGCTTTTCTTGTTGAACCTTTGATACACTTAGCAAACTTGTTAGACCTTTAGTTGAGTTGTCATTCAATGTAACACCTCTGGTGTTTAAGCATGTAATTAACTTGACATATCATCATTAGCATCATTAATCATCTTGATCATGATTTCATGAGTATGCATTTGCTTAGTGTATCATTTTATGTGATGTACCTCTATTGCAAAAACCCTTATTAGCCCATTTCTTCCTATAGGGGCAAAATGGTAATTTCACCTCTGTGCCTAGCTCTATGTAGTTCTTGTTTGAATTTGATGCCCTGATGTTTGTTGCTTTGATCAAAGTTCAAAAATCAGATTTGATTTGATTTTCCTTTTGCAAAACCCTAAAATCCCAAATCCTGGATTTATCCCCTTTCTGATAACTTTTTCATAATTCAAAGTTTTGAGTTGGTTCAAAAAGCAAAGTTGTGAATCTGACCTAGAGGAACAACTTTGGTATTTGCAGATTTCCATGTTCTATATAAAATTTGAAGTAATTTCAAATTCATTCAAATTCCAGTTTTTGTCCCCTTTTCAGTTTTCAAAATTAGTTCAAAAACTAATGAGTTTCTGGAAAAGTGTATATTAGCAAAGTTGTAGGTTTTGTCAAATGGAACAACTTTCATATATAAAGATTTTCAAGTTTCAGTTTGAAATCCAAAGTAATTTTGATTTGAATCAAATTTGAAAAGTGTCCCCTTTTCTGTTTTTGAATATAGTTCAAAAACTATTTGGAATTTGAAAATGTGCATATTGGCAAAGTTGTAGATCTCATTTTTCTGAACAACTTTGGTATTTTGAGTTTTTGTCGCACAGTTCAATTTTTGGGAGATTTTTGCAAAATACAGATTCTGGCCAAAAGTCAAACCCTAGCCCCTACACTGTTCTTCTTCCCGTAGAGCCAGAGGGAGTGGGGGGGGGGCCCGGCCATGGCGCCGGCGCTGCGCCTGCAGCGCATACGGCTGCTCCCCACGCGCCCTTATCCTGCCGCCGCTGTCTCCCTGTTCCCTCCGCGTCCGCACGCGAGCGCTGACCCTCGCTCTCGGCCCCTACAGTGTCCAGCGCGCCGCCGCCGCGTGGCCATTGCCGGCCGAGCTTGCGCCCGAGCCCCGGCTGCACGCCAGCCTATCCGCCAGAGCGCAATCGAGTGCGCACGCCCCCGCAAACCTTACCTGCGTATCCCCGAGCTCTCTACCGTCCCCTAGCCGCGGCTATATAAGCCCGCCGGAGCTCCGACCTACGCACTCACCCCGCCACCGTGGCCAGCCCACTCCAGACACTCCGCCGCTCCACCATCTAGCCCGAAAGCTCCGCCTTGAGCTCGTGAAGCTTTCCCACCCTTCAATTTCATCTCTACCGCCCTCAATCGCCCGGCGTAAGCTCGCCGTTCCCATCTCCGGCAGAAACCCGGCGAGCTCGGGTTCGTGAAATTCGCCGCCTCCGGCCATGATCATCCCTCACCGACCCTGTGTCGTATTCCTTGGCCCCGCGCGACTCTAACCCGGCCCTTGCGGTCTCGTGTGTTGCGCAGGACCGCCGGATCGCCGGAGCGCCGCCGCGGTCGTCTCCTCCCTCGAGCGTGTCGAGCCTCACCCTCGAGAACGAGTCGAGCCTCACCCTCGAGAACGAGTCGAGCCTCACCCTCGAGCCCTGCCTCCGACCCGTGGTAAGCATCCGAGCCTCCGGCCTCTGCTTCCACTCCGCTTCGCCCGAGCCCAAGCCTCGGCGAGCGCATGCCCTCCGCTTCGCCCGAGCCCAAGCCTCGGCGACGCATGCTCTCCGCTTCGCCCGAGTCAGGCCTCGGACGGAGGCTTACTTCTCCGTCTCGCCCGAGCCTCCGGGCCAGGCCTCGGACGAAGCTGTCGCTTCCGTCTCGACCGAGCCCGTCTCGACCGAGCCCCGCGCGATTCGCCCGAGCCCGCGCGATTCGCCGAGCCCGGCCTAGAAGGAGCACAGTGCCCTTCTCTTTTTCTGAGAGATGTGAATAGTGTTCTGTTTTCTCTTTTTTGTATGATTTTCTGTGTGCATCCAAAAATTCTGAAATTTTTGTGGTAGACTCTTTATGCTTTGGAGTATTTTATAAAAATATGAAACTTGAGTTTTGTGCAAAAATTTGAAAATGTAAAATTCCCCTTTTTATTGAAAAATGAAGGTTTTGGTATTTTTGGAGAGTGATCTATAACTCCAAAAATCTTGAGATAAATTTTTGTGACCTTTTTATGACATGCTGAACCTCTGGTAAAATTTTGAAGTCTTTTGGAACAAGTTGATTTTTGAACATTTATTTTAAATAGTTGAATAGTGCCTTTTGTTAATTAAATGTCTAGAATTATTTGAGCAACTTAATGACCTCCAAAAATTATGAAATTTGTTTTGCCATCTATCTACACCATAATGAACTTATGTGATTAATTTGGTAATTTTTGGAGCAACTTCATAAAATGACCTTTTAAATAAATTAAGAAAATAGAAAAGGTGGATTAGGGTTGGTAATAAGTGTTTGATGATGTGATCTTTGGATTGATTGATGTTCATAGACCCTACCCCTCTGGTCTATGATGTTTGTGATGCCTTGTGATGATTATGCTTAAGTAATATAAAAGTTGCTTAATAAAGTTAGCTAATATTGCTAGAAAGGGATAAGTAATCTATTGTCCACTTTAACAAACCACTTATACTTTGCAAAGCTATACTCTAGTTTTATCCTATGCACTTTGTTCATACTAGCCTACTCATGTGCATGCATCATTGCATACGTATAGTAACCGAGGAAGAAGGACCTGAAGTCGAGGTAGCCACCGAAGGATCTGTCCCCGAGGCGACCCCGAGCTCCGACACCTACTCCAACCCCGAGTCCGTCCTTTTTGCCATTCCAGGCAAGCCCCGGTGCATTTAACCCTTCCCTTGAATTTTATAAAATGATTTCCTTAAATGTTTTTGAGTTAAATTACTGCATTAGGTTTATAGGAGTTGTGTGATATCCTATCTGATGCATTATCCACCTTGACCACTGATACACCCGATACCTGCTTTCAAAAACTAGTTGCAAAATGCTTAGCAATGCTATACAATAGATTTGCAATAAAAATGCCAATTTCAAAAGTGTGATCACTTAAGAATATTTATGGGAATTTCTGGTTTACTCCCACTATTGGCTAAGTATCTGATCCGTACTTAGTCAATGGGAAGGAGAGGTTGTCCTTGCGTACGGTGTCGTCATGTCGTAGTCCGGGACTCGACAGTTGACACCGACCGGGACGGGTTGAAAAACTGACAGGACTGTTGCGCTTGGGTGAGATATAACCAAGGCACAGTTGCTGGCTGGAAAATTAGGGACCATCCGTATGGGGGCCTGCTGGGCAGGACTTGCAACTATTCACATACTACGGAAAGCTCTGGCTCCGAGGAATCCTTTATTGGACCGACAACCGCGCACTGGGAGTGGAGAGATGGCGGAAGTAGCATGTACCCACGTGGGTTAAAGTCCCGGATTGGAGTGGTGTACTGTACTTCCGGGTGGCGTAGGACCGGGCCCAATCTTGGAGGAATCGTGGAAGACGAGTTGGCATATGCAAGCTTGGGTGCTACATATGCAGTGTGGGTAGGGATCCTCAGCTGAGTATTATTTATCCGGATTAACGTTGCTCCTCGGTTATGGAGACTTGTTCCATTGACTCTCAACGGAGAGTGGTTCTCAACTAGGCATGTTTTTGAATGGTAAAATGAATCATGAACGATGAAGAACTGAGGAATACTTGAACCTTTCCAAAAATAAAAAAAAACAAGTTTTACAAAGTGTTTTTCTGCAAACAGGGCCTGTACTCTTGGGTTGGAGTCCCAAGGTACTTGTTGTTGGCAGAACAGCACAAAAATGCTTTTTCCGCAAAATACTTGAACTTGTTTAAAGCTTTACCTTGGCTACCCTAAGCCTCTCATACCTGAGTCTTCTCCCTTTTTCTTTAGTCGGGTAAGTCTTGTTGAGTACCTTTGTACTCAGGGTTTTATTACCCATGTTGCAGGTATGGCAGATTCATCAGTATGCCTTGGACCCTGCTGTGTGACTGTTGTTCAGGAAGAGGCCGATGAGGCCGATGAGTGATTATTCACCCTCGGGCTGGGTGATGTATCTTTACCCTTTAGTTGTTGTCATATGCTACTCTGCCAACTCTATCTATTTGAACTATGGTCTGTAATAACTTCATTTAAATTTTATGTTGAACCCTGGTTTGTAAAACTATTGTTATCTAAGTCTTCCGCTATTTACTCCGATGTTATTTGTCAAAATGTTAAAGAGATTGTAACTGAATTGTGAGATGATCCTGCGGACATCGGGCACTGATGTAGCCCAGTAGCGGAACCGGTCTTAATCTCTTGGCTGTACGGATCGACTGTCAGTGGTTGACGGTGATCAGTGGGCCATGGGATTAGGGCCGTTACGTTACATTCAATTCACCAAAACCCACTAAGGGCTAGATGCACTTTCAGGTATCGAGGTGTCGGCACACCCCCTAGTCCTCGTTGGATCACCCGCGCAAGGGTATCGCTCCCTCTTGATCCGCGCAACGATCAAGTGCTCACTACGAGCTGATTCTTCACCACTCCGGCCCAGTGAATCGCCCACTACCGGTCACAACTTGAGTTGGGTCATCCACAAAGCCTCCGAATGATCACCAAGCTCTCCGATCACCACCAAGTCGTCTAGGTGATGCCGATCACCAAGAGTAACAAGCTAGAACTCTCACTTGGCCGATGCAAGGCCAAAGAAATGAATTGATGCACACTTGCTACTTATAACTCACTAATGAGACGACTAATCTCACAATTAGCAAATCTCACAACCTCACTCGGGCTCTTGCACTCCCTTGCACACTCAAGGATCTTCTCAGCTAATCAAATAGGCAAGAGACCCCAAATGGAGGTGGTGGTGGAGTATTTATACTCCCCCAACCAAACCATCCATGAGGGGTACAAACCAGTGCAGTTTATGGGGCATCAGACGCTCCAATGTCTGGCATCGGATGCGCCGATGCCTTGCGCAACGGTAACCTATATTGTGCTGTCAGAGCACACGTCATGTGAAATCGGACGCTGGCAGCGTCCGATGCCTCCACATCAGACATGTCCGATGTGGAAATGACCTCTTTGGAACCTCTCTAGATGCACATCGGACGTTGACGCTGAGTTCACTCCCAAGTGAATAGTGCTGCCACCGCGTCCGATGTACCCCCTCCGGTGCATCCGATGCAGCGATCCAGACTAGGTCAAGACCTGTGGGCATCGGACGCGCGTCTCTGATGCGTACCAGACCAGCTTTCGATGCCTTTTTGAGGGCCGAAACGACTTCAGATCGCGACGCTGCCTTCACGACTTTTGATCCTGATGACATAAGGGCTCTCTCTGAGCTAACCAGAGCTATGAAATACCAAGTGTGCACCACACCTATCTCAATAGTCTCACCTAGGTCAAGCTACTCATTCACGCTCCCTTTTATAGTACGACCAAAGGAAAAACAAAGACCTAAGACTAAACTAAGTGTCCTCTAACACCATATAACACTTAGAACTAGCCTATCTTCATCTTTGTCATCCGTCCTTTGAAAACCGAATCGATTTCCATCGCTGGGGGATATGAATACCAAATGCTCATACCGTCACCATTTTTGTGACCTAACACTTCCCTAAAACACACGTTAGTCACAATAATCTTATGTTGTCATCCAATCATCCAAACCCACTAGGGGCCTAGATGCTTTCATTGGCGCATGGAAGCAAGAGTCGAAGTTGGGAAGTGAAAGGAGTTAGTTTAGGGAAATCAGATGCTGGTCCTGGTGGCGTCGAATGCATTGATGGCTAACCCTAGGCTCTGGCTGAGTTCTAGTAGGCTCGGACACTACCGGGCTCAACATCGGATGCACAGGTTGCACCGTGTGAGCAATCAGGCAGAGGAGCATCAGACGCATGGGCGAGTCCGATGAGGCTCCAGCGGGCGCGTCGGATGGCTCTAGGAGCTCTCTGGAACTTCTCTAGATAGGCAACGGACGCAAGGAGCTGCGCATCCGATTGCCGCGTTCGATGGTGTTCTAGCGAGGATGTTAAAGTGCTCAGTGTGCGTCAGAGCATCCATTGAAGCGGAGCATCGCGTCTGATGTCACTTTAACTACGTGGGAAGCTAAGATAGTCGTTGAGATCGAGCAGATCATGTTTGAAGAAGGTGACAGACACGTGGCGCTGATCTAGGCATCAGACACTGGGCAAAGCGTCTGATGCCCGTCTCTTTTTAGCCCAATGGTTAGCCCCTTTGTGTGGAGGCTATTTAAATGGAGTGGTCGACTAGGGGGTGTCCTCTCTTGCACATTTTGACCCTTTGACATCCTTGTGAGCTTTGACACTCCCCTCCACTCATCTCTAGACTTGATTTGTTCATCCCAAGTGAGATTGAGTGATCTAGTGCTTGGATTTGATAGTGTTTATTCTAGTAGCACTAGTTCTTTGCATTGGTTACGGTTTTCTCGTTACTCTTGGCACTTGTCGATGCCTAGACGGTTTAGAGCGGCTTGGTGGAGTTGGTAAGAGATATTGATTGTTCTTGTCCATCACTGATTGCGATTGTGAGAGGTTATTTGGGCTTCATCCCTGCCGGACTAGTGAAAGACACTTCTAGTGGATTGCTCGTGTCATTAAGATACCTCACTTGTGGTAGATTCTCGTGGCGCTCTAAAGGAGCTCGGTGTGGTGCCGATTAGCCACCAAATCACCAAGTGTTGGTTGACACCCAACAGGGACTAGCATGCCGGCAAGCACGTGAACCTCGAGATAAATCTCTATGTCTCTTGTGTTTAATATTATGACAATTTGTCTCTTGGTGAACTGTTCATCTTCCGACATTCTTGGTGATTGGCTATACATGAGGTATTCACCGGCAATTGGTTCTTCAATGGTGATCACAAAGCCTCGACGAAACTACTTCATCTCTAGCTCATTACTTTCCGTAATTCTTTATTGGTTGAGCTAGTTGTTGTTTAGTTTTGCTAGTATAGTTTGTATAGCTTATCGTATCTTGTGTAGCTCTCTAGCTTATGTGCCATAGAACTATTAGATTAGAATTGTGTGGATTGGTGGCTTGCAACCCTTGTAGAGCTAGGCAAAAAACTTTGCCTTATTAATTGCTACAAGGTTGTTTAATGATTTTGTAAATTTTTAATTAGACTATTCACCCCCTCTAGCTATCTAGGACCTTTCAACAGTATAACACAGACACTCTCAATGCATGCGTACTTACCCATGTAAATACACACACACACACAAACCCTATCTTATTACCTAGCTCGTACCCACATCAGAATGCAGGACAACATATAGAGTGTATTTGGTTTGTAGAATTGTGTCATTCTTTATGAGGTAATGTATCTTTAATTTTGGTAAAATCAAATCATTCCTCATGTATATTTTAATTATTAGTTTGTGAGAAATAAGGTGGTGATTGATTAAATTGTTCTATTCTACATGCCAAACAAAAAAAGTGAGGAACCAGAATAAGATGGATCACCTTATTTCTCAAACTAAATACATGCATAATGATTTGGCCATAATGAAGTGAGCTAGTTGTTCTAAATTAAGGCAGTATATGCTATTCCATTTTAAAGAAAAGGCCATAGCAAAATTTGCTGGCCCCAAATCCAAATTGACTAGGTAACATGTTCGACGAACTACACGTTAGGTGTTGAGATGCATATGCACAACTAGTCAACGTGTGTTTCACAAGTTGTCATGTAGTATTGATCTTATATTAGGGGAACTAATATTAGAGTTATTGATTCATTTTCTTAACGGAAAGGGTCATGAATACATACATAATAACTCCAAGAGGAGCTTCTCTAAACTTCAATCTCTATATCTCTATTTGATATAGTCAAGCAATTTCATCTCTTTCCCTTGTTCCTTAACTTGTTCTGCATTCTCCAACCTTTGAGCCTGTTGTTTTATCTCAACTAACCCACCTTCCTTGTCCTTAGGAAACAAACAACACATAGTCTTGTCCCACATGGCCATTATTAACCAAAAAAATCTTCATAGTCCTCCTAATACCAAAAGTCATAACTGCTATCATCACGTTGTTAATAATTTGAAATGACATCAACATAACCAGTCAGCATTGGTAGAAACAGAGGGACGTAGAACCTGAATCCAATGCGACTCACCTGGCGGCAAGGGTAGATGTAGAAGCGGTGGTTGTAGTTTTCTTCAATCTTCACCACAAGCGCTTTCACCTTTGTCACACCCTGAAATTTGCATTTCTTGAATTAGAGTTAAAATGATTTATTTATGAATTTTTGTGCTCATAAAATATAGAGAAATGAAACTTTTCTATAAATTAAAATTTATCCTAGGGTTTCGAAACATGTTGTGCATTCATGTTGGAGCATTTGAGTTTTTGTGATGTGTGGTTTTGTTTAAAACTCAAGTTGAATTCAAAAAGATTTGCAAACAATTTGAAAATGAATTTCCTAGAAAGGGATTTAAAAATAAAGACTTTTTGTTTTCAAAAAGTTTGGAAAGTTTAAAGTTTCAAAACTTTCTGTTTCTCTCAAAAGATTCAAAATCAAATTTCAAAAGGAATTCAAATTTTGGTTTGAAAATACTTTGAAAAGGTTGTGAAATAAAAGAAAAAGACAAAACCTTTCTTCCCTCTCTCCCTCTTGCATTTCTGCCCGAAGGCCTGCTTCCCCCCTCTCCTCCCGCCTGGCCCAGGTGGCCTGCTCGCCTTCTCCCCGCTGCGGGCCCAACGGCCAGTCGGCCTGCCTCGGCCCGCTCCTTTCCGGCCCGAGTTCCCCCCCCCCCGCAGGCGCTCGCATTTCCTCTCCTCGCCCGTGTGGGCCGCCGCCCCGGCCCAGCTTGACACCTACGCGCAGCGCGCCGGCCTTCTCTCCCCCTCTCCGCCGACTGACGCTGTGTCCCCACCCGTCAGCCGCTCTGTCTCGTGCGCAGATCCCCTTTCTCTCTCTGACGATGCGGCCCCGCGTCGTCAGTGTCGTCTCCCTCCTCGAGTCCGATCAGGACTCTCTTCTGCGGAGTCCTCCTTCTCTACGGCTGGTCCCTCTCTGCCTTGCCCGCCACGCCGAGACCCCTATAAAGCCCCTCACGAGCTCTTTCCGCCTCTCTTTGTTCAACAAGCGCGAGTTCACATGCCCTAAATCGCCTTAGCCAAAAGCTCCGCCTCCTCTGTGATCCCGCCGTCGTATGTCCGGCGATTCGGCGAATTCCAGCGCCTACAAGAGGTTCTTCCAACTCCGTCTCGGTCTCCCGAGGCCACCCGAGCATTTTTCCCTCCATTTATCCTCTTGTTGCATGCTCTAATTTATCGCCGGCTTTTACAGAGCTCCGCCGTCCGCTTCGCTGCGCGATTCACCGCCACTGAGCCGTCTCCGTCCCTGTTTTCGCCCCAGGTAAGATCGCCGTGAGCTCCTCGTCCGATTGGTGCCCCTCCCGTGGTCTCTACTGCCTTCTAGCGCAAAACCAAGTCCCCGCCGCCGTCTCCGGCGATGGCGCCGCCGCAAGCCGCCGCTGGCCCTGTTTTCTCCGGCGTCAGCGCCGCCTTTCCCCCTCCTCGTCTAATCTTGACCGCACGCTCCAGATCCAACGGCCACCGATGGCCGATACCCCTTCGGCCGGTCATTTTGCAAATAAACCCTTACACGTTTTTGGTCTCAACCCGCGCTCCATATCACACTGTTCTTTGAGTCTGCGAAAACTTTCAATCTAGCCCCTGCGTTTTCTCTATTTTGAGGCGCAGTCCAGCCGAGCTGCAATTTCGTTTTATTTATTTTAAAATACAAAATCAGGTTTGTTTTATTTACAAGTTTGCCACCAGATTCAAAAGCCCATAACTTCTTTATTTTAACTCCGATTTAGTCCGTTCAACTTGCGTTAGATTCGTTTCGAAAAGTTCTTTCAAAATATATAACTTTCACCACTGTTTTCTGTAATTAAAATTTGTGTTAAATCTAATCTAATAATTAGTGTCTTTAATCTTGTTTAGTTCATATCTTTTTCGTTTCAACTCCGTTTAGAGTGATCTTCGCGTCTGTGTGACCGTAGTGGCACATAGATTTGTTTCCAAAACTTTTTATCTTGTTTTATTATGATTGATGTACTGTTCTAATTATAGGCTATGTTTGCTTTGCATGACTGTTTTTGGATGCTTGTGTGGTGTTCTGTGATCGTATGTCCAGTCGGTGAGTTGTACGTTGGTGATCAAGAAGAAGTTCGTGATCAAGAGTTCAAGATCTAGAGTCAACCTTTGGAAGTCTACGAGTCAACAGAAGAAGGATCTTGAGTTTAAGGCAAGTATAGCAATCGAGTTTTCTTTTCGCAATCATGATCATGTTACTTAATTAATGTATGCATCGAATGATAAAAATGACTTATTAGCAACTTAAGAAATTATCTGTACGAGCACCTTTGGGATTTACAGTGCAACTGTTGGGGGTTATATGGCTCTGGCTTTAGCTCAGTATGAGGACCTTTTCTAGCTTGTTAGAGGTTACCGAAAGGCGCAAGAGGGGCTCCGATCTGTATGGTCTTCGCCGACCAGGTTGGTGCATTTTGTCTTTTGTTAGTCACCGCTTGGAGGGGAGATTCATGCTTATTGATGGGGAAACCTAGCGGCCCTAACTTGTTAGACGAACCTTTGAAAGGCTTCATCGTGAACCCTACCGACCTTCCTTGGAAGTGGGTTAAGAGGCTGGCTCCCTCGGGCGAAAGGGCAATTCACGTCTCGCAGTGAAAGTGTACCCCTTTGCGCAAAGTTTATTAAACTGATATATCAGCCTTGCTCAAGGACACGAGCGACCTTGAAGACTTTTACATTTATGACTTATGTTGGTTAACATGTTCATTATTTACCGTTTTATGCTATTCATTATTTATGTTACATTGATCATGAGACTTGGGATCTATATCACTTGTTGCTATACTTGTGGAGTTCGACATGGACTCACTCTTGCTTTTCCCCACACCTCAGAGAGTTAAACTTTGGAGAAGCTTAGGCTTGTGATCAACCAGTCAGTTGTCCCTGTGAAGTTGGTGCCTCCATCTGAAGATCGGAGTATCTTTCCGTTGTCTGCTCTTTAAGGTTATGTTCTTTTGTTTTATATACGTTATATAAGAGCATTGTCTTTCGATATTACCCTTTATTTGTTGCTATATGTGAGATTTGACTTCCTGGGCTCACATATGGTGTATACCTGGTTTTGTTCTTAAAACCGGGTGTGACAACCTTCCTACAATTGTGCTTATTGCACATAACAAGAGGAAGCAGTGGCCCCGGTTGCTTCCAAGATGAAATGGAGCTCACCCCTCCTTCCATCCTGTGTCTGAGTAGACCCACCAGACCCACCGGAGTTGGACCAAAAGATGACAACTTTACAGGATTCAACAGTTTCGTACCTGGATTCTTGCGCGGAGACTGCTACCCGAAAGCTAGGGTTCCATCGCCGGCAAGAGTACAATGGGGAACCAGGCGGGCGACAGAACAGAATGGGACAGGAGAAGGCAGATTCCTCGCGGGGCGTCGCTCATATTCCATGCGGCCAGCAGTCCACAACTGAATCAGCTCAATGATCCATGTTGGACGCCACACGTGCAGCCACGTCAGCTAACGGGTTGTGTTCAAAACCGTTTGGATGTCTAGTGAGACCCAAACCAACTCCATGGACCTAGATTTAGCAAAATTAGACTTTGGGGACCTATCTGACATTGCAACACAAGTTCAGGGACTTATAATGAATTTAACTCTCTAAACAATATATATCATGGTACACTTAGGGCATCTGCAGAAGACGTATCCAAGTTAGTTTATACAATAAATATTGCTATAGGACAGGACTAGATTCTTTATATTGTAGAGGTGTTTTATGGAGTAGTATCTCCCATTTATGGGTTTGGGTCTTATAATGATTATTAAAAACTATAAAAATCTAGCACAATTGACATTGTGGTGGCATAACAGTTTTTTTGTCAGCGTAGGTCCCACTCATTGGAGTCAATTCCAAATCTAAATACTATGGGCCAAATAGCAAATGTCGTCGAATCGTTGTGAGCGAGAGTAATTACTCGCATCTTCAATAAACCATATTGCGTATGAGTACATGCTCATTTATCACTTTAAGTATGTTTATGTACTCATTTTTACATACTCTAAATCTTACTACGTGAATTTTTTTTTGAGATAGAATATATTTTTAATATATTACTATAATGTCATTTCAGTACTATATAAAATAAGTATAACCATATACTTCTTGTATACATGCATACTTGGTATACATACTACCGTAGATGTTCTAGTATGATTATATACTCCGCATACATATACTTTGTTAGACTAAATACACTATAAATCTTGAGATATACATATGGAAGTAACTACTCCCTAGGAGTAGAAAAGTTTTTTACCATATATATCTATAACTCTGATAAAGCTAATACCCACTAAATATTTCTCTCTTCATGCAAGGTGTCCACATCATTCCCCACTAAGTGATCTCACTAAATATTCTATCTTTTCAAGCAAGTTGTTCACATCATTCTCCACTAAGTTCATGTCATCATGTTCTATTTCTTTATGCAAGGTGTCCACATCATTCTTCGTTAAGTCTATGTCATCTCTTGTTAATAAAAAAATATTCATGACATCTCTACCGCATGAAATATTTTAAATCTTTAATCTATTAACATACAAGTCATCTGTATATGCACATGTTCTTCTATAAAGTAATTAAATATTTTATTACTTTTTCTTTGACTAGTTTAGCGATTTTTTACTAGATATGATACAATAGCTAACATACAAGTTAAATTATATATATATGTACACACAATATAGAGAATATCGTATATGTATATAATATATTTTTAAAAAAATATTGCGGCAGCACACATGATATACTTCTAGAATTTATATATTTGCAAAGACAGAAAAAAAAGAATGTGGTACTTTACTGGATGTACGAGAGATCTCAAAACATTATGGTTTTATTATTTGGCTGATTAGCTCACTTATGGCCGCGCCGCAAGTTTGGCAACCAAATCATTCGCCAGACTTAGGGCTTGAAATCAAACGCAAAACACTACAGACAAGCTTGAGCAATTGCGGCAAACCAAACATTCGGCTACAAACCAAACAGCAGGCGACAGAGTAAGGGCTCGTTTGTTTACTTCACATTGAAATAGCGTGTCATTTTAGACCGGAAATGATAGAATCAAACGGATTCTCTTAATCTGGTTGTTTCTGTTCCCGGCCTCAAGAAGTGGGGAATAAATCTGAGTCTTCGAGTACAAGAAATAAGCTAAATTCAAACCAGATCACATCAATCCATCCGGAACCAAATCTCAAACCAACATCTATTTTGCTATAGATCGAATATAAAACCGGATAGGATCAATCTGGCCGGAACAGTTCCGTTCCGAAGTAACCCAACATGCCTAAGCAAAACAACACGCCAGACTTTAGGTATGGTTTAAGTTCTGACTACCAATCAAAACCTTGTATGCGTAAGTGCAACAAAGGTGTAAGGAAAATGGACCTCGACCCATTTGACTTTGGATTTTGGTGTTTGATGATCAACACAATCATATTGGACTAATGTGTTTGCAAGTGTTTATTTTGTAGTTCAATAATGTGCAAATGTGACTTGGACTAAGGCTACGTGATGATCCGATGGTCAACACATCAAACAAGTCATTAGAAGCTCAGTAGAAGACTCTCAAGAACAAGCAAAGTCCAAGGCACAAGAATGGAACCAAGACGGCGCAAGAAATCACGAAGAAACGAAGAAACAGGGACATCGGACGTTGTATCGGACGCTGTCTCAGAAGCGTCGGACGCACCGATGGCAAACCCTAGCTCAGGTTGGTGCTAGCAGAAGCATCGAACGCGCCGATGGTGCCACATCGGACGCACTGGTAACATTGTGCGCCGTGCACAGCGTTACATCGGACGCTCCAGGTGTACATCGGATGCTCAGGACCCTGCGTCCGATGCCCATGCAGAGAGGTTCCAGAGAAGCTCTGAAGACATCGGACGCGTCAGGTATCGCCACATCGGACACTGCCCAGAGTCCGATGTGACTCAGTGTCAGGCTGGCAACTAGCTGTTAATGGAGCATCGGACGTGCGTCCGATGGTCATGACTTCAGCGCTCGATGCTACGTTGTGAAGTCCAATGTGTTTCTCCAACGGCTCTATTTGGTTGGGGCTCTATATATACCCCTATGGCCGACCAAAACAAGTAGGGTTTGAGCTCAAGGAAGTGTTCCAAGTGTATAGACATATATTTAGTTTCTCTAGCCACCAAAGTGCTTAAGTGATATACTAGATGATTAGTGTAGGTGCTTTGCAAAGTGCTTAGGCTAGTTAGACCACTGCTTTGGGCTTGCTCTAGGCGTTAGACCTAGTGTTTAGTGAGGTTTGAACACCTCTTATCTACCGGTGCTTGCGCGCACCATTGTTGTACTCGGAGGGGCTTGTAGTCTTGCGAGACCACACCAACCGTGTTTGTGGTGTGGCCGCCACCGTGTACTAAAGGGAACAAGGCCCGCGGCGGTTCGGCCGAAAGCTTGATAGTGAAAACGGCGGGGAGCATCCGGGAGAGGCCGTGCCTTGCGAGGCTTAACCGGAGACCCACTTGCGCGTGGGGAAGACCCGGGGCTATCCACGGTGTTACCTGACCGGGAGCTTGGCCCTTACGAGGGATTCCTTGCGACGGGCTCCAACGAGGACTAGGGGGAAACTTGCGCGCTTCTCGATATCTCGGTAAAAATACCGGAGTCGTCGACGAGAGTTTGCATCTCTACCACACTCTTTAGCTTCCGCATTTACTTGCTAGCTTTGTTGTATGCTTTACTTTTTCTAGCTTAGTTGATAGACTAGTTGATAGGTTTGGATCATAGGTTCCAAAACTCTTTTGCGATAGAGATAGCAAAACACCTAGCAAAACCTTAGTTACACTTTGGATAGTTTACTTTCTTACACATATTTTGATTAGGTGGAAATTAGAGGCTATAGTTTAGAGTAGAAGTTTTAAGTTGTCTAATTCACCCCTTCTTAGACGTCACGGTCCTTTCAAAAGGCACTAGCTCTAGAAAAAAAATAATGAGAAAATAAAACAAAAAATACAGCTGGACCGTATCTCCCAAAAACCAAACTAGCTCTAAAAACAATAATGAGAAAATAACTTAAAATACAGCCGAACCGTATCTCTAAAAAAACAAATAACAACAAATAAGAAATTAAAATAAAAATACAGCTGTGAACAACTGTCCTCTTTGGAGTTTGGACCAACCACCTCTCTCCTCCCCCTTCCGTCTTCCTCCTTTTCCGTTCCAATTCAGATTCTCACGAGGACGGACATCCAGCCTTGCGGGTGGACACAGACCCATCCCAGCGGAGCAGCACGAGATAGTGCTCCCACGCGGCGCGCGTCCTGTTGCCGATCGCCGACGTCCGACACGCCGGCGCCGGGGGGGTTCGCTAGCGCGCCGCTGGTATCCCGCTGCCCCGCCTCGGCGCTCTAGTGCATTGTTCTGCCGCTGGCTCAACCGACGCTTCCTCGGCTGCTCAATCTCGCAAATTCGTTTGGTATAAATTACCTCCCTACTTCTTTTTTCTGATGAAAATACCTCCCAATTTCTTTTGCTCTTCCGAAGCAATTTTGATGCATCGTTATTAAACTTGATGACCTAGGATTCAATTTGTTAGTATTATTAGTTGAAATTCTTCGAATCGTACGGTTAGGGATTCTATTCTGCGGACTGTATGATCCTTCGGTTCTGCTAAGGAATTCGGTGGGCGGGGGATAGATTGTGTGCCTTATATTAGAAAACCTTGTTAGTTATACAGTAATTTTGGAGAACTTTGCTTCTATTTCGCCAAGACCCTTACGTAGCTTTTAGATAATACAGTAGATTTACCTCTTTGAATAGGTTAGCTGATCCTGCATCAATCTGGATAGTTTTTGCTTGTTGGGTCTTTGTGGTCATCTTTTCTTTTTCCCTGTCGTGTTGGTGTTATATATGTAATTAGTTAATGGGCAACGATCACCTAATCATAACGCAATAGTTGGTGGATCTGGAGAGAGTTCCATCCATAGAAGTCACTGAAAATTTCGTCAGATGGAAAGTGAGACAGAGCTTTGTTAGACAATTCAAAAGGGAGTTGTAAACTTGTAATAGGCTTGTGACACTGAACACGTCCAATGTTTGGTGAACAGAGCCATGTCAAAGATAAGCATGTGTTGCCCATTAGAAGTCTACCATTGAAAAGTATTAACTTTCATCTACTGTTGTAAATAAATAGCTGTGTTGCTAGCACCTACTTTTGTATGTGTTCCATATGTTGATAAATGTCTTGCTCCCTTTCCCTTGCAGGTTTCCATTTCTTAGTGTTTTGTTCAGTTTCTAGGATGTGAGAGCAGCCTCTGTGTTGATGATAAAAGTGAGAATGCTTGGTGGTCTGGAGTTGTGGTGCTTTATGTAATGCACCTGATCACATATTTCACCAATATCATTGGTGTGGTGACCATTGCTCTCATCTCCATTGTCTCCATTTTGGGCCTGATCTGCCTCTGCCGGTCAGTATACTTCCAACTGTGGATCAAAAGAAGAGGCTACCAGCGGCTTAGCTACTTCAACGGGCCATGGCTGACTCGGATAACATTGATGCTGGTTGCATTCTGGTGGGGTATTGGCGAGGTACTCAGGCTCACCTTTGTGAACGGGGAGGGGAGGCTAATCTCTAACCGGGCATGGCAAGTGAACGTCTGCAAATTCTACATCATCTCAAATCTGGGGTTTGCAGAGCCAGGATTGTTCCTCTTGCTTTCTTTCCTTCTTAGCGCAGCTTTGCAGAAGCAAGAGCTTGGCACCTTAAATAGGAAATGGAACCGGAAGACTATACGTGCAGTATTCATTCTCTGCTCGCCTTCTTTGATCTGGGAAGCTTGTGTTGTTTTTGTTGGTGGACGTGTTTCCTCAGATGATGGTCAGCGATCAAAGGTTTCAAAGTACTGGTATTCTGCCTCTGCAATCCACAATGGCGATATTACATGCACCTATCCACTGTTGAGCAGCGTATTTCTTGGGGCGTTTTACATCATTTTGACTGTCTATGTCATGTTTGTCGGAGGTCAGATGCTGTCTTTGGTGATCAACAAGGGACTCCGACGAAGGATATATATGCTCATTTTTGCCACCGGAATATTACTTCCCCGAGCCACACTTCTTGGGTTATCGGTTCTTCCTTGGCCTGGTGAAGTAGTCCATGAGGCTCTTGTGTTTGTTTCCTTCCTTGTGTTGATGCTTGCTGCCATGGTCGGTATCGTTATTCTGGTTTATTTTCCAGTTGCTGATACTTTTGCCATAGGTGACCAGGAGCATATAGAGATGCAAGCAAGTCGTGACATGATCCTATGATAGCCTTTTGACTTGAGTTCTGCTTTTTGTCCAAGGACTAACTGAGGGGGGTCCCATGCTACTTCCCCTAGCTCTGGCCATATTTAGTCTTGCAACTCTGGCTGTGACTGTATCTCCAAAGTTTTGTGAAGATAGAACAGATTAAAGTAGGGATAACATTCTCGTGTTTACTGTTTTCCCCTTCATCTTAACTCATGTGGCATGAGAAGTCCTGTAAAATAGTTCCTTAGATAGTGAAACTTTGTTTTATACATTGAGGTACAGCTTTAAATATCAGCCTTTTGGATGAGCTATATCCTTAAGCGATGTCTACACCATTCAGCACATTTAATTAGTTCCAATTGATCTATACCAGCTTAAATGTGCTTCGACATCGTCAATTATTTGGTAATAATTTGGCAGCTGAAATCAGTTGTTTGCAGTACTCGTTTTTGTTTTTAAATATGAAATTTTGGAACTAATTAACTTGTTTTGATGATCTTTTTTTGTTATTAAGAAGATGTAACTTGTTAAACATGTTTGAATGTATTTTATCTTAGGTTTTTTATGTGTAATTCTATGATGTATTTGCCGAGTTTTAATATAATTCTCCCTTTCCTCTGCAAAAATTCTGGCATATAACCTAATCAAGTGCTGTAGACACATCAAGGCATGCTTGGATCCCTTGTTCGTGCTCCTCTTGCCACATTTGAGTAAGAAACTAAAATAGGTATTTGAGTAAGAAACTAGAATAGGTAGCGCATTTGGTTACTTTGCTCGCCTACCTGTGTCATGCAAGATGCAATCAAGGTTTTTCTTTACTAGTTTAGACAAGTTGATTTGGCTCACCTTACTAGTTTAGACAAGTTGATTTGGCTCACCTTACTAGGGGCACCCACAATGGCATAAGTCATCTAGTAGCTCTAACCTAACCTCTCTAATAGTGCTAACTCTCAGTAATAGCTCATAGTATTATTAGGTCCACTTGGTACTCACATGTAATTTTAGAATGTGTGTATGAGCCTAACTTTTGATCAAGAGCTAGTTCTCTTTCTTCTATTAAAATATGATAAAAACTCTTAGAGCTAGCTTACGAACTAGTCATTGCGACTGCCCTAAGAGCAACTCTCATTTCCTCATCCTATCCTTTGCCTCTCTTTTAAGTGATGAAGAAGCGAAAACAATCCTCCAACCAGTCATAACCCCTCTTTTCAAAAATAAAACAAGCATTAAATGTGTTGTTTTATTTTTGTGTTTCATTTTTCCTATTTATTTTAATTAACCACATTTCTGATTTCTCTACTAAAGTTTAACTTGCAAGTTACAAGACATGTATAAAATATAGACGAGTTAAATATAGAAAGGCAAATAGGAGAGTTCGGTTAGAGTGCACTTGGAAAGTAGGGGCTGAATTTTAGACGAGAAAATCCTATTTTAAGAAATAGGAGTCAAAATTTGATGTTCCGAGTTTTGTTGGTTTCACGAAGCAGAAATGCCGGAAACCTGACCCTGCTGTGTAATGCGCTTGGGTTTCTACACTGGATCAGTACTGTACTTTACACCCAAATTGCTAACCATATAGGATTAATTTCAAATGTATAGGAACATGCTTGTCAGACGTATTATTTTGGGGCTTTTTCTCCGTCTTTAGCTGCTAAATAGTAGTAAATACTACAGTACTGTATGTTTTGATTTGGTACACCTTTCACAAAGATCATCCTTGCTTTTTCCTCGTCCCGGCTCCGTTGCAACGGAAGATAATATATGTGCGGCTTTTGAATCATGCTTCTCAAAGCAGGCGGCTTCGATTGGTTCCCACTAGCAGATATTCAAACAAATAGAGCTATCATAACGAGCCTTATCCTGCTTGATAGGAGTATAATAACCTCACGGAAAGCATTAGAATGCACTCAGCTTTACATACAACATACAAGAACCCTCGTACAAAAGACACCGGCCGGTCGCAGAGTGATGTCATCATAAATAAAACTACTCATGCGATATGGGGGAGTTGCCACCAGATGACGAAACCAATTATCAATTGTTCACGCTTCATTTTCCTCTTCGATAGCGAGAAAACTTGGATAGGCAGATCTACTCATCATTTTCCGAAGCCCTCTAGTGCTTCCATTTTTTAATAAGCCCAGGTATCTGAGAAAAGTGAAGTGTCAAATATTAGGTCAAGGAAAGGAGAACGAAAAGGGGGAGAAATGCATATATTTCTCAAATAATAAATAAAGGTGAGAGCGAACAATAGGTTCATTACTAACCTCGACACCGTTCGGTCCTATTCTGTTGCGGGATATGAAATTCAGTATGTGCGATGCAAATTCTTCAGGTACATCTTCCTGAAATAATGATTTGATGATGTGTCAAAAGTGGTAAAGATTTGTAATTTGTTGGCTAAAACTATATTCCTAAACCAATGCTTCCAAAAGAAAAGAAGCTCACAGACCAATAAACAGCACTCGGAGAATGAACCTTTCATTGCTAGTTCCTGCTATTGCTATGTGTGGGCAAATTAGTGAAAATTTTAAAGTAGCCCTCGACCTAGAGCATTCAGGCAGAGCAGGATCATCAGAAGCTCTAGAAATAACCACACAACTGAGTGAATCTAGAGGAATGGTACAAAAGCTCCTAGCCTTGAAAGAATTATGCAAGGGATTCGTATATTAATATTAACATAACTAAAAGTCTAAAACATACTAAGAAGTAAGAACCAACCTGTATGGCATGTCCAGTGTGCCGAACAACCACCATTTGAAACTTTCCTTGCATTTGACCAATTGTTAAAGCTCTGCAAAATGTAAAGCAAATAACTAATACATTACACAATTTATCTTCAATAGTGTATCGTTGAGTGATTGAAGGTGTTTGATGTTTCAGAACACCTAACTATAACGGCAATAGGATTCCATATCCAATGAAAGCTCCATTCAGAACATGACAAACAATTTTACAAGAGGTTTCACTTCAATAAAAGAAGCATTTTGATAATTGATTAGCACCCATCAGATTTGTCATTCAAAAGCTCTAGCAACAAACCCTGGCAAGAATTTCCATATTGTGTGAATCATAATCATGACAAGGAACTCATTTTTGCTACCTTTTGATTTATAGTTTATCAGTAATAATCAACAGCTGATAGACCAAAATTCATAAAATATGCTACAGGCTGACTTTGCAAGCCCAATCTGTTGCAACTGACAAGCAGCAAAACATTGAATGACAGTGAGTTAAGTCATCACTAGCAAAAGGTGATGAAATTAAATGTTGAGCAAACATCATGAACATGGACTAGAAAATAAATAATTTCTCATACTCAAACATAACAAACCTGTCTAATCTGTCGGTACCTGCTAACAACAGTATCTTTTGCACTGGGCAAGATAGGAACTTGTCTGAAAGACCTTCATACCTGACAAAGAAACACATGCACTTTAGTAGCAACTAATCACAGAAGAGAATTTGTAAAAAAGGGCTTCAGAAGACTAAACGATTTTATAAAACATGAGTAAATAAATGACAGATTTTCTTAAAAAAAAGAAACAAAGCATACCATCCTTTCCAGTACTTTTCTGTTTGCTCAATAGGAGTGCGATATGTATAGCTGAAACAAAGTATGACGACATACTTAGTTTTGAAAATAATAACAATACTACATTTGCAATGGTGGCCAAGAGGCCAGCATAATTCTTTATACGCATAGACCTTTCAGATACAATACTAAAAACATACACTACTCAAAGTACCGCTCACCATTCTCGTGCTTCATCATATTTTAAGGTAGATGGAATGGACACACGAGCAGACTCGATGTTCCTTAATGGCCCACCTTTGACACTCCATTCAATCTGCATAATTCCAAAATTGATTGAGCAAGAAATAAGGCGGGGAGATAATTTTAACAATATCAACTGCTGCCTTAGCAAGAATGGTTATAATTGCATGGTTTAATAAGCATGACACTGATTAAAAATTGAAATTAGCTTCATTGTATAGTTGTTCTTCCATTTTATTTTCAGCCTTTGCATGTTTGTGTCCATGCCGTACACACACAACTCAAATACATATGTGACTGACAGTTACTCATTTCAGCTTAAAGTGATGAACAAGATATCTTTTAATATACCTGGGACAATGTTTAATTACACATATTCAAAGCTGATTTGAGGTGTCAGAAACAATGTAAGGTTGAAATCACATTACTGCTTTTTCAATGCTAGGAAAATGCTGTGCCCGATTTGCTAAGATCTTCTGCATATGAACCAGTGAAGCCATTGCTGTCCCCTGTTTAGAATAAAGATATGCGAGAATCAGTAATAATGATTAAGATTGTACAGCCACAAAGTAAGATGCCAATAAGGAAAAACTCTTACTAACCTCCACAACATCAACGACAACAAGCCCATGAAGATTTCGAATTTCTTTTCTTGCAGCCACATGTACAGCCACTGAACCACCCATGCTAAAAAGGAAGTTCAACCATTCTATTAGTAAGGTTTTTCAATGATTTAAGCTATAGATATAAAAATAAATATTCTATACAAACAGGCTGGCTGAATTAAAAGAGAAAAGGAGGAATTCTATAAAGGAAAACGATAACATATATTAAGCTGGAACCGGTTAAGAGCATGGCATTTCAGTGGAAGTTTCAAAACAACAAAAAATAACTTTTCAGGGTCTATTTGGGTCGCTCCTCTGTTTATATTGTCTTTGGGAAGCCTCATCTAAGGTTAGTTAACATTTGTAGAATGATTCGGATAATGTGGGCACAACAGAAGAAAACAAAAGGGAAAATGCAAGCTGCGTACTCACCTATGCCCAACGAGTATAATTGCCGGTGGCAAATCTCCATACATTGTACGTATAACAGCTATGACATCATTGGTAAGAGTCTGCAGAGGCAAACAAAAACGCTTTTAAAGACTGAAATGTGTCCAGCAACAGCTACGAGCAAATCACAAAAAACTTATATGTAACAGAAGTGCAGCCACCAATTAACTAAATAAGCATGAGAGCGAAACCATTATGATTATAAAAAAGAAGTCTGGAAACAAGATGGGCATACTTCGATGGACAAATCCAGATCATCATTTGTTGTTGATTTCCCATGCCCCCGTAGATCCATGGCAACAACACGAGCCTTGTCCTTCATTCGACTTGTTGCTAGAGCAAATGAAAGCCTAAGGCAGATCAAAGAATAATTGCAGCAAAGTAAGCACATCTTTTTCCAGTAGACAAGTTTGGTATGGCAGCATGGCATAAGGCAAGTCATTTAAAGTAGGAGCTATAAGATTATCGGGAAAAAATTGTCTTCACATGCTTCCCAACCAAGCAATGTTTCAAATCATGTTTGTAGCGGAAAGGCACCAAAATATACAACACCCATAGATGCATGTACGTCACAGCTATAGCTAGCTATTTAGAACCTTATCAAGAATAAAGATCAATTGTGAACATTGTCGGGAAGAAAACATCTGATTGCAGCATATTTACATTCAGCATGTGCCCTACTGTGGGTTAATCATTAATCAAAAATGAAATTCGACAAAATGTTTCACAGTTGCAGCAGCAGATGTGATTTCTACGTTTTCAATTACACAGTGGGAAAAAAAGGTTCCAGAAGGATTGCTCTGGAAATTCAGCAAGATGCACCTGCAACTCTTAATTTCACAAAATAAGCATTTCACACTGGTTTATTCAAGCGCAGCCCTTAATAAGCTCATTAAGCACCAACTTTGCCCCCACAACTTGAATGTCACAAATAGCAGCTGTTGCTTTAAAATTCTTTTATGCTCCATCCCCGAGTTCCTCACCAATATGTTTACAGTGCAAGACTAAAGGCTATTTAGATTTAGAGTGAACCCATACAAATCAACCTCAGCGCCAGACTTTTACCCTGAGTAGCCGCCTCCGTGCAGGCAGAACACGATGGGCCCATCCGATCCGGCCGTGTACACATTGAAAACCTATAATAATTAATAAAAAAAATAAAAGAGAGGAGGAGGATCCAAACTTAGATCGCATCGCGTAACAGAAGCACCCTAAGGCCAAAACTCACGTCGTCGGTGTCGGGTATAGCTACGCGGCGCTCGTCGTCGAAGTAGGCGGACCAGTCCAGCGGCGCGTACTTGTAGAGAGAGTGGCTGCTGCAGAGGCGACGAATTAGGGCATCGCGGTTCCGAAAGGGGAATTAGGAGGTGCTGGAGAAGTGTGAGTGTGCGTGTTGCGGGGAGAGGGAGCAGGTGACGGGTGGCTTACTGCGTGGCGGGGCGAGGCGGCACGGCGGCGGCGGAGAAGGCGGACGAGTCCTCGACCGTGGGCTCCTCCTCCCCCTCCTCCTGCAACGAGGCGAGCGGCGGGGGCTCCATGGACGCCGCTGGGGCTGCGGTGGCAAAGGAAGCGGCCGGTGGTGCCCCCGAGAAGCCGCGAGACTCCGAGGGGGAACACGACGGCGAGGGCGAGGAGGGTGACGAAACGAAACAGAGGAGCCCCCAGCCCAGAAGCCAGTTAGGCCCTGTTTCGATACGAAGTATTTTTAAAGTATTCAAGAAATACTATTGTTTTATAAAATATTTTGGTTTTTAAAAGTATTAGATGTTTGGATGCAATAAATTTTGTAGTCTCTAAAACTATGGTTTTGTTAAAATTGTAGTCTTTTTGGAGTTTAAAAACTCCACTCATGACCTCTTTTTTCTAAACCACGTTTTTATGTCTGTTTAGCTTATAAAACTACAGTTTTGTAGTCTTGAAAAGTACTTTCATAAAAATATACATATACCACTTTCCAATAAATATTTTTTAAAAAAATAAATGGTCAAAGTGATGTTTTGGAGACCGTGTCGTTGTCTGAAACGTCAAGTTTTTCAATATGGAGGGAGTATGGACTAACTAGGCTCAAAAGATTCGTCTCGACATTTACAGATAAACTGTGCAATTAGTTATTTTTTACCTACATTTTATATTCTATGCATGTGTCTAAAGATTCGATGGGATGGAGAATCTTGTAATTTTTTTGAAACTAAACATGCCCGCTTGTTTAGATTGCATCAAACTTCCAAACTTTTCTCACTCTCTCTCCATCACATCAATGTTTGGACGCATGTATGAAGCATTAAATGTTGGTAAAATAAATAACTAATTGCACAGATTAGTTGTAAATCACGAGACGAATCTTTTGAGCCTAGTTAGCACATGATTGAAAAATATTTATCAAATACAAACGAAAGTGCTACAGTAACAAAGTTGAAAAAAATTCAGCATCTAAACAAGGCTCGTCTCGACATGTACATACTAAAAGTATAATTAGTTATTTTTTTATTTACATTTAATGCTCCATGCATGTATTTAAAGTTTGATGTGATGGAAAATCTAGAAAAAATTAGGAGAATTTTGGGAAACTAAACACCGTCTAAGACTTGTTTAGGGCCTGTTTGGAATGCGGGAATTTCACAGGAATGACGCAGGAATTTCATAGAAATCAGTTTAATTTCACAGGAAAAACACAGGAACGGAGAAAAAATCTCGCGTTCCAAACAGGCCCTTAGGCGGTGGTTGGGACTGCTTCACTGCATATATTTTTTTTTCTAAACAAGTCTAGTCTCATGTTATTTCACTCTATGAAAAAAATAGAGTTGGAAGAGTATCTAAAGAGGTACTCTACTAACTACAGGTTTTTTTTATAGTTGTTCCATGGTGAAATTTGTAGGGCAGAGTTCGTGAAGCGGTTCCAAACACTCTTAGTTCTTGTCTTAAAAATTTTCATTTTGTCACATTAGATATTTGTACATATACATAAAGTATTAAATATAGATAAAAAATAACTAAATATACATATTGTGAGTAATTAGCGAGATAAATTTTTTGAGTCTAATTAATCTATGTTTTGACAATATAATGCCTAAAAATATCTCGCGGATTACTCTCTATCTATATAATTATTTTTATTAGTCTGTTTTAATACTTCAAATTAGTGTCACAATATACAATGTACCACCATAAAACTTTTCATCATGAAACTAAACAAGGTCTAAGTCATGTTTGTAAATCGTATACATAAGCAATTGTTGTGTATCCGAAAAATTGCAAGAGTGTCTCTCATCAGTTGTACTCATAGGCAACTGCTATGTATATCCTATAAAAATGCTAAGGACGTCTCTAACAGACTATTTGCGTTTTTTTTTCAAAAGCTAATAAACTTCTATTTGATTTTTTAAATCTGTATTATAGCTATATAATGATATTAGAATGCAAAGAAAATTTTTGTCTCTCACTCTCCACCCTGTGGTTTCTCACTTGTCTTTGTTTCTCGTTCTCTTATCCATCTTTTTTTTTAGTTTTGATGAGCTACAAAATCTTTATTGGTTTCATCTTCTACCTTTTTCTCACTATTTTCATCTTTTACTGTTTCTCACTCGTCCTCGGGGTTTTGAGCTATAAAACCTTTGTTGGTTTATTAGTCTCTCGCTCTCTCCCTTGTCTTCTTTGAGTACAAACCTACAAAACCTTTGTTACGCCGTATTTGTTGTAGTATTTAGTCTAGCCGCTTAAGTCAGTTTGCATGATGGCACACATGCGAATAGATGTACCGTCTTCCATCTTCGAAACCCTCAAGATATACTTAAAATAACCACCTATATTTAAGTTAAGTCGATCGCTTATCAATTACTCGGATTAATCTTTTCTAGCACTAGCATTTATTATAGGCCAAGAAATTTATTTTGATTCAACGTTAGCTCAAATCTAATTAAATCTATCAAATATATTTGCTAACTCATTATAACATTGGCATGAGCATCGCACAAACAAATTGTGTGTATCATTGCAGCGCGTGACTTACTTGCTAGTTATTGTAAAATTTAGAAAACAAACAGAAAAACGTGCTTTAATAGACACCGTAGATCACCCTATGTCTTTTCCGTCCTCTAGAACCACCTTCTCACTTCTTGTTTTTGATGATGTTATTATCTGCTTTTTAAATGTCATGCCTAGTAGTTTCTTTAGTATTTTGTGACAACAATTATGATGAACTCTTACAGTACATAAAAAAAAGAGTAAAATTCATCACCGGTCCTCAAACTTGTGTCGTTGTGTCATGCCGGTCCCTGAACTCACAAATCGACCGTTTAGGTCCTCAAACTTGTTTGGTTGTGTCATCTCGGTCCCTAAACTTGTTCGGTTGTGTCATTCCGGTCCACAAACTTACAAATCACTCGTTTAGGTCCTCAAACTTAGTCAGTTGTGTCGTCCTGGTCCCTAAACTTTGTTTGAAGTCCTCAAACTTAGTCAGTTGTGTCATCCTGGTCCCTAAAATTTAAAATTAATTTTTTGGATACTAAATGACTTTAAATAAAAAAATTATCAACAACATTGTAGATTGCATTGAGAACTATAACTTTTATATAGACCATGTTAATATTCAAGATTGTTTGATAATTTAAAATTTTAAATTTCAAAATCTATAATTATATAACAATATTTTGGGACCCTAAACTGTTTTAAATCAAAAACTTTTCAACTACAAAGTTGTAGATCACATCGAGGGCTACAAATTTGATATAAAGTTTGTCTTCATTCGAGTTTATATGAAAAAGTTATGAATTATTTGTTGATATAAAGTTATTAAATTGTCATGTTTAGATATAGATGAGACTCTTTTTTTAGACGAAAGAAGAATTGTATTAAATTATAGCTGGGTACATCATCGTATTACAGGTACTCTGGAAAAAACATGTATCCAGAAACTGATTCTCATCTATATTATACTCACGCTGTGAAAGGCTCAAACTCTCAAATCTAAACCTGATTGACGCTTCGTATAGATGACCGCACAGGCAAATACTCGGCAACAATTGTTTTTGGCCTGAGAACAGATGCCCAACGGACGGCCAACATTCCTGCAGGCGGAGTTGAGAAACTTCTTCTTCCTTGTGTCTTCTTTTTTCTTCTTTCTGCCACCGAAGAATGAAAAAGACTGATCTGAAAATTATTCTCCCTAGTCCTTCATCGTGGCCAGATCCAACCACAACAAAACGAAGAAGGGACCGGAGAAAATTATTCCATGACGGCGACATCATCTCCGTCTTGATGCCAAAGCCCAGAAACAAAAGTCTCCACGTTGTCTTGGTGTAGATGTTGACGCCGAAGTTGTTGCCCTCGTCTTCAACAGAGCCACCATGGAGAGGCCAGATCCACCCTACCTCCTCGCTGTCGCCGAAAAGAAGGAGGAGGAAATACACCCTCAATACCAATATTTTTGGCATAGAGAAACTCTAACTTTAGAAGACTCGATCTACTAAAAAAACTTATTAAAAACGGTGGATCCCCACTCCCTCCGACCTCCGGCAAGATACCAGAGGGGCAGGGAGGGGACCAACGGTGAAGAAGATAGAGGCGGTGGCGACGCTCTAAGCCCTAGGAGGCGGCGTGTTTTCTGAGCGGTCACCGCCTATTGGGTAATCTAAGATATAGCCGTACGTGTAGAAGAAATGCGACAGGCCTAATCGATATAGATGAGACTCAAAACAAAGTTTAGGGACTAGGATGATACACTGACTAAGTTTGAGGACCTAAACGAGTGATTTGCAAGTTTAAGGATCGGGATGACACAATCGAACAAGTTTATCGGGATTACATATTCCGGTCCCTAAACTCGTAAATCGTAGGGACCGGAATTTGCAAGTTTAAGGATCGGGATGACACAACCGAACATGATTACAACAGTACAAGTTTAGGGACCGGTGATAAACTTTACTCTAAAAAATACAAAGTCCGTTAAACATATGGGAGAATTGACTGGACAATGAAGCGGTACGCGCAGTACTCTTGCCCCGGTGGCCGGTGCACGCGCGCGATCACGCCGCAGTTAGGCCCTGTTTGGCAGGGCTTCACTTCAGCAGTGAAGCCTATCGGTGAAGCTGAAGCCGTTTGACTACCCTGTTTGGCAAAACAGCTTCTCCTACGTGTCATGCATGATAATTGTCTAAGATACCCCTTTGTTGCACGTGTACGTTTTGATGTTTGTAATCAGATAAATTTGAATACAAAATTTACAATTTTATAAATTATAAATAAAATTCAAAAAAATACTTGAATACAAAAAATGAAAAATAATATAACAATTCACAACGATTATTTGCATTAATTTTTGTATAGTACTCGTCCGTTCGTGAAGTGATGATGTAGTACAAAAATAATATACCATGATATTAATACAAACATATGTAATCATGATGCTCTAGGCCCGATCGAGCAAGATGGGGGAAAGAAAAGTCACGCCGCACGAGTCAGGGGCTAGTGAGAAAAGTCACGCGAATTTTGTTGATGGCATTTTACGTAAATACGTCTGAAGTAAAGGGTCGTGTCTCATGAGTGGGATGAAGCCACTTTTTTTGCTTCTTCCCATCTTAAAGGTCTGTGAGAGCACGTTTTTAGAGGCTTCATCAGTGAAGCCATTTCTAGCTCCAAACGGCTTCTTAAGCCGGTGAAGAAGCCCTGCGGCGTTGCTGTGAACACGAGAGGACTGTACACTGTGCTCGCCGGAACATGCTACTAGCATGGAGGCAGCGACCGCGCACGTGTCGCCGATGCGCACAATGGCAGTCTGGTGCTCTCACTGCTCTGGCAGACCTCCCAAAAGACTTCGCCTGCTGCCATCCACGGTTCAACCAAGACGACGCCTATATTTCCGAGAAATAAGTTTTAATGTATATCCACAACAAGCGTAGTGGACGTGCCAGAGTGGTTATTGGGCATGACTAGAAATCATGTGGGTTTCGCCCGCGTAGGTTCGAATCCTACCGTCCACGCTTTTTGCTTTTTTTTCCCCCGGGTGGGTCCTGACTGCCCTGCATTCCTACGCCGAGTAAAGTGCATCACCGGTCCCTAAACTTGTGTCGTTGTGTCATCTCAGTCCCTAAACTCACAAATCGATCGTTTAGGTCCTCAAACTTGTTCGGTTGTGTCATCCCGGTCCCTAAACTTGTTCGGTTATATCATCTCAGTCCCTAAACTTGCAAATCACTCGTTTAGGTCCTCAAACTTAGTCAGTTGTGTTATCCTGGTCCCTAAACTTTGTTTTGAGTCTCATCTAGATCTAAACATGGCAATTTAATGACTTTATATCAACAAATAATTCATAACTTTTTCATATAAACTCGAATGAAGACAAACTTTATATCAAAACTGTAGCCCTCGATGTGATCTACAACTTTGCAGTTGAAAGTTTTTTGTTTGAAACTGTTTAGGGTCCCAAAATATTATTGTATGTTTATAGATTTTGAAATTTAAAATTTAAAATTATTTTTTTGGATACTAAATGACTTTAAATAAAAAAAATTATCTACACCGTTGTAGATTGAATTGAGAACTATAACTTTTATATAGATCATGTCAATATTCAAGATTGTTTGATAATTTTAAATTTTAAATTTCAAAATCTATAATCATACAACAATATTTTATGACCCTAAACAGTTTTAAATCAAAAACTTTTGTACTACAAAGTTGTAGATCACATCGAGGGCTACAATTTTGATATAAATTTTATCTTCATTCGAGTTTATACGAAAAAGTTATGAATTATTTGTTGATATAAAGTTATTAAATTGTCATGTTTAGATCTAGATGAGACTCAAAACAAAGTTTAGGGACTAGGATGACACAACTGACTAAGTTTGAGGACCTAAACGAGTGATTTGCAAGTTTAGGGACCGGGATGACACAACCGAACAAGTTTGAGGACCTAAACGGTCGATTTACGAGTTTAGAGACCGGAATGACACAACAGTACAAGTTTAGGGACCGGTGATGGACTTTACTCTTCCTACGCCTATCTAAAATCTTTCTGTACTCGAGAGCAGTATCTTCCATCTCACAATGTGACAATGGAGTTTTATGTTCCCCCTTGTTAGTAGTATTCAGCCATTTATACTCGAGAGCAGGAGCAGCAACTTCTCTATTATATCCTCCGGGCCTCGCCTGATCATGATCATGAGTAACTGCAGCTAACATGGCCTGATTCTGATTCCACCACTGCCCTGCGCACCTTTAAGTCGCACTCAAGCAACCCCTCGTCGGAGAGATCGCAAGCACCGTACCGAGAGCCACAAATTCCGATCAAGAAACACAACCCGAGAGAAGGTCCCGCTGAACGAGATCGTCATTCAAGTTCTACTTCTACTATAGTCTCACAGTAGCGTTCCTCGAAAGACCCAATCACTGCATGCAGCTTATCTCGTCTTCTGAAGAGTACTCTGGCAAGATGATTACCTTCAGAGCAATACTCCAAACACTGATAATGAAGTTAGCCGCAAATGCGCCGCCACACCATCATGAACAGCCATGATGGATTATTTCAGGACCAGTCTTGGATCCTGTACTCATTCTACCCCAGTTACTATTACTAATCGGCGGCTCTGACTTGCGCGGTTCTCGGAGCAAGATCGAGCTCGACTGAGATAAAGATACGATAATGTTATGATTAGATAACATAAACAAAGCCCCCACATGCAGTCTGCTGAAGCTGAATCAAACAAAACCTCGCCGTTAAAACCCGGCGCGTCGCAATGCACAATAGACGCGGTGGAGAAGATGATGAGCTCTGCACTGTCGAATCGAGCTGCATTGGCGGCAGCACGATCGAGGACGATGCCACCGTCGCCATCATCATCATCGCAGGCTCTGGTGCTTCTCGCCCTCGCCGCCGTCTCCCTCCTTTCCCGCTCCAGCCATGTCGCTGCCGGCGGACACCCCGATTACGCCGACGCGCTCGCGAAGGCGATACTCTTCTTCCAGGGGCAGAGGTCCGGCCAGCTGCCGCCGGACCAGGCCGTCACGTGGCGGTCCAACTCCGGCCTCTCCGACGGCTCGGCCGCAAACGTACGTGGCTGGTGGGCCTGCACAGTGTACTCTAATACTCCGTACTTCATGGTCAGCGCCGCCTTGACCTTGGGTGCGTGGAGTGGACTTACGTTGACCTTTGTTGTTGTCTACCGTATGATGAAACCGTACGTGCGCGGCAGGTGGATCTCACCGGCGGGTACTACGACGGCGGCGACAACGCCAAGTTCGGCTTCCCGATGGCCTTCACGACGACGATGCTCTCGTGGAGCGTCCTGGAGCACGGCGGGCGGATGAAGGAGGCGCCGCGCGTGCTGCACGACGCGCGCGCCGCCGTGCGGTGGGGCGCGGACTACCTCCTCAAGGCCGCCACGCAGACCCGCGGCAGGCTCTACGTCGGCGTGGGCGACCCCGACGCGGACCACCGGTGCTGGGAGCGGCCCGAGGACATGGACACGCCGAGGACCGTGTACGCGGTGTCCGCGTCGGCGCCCGGGTCCGACGTCGCCGGCGAGACGGCGGCCGCGCTCGCCGCGGCCAGCATGGTGTTCAGGGCCGCCGACCGGGCCTACTCCAGGACGCTGCTCGCCGCGGCGCGGGACGTGATGGAGCTCGCCGCGCGGCACCAGGGAAAGTACAGCGACTTCGTCGGCGGCGACATCGGCGCCTACTACCAGTCGTACTCCGGCTACAAGGTCATCTCTCCAAACCAAATCGAACCTAGCTCGGGGATCTATCTGCAAGTGGTCGGTGGTTGATGGACTAATTCGAGCGAGCGCGGTTTCCCCTTTGATTAATCTGTGTGTAGGACGAGCTCTTGTGGGGGTCGGCGTGGCTGCTCTGGGCGACCAAGAACTCCTCGTATCTCGGCTACCTCTACTCCTTGGGGGACAACAACGACAGCGTCGACATGTTCAGCTGGGACAACAAGCTCGCCGGAGCGCGCGTGCTACTGTCACGGGTACGTGGCACGAACAGATGTCTGTCTCTCAGGCTATATAGGGAACAAGCATAGTGGCTGCTGCGATGGTTCTGGCTGCATCGTGGGCTCATGTTTCTGTGTGCGTGCCTGCGCACCTGCAACCCCTGCATGCAGAGAGCTCTGGTGAACGGGGACAAGAGGCTCGAGCCGTTCAGGCAGCAGGCCGAGGACTTCTTCTGCAGGATCCTGCGCGACTCCCCTTCCTCCACGACGCAGTACACGGTCGGCGGCCTGATGCACAAGTCGGGGTACGCCAACCTGCAGTACGTCGCCTCGGCCAGCTTCCTGCTCACCACCTACGCCAAGTACATGGCCGTCGCCAAGCACACCTTCTCCTGCCAGAGCCTCCCCGTCACCGCCAAGTCCCTCAGGGCTCTCGCCAAGCAGCAGGTGCAGTAGATCACGTTCACCTGCACGGCAGTGTCACCACACTGTAACCATAACGATTTTAGTTCAACTGGCGACCCAGATTTCTGTACTGTAACAAATTGGCTATTTGCCATGGCAAACAATGGGCGCATGGCGGGCGTTGTTTGTTTCAGGTGGACTACATCTTGGGCGTCAACCCCAAGGGCATGTCGTACATGGTGAACTTCGGCGCGCGGTGGCCGCGGAGGATCCACCACCGGGCGTCGTCCCTGCCGTCGGTGGCCGCCCACCCGGCCCACATCGGGTGCCAGGAGGGGTTCCAGAGCTTCTTCTATTCCAGCGGCGCCAACCCGAACGTGCACACGGGCGCCGTCGTCGGCGGGCCCGACGACCACGACGAGTTCCCGGACGACCGCGCCGACTACGCGCGGTCGGAGCCGACGACGTACACCAACGAGCCACTCGTCGGCTGCCTCGCCTACCTCGCGGGCACGTACAGGAGCTAGCTTCACTGTCACTGACTCACGGTCACGGGCAGTGCTAGACTACCGGCAGCTGAAGAGCTCAGGGTTCACTGGCGCACTTACCAATTTTACTCATAGAAAAGTGAAAACGTTGCGTGTGTTTTTTTGTTTCCAGTCTGGAATAACCAGGGCGTAGAAATGGAGTGAAGGGAGCACCTATCGACGGTCCTTGCAGTCAATATTATACCATCAACTAATGAATAAAATGATATGAAATGAACTATCACTATAACAGAAATGGTCTTTGGACGATCATTCAACTGAGCTATAGTCTCAGCAAAAAACTGTGTCCGGGGCTAAATACTTTTAGTCGGGGCTAAATGTCCTTCACGACTGTATTCAAAAGGAAAACGTCCAGAACTGTATTACGTGGGTTGTGTAGCTCAGTTGGTAAGCGTGTGTGAGGCGAGAGGTGCTAAGTTTAAATCTCACAAACGCACATTTATTTTTTCTCGTGCAACCGGGGCTAAGCATAGTTGTAGGGTTTGTTTGTAACAAGTTCCACGAGTTGTGTTGTTCTCACTTATTTTGCAGGGTTATCAATATTTCACCATACAAAAGTATCTCAAGTGATGAAACAACACAACCATTGTGAAGAGCTCGTCGAGACGATCGAAACGGACCCCGACGAGAGAGTCCTTGTTGGATACGATTTGGAAGCTTCCAGAACAACCTGGAGTGATCACCAAGCAACATAATTCAGGGGCTAAACTGACAGATCCAACAGCTTTGGTGAATTACTGTCTTCCAGGGAGTTACAAAAGTATCTCAAGTGATGAAACAGAACACAACCATTGTGAAGAGCTCGTCGAGACGATCGAAACGGACCCCGACCCCGACGAGAGAGTCCTTGTTGGATACGACTTGGAAGCTTCCATAACAACCTGGAGTGATCATCAAGCAACATAATTCATGGGCTAAACTGACAGATCCAACAGCTTTGGTGAATTACTGTCTTCCAGGGAGTTTTCCAGCAGATGGAAAAAGGTAGAATCCTATTCCAACACGATGAATCGCGCAAACAGATGACAAGTCGCGTTAGGGCAACAAGGGAGGTTCGAGAAGACACCACGTCGAAGGAGAGGCCACCCCCAGGTCGGCCAGCCTGGGCCAGGAAGGTCCTCGGTCCATATTCGTGGAGCGTGCCCTAATCAACATCTACAACACATCTCAACCCTTGTTCAAGGTCGATTTGATCCGAGGGCTGCGGTTCATCCTTAGGGGCTATAAAAATAGATCCAGACCCCCCTGGGGAGGCATCTCCATCTTCATCTTCATTGTTCATCTACATATCCAACTTTAGGTCTTCAAGTAGAAGTAGAGATCCCTCTAGTTGATTTAGATCTAGTTCTAGTTCTAGTTCATCTAGTTGTAGAGAGCTATCCAAATATTAGAATTAGAAGAGAGAGAGAGAGGTATTAGAGGAGGATTAGAAGGAGCTTCGGCCTGTCGGATCTACTTCTTCAACTTGTACCTACGGATTCAAGTTCGTCAAGAGCTTTGATCAGGATATTCTTCGGTCATCATCTTCTAATTATCAGTAAGCGTTCTTGTTCTTATTATTCTTCTGGCTTGCATCTCTAATTAGAGTACTAATTCTAATTAGGGTACTCTAATCTACTCGCGCTAGAATTAGAGAAGTCGTCGTCGTGTAAGCGTGGTGCTTAGACTCAATTACTTGCATAGTGTACCCTATATTCCGGATCGATGGTAGCTCGCGGGTGTGACTCTTATAGGCCTGTTGAATCTTCCATAGTCCACCTCCCGTCTATTGGGCTAGCAGGAGTATATTACTTGGGAATAGCCATACTCTAGATGTGGTCTCCCAACGTTATCCACAGTAGAATAATAATCGCATAGCTTCCTGAGATTAGAGTGAGTAACCTTAGTTATCCCCTTTATCTTTAGTGTTCCTATCTTTGTTAGTGCTCAGGGTTTAAGCAATAGACTTAAGACAAACATTCGTTCCTTTGGGTTTGATATAAAACTAGGTCTACACATCCGGTGAAGTGCGAGTATCTAATCTGTGCGCTTGCGGATTTATCTCTTGTGTTCTGATAACATACTCTAGCAATACTAGTGCCGTTGCACTCTAGCAATACTAGTGCCGTTGCCAAGAGCGACTTTGGTGATGACAGTAGTAAGTGTCAACAGTAACACGGTACAAAAGTTATGTGCAGGTTCCACCACGTAAACAGATCGGAATTGGGAGAACACCTCACGCAACACTGTTACCGTGCACATATAAAATATCTCTAAAATATAATGGCAATAATCATTTTATTGCTACTTTTGTTTTTTTAAAAAAAAAATTATTGCAGGAAAACATGCTACAGCTTTTTCTTTGAGAGGTCAATATCAATTGCCAACCCCAAAACAGCTGGATGCTACAACTTTAGATGTATTTGGCAGGGCTCCGTATTATGTTTTGGATTCAGATTCTCTTTGTAAATGTTTCGATGATGAATCATAAAGCCATGGACTTTAGTGTACTGTAGCACAAGTGGCATTGCAGCATGGGTTACTGTAGCACTTTAGTGTCAAATCCGTAAAATCATAAAATCGTGAAACAGATTTTTTTAATACTAATTAATCTATCATTATCACACGTGTTACTGTAGTACTTTAGTGTCAAATTATGGACTAATTAGACTTGAAAGATTTATCTTGCAAATTACATGCAAAATATGTAATTAGTTATTTTTTAGTCTGTACTCCCTCCATATAAGAAAAAGAAGTCGTTTTGGATAAGGTTTTGGTCAAACATTGGAAATATAGATCATGAATAACTTTTAAGTTATTGTGTTTTAAAATATAAAAGCTATATGAATAGATTTGTATTGACAAATATTTTCATACAAGTATACATATATCATTTTTCAATAAATATTTTTTATAAAAATAAGGAGTCAAAGTTATACTTTAGAGACCGTGTCCTTGTCAAAATGATTTCCTTTTTCTACGTGGAGAGAGTATTTAGTACTTCATACATCATACATGTATCTAAAAATTCGATATTACAAGGTCTAAAGTTTTTTTGACTGAGAACCTATGGCCGATCTAGGTTCCCAGCCAAGAAAACAGAAATATTTTTACACGAAAATGTTTTACGCTTTCACCGTTTGGAAGTGATTATCTGGTTTCAACTGAGAATCTAGAACGATTCAGCTTGTCAAACATACCCTTTATTACTAGTCCACACATGCTAAAGGGCACAAACCACATAACCGTAACACAAACATCCCACACAATCTACAAACAAATAGAATAGTACTCCGTATTTTATTATTACCAGTGGCTTGCAATAATAATAATTTCTAATTGATACAATAGAAAAGACGGCACAACTCATATACTACTAGAAATAATATTGTTTTTTATTATGTATCTGGGCATAGCCTGTATCTAACTGTATAGCAAAAATTATGTATCTGAAAATGTTAAAAATGTCATATAATTTGGAATAGAGGGGGTAACACTCAAGATTTTGCAAAAGGAAAATGATAGACTTTGGTTCAACAATTAACTTAGATAACCCTGTTTTAAACCTTTTTCTATAATAACAACCCTATTTCAAACGTTAGAGAATCCGATGGATGTATATGTGGGTATCATGTAGTTTGAAGTATTAAGATCATAGTTTCAAAAGTTAAACATGATTCAAAGTGTCAACTATTTTTTTTTTGTCACTCGAAAGTATTAGGAATCTTACTCTATCTCAGAAGTATTAGGAATCTTACTCTATCTCAATCTTGATATCTTAATTTTGATTTGACTAGTTGCAACTATAATCTAGCACGAAAGGAGCAACTTATTCAGCGTGTCTTTTCATTTCTCAATCATCATCACTCAACCAAATGGAATATCTCAAGATTCCTCATCTTTGTTCGGTTGTTCTCTTTAAAACTTCAATATGAAAAAAAAAAAAGTGCTCCGTTTGACCTTTCCCATCCAAAGAACCAACCAACCGTTCAACCCCCAAAACCAAGAAGGCAAGAACCACCACGGCACCGCCAGTCGTCCGCTACATGGAGGCCGCAGCCTCCGCCCTTCTCCTCCTCGGCCTCAGCGTCAGCCTCGCTGCCTTCGCCTCGGCCGCGGCTCCGTACGACCCGCCGACGGTGCCGGAGCTCATGGACCGGTTCGGCCTCCCGCGCGCGCTACTCCCGGAGACGGCCCGGCGGTACCTCCTCCACAACGACGGCACCTTTGAGCTCTTCCTCGACGACGGTTGCGTGGTGGAGGCGGGGGGCTACCGCGTCGGCTACGACATCGAGCTCTCCGGCACCGTGTCCCCCGGGACGGTCACGGGGATCGAGGGCGTCCGCGTCCGCGTGCTGTTCGCCTGGGTGCCCATCACCGGCGTCGAGGTGGCCGGCGGTGAGGTCACTGTCCACATCGGGCCAATCAAGAAGTCGTTCCCCGCCGTTGGGTTCAAATCCAGCCCCCAGTGCACCATCGGATTGGCGGCAGCAGATATCTCGCTTGCTTTGGTTGGACAGGAGTCAGCTGCGTGATTTGTTAGGATTTATGATTTAGTCGAAGTTTGCGGTGTTAATATTATAATTTCTTTTTCTTTTTCTGTTTCTATTGTTTCTGAGCTGGAACTTTACTGGTGTGTGTACTAGCATACTATTTACTACGTGCACGATTATTGTATTCTTTAGTGTATACTATTTGTTTTCTCTCCAACAGAAAACAAAAAAAAACTGTAGGATAAGTTTTATTTACCGAAACGGAAATCATGCATCCCAGTTTGTTGTAGACTAGTAGTTCAACCAGGGAGATGGGGGATGCAATTTGTATCCACAACTTCAATTTAGTGTGTTTAGAGCAAGAAATTTTAATATTTGAGATCGAATTCGCGTGTCTCGCAAGAATTGACATCCAATTCGTTTGTCTTTCAAAATATAACACTCAGTCTGCCAATTGTTTCGATCTAAGGGATTTCACCCATTATCTCATATTTTCTTTTTTTCTGTAATGTTTTTTTACCTCTTCCTATACATCTAAAGGACCAAACTACCCTGAGGGGAGAGCAGGCAGGGGAGAGCGGCGGGGAAGAAACCGCTAGAAAGCGGCGTGGCTCCCGCTCGACGTCCTCGCGGAGATCGCCACGCACTCCGACCCGGCGACCCTCGTGCGGTGCGCGGCAACCTGCAGGCACGCGCACCGCCGCATCGCCGAGGAACCAGGCCTCCTCAGCCGCCTCCGTCTCCGCGACACGGGGCGGTTCGTCCTCCCTCTCCTGCACGGCCACATGACAGAGATGAAGAGCGGCGTGTACATGGTGGATACCACCGCCGTGGCGGACGCCACCGTCAAGTCAAGGTGCAGGAGGGCGACGAGGAGGTGGTGGCCGGCCGACGAGCGCTCGCTGGCAGCGGAGGGACCGACGCTCGACGGTCGCCGCTCACCAAAGAGCCATATGCTTTCTCTGAAAGTGAGATCTCCTCTCTTGGCTTGTTCGAGACCGGCCGGGAGGACGTACTTGATCCGAAAATAAAAAAAAGCCCAAGGGTTCGGACAGCTGCTGAACGGCGACCGCCGCCGGAGTCAAATCTCGGTCGGCCGGCCCTCCTTCGGCGGTCGTCGTCAGAGGTACGGTGATCCAAGTCAACAAATAGGAAAGCGTGAGACTGAAACCGGAGCTCTCTCTGTGTGTGTCTAGCTCACTGTGCCCACAGGTTAAGATCGATCGATTAGTACGTCCACTACTGTTAACACAGCACGGCGGAGTCTGATATGTTTCAAGATGCAAGGGGGCAATTTGGTCCGTTTAGATGCTGAGAGGTGAATAAATAAATAAAATAAAAAAATGAGGAAAATCTCTTAGATTGAAACAATTCGCAGACTGAGTGTTATATTTTGAAAGGCAGACGAATTGGATGTCAATTCTTGCGAGGCACGCGAATTCGATCCCAAATATTGAAATTTCTCGTTTAGAGCATCTCCAAGAGCCTAGGTAAATTTGGATTGGCAAATTGGCTCTCTAAACCAATTTAGCATTTCTAAATTGAAAAGTTCCGCAACAGCTTCTCTAAATTGGCTTTCTATTTTTTAAACTAGTATCGACGTCATCAGACCTGAATTGAACATGGGGGACATCACTTTCAAGCATATTATCAAACACTCTCACAACAACTGCTCGACGAGCACTTGTGGAGGCATCTGCTAGACAAGCACATGCATGACCGGCGGCCGCGCGCTCACTGCACCCACTCGGCGCTGGATGGAGTCCATATTCCAGGCTCCCGAATAGTCCATGCACACGTATCATGGCCGCCACGCTCTCCCAGAGTAGTCCCAGGCTCGTCGGAGTGCTCGCTGCCCGCACGTGTCGTGGCTGCCGCCGATTCATGCTCTGTGCTCGTAGCCGTAGTCCGTACAACCATGGCTGACCGCCTCGCCCTTCGCACTTGCCGCCTCACCGGCGCATGCCTCACTCACGCCAACACCTCCCCTGTGCCCGCGGCCCCACACACACCTCGCTAGTGCCCTCCTCCCTAGCGCGGCATCTAGATGCTTGTCGTTGTCGTGCCACTTCTAGCTGCTCGCAGAGCCACAGAAGCATGGAGGGTGAGGTGAACTGCGGCCATCAGTTTCGAATGTAGAGACTGATTTCAGGATGCTTGCGACACCCGATGGGCGCGATGGATAGGATGGCGAGCGAAGACTGCTAGCTACTTGTTCCGATCGACAAAAGCGGGATGACGATTTTGTTATTTTGAAGAGCCGGTTGGCGAGACTGTTGGAGCATAGTTGTAACACTCTGGTGTTAAGCAGACTAAAACCTGACATGTCATCATAAGCACTGGCATTTCATTTGAGTTGATAACCTAATTATGCATTCATTAAAAACAAGTTTATTTCATTATGCTTGTGCTTAGTTGATAAGAAGTGCTTAAGTTTAAAACCCTAGTTTATGTTTTCTCATGTTGTGAATAAGTGCTTATATGCTATATAAGGGTACTATGGTAATTTCTTATATAGTAATTGAACTTTTGACCCAACTTTGGTATTATGTCTCAAAAGTGTATTTGGAACATGTTTCAAGTCACCATTGAGGTATAATTCAAATTGGATTGAAATTCAACTAATTTGTTTATTTAATTTAAAAATCCTCTTTTATCCCCTTTAATAGCAATCAAAATCTAAAAAGAATTTGAGTATGCTTCAAAAAGCAAAGTTGCTCAATTTTTCATAAGGATCAACTTGGATGTATAAAGTTTTCTAAGTTTTCATACGAAATCAAAAGCAATTGTGAAAATACCCTTTTGCCCTAAATTGTCCCCTTTTGATTTGCAAACCCTAATTCAAAATCTAAGCATTTTCTGTTTATGTTGCAAAAATAAAAGATGTTCAGTTTTGAATTCTGAGCATTTGATATTTTAACATATTTTCAACTTATATTCAAAAATCTCAAGTAATTTCAAAATTTCCGAAAAGGTTTAAAGGTGAATGGGGGGATAAGCTTTCTTCCCTGTTCATGGCGGTGACCGACCGAGCTAGGGTCGGCAACGCCAGCGCGATGAGCACCGTTTCTTCTCGAACGAGCGCGTGCTGGTCTCCGTGGCGAAGTTAACCAGCTGCTGGCGCTCTCCCTGCTCCGTGGCGTCTTCTCCCGAGCTCGTCATCGTTGTCGCGCCACCAAAGCACAGACGAGCTCCCCTCTGTCCCAATCTCGAATTCATGGCAAACCGAACATCCTCATCCAAAATTTACCGTGGATATAAGTTCCTTACTTCCTTGCGCACCTCCAGAAACTCTCACTTCAAACTCTACTGCCTCAGAGAGCAAGAGCTCGCCGTTCTTCTTTCCGTCGGGCAAAATCACCGCCGCGCTCTATCTCACCGTGGCCAGCTCCACCGGGCACTCCTCTTCTCTCCCTGTCTTTTGTTTCTGTTTCACCTTGACCCCAGGATGCTCATCGGCTCGGTGGTTTTTCTTTTTGTGCTCAGGTCTCGCCGGAACACCGCTTGCCTCGCCGGAGTTCGCCGCCGCAAGTCACCGCTCCGTGGACTCCACCTTCCCGTTCCTTCTCCACTCGAACCAACTACACAAGCAGCACCAGGGTGAGCTACTGAAGCTTCCTGGCCCCTCTGTTCTTTTGCTACCGGCCTGAGTTCGCCGGAACAGTCTCGCCGAGATCCGATCCGCCGCCGTGCGTGGCCAGGCTTAACCAGAGCGGTAGCGTTTAGGGTTGGGGGCTCAATCGACTGCGGTTGACTTGCTGGTGTTGATGCTCGTGTCAGCCGGGTCTCTACTGGTCGGAGATGGCCGGCGTAAGGCTCGACGTCGCTCGGTGCGCCGCCGTTCGCTCGGGCCAGGGTCGGGGACCTCCCGTTTGCGAAGACGACTTCTTACAGGGTGTTGGTTGCAAAGTCCAAGACTCAGGTGAATAGCGCCATGGACTGCGGGTTAGTTTCGTTTAAGCCGGAGGACTTTTCTGCAATGTTGCCAGGGCGCGCGGGCGGGAGCCAGGCCGGGCTGGCTTTCGCGCGTGTCGGGCCGAGCTGGCTTGGGCCGAAAGCCCAGTTTGGGCTAGATTCAAGTTTTTCTTTTTCTGGCTTTATGCACAGTAACTGGTTTTGTTCTTTTTGCTATAATTTTTCTATAGCTCTGTTAATTGTGAATTTTGACATGATAGATGATAGCATGTCTGTGCTAATATAAAATTATGAAACTTGTGTTTGAAGCACTTTTTATGCCAATAAAATCTGTGCTTTAATTAATAAATGCAACTTTGATGAATTATGTGATTTTCTGTGTTTCTCCAAAAATCATGAAATTTGACATGTGAGTTTATGTCACTGATATTGATCTTCATGATTAATTTCAGCTCTATTTGAATAAGTATGATTTGTGTATAAATAAAGGGCTAATTAAAATGGTTTATAGAATAAAAAGAAATAGTTAATCACTTTGGATTTGTGTGCCTTTTGGAATTGTTTGACAACCAGTGTATCGTTAGCATGATTTGCTCCCTGGTTATGGATTCCTTTATGCTAATGACTTTTTGTTGCTTGTTAATTACCTAACCTTGCTTTGCTTAATAGCGATAATAAAATTTGTTTAAGTAATAATATGTAGTGTAATAGCTAAATTGGTTTTGTTGATTTGCAACTTTACCGTGATAAAAGATTGTATGAATAAATGTCTACAGCTTAGAAAATTTCCATCTTTACCATGATCATGTCATAAGCATCTCATTGATCATATATATGCACTTCTACGTGTAGATCTCGTTTCGGAAGGACCGGATCCTCAGTGGGTTTCTCCTGAGTGTGTGAATCCTTCTACTTTTTCAGAATCTCCGGACTTGGCTAATCAACAAGGCAAGCCCCGGACATTAACCCTATTCTTGTATCTTTATAAAGTTATTAATATCACTTGAGTTAATATGATGCATTGGGTAAATAGGAGTTGGGTGAATCCTAGTTGATGCATTACCAACTTTGATGATTCCAATACTTAACCTTGATACCCGTTTTATGAAAATACTTAGTATGCTTAGCCATGCTTTACTACTTCTTTATAGTAGGTGCTTTTAAAAATGGTTGCTATGTTATGGAAATCATGAATCTTGAAATAACATGATAACGATAGTAACTTACATCAAGAATGAAGTCTTGTTGTAAGGTTACTCCACATAGGACCTTATCGTTGTTGGCCTGCTGTGATTGAGAACTTTGAGTACAGCCCACATGCGGTGGTAAGCCTCATCTATAGCTATTCCGATACTTGAGAACGGCTAATCACGCACTGGGAGTGGAGAGATGGCGGGAGTAGCGTGTACCCTCGGGGCTATGAGATAGTCGGGTTCGAGGTGTACTGTACTCTCGGGTGGCGCGAACCCGGTCTTGTATGAGAGGATCTATAGATAGGGTTGACGTATGCAAGATTAAGTTCTACATATGTCGTGTGGTACTGAATCCTCAGCTGGGTTTAAACGATTCGAATCGCCGTGTTTCCTCGGATATGGAGCCTCAATCCACTGACCCGCACCGTAGTAATGAATGGAATCTTGATGAAATGAGAACGAAAGATGTGGTATGCTTATGAAAGTTGGAGAATCTTTGGGATAGTTATAAAGTTTAATCTTGAGTTAAAACGTGAAAATAGGCTTTACTATTAGTAAGCTTTTATGCAAAAGAAATGTTTTGATCTTGCTAAAGCCTTACCTTGAATCCCTATAGCCTTCATACCTGAGTCTTCTCCTCTTCTCTAGACGGTTAAGTCTTGTTGAGTACTTTTGTACTCAAAGTTTGTTAACTTTTGTTGCAGGTGAGTTCATTGATCATCCTTTTGGTGGTCAATGTTTCTTCACTCTTGTGGAGGAGAGTGATAATGACTCTGATGTTTGACCTTGGGCAAGTAACAAAAATTTGTGTGGTATATGTAATATGAAGTTCCGAACCTTTTATGTAATAAGTACTTATGGATTGTAAACTTTTAAACCTAAGTTTCGATCTATGTTATATACTCTTTCCGCTTTACTCTGATTTATCTTATCTATAAAACTGTTGTAATACTGTGATGCTTGACGAGGGAATTCCTGAGAAAAATGTAACGTGGATGATTCAGGTTTCCCGAGGACACCCGACAGATCTCTTGAGTCATTTGGAACTCATGCACGCCAATTAGAAGACTTTAGAACAATGGTGTAGTTATTGCAGCCTACTAACACTTTCACCTGAAACATGCATCGAGACTGGTTGCTGCTTTATCCTTGACAGTAGGAGATACACCTCCGCAGTTGCAAGATCCATCCGCTCATGAGATTTGGTTGCTTCACTCACCATCGCTAAGACCATGGATTGCAATGCTCCCACTCTCTCAGATGCTATGCCCTGAGGGTGATGAGGAGCTCCATTCAAGGAGTTGGAAGGCGGTGGCTCAGTCCTGCGCCACCGGACAGGAAGGTACAGGTCTGGGATCTTGAAATAGTTCAGTGCTGTGAGCACGCGAAGGGCATGCCGGCAGAGGATCCCTGAAGACTCGAACATCTGGCAGCAGCAAGAAATGAGCTCCTCCCTTTGGTTCCGTGTGACACTGCACCCACCTGCCTCCTCGGTATGGTGACGGACAAGAAAAATACTCCCTTCCAAGTGGAAGGATGCATATTGAGCAGACGCAACAAGCTCATCTTGTAGCTTAGAGAAGGCATATGGGGTGAGAGTTGCAGCAGCATGGCCTTCAATTGGAGATGCTGTCTTCAGGCTTATGCTCTGCAAATTTTGCTGCATCATTTCTTGTTCACCAGCTTGGTCTTTGTAGTTCACAATAATTGAAACCTGACGAAAGAATTAGCAGAGGAACACATTACTGCCTTTTTTTTACGTAGTTCACACAAAGCAAGGAGGAAGCCCAAACAAGAAATTTATGTTAGCATGCACAGTATGGCTATACTGGACTGAAGACATAGTAAAGGGGATTGCATTTTTCTTTTACAAATATCTGAAAACCATGGTGATCCACATCAAACGAAAAATTAGGTATTTGACGATAGATGCTCACCTGCTCAATGAAGTTTGCAAGGTGTGTTTGAGCACTCAAGAATCTCTGAATGAAGGCATTTGTTGACTTTGAAACAGCTGGGGTACTAATCAGCCCTGCAGTAAAATGCCCTCTCAAATACGGCAAGGCCCAGAGTTTTCTTGATGCAAACAGACTAGCAATGTGCTCATTTCCATGAAGTCCATAGCAGTTCACCATGTCATTCCACCCAAGATCAAATGCCACTGTGCTGTCCATGTTACATAGCCTATCGAATTCATTTTTCCAGTCCTTGTAACGCTCTCCTAGATTTGCACCAAACCAAGATGGGAACCTGGCTGCCATTAGCCATTTGCAGAGGACATGCTTTGTGCTAGGTAGTTCCTTTTCAATTGCTTCCTTGAGACACACATTTTGATCTGTGAGTATCGTCCGAGGAGCTTTCCTGTTCATGAAGTTGAGAAACACCTGTCAACAAGAAATGCTGCCTAAGAGAACAATTGCAAAGTGGCGAAGTGAGTTTTTACCCTGATGAACAGTTACCTGCAATGCCCATGCAAATGATATCTGATTCTCCTCCCTTAGAAGCACACAAGCAAAGAAGAAAGGCATTCCATAATTGTTCAAACCAACCCATATCCCGAGCACCATGTCGAGTGCAGATAACCGATGAGTGGTCTCAAACACAACAGCATCACCAAATAGCTCATAAGACTGAACTGAAGCCGCATACGTCCAGGCAATGTTCTCCACATGATTGTTCGCATCTTTGGTGAACTCGCACTTGAAATTGGGATCCTTCTCTTTGAAATTCTTGCACATCCTGAGCAGATCGACGCTCTCGTCCTCCTCCTCGTCATGCTCGGCCGTCCTGGACTGTATGAGGTTCCTCACATCCTTCTCGGTGAAAGGCAGGTTCCCTGGCTCGATGCACTTCTCCAGCTCCATTATCCTCATCATCTGCTGCACAGTGATCCCTGACTTGGCAAGCAACAGGATCCGGTCCCTATCGGCGCCGGAGATGAAGCGGTACGCCGGCAGGAGGCGCACCTTGTCCTGCCCCAGGAGCGCGTGGTTGTGGTGGTCGGAGAACCCCATGACTCGCCACTCCGGCAACGGACCCCGGGCGTCCGCGGCCCGGCCTATGCGCATATACGCCTGGCACCCGCACCGCGAGGAGCTCCTGTTCCGCTGCGGCCTGGGCGCACCGGCGAGCGGCTTCGCCGGCGCGGACCCCGCGCGGTGGCACACGAAGTACCGCCTGGTCAGCCCCCGGCCCACGCCGTCCTTCCCCTCCGTCCGGTGCCGCCGGATCGAGAACCCGCACCGCCGCGCGAACCCGCTGTAGAACTCGTACGCCGCGTCGTGGGTCGGGAACCGCTGCCCGACGTAGGGAACGGCGTCGGGGTCGTCGCCCTCGCCCGCCTCCGCGGAGGGCGCCGCCGTCTCTAGCGAGAGCCGCGTCTCGTCGGGGGAGTCGACCGCCCCCCGGGCATCGCACTCCAGCACAGATGCGGGTTCCGCGTCCGCGGGCGTCATCCTGACGTTTGGCCACCGGAGGCTGCAAGAAGCGAGAAAATTCCGGCATATTTAACTTTTTACCATTATAACAGATGGTGACTCCTCAGATAGCATCCTTGTAATTGACGCTATGATTTTAGCATCGATGGGTCGATCACGATACATATTTACCACTTTTGCTCGCGTGTCACGCCAACTCAGTTGTCCAGCTCGGATCCAAGTATACAGGTCGATGTGAAATGACGCCCCTGCCCTTGCTTTCTTTATCAGCCAAGCAGTGGACAGGTAGGTCCGGTGAGAATGTCCCCTCGATATGCACATGCACATCCACCACCTCCCGGCTCCCGTCCCTTGACATGCACATGCACATACCGCCGCTTGGCCTTGGGCCTTGGCGCCGCCTGGGAAGCCCACGCGCAGCAACCTCCGCAGGCACAAGGGCACGAGCACGACACCACCTTCCTCGGCTAGACCATTGGTGGCGACGCCGAGGACGACGCGATGTCGGGCGTCATGGACGACCACCACTCCCACTCGCCTCTTCTACATGACCTCGACCACATACCCTCTTCCGAGCTCCTGTCGTTCCAGCCTCACCCGCACGCCACGTTCCCGCGCGCCCTTCGTCACGCCGCCCAGGCAGCGGCAGCACCACCTCCCCGGGCCCGTGGTGGGGGTGCCCGCGTCGCCTCCCAATCCCAAACACACAACTCTCGCTGCAGCCGCCGCCGCCGGGCTCCTGAAACCCAAGCCGGAGGCGCCGGGGCACCGACGACGCTGCCACGGTCGTAGACCAGCTCGCCAAGGCCGCTAGGCTTGCCGAAGCTGGCGACGTCTTCAGCGCCCACAAGATACTCAACTACATGCAGCTCCCGCCCGCCCACGCCGCCGCCGGCGGGACGGCGACGCCACTCTGCTCCACTCCGGCTCTGTGAGCTGCCCTCTCCACCACAACCACAACCACCACCACCACAACTGTCGACGCCTCCTCGCCCGTGGACGTGCTCCTGCAGCTTGGCGCCTACAAGGCCTTCTCCTAGGTCTGCCCCGTGCTCCAGTTCGCGCACTTCACCTGCGTCCAGGCCGTGCTCGACGAGCTCGGCGGCGCCGCCTGCATCCACGTGCTCGACAACGACATCGGCGTCGGCGAGCAGTGGACGTCGCTCATGCAGGAGCTGGCCCGGCGCCGCCCCGGCTCGGCCACGCTCAAGGTCACCGCATTGGTGTCCACGGCGGCGTCGCAGTCGCACCACCCGCTGGAGCTGCAGCTCGTCCACCAGTCCAGATGGGCGTGGTTGCTCCATGGATCGAACCGCATCCGAACCATTGATCCATTCATGATATTAAGGTGCACCAGTTCGGCGCTTCATCCATTATTATAAACTAAGTTGCTTGGGTCTAATATTCCAATGGGTACGGCCGGGTCGGGTCGACCCATGTCGTCGGTCGTGCATACGGCCACAACCTAGCTAGCTTCTCTTCTGTGTACTGGCCGGTTTACGTTCCTCTCCTTCGTCCTTTGCAGCTTCGTTGCCGCTCGATCCGAGGAGGCAGAGCAAGTAGATGAGCCGTACGTAGCCGGAGGTTCAGCGGCACTGAGAGGTTGAACATATGCATTAGCCCCTCGCCGCCATGAACGCCAGTGGCTGGTACCCATCGCCATGAGTCAGCGCCCCTCGCCGCTACAAACGCTAGCAGTGTGTAAGGTCCGGCCAGCTTTTGAAAATGTCAGGTGGGATCGTCCCGGAGAGCTGATTTCTTGACAGGGAGAGCTCCCTCATCCTCCTCATCCCGGCGAAGGACGGCGGCAGCGGACCGGACAGGTCGTTGGCGGAGAGATCCAAGAACCTGAGGATAGTGGGGAGCTGGTGGTGGCGTTGTTGGGCGGTAGCAGAGTGAGAGTGGACTTTCATCGCAGCAGCACGTGGGCTGCGGCGACGGCGGTTAGCGATGGAGAGACGGTGGATGACGAGCGTTTCAGTAACTGGGACGTGAGCACGTAGAGAAGAGGACAACGGTGATTCCACGGCAAGGGGCAGGAGATAAAGAAGTCAGGGGCAGAGACGTCATTTTACATGGACCTGCACACTCGAATCTGAGCTGGACAGTTAAGCTGCGCGTGCCACGTGAGCAAAAGTGGTAAACATGTATCGCGATCATCTCATTCATGCTAAAATCGTAGCGTCAATTATAAGAATGCTATCTAAGAAGTGACCATCTGTTATAATGGTAAAAAGTTAAATATCCCGAAAATTCCGATGAGGTTTCAGAGTTTCAGGGGCGGGTTGGACAAGAGAGACATGCAGGCGACAGCGCGCAGTACCACACCGGCTGTGGGGAGAGCCCAGCGAGAGTGGCCGGAAGAGAAGGCGGCACGCTGCAGCGTCCCGCCTATGGAGCCCCGGCGAGAAAAAATTAAATTTTCCATATTTGCGCTTTGCAATTGTCAGTTTGGTGTGGGATGAACAAAACCAAAAATACACTAGAAAAATGGAAATCGTACCAAAAGCAAGCCTACTCAAAATATTGCATTGTAAATATGCCGCTGCCGTCCAATTTTTGAAACATAAAAACTGACACACATTGGGTTCCAGCCAAACTCAACTTTAGCTAAGGTCATATGCATTCGCTCGACTTTCTCTAAAATTGCACCTCTTCAGCATTTGCACACCGGTTTCGTGAACCTCTTCTCTGAAACATCTGAGTTGGCAACGGGTACCCGATACCCGATATCCGACGGGTATTTGATCCATTAGGGGACGGGGATGAGACGTTATTTGTACCCGCGGGAATTTAAATGGGTAAGAACCCATCCCCAACGGGGATGGCGGGGACAGGGATGAAAGGACCGTGACGCCTAAAAGGGGGTGAATTGAGCAACTTAAAACTTCTACTCTAAACTAAGGCCTCTAAAATCCACCCAGACAAAACCTATGCAAGAAAGTAAACTATCTAATGTGCAACTAAGGTTTTGCTATGTGTTTTTGCTATCTCTACCGCAAAAAGAAGTTATGCTACCTAGTTTCCAAACCTATTAACTAGCAAGTAAGCTAGAAAAGGTAAAGCATATGAACAAGGTAGCAATGTAAATGCGGAAGCTAAAGAGTGCGATAGAGATGCAAACTCCCGTCGATGACTCCAGAATTTTTACCAAGGCATCGAGAAGCGCGCAAGCTTCCTCCTAGTCCTCGTTGGAGCTCCTCGCAAGGAATCCCTCGCAAGGGCCAAGCTCCCGGTCGGGTAACTCCGTGGATAGCTCCGGTCTTCCCCACGCGCAAGTGGGTCTCCGGTTAAGCCACTCGTGGCAAAGCCTCTCCCGGATGCTCTCTGCCGTCTTCACTATCAAGTTTCCGGCCGAAGCGCCGTGGGCCTTGTTCCCTTTGGTACACGGAGGCGGCCACACCAAACTCGGTTGGTGTGGTCTCGCAAGACTACAAGCCCCGCCGATGTACAACCACGGTGCGCGCAAGCACCGGTAGATAAGAGGTTTTCAACCCCACTAAACACTAGGCCTAACACCTAGAGCAAGCGCAAAGCGGTGGTCTAACTAGCTTAAGCACTTCGCAAAGCACATACACTAATCACCGAGTATATCACTTGAGCACTTTGGTGGCTAGAGCAACTAAATATGTGTCTATGCACTTAGTATACTTTCTTGAGCTCCAACCTCATTGTTTTAGCCGACCATGAGGATATATATAGAGCCCCAAGCAAATAGAGTCGTTTGAAGAAAGTCATGGGCTTCACAGCGGACCATCGGACGCTGGAGTCGTGACCATCGGACGCGTCTGATGCTCCTTTAACGGCTAGATGTCAGCGTGGCACTGCGTCGCAACGGCTATATCAGCGTCCGATGGTTGATCAACGGACGCGTCCGATGTTCGCAGAGCCTCTCTGGAACCTTTCTGGATGGTCATCGGACGCAGGGTCCTGTAGCGTCCGATGTTAGCAACGGAGTGTCCAATGCTCGCTGTGCAGGATTGCACAGTGTCACAGTCGCGTCCGATGCCTCGGTCTTCAGCGTCCGATGCCTCTGCTGGCGCTGACACGAGCTAGGGTTTGCCAACGAAGCGTCCGACGCTTGCGTGGGCAGCGTCCGATGTCCCTATCTTCTTGTTTCTTCGTGATTTCTTGCGCCGTCTTGGTTCCATTCTTGTGCCTTGGACTTTGCTTGATCTTTAGGGTCTTCTATTGAGCTTCTAATATCTTGCTTGAGGTGTTGATCATCGGGTCATCACATAACGTTTGTCCAAGTCACAATTGCACCCTATTGGACTACAAAACAAACACTTGCAAATGCATTAGTCCAATTTGGTTATGTTGTTCATCAAACACCAAAATCCGAAGTTAAATGGTCCGAGGTCCATTTTCCTTACAATCTCCCCCTTTTTGGTGATTGATGACAACACGACCAAAACAAGCAAATAATAGATTCATAATTTAAAATGCAATCTACTTGCTAGGATGCAAATGCAAAGGCAAGATCATATGATATTTAAAAGATACCAAAATGAAACATATTTAATCTAACATATCTTGCCCTTGCCATAGAGACTCATTATGTGACTTTATGGATTAAGACTCCCCCTTACTCCATAAATCACTTCCTCCCTTTTTGAACCATTCCCATGAAAATAACCATAGAATTTTTTGAAAATTTGATTTTGGTTTTTTTTTATTTTAGTTTGGGCTTGATTTTGGTCCCTACACATTTCTCTCCCTTTGGAATCAAACACCGAAAAGGAAGACATTAAAGCTCAATAGAGGAAACATTATTAAAGCTAAAACTCCCCCTAAGTATATGCATACATATGATGTAAGGCGAAAGCATATGCATAACCGACAAATTAAAGCACAAAAGAGTTTAATCTATATAATGCATGGAGAAAGCATATAAGAGTATCAAATTGAAATCAACATAATGATATCAGTTAGGAATACCACATGTAGATGCCAATTGGATTATCACCACACATGATGCTTGTCTCCGAGAACTCCATTTTCCTTGCAATGAGACTACTACACATATGATAATCTTGAAAGTAGTGTTAGTCTCAAAGCTTCCAAATTGTAGAGTAAACTCCCCCTAAAAGTGTGCATACAGGTTTGAAATACTTGTAGGAGACATGCACATTGACTTGTAAGGTCAAACTATCATTTTCGATATTGACATCACAAGAAGTGTGACACCAATTGAAGATGATAATTGAGGTAGTTTATCTAAAATTTGGACTTTGGCACATATAAGATTAATACAAAGTACAAGAAGCTATGCGTCGTGCTTCTAACCAATTAAAACCATGTAGAATTGCTCTAAGAATGTGAGTGATACCGAGCAAACCTACCATATGATAAGCCTAATTTGCACGACTAAAGATATGAACATACCAATGCAAACATAGGCAATGAAAGGAACTAGATGCTAAAAGTAATTGCAAGACATTATACCAAATGAAAGTAATTGCAAGAATTTGAATCTAATTACCTAACATGGGAGGGGGAACTTGGGTCCATAGTACCCACTAACATACTTGGCAATGACATGATCCAATGTGATGCACCCCATGATATGCACCCAATACTTTGCCAAGTCTCCAAATTCCCCGTCGCCAATTTGGCTACTCACTTCCCTTTCGGGGCCCAAACCTTTTTGGTGCCCTTCATGGTTGAGATGATGTCCTTAGGCACCCAAATGTGTTTGGCTCCATTGTTGGCTTGCTTGTTCACCTTGATGGCCACCACCTTGTCATTCTTCTTCTTCTTCAAGAGATAAGGTGTGGAGGCCTTCTTGTTCACCTTGTTGGTGTAGGTGTTGGAGAGCTTGCTTGTTTGTTTTTTGTTTTTGTTTTTCTTCTTTTCTCCCCCATGCTTCACCTTGCACTCATAGGACTTGTGGCCTCCTTTGTGGCAAAGGTAACAAACCACTGTTTGCTCCTCATCAAGCTTCTTCACTCCCTTGTTGGTGTTATCTTGATGAGTTCGGGTTTGCTTCCCCTTGCCTTTTGCTTGGGTCAAGTCTTTGGTGAGGCGAGCCACTTCTTGCTTTAGTAGCTCATTTTCCATTGCAACTTCTTGTGTACATGTTTCTACAATGACATTCTCAACACAAGCTTGATTGCACATGGGTGAGTCTAAATCAAGTAAATCAATGCAAGAAGTAGAGGCATCCTTTTTAGGCATATTAAAGATTGATTTTTCAATTTTAGGTGCCTCGGTGGAGTTTGCTCCGATGGTTTCAAGATTAGCAACTTTGTTAGTTAGCTCATCACAATGTTTGCACATAATTTCCATTTTGGCAAGCAAACTTTTGTAAGCATCTTGTGTGCTAGCTAACTTTGCTTTTAATTTTTCATTTTTCTTAACAAGTTGCTCATCATTACTTGTGCTACTACTTGTGCTTGTACTAGCCTCAAGTTTCTCAATTTTGTTAGATAGCTCAACATTCAAATTTGAAAAGGTTTCATATTGTTCAAGCATAGCATTGTAGGCTTGTTGAGAGCTATCTAATTTTTCTTTTAAAGCATTAATTTTCTTTTGTTGACTAGTACAAGCTTTAGCATAATTGAGATTATCTTGCACAAGTTCATTATAAGAGGGTAGCTCATCATCACTATCACTATCACTATTACTAGAGATAGAGCTTGAGTTACCTCGTGCCATAAGGCACATACGCGAGGAGCTTGATGATGAGTGCTTGCGGCCATGCCTCTTGTGATGGGCTTCATCATCACTTGATGAATCATCCCATGTCTTGATGGTGGTGAGAGCTTTGGCCTTGCATCCCTTCTTTTTCTTGTCGTTGGGTGTGGGCTTTTGTTTTGGACAATCTTCCACAAAGTGCCCTCTCTTGCCACATCTATAGCATCCCTTTTTTCTTTGCTCTCTTCTTTGATTGGTGAAAAGGCAATCTTCTATGGTGATGGGCACACCCTTGACATTGAGCTTGCGGATCATCCTCTTCACTCCTTTCATAAGCTTGATTGTTTCTTCTTCATCTAAGGAGGAGTCGAATGAGGTGGAGGCTTGATCATCACTTGATTCTTCATCTTCATCATCCTCTTCTTCTTCACTTGAGGAGCTTGAGCTTGTTTCAACTTTCTTTTTGCCCTTCATCTTCTTGTGCTCACATGAGAGAGCAATGTCTTTGCTTGATGAAGTGCCTTCTTCTTGACCCATCTTGCGTGACATCTCAAATGCCACCAATTTGCCAATGACAATGGCTGGGGTCATGGTGCTCAAGTCCTCCATGTTGTGGAGGATGGTGATGATGGTTGCATATTTGTTCTTTGGAAGTACGGAGATGATCTTCCTCACAATATCCGCATCACCTAGCTTTGTAATTCCTATAGAATGGAGCTCATTGATAATTAGATTCCAACGAGAATACATATCACGAACAAGCTCATTATCATTCATTTTAAAGGAATCATAGCTTGTTTTAGTTAGGTGATGTTTTTGCTCACGTACATTACTTGTACCATCATGAAGCTCATGTAGTTTTAACCAAATTTCATGAGATGTTTGCAAAGTGAAAACTTGGTTAAAAACATCCATGCTAATAGATTCAAACAAGCAATTTTTAGCTCTAGCATTAAGATGAATTTCTTTTTCATCACCCGCGGTAGGCTTCTCGGGATTCTTAATGGGTTTCATCCCGTCGCGGGTGACTCTCCAAACACCTAAATCAACGGCTTCTAAAAAGCAAGCCATCCTAGCACTATAGTAACGGAAGTTAGTGCCGTCAAAGTGTGGAGGCCTAGAGATATCCATCCCAACCTCTCTTAGGGGCGTCGGCTCGAAGGCGATGAAGCCAAGAGTCCACAAGAGAGCCAACCTCACTTTGATACCAATTGAAAGGACCGTGACACCTAAGAGGGGGGGTGAATTAGGCAACTTAAAACTTCTACTCTAAACTAAGGCCTCTAAAATCCACCCAGACAAAACCTATGCAAGAAAGTAAACTATTTAATGTGCAACTAAGGTTTTGCTATGTGTGTTTGCTATCTCTACCGCAAAAAGAAGTTATGCTACCTAGTTTCCAAACCTATTAACTAGCAAGTAAGCTAGGAAAGGTAAAGCATATGAACAAGGTAGCAATGTAAATGCGGAAGCTAAAGAGTGTGATAGAGATGCAAACTCCCGTCGATGACTCCGGAATTTTTACCAAGGTATCGAGAAGCGCGCAAGCTTCCCCCTAGTCCTTGTTGGAGCCCCTCGCAAGGAATCCCTCGCAAGGGCCAAGCTCCCGGTCGGGTAACTCCGTGGATAGCTCCGGTCTTCCCCACGCGCAAGTGGGTCTCCAGTTAAGCCACTCGTGGCAAAGCCTCTCCCGGATGCTCTCTGCCGTCTTCACTATCAAGTTTCCGGCCGAAGCGTCGCAGGCCTTGTTCCCTTCGGTACACAGAGGCGGCCACACCACAAACTCGGTTGGTGTGTCTCGCAAGACTACAAGCCCCGCCGATGTACAACCACGGTGCGCGCAAGCACCGGTAGATAAGAGGTTTTCAACCTCACTAAACACTAGGCCTAACACCTAGAGCAAGCGCAAAGCGATGGTCTAACTAGCTTAAGCACTTCGCAAAGCACATACACTAATCACCGAGTATATCACTTGAGCACTTTGGTGGCTAGAGCAACTAAATATGTGTCTATGCACTTGGTATACTTCCTTGAGCTCCAACCTCATTGTTTTAGCCGGACATGGGGATATATATAGAGCCTCAAGCAAATAGAGCCTTTTGGAGAAAGTCATGGGCTTCACAGCGGACCATCGGACGCTGGAGTCGTGACCATCAGACGCGTCTGATGCTCCTTTAACGGCTAGATGCCAGCCTGGCACTGCGTCGCAACGGCTATATCAGCGTCCGATGGTTGATCAACGGACGCGTCCGATGTTCGCAGAGCCTCTCTGGAACCTTTCTGGATGGTCATCGGACGCAGGGTCCTGTAGCGTCTGATGTTAGCAATGGAGCGTCCGATGCTCGCTGTGCAGGATTGCACAGTGTCACAGTCGCGTCCGATGCCTCGGTCTTCAGCGTCCGATGCCTCTGCTGGCGCTGACACGAGCTAGGGTTTGCCAACGGAGCGTCCGACGCTTGCATGGGCAGCGTCCGATGCAGCGTCTGATGTCCCTATCTTCTCGTTTCTTCGTGATTTCTTGCGCCGTCTTGGTTCCATTCTTGTGCCTTGGACTTTGCTTGATCTCTAGGGTCTTCTATTGAGCTTCTAATATCTTGCTTGAGGTGTTGATCATCGGGTCATCACATAACCTTTGTCCAAGTCACAATTGCACCCTATTGGACTACAAAACAAACACTTGCAAATGCATTAGTCCAATTTGGTTATGTTGTTCATCAAACACCAAAATCCGAAGTTAAATGGTTCGAGGTCCATTTTTCTTACAAGGGACGTTCCCTATATACCCGTCCCCGTTACCCATTGGGGAACCCGCTATCGCTATTACAGTGTGTATATATATAATATAAAATAGAATTAGTGCACATATGATGGCTCTAGCCCAATTAGAATCATATAAAAATGATGCTAACTATAATCTATGATCATAATGTATGATGTATCTATACATTTATCTTATCCATTGTGTTATTGTAGCATGTAATATATGATTATACATGGGTGCATACTCGGGTACGGGTACCCGACGGCTATGAAATTCCCGACGGGGATGGGGACGGGAAAAATTCTGTACCCGCGAGCGAAAATGGGGATGGGGAGGGGATGTATTTTAGAGTGTGTTTGGTTGGTGGGATGAGTGAGAATAGGATGGAGCGGCTCTGTCCTTGACGTTGTTTGGTTCAAGAGCAGGAGGATGGAGCGGTTCTCAGAGAGGAATATTCGTTGAGATTCCAGGATGAACTCACTCCAGAAAAACGACCGAACGCGCTCGTCCCAAATGAACGGTGCTCACGGCGTCTCTACTCGTCTTCCTCAGAGGGCTCGGTGCGGGCACCGCACTGGCAAGCGGAGCTGTGGCTGAGCCGGCGAGCGGAGGGCAAGGGAGAGCAGATCCAGCGGCAGTGGCGTCTGGCCTAGGACCGCGAGCGCTCGGCCGGTGGAGCGGATCCGGCAAGCTAGCGTGCGTGGCCTGGGGCTAGCGAGCGAGCACGTGGAGGCAGGCAGGCAGCGACAGGGATGGTTGCGCGAGCGGAGGAAGAAGTATATGCCTGTATGACATGTGGGCCCTACATTTAACGGTGTTAGCTGATCCAATATCTCAATAATTCCATCCCTTCAACCAAACACCGGAATAGAATCGCTCCATTCTTCTAGCCAAACACTAGATGGAATCATACGGTCCTCAGATCAGGAGCAGAACCATCCCATTCTACCTCGCTCTCCAACCAAACACATCCTTAGTTCGCGGGGATGAGGACGGGATGCCAATACCCGATGGGGATGTACCCGTTGCCATCCTTAGTTGCACCTACACCTCTTCTTCTTGGCCAGTTGTGTGGCGTAACGGCCCTATTCCCATGGCCCACCGGTCCCTGTCATCCACTGACAGCGGAACTGATGTTCCGTGTGATTAAGACTGTTCGTCACCGGGCTGCATCAGCGCCCATCGTCCGCAGGATCATCTCACAATTCGGTCACAACACTGGATACTTTTACAAATAACATCGGAATACAGAGCGGAAGACTTAAATAACATTAGTTTTACAAACCGAGGTTCCAAATAAAATTAAAGGTGCAGTTATTACAAACCATGTTCGGGTAATAAATAGAAATAGAAATAGAAATAGGCAACGTAGCGGAGTACAACAAAATAAAGGTACTTGCAATCACCCAGCCCGAGGGTGCACAACTATTCTTCGGCCTCATCGGCCTCTTCCTAGACGATGGTCATGCAGTAGGGCGCAAGACACATCGGGGACTCAGTCATACCTGCAACAGGGGTTAACAAACCCTGAGTACTGGGGTACTCAACAAGACTTACCCGACTAAAGAAAAAGGAGAGAAGACTCAGGAATGAGAGGCTTAGGTAGTCAAGGTAAGGCTTAAGCAAGATCAAGTATTTTGCAGAAAAAGCATTTTGAAATCCTTGTTTTATTTTTGGAAAGATTCCAGTATTTCTCAATTCTTCATTGTTCATGATTCATTTTACCTTTGAAAACATTCCTAGTTGAGAACCACTCTCCGTTGACAGTCAGTGACCAAGTCTCCATAACCGAGGAGCAACGTTAATCCGGATAAATAATACTCAGCTGAGGATCCCTATCCACACTGCATATGTAGCACCCAAGCTTGCATATGCCAACTCGTCTACCACGATTCCTCCAAGATTGGGCCCGGTCCTACGCCACCCGGAAGTACAGTACACCACTCCTATCCAGGTACGACGACCACGTGGGTACATGCTACTTCCGCCATCTCTCCACTCCCAGTACGCGGTTGTCGGTCCAATAAAGGATTCCTCGGAGCCAGAGCTTTCCGAAGTATGTGAATAGTTGCAAGTCTTGGCCAACAGGCCCCCATACGGATGGTCCCTAAATTTTTCCGCCAGAACCATACCTTGGTTATATCTCACCCAAGCGTAATAGTCCTGTCAGTTTTTCAACCCTGTCCCGGTCGGTGTCAACTGTTGAGTCCCGGACTACAACATGACGGCACCGTACGCTCGGACAACCTCTCCTCGCAATTGACTAGGTACGGATCAGATACCTAGCCAATGGCCGGGGAGTAAAGCCAAAATCCCATAAAGATTCTTCAAGTGCTCACACTTTTGAAAATGGCATTTTATTGCAAATCTATTGTATAGCATCACTAAGCATTTGCAAATAGTTTTTAAACAGGGCAGGTGGATCTTCTGGTGGAGGTAAACAGTGCAGGTAATAGGTCATCACACAACTCCTATAACCTAATGCAGTAGTTTAACTCAAAGACATTGTAAGTAAACCTTTTATAAAAACAAGGAAGGGTTAAAATGCATCGGGGCTTGCCTTGAAGAGCAAAGAGGACAGGTTCGGGGTTGGTGGTGCAGGTGTCGGAGCTCGGGGTCGCCTCAGGGGTAGGTTCGTCAGCGGCTGCTTTGACTTTGACGTTTTCTCCTTCGGTCACTACACGGATGCAATGATGTATGCTTATGAGGATGCTGACATGAACAATACAGGACAAATTTTACTGTTTCTAGAGCACAACTTCTCATCGTGTAAGTAATTTCTAGAATGGACATAAAGTTACTTATCTTTATCCCTAAGCAAAATTAATCAACCTATTAAGCATCTTTTACCTGACCTAAACACAAGTCATAGCATGGCATCACAATCATCATAGACCAGTTGGGTGGGGGTCTATGAACAACAAACAATCCAAAAGTCACATCACAGGGCATTCAACATGAACCCTACTAGATTTTCTATTTTTCCTAATTATTTAAAAAGGTCATTTTATGAAGTTACTCCAAAAGGCCTCAAAAATCTACCACAGACTAAGCATGGCATAAGAAGCTCACAAAAATTTATCTCATGATTTTTGGAGTTATAAATGATTTTCTAAAAATCCAAAACCATCCATTTATTAATTAAAAGAGGGATTTTTCATTTTCTAATTTTTGCAGAAAGGTAGAGTTTCTTATTTTTCTAAAATTCTACACGGTGCAAGGAGCATACCATATTTTTCTCAAGATTTATGGAACAACAGATTAATTCTCACAAAAAAGAGAAAACAGAACACTATTCACATTTTCCAAAAAAGGAAAAAGAGCACTGTGCTCCTTCCTCGCAGGGCTCGGGCGAATCGCAGGCGAGGCGGACGGCGGACCGGTCGCTCGGGGCTCGCGCTGGGAAAGCCGAGGGTGGGAAAAGCTTCGTGAGCTCACCGTGAGTCGGAAGCAGGGCTCGGCGAGGCGGTGCGAGGGTCGGAGGAGGGAGTTCGACGGTGGCGGCGGAGTTCTTCGGCGGCGATCGGCGTCCGGCGGCTCTGTCCACCAAAAGAGGTCGCCGAGGGTGCGGTTAGGAGTGCGCTGAGGTGAGGAAGAGAGGGCAGGGGTCGGAGGGAAAAAAAAGAAGCACTCACGGCGGCGAATTTCTCGCTTGACCGAGGCGGGGTCGTATGCCGGAGTTGGGGACGGAGCACCTGCGCCGACGAGAGGAGGGGCGGAGGGGTGAAATTGGTTGCTCGGGAAGGTGGAGCAGCTCAAGGCGAAGGCGGTGGAGGTCTCGGCGGGCGCTGGGGTGGTCTGGTGGCTCGGGGTGCCGTGGTGGCGGCAATGGCGGAGCTCGGCGGCTTCTTATAGCCGCGGGATGGAGCGGGGGGGGGGGGGGGGGGCGTCCGGGCGAGGGGTGAGGAGTGCTCGCACAGCACTAATGGAGGTAGGGAGCAAGGTAGGGCGGCTCAGCGTGGGCGGGAGCTCGCGCGCGGCGCGGCGGCTTGCCGGCGGCCGGCATCTGCCCGCTGTCTGCGGCCGTAGGGGATGAGGAGGGTAGGGTAGGGGATGGCGAGGCGGCTGTAGGTAGGGGACCGGAGAGGTCGAGCGCCAGCGCTGGCCTCGGGCGACACGGACGCGGGTCAGCCGGGCTCGACGAGGCTGACTCAGCGTGGGCGGAGGTAGGGGACCAGAGAGGTCGAGCGCTTAGCGCTGGCCTCAGGCGACACGGACGCGGGTCAGCCGGGCTCGGCGAGGCTGAGGCTGCGCCGCCGTCGGCCGGGGCCCCCTTGCTTTAAAGCTCGCATAGAGACGACACCCATTCCCAAATCTACCCCTTTCTGGAATTTTGAAACTACTCCCAAAACTTGAACTACACAAAGAAAACTCAAAACACCAAAGTTGCTCAAAACTTTGAGACCTACAACTTTGTCAACATAAACTTTTTCTGAAACTCAATAGTTTTTGAGATAATTTTGAAAACCGAAAAGGGGACAAAATTGAAGTTTGAAAGAATTTGAAATTACTTCTGATTTTATATTGAAACTTGAAAATCTGCAAACACCAAAGTTGTTCCTTAAAGCAAGATCTACAACTTTTCTTGAAGGGCCAACTTCAAATTTTGAATAGTTTTTGAATTGGAAAAAGAGGGGTAAAACTAGAGTTTGGAAATTTAGGGTTTTTCAAAAGGAATTTAAATTCTATTTCTGATTTTGAAATTTGATCAACACAACAAAACATCAGGACACTCAACTGGACAAGATTCACACAAAGCTAGACATAGAGATGAAATTACCATTTTGCCCTTATAGGAAGATTTGGGCCTTTAGGGTTTTTGAAAAAAAGAGATCACTACACAAGTCACCTCAGAAAAAGGTAAATGCAAAACAAGTATTAGGCAAACATAATGCATGGCAAGGATGATTAATGACTAAAGATGATGACATGTCAGGTTAATTACATATTAATCACCCGAGGTGTTACAGCCTTCCCTCCTAAAAGAAATCTCGCCCCGAGATTCTGCGTCTTATGAAGGACAAGGGTAAAACCTTATATCTACAGAGTATCGAGAAAGTCGGGATAGCTCTTCGCTAAGAAGTCTTCGGATTCCCAAGTGGCTTCTTCTTCAGAGTGTTGGTTCCACTGGATCTTGTACCATCTTGTGGTAGTCCTCCGGGTAACACGGTCCGTGTAATCCAACACACGAACTGGATATTCAGAGTATGACAGATCGGGTTCTAATTCAACACCTTCAACTTCCACCACGTGTTCGGGTACTCGGAGACACTTCTTGAGTTGGGAGACGTGAAACACATTATGGACGGCGGAAAGATGATCGGGCAACTTCAGTTTGTAAGCTACCTTGCCACAACGTTCCAGAATTTCAAAGGGACCAATATAGCGTGGTGCTAACTTTCCCTTGACTCCAAAACGAGTAACTCCTTTGGTGGGTGAGACCTTCAGATACACATAATCCCTGATTTGGAACTTCAGAGGTCGACGTCTCTTGTCAGCATAGCTTTTCTGTCGAGACTGCGCAATCTTCATATTCTCTTGTATTTGCTTGACTTTTTCTTCCATATCTTTTACTAGGTCAACTCCAAAGAATTCCCTTTCTCCAGGTTCAGACCAACTGAGAGGTGTACGACAACGGCGACCATACAGTGCTTCAAAGGGTGCCATTTTGATGCTCTCTTGATAACTATTATTATACGAGAATTCTGCCAAGGGCAAACAGTTATCCCAAGTATCTGCAAAGGTGAGCACGCAGGCTCTCAACATATCCTCTAACACTTGTTTGACTCGCTCAGTTTGTCCATCCGTTTGTGGATGATATGTTGTGCTATGCAATAGCTTGGTTCCAAGTGAGGTATGGAACGCTTTCCAGAACTTTGCGACAAACTGAGTACCACGATCAGAGACAATGGTCTTGGGTATGCCATGGAGTTTTACTATGTTGTTCTTGTACAAAGTGGCATAAGTGGGGACGGTGTAACTGGTCTTGACTAGCAGGAAGTGAGCTTGCTTAGTGAGGCGATCCACGATCACCCAGATGGAATCAAAACCTCTTGATGTCTTGGGTAGCCCATTGATAAAATCCATACTGATATCGTCCCATTTCCAAGCAGGTATAGGTAAAGGTTGCAATTCTCCTCCAGGCTTCATGTGCACAGCTTTGACTCGCTGGCAAGTATCACACCGAGCGACATACCGGACGATCTCAATCTTCATCTTTGTCCACCAGAATCTCTGCCTCAAGTCCTGGTACATCTTGTTGCTGCCGGGGTGGATGGAGAATCTAGTCAAATGTGCTTCATCAAGGATTAACTGTCTCAACTCAGGCACTTTGGGAACTACCAGTCAGTTCTTGAACCAAACTACTCCTGCATCATCAATCCTGAAACAATCCGCTTTTCCGGCTCGGACCCTTTCGATGATGTGCTTGATTCCAGGGTTACCTTTCTGTGCAGTGATGATCTGTTCCCTGATAGGGGTTTCTATCCTGATATTATTCAGAGTTCCTTGTGGAACCATTTCAATACTCAGCTTCTCTAGTTCATAACATAGGGAAGAATCATAGGGTTTCATTACCAGACAACTGCAATATGACTTGCGACTGAGCGCATCGGCGACCACATTCGCCTTACCCGGATGGTAATGTACTTCGAGATCATAGTCCTTAATCAACTCAAGCCATCTTCTCTGTCTCATATTCAATTCTTCTTGAGTGAAGATATACTTCAGGCTTTTGTGATCTGTGTACACATTGCAGGCACTACCCAACAAATAATGACGCCAGATCTTTAAGGCATGCACCACTGCTGTTAACTCAAGATCATGGGTTGGATAATTCTCTTCATGTCGCTTAAGCTGCCGTGAGGCATAAGCGATCGCTCGTCCTTCTTGCATCAAAACACAGCCCAAACCAGTACCCGATGCATCACAGTAGACATCAAAGGGCTTTTCGATGTTTGGCTGGGCTAGCACTGGTGATGTGGTTAACAGTTTCTTCAACGTTTGAAAGGCCTGCTCACAGGCTGGTGACCAGACAAACTTCACAGAATTCTTTACTAACTCGGTGATAGGCTTGGTGATTCTAGAGAAATCCGGGATGAAACCGCGATAATATCCAGCCATTCCCATGAAGCTGCGGACTTCATGAACAGTGGTAGGTGGCTTCCAATCCAGAATGTCTGCCACTTTTCTGGGATCAACTGACACACCTTCAGCGGATAGAACATGACCAAGGAACTGTATCTGATCTAACCAGAACTCACATTTACTGAACTTGGCATAAAGCTGGTGATCTCTGAGGCGGGTCAGAACGATACGAAGGTGTTCGACATGCTCTTCAGGGGTCTTTGAGTAGACAAGGATGTCGTCAATGAACACAACCACAAATTTATCAAGCTCTGGCATGAATACAGAGTTCATGAGGTACATGAAGTGGGCAAGGGCATTGGTCAAGCCGAAGGACATGACCAAGTACTCATACAGGCCGTATCTGGTGGTGAAAGCGGTTTTAGGAATGTCTTCGGGACGTATTTTTATTTGGTGGTAGCCAGATCTGAGGTCAATTTTGGAGAATACTCTAGCTCCGGCTAGCTGGTCAAAAAGAAGGTCAATACGAGGTAAAGGATATTTATTTTTGATGGTGACCTCGTTGAGTGGGCGATAATCAATGCATAACCTGAGACTCTTGTCCTTCTTCTTCACAAAGATTGCAGGACAGCCCCAAGGAGATGAACTTGGGCGAATGAAGCCCTTATCCAGCAACTCTTGTAACTGGATTTTTAGCTCTGCCAACTCTCTGGGAGGCATTCGATAAGCTCTGCGGGATATAGGAGTGGTCCCGGGCTTAAGCTCTATGGCAAACTCAACATCACGGTCAGGAGGTAGGCCAGGTAAGTCCTCTGGAAAAACATCAGGAAATTCACAGACCACGGGGATGTCTCTGGTCTCCTGAACATAGGTGGTATTCAACTGCGTGGCTGCTGGTTTTTGAGGCATTGGGAGTTGGAGAAGGAGTTTGGAGGTACTGTTAGGAATGTCCACTCTCACAACCCTATTCAGGATGTCAATCATGGCTTTATACTGGCACATCCAATTCATGCCTAAAATGACATCTATTTCCTGATCACGGAGCACTATCATGGTGGTAGAAAATACATGTTCCCCCAACATCACTGGTATATTACGAACCACTTCCTTAGTACTTATACGCCCTCCAGGCGAAAATATGCAGAAATATTCTTTCAATTCCCCAATTGATATCCCATGCTCAAAGACAAATGTACGACTGATGAAGGAATGCGATGCACCGGAATCAAACAACACGACTGCGGGATGATTGGCAACGGGAAACCTACCGATCATGACGGGCTCTCCTTCTGGGATGTCGCCGATAGTGGTGTAGTAGACTTGCCCGTGCTTCTTGACAACCTTGCCCTTCTGAGCATGGTGCTGCTGGGCATGGTACTGCTGCTGCTAAGGTCCTCCAGGACCCTTCTGAGTGTTCTGAGCATACCTCTTGGGCTTTGGGCACTCACGAGCCCAGTGGCCAGTCTGGCCGCAGTTGTAGCAGGGATGGTTGTAGGCGGTTTGTGGGGTGGTGATACGAACACCTGGGGCGTTCGGCTGCGTGGCACTTTGCTGGTTGGCGTTGTGGGTGGTGGCCGCAGTACGGACGACCACTTGCTGGTGGGGGTAAGGTGGGCGATTTTGGTGGTGGCTAGGGTGATAAATGACCCTCTGGCGCTTGTGACTGCCAGAGAAACTGCTAGATCCTGCTTTCTTCTTCTTCTTTTCCTCTTGGTACTGGCGATTGCTCTCCTCAAAAGCAATAGCCCGGTCAACGGCATCATGATATGAACCGGTCCGGTTATTGGACATACTTCTGCGGATCTTGGGGTGCAGTCCCCTGAGGAAACAATCCCTCTTCTTTTCGTCCGTGTTGACGTAGTCCGAGGCATACTGGCTAAGGTGGTTTAACTGACCCACATACTGCATTATTGTGGAGTCTTTCTGCTGCAGTGCCAGAAACTGATCAAGCTTCATCTTCATCAATCCGGAAGGGATATGATGTGCACGGAAAGCGGTGCGGAACTCTTCCTAGGTCAACTGATGACCTTCTGGCTGGGCAGCCAACAGGTTGGCATACCAAGCGCTTGCTGGACCACGAAGCTGCTGAGAAGCGAACCGGGGCTTCTGGGTGTCGGTGTAGTGAAGAAGACCAAACTTCTGCTCCATGGTGCGGAGCCAATCATCAGCTTCAAGGGGTTCATCGGCCTTGGTAAAGACTGGTGGACGGGTTTCGGTGAAATCCACATATGTGGTCTCGTTGTTGATGTTATGGCGACCACGGTGGCCATTGTTCTACTGCCCCTGGTTTCGAGCCATCAGGTTAGCAGCGGCTGCCAAGGCTGCGATGGCATCTGCTAGCGTAGCAGGTACAGGTGGAGGGTTTGGAAGGTTGGCATCCTCAGAACCTCCAGCTCCAGTGCGAGTGTTCACAGGCATCTGTTAAGCAACTTGGAACTTAGCATCCATTGATATGGTTCTGAAAACAACTGACTGAAAAAGCTTCACTGATACAAAGGTAGGTGACCGATAAAGATGACTTGACAGATAACAACAGACTGATAAGGGGAAAAGGTACGAAAAGAAAGATACAGACCCAACTAAACAAAAGACCGACTAGCGCTCCCAAACCTAGACTAAGGGTTTAGGTAAGCAGGTGGTACAGACACACGGGATCTCCATCTTCTAACAACGAGTCTAGTCTTCGTCAAAGATGATCATGTCCTCGTCGTCGTCTTCCTCGAGGATGAGCTCAGGCTCAACCTCCTCGTCCTCGTCTTCAGCGTAGATGTTCTCGGCAGGTTCAATCTCCTCGTTCATGCTTGGCTCCTGCTCCGCGTCCGGTTCTTCCACTACTCCGTCCTCAGGGTCCTCGACAACCGGGGGAACCATGGGGTGGAGTTGGTCGTACAGCTGGTGTACCTCCTCATGAAGCATGTCATTGAACTGTTCAATCTGAGCTGTGTACTGCCGCAGTCCGTGAAGCTCAGCTCTGGTGACGTCCTCGCGTATCCAAGTGGCATCGCGCTGCTGGATGGCGCGAATCACGTTCCGGTTGGCCTGCTCCAGGGAGGCTCGTGCCTCATAGAATTCCAGACGTGAGTGGTAGAAGTCATGCTCCAAGTTCTTCAGCTCAGCCTTCAGGTTCTTGATCTCCTCCTTTAGGTGTTTGTGGGTGCGACGAGGAAAGCGACGACCGTTGGAGGCTTCGCCAGTCTCTTCTCCAATGCGTGGTGCCAGTTGGTGGCGTGGCACACCATTGGGTCCAGTCGACTTGCGAGCAGTCAGCTTGATGCGAGCCATGTCTGGATAAGGTAAGTTGGATGAGGAGTGAAAAGGCTAGCAAGAAAAGGTAAAGGCATACTATCCCAACGAACTTAGAGAGGAAGTTATTACATTACCTTAAGTGAATATGACATGATGCATGGATCGTTCCTACGGAACAAGGCAACGCAATAATTAAATAAGGTACATAGGGCTTAAAACATGTTGTCTCGCTAGCTAGTGTTGCCATATACAAGACAAGATAAGAGAAGCAATTTGGACCCAAAATAGTCAAGTTTAGTTTGTTTGGACTCAAAGATCTTTTGAAGTTTTCGCAAGAACAATGCAACGTTATAGTGAGATGCTCCGATACCACTCTGTGGCGTAACGGCCCTAATCCCATGGCCCACCGGTCCCTGTCATCCACTGACAGCCGAACTGATGTTCCGTGTGATTAAGACTGTTCGTCACCGGGCTGCTTCAGCGCCCATCGTCCGCAGGATCATCTCACAATTCGGTCACAGCACTGGATACTTTTACAAATAACATCGGAATACAGAGCGGAAGACTTAAATAACATTAGTTTTACAAACCGAGGTTCCAAATAAAATTAAAGGTGCAGTTATTACAAACCATGTTCGGGTAATAAATAGAAATAGAAATAGAAATAGGCAACGTAGCGGAGTACAACAAAATAAAGGTACTTGCAATCACCCAGCCCGAGGGTGCACAACTATTCTTCGGCCTCATCGGCCTCTTCCTGGACGATGGTCATGCAGCAGGGCGCAAGACACATCGGGGACTCAGTCATACCTGCAACAGGGGTTAACAAACCCTGAGTACTGGGGTACTCAACAAGACTTACCCGACTAAAGAAAAAGGGGAGAAGACTCAGGAATGAGAGGCTTAGGTAGTCAAGGTAAGGCTTAAGCAAGATCAAGTATTTTGCAGAAAAAGCATTTTGAAATCCTTGTTTTATTTTTGGAAAGATTCCAGTATTTCTCAATTCTTCATTGTTCATGATTCATTTTACCTTTGAAAACATTCCTAGTTGAGAACCACTCTCCATTGACAGTCAGTGACCAAGTCTCCATAACCGAGGAGCAACGTTAATCCGGATAAATAATACTCAGCTGAGGATCCCTATCCACACTGCATATGTAGCACCCAAGCTTGCATATGCCAACTCGTCTACCACGATTCCTCCAAGATTGGGCCCGGTCCTACGCCACCCGGAAGTACAGTACACCACTCCTATCCAGGTACGACGACCACGTGGGTACATGCTACTTCCGCCATCTCTCCACTCCCAGTACGCGGTTGTCGGTCCAATAAAGGATTCCTCGGAGCCAGAGCTTTCCGAAGTATGTGAATAGTTGCAAGTCTTGGCCAACAGGCCCCCATACGGATGGTCCCTAAATTTTTCCGCCAGAACCATACCTTGGTTATATCTCACCCAAGCGTAATAGTCCTGTCAGTTTTTCAACCCTGTCCCGGTCGGTGTCAACTGTTGAGTCCCGGACTACAACATGACGGCACCGTACGCTCGGACAACCTCTCCTCGCAATTGACTAGGTACGGATCAGATACCTAGCCAATGGCCGGGGAGTAAAGCCAAAATCCCATAAAGATTCTTCAAGTGCTCACACTTTTGAAAATGGCATTTTATTGCAAATCTATTGTATAGCATCACTAAGCATTTGCAAATAGTTTTTAAACAGGGCAGGTGGATCTTCTGGTGGAGGTAAACAGTGCAGGTAATAGGTCATCACACAACTCCTATAACCTAATGCAGTAGTTTAACTCAAAGACATTGTAAGTAAACCTTTTATAAAAACAAGGAAGGGTTAAAATGCATCGGGGCTTGCCTTGAAGAGCAAAGAGGACAGGTTCGGGGTTGGTGGTGCAGGTGTCGGAGCTCGGGGTCGCCTCAGGGGTAGGTTCGTCAGCGGCTGCTTTGACTTTGACGTTTTCTCCTTCGGTCACTACACGGATGCAATGATGTATGCTTATGAGGATGCTGACATGAACAATACAGGACAAATTTTACTGTTTCTAGAGCACAACTTCTCATCGTGTAAGTAATTTCTAGAATGGACATAAAGTTACTTATCTTTATCCCTAAGCAAAATTAATCAACCTATTAAGCATCTTTTACCTGACCTAAACACAAGTCATAGCATGGCATCACAATCATCATAGACCAGTTGGGTGGGGGTCTATGAACAACAAACAATTCAAAAGTCACATCACAGGGCATTCAACATGAACCCTACTAGATTTTCTATTTTTCCTAATTATTTAAAAAGGTCATTTTATGAAGTTACTCCAAAAGGCCTCAAAAATCTACCACAGACTAAGCATGGCATAAGAAGCTCACAAAAATTTATCTCATGATTTTTGGAGTTATAAATGATTTTCTAAAAATCCAAAACCATCCATTTATTAATTAAAAGAGGGATTTTTCATTTTCTAATTTTTGCAGAAAGGTAGAGTTTCTTATTTTTCTAAAATTCTACACGGTGCAAGGAGCATACCATATTTTTCTCAAGATTTATGGAACAACAGATTAATTCTCACAAAAAAGAGAAAACAGAACACTATTCACATTTTCCAAAAAAGGAAAAAGAGCACTGTGCTCCTTCCTCGCAGGGCTCGGGCGAATCGCAGGCGAGGCGGACGGCGGACCGGTCGCTCGGGGCTCGCGCTGGGAAAGCCGAGGGTGGGAAAAGCTTCGTGAGCTCACCGTGAGTCGGAAGCAGGGCTCGGCGAGGCGGTGCGAGGGTCGGAGGAGGGAGTTCGACGGTGGCGGCGGAGTTCTTCGGCGGCGATCGGCGTCCGGCGGCTCTGTCCACCAAAAGAGGTCGCCGAGGGTGCGGTTAGGAGTGCGCTGAGGTGAGGAAGAGAGGGCAGGGGTCGGAGGGAAAAAAAAGAAGCACTCACGGCGGCGAATTTCTCGCTTGACCGAGGCGGGGTCGTATGCCGGAGTTGGGGACGGAGCACCTGCGCCGACGAGAGGAGGGGCGGAGGGGTGAAATTGGTTGCTCGGGAAGGTGGAGCAGCTCAAGGCGAAGGCGGTGGAGGTCTCGGCGGGCGCTGGGGTGGTCTGGTGGCTCGGGGTGCCGTGGTGGCGGCAATGGCGGAGCTCGGCGGCTTCTTATAGCCGCGGGATGGAGCGGGGGGGGGGGCGTCCGGGCGAGGGGTGAGGAGTGCTCGCACAGCACTAATGGAGGTAGGGAGCAAGGTAGGGCGGCTCAGCGTGGGCGGGAGCTCGCGCGCGGCGCGGCGGCTTGCCGGCGGCCGGCATCTGCCCGCTGTCTGGGGCCGTAGGGGATGAGGAGGGTAGGGTAGGGGATGGCGAGGCGGCTGTAGGTAGGGGACCGGAGAGGTCGAGCGCCAGCGCTGGCCTCGGGCGTCACGGACGCGGGTCAGCCGGGCTCGACGAGGCTGACTCAGCGTGGGCGGAGGTAGGGGACCAGAGAGGTCGAGCGCTTAGCGCTGGCCTCAGGCGACACGGACGCGGGTCAGCCGGGCTCGGCGAGGCTGAGGCTGCGCCGCCGTCGGCCGGGGCCCCCTTGCTTTAAAGCTCGCATAGAGACGACACCCATTCCCAAATCTACCCCTTTCTGGAATTTTGAAACTACTCCCAAAACTTGAACTACACAAAGAAAACTCAAAACACCAAAGTTGCTCAAAACTTTGAGACCTACAACTTTGTCAACATAAACTTTTTCTGAAACTCAATAGTTTTTGAGATAATTTTGAAAACCGAAAAGGGGACAAAATTGAAGTTTGAAAGAATTTGAAATTACTTCTGATTTTATATTGAAACTTGAAAATCTGCAAACACCAAAGTTGTTCCTTAAAGCAAGATCTACAACTTTTCTTGAAGGGCCAACTTCAAATTTTGAATAGTTTTTGAATTGGAAAAAGAGGGGTAAAACTAGAGTTTGGAAATTTAGGGTTTTTCAAAAGGAATTTAAATTCTATTTCTGATTTTGAAATTTGATCAACACAACAAAACATCAGGACACTCAACTGGACAAGATTCACACAAAGCTAGACACAGAGATGAAATTACCATTTTGCCCTTATAGGAAGATTTGGGCCTTTAGGGTTTTTGAAAAAAAGAGATCACTACACAAGTCACCTCAGAAAAAGGTAAATGCAAAACAAGTATTAGGCAAACATAATGCATGGCAAGGATGATTAATGACTAAAGATGATGACATGTCAGGTTAATTACATATTAATCACCCGAGGTGTTACAGCCTTCCCTCCTAAAAGAAATCTCGCCCCGAGATTCTGCGTCTTATGAAGGACAAGGGTAAAACCTTATATCTACAGAGTATCGAGAAAGTCGGGATAGCTCTTCGCTAAGAAGTCTTCGGATTCCCAAGTGGCTTCTTCTTCAGAGTGTTGGTTCCACTGGATCTTGTACCATCTTGTGGTAGTCCTCCGGGTAACACGGTCCGTGTAATCCAACACACGAACTGGATATTCAGAGTATGACAGATCGGGTTCTAATTCAACACCTTCAACTTCCACCACGTGTTCGGGTACTCGGAGACACTTCTTGAGTTGGGAGACGTGAAACACATTATGGACGGCGGAAAGATGATCGGGCAACTTCAGTTTGTAAGCTACCTTGCCACAACGTTCCAGAATTTCAAAGGGACCAATATAGCGTGGTGCTAACTTTCCCTTGACTCCAAAACGAGTAACTCCTTTGGTGGGTGAGACCTTCAGATACACATAATCCCTGATTTGGAACTTCAGAGGTCGACGTCTCTTGTCAGCATAGCTTTTCTGTCGAGACTGCGCAATCTTCATATTCTCTTGTATTTGCTTGACTTTTTCTTCCATATCTTTTACTAGGTCAACTCCAAAGAATTCCCTTTCTCCAGGTTCAGACCAACTGAGAGGTGTACGACAACGGCGACCATACAGTGCTTCAAAGGGTGCCATTTTGATGCTCTCTTGATAACTATTATTATACGAGAATTCTGCCAAGGGCAAACAGTTATCCCAAGTATCTGCAAAGGTGAGCACGCAGGCTCTCAACATATCCTCTAACACTTGTTTGACTCGCTCAGTTTGTCCATCCGTTTGTGGATGATATGTTGTGCTATGCAATAGCTTGGTTCCAAGTGAGGTATGGAACGCTTTCCAGAACTTTGCGACAAACTGAGTACCACGATCAGAGACAATGGTCTTGGGTATGCCATGGAGTTTTACTATGTTGTTCTTGTACAAAGTGGCATAAGTGGGGACGGTGTAACTGGTCTTGACTAGCAGGAAGTGAGCTTGCTTAGTGAGGCGATCCACGATCACCCAGATGGAATCAAAACCTCTTGATGTCTTGGGTAGCCCATTGATAAAATCCATACTGATATCGTCCCATTTCCAAGCAGGTATAGGTAAAGGTTGCAATTCTCCTCCAGGCTTCATGTGCACAACTTTGACTCGCTGGCAAGTATCACACCGAGCGACATACCGGACGATCTCAATCTTCATCTTTGTCCACCAGAATCTCTGCCTCAAGTCCTGGTACATCTTGTTGCTGCCGGGGTGGATGGAGAATCTAGTCAAATGTGCTTCATCAAGGATTAACTGTCTCAACTCAGGCACTTTGGGAACTACCAGTCAGTTCTTGAACCAAACTACTCCTGCATCATCAATCCTGAAACAATCCGCTTTTCCGACTCGGACCCTTTCGATGATGTGCTTGATTCCAGGGTTACCTTTCTGTGCAGTGATGATCTGTTCCCTGATAGGGGTTTCTATCCTGATATTATTCAGAGTTCCTTGTGGAACCATTTCAATACTCAGCTTCTCTAGTTCATAACATAGGGAAGAATCATAGGGTTTCATTACCAGACAACTGCAATATGACTTGCGACTGAGCGCATCGGCGACCACATTCGCCTTACCCGGATGGTAATGTACTTCGAGATCATAGTCCTTAATCAACTCAAGCCATCTTCTCTGTCTCATATTCAATTCTTCTTGAGTGAAGATATACTTCAGGCTTTTGTGATCTGTGTACACATTGCAGGCACTACCCAACAAATAATGACGCCAGATCTTTAAGGCATGCACCACTGCTGTTAACTCAAGATCATGGGTTGGATAATTCTCTTCATGTCGCTTAAGCTGCCGTGAGGCATAAGCGATCCCTCGTCCTTCTTGCATCAAAACACAGCCCAAACCAGTACCCGATGCATCACAGTAGACATCAAAGGGCTTTTCGATGTTTGGCTGGGCTAGCACTGGTGATGTGGTTAACAGTTTCTTCAGCGTTTGAAAGGCCTGCTCACAGGCTGGTGACCAGACAAACTTCACAGAATTCTTTACTAACTCGGTGATAGGCTTGGTGATTCTAGAGAAATCCGGGATGAAACCGCGATAATATCCAGCCATTCCCATGAAGCTGCGGACTTCATGAACAGTGGTAGGTGGCTTCCAATCCAGAATGTCTGCCACTTTTCTGGGATCAACTGACACACCTTCAGCGGATAGAACATGACCAAGGAACTGTATCTGATCTAACCAGAACTCACATTTACTGAACTTGGCATAAAGCTGGTGATCTCTGAGGCGGGTCAGAACGATACGAAGGTGTTCGACATGCTCTTCAGGGGTCTTTGAGTAGACAAGGATGTCGTCAATGAACACAACCACAAATTTATCAAGCTCTGGCATGAATACAGAGTTCATGAGGTACATGAAGTGGGCAAGGGCATTGGTCAAGCCGAAGGACATGACCAAGTACTCATACAGGCCGTATCTGGTGGTGAAAGCGGTTTTAGGAATGTCTTCGGGACGTATTTTTATTTGGTGGTAGCCAGATCTGAGGTCAATTTTGGAGAATACTCTAGCTCCGGCTAGCTGGTCAAAAAGAAGGTCAATACGAGGTAAAGGATATTTATTTTTGATGGTGACCTCGTTGAGTGGGCGATAATCAATGCATAACCTGAGACTCTTGTCCTTCTTCTTCACAAAGATTGCAGGACAGCCCCAAGGAGATGAACTTGGGCGAATGAAGCCCTTATCCAGCAACTCTTGTAACTGGATTTTTAGCTCTGCCAACTCTCTGGGAGGCATTCGATAAGCTCTGCGGGATATAGGAGTGGTCCCGGGCTTAAGCTCTATGGCAAACTCAACATCACGGTCAGGAGGTAGGCCAGGTAAGTCCTCTGGAAAAACATCAGGAAATTCACAGACCACGGGGATGTCTCTGGTCTCCTGAACATAGGTGGTATTCAACTGCGTGGCTGCTGGTTTTTGAGGCATTGGGAGTTGGAGAAGGAGTTTGGAGGTACTGTTAGGAATGTCCACTCTCACAACCCTATTCAGGATGTCAATCATGGCTTTATACTGGCACATCCAATTCATGCCTAAAATGACATCTATTTCCTGATCACGGAGCACTATCATGGTGGTAGAAAATACATGTTCCCCCAACATCACTGGTATATTACGAACCACTTCCTTAGTACTTATACGCCCTCCAGGCGAAAATATGCAGAAATATTCTTTCAATTCCCCAATTGATATCCCATGCTCAAAGACAAATGTACGACTGATGAAGGAATGCGATGCACCGGAATCAAACAACACGACTGCGGGATGATTGGCAACGGGAAACCTACCGATCATGACGGGCTCTCCTTCTGGGATGTCGCCGACAGTGGTGTAGTAGACTTGCCCGTGCTTCTTGACAACCTTGCCCTTCTGAGCATGGTGCTGCTGGGCATGGTACTGCTGCTGCTAAGGTCCTCCAGGACCCTTCTGAGTGTTCTGAGCATACCTCTTGGGCTTTGGGCACTCACGAGCCCAGTGGCCAGTCTGGCCGCAGTTGTAGCAGGGATGGTTGTAGGCGGTTTGTGGGGTGGTGATACGAACACCTGGGGCGTTCGGCTGCGTGGCACTTTGCTGGTTGGCGTTGTGGGTGGTGGCCGCAGTACGGACGACCACTTGCTGGTGGGGGTAAGGTGGGCGATTTTGGTGGTGGCTAGGGTGATAAATGACCCTCTGGCGCTTGTGACTGCCAGAGAAACTGCTAGATCCTGCTTTCTTCTTCTTCTTTTCCTCTTGGTACTGGCGATTGCTCTCCTCAAAAGCAATAGCCCGGTCAACGGCATCATGATATGAACCGGTCCGGTTATTGGACATACTTCTGCGGATCTTGGGGTGCAGTCCCCTGAGGAAACAATCCCTCTTCTTTTCGTCCGTGTTGACGTAGTCCGAGGCATACTGGCTAAGGTGGTTTAACTGACCCACATACTGCATTATTGTGGAGTCTTTCTGCTGCAGTGCCAGAAACTGATCAAGCTTCATCTTCATCAATCCGGAAGGGATATGATGTGCACGGAAAGCGGTGCGGAACTCTTCCTAGGTCAACTGATGACCTTCTGGCTGGGCAGCCAACAGGTTGGCATACCAAGCGCTTGCTGGACCACGAAGCTGCTGAGAAGCGAACCGGGGCTTCTGGGTGTCGGTGTAGTGAAGAAGACCAAACTTCTGCTCCATGGTGCGGAGCCAATCATCAGCTTCAAGGGGTTCATCGGCCTTGGTAAAGACTGGTGGACGGGTTTCGGTGAAATCCACATATGTGGTCTCGTTGTTGATGTTATGGCGACCACGGTGGCCATTGTTCTACTGCCCCTGGTTTCGAGCCATCAGGTTAGCAGCGGCTGCCAAGGCTGCGATGGCATCTGCTAGCGTAGCAGGTACAGGTGGAGGGTTTGGAAGGTTGGCATCCTCAGAACCTCCAGCTCCAGTGCGAGTGTTCACAGGCATCTGTTAAGCAACTTGGAACTTAGCATCCATTGATATGGTTCTGAAAACAACTGACTGAAAAAGCTTCACTGATACAAAGGTAGGTGACCGATAAAGATGACTTGACAGATAACAACAGACTGATAAGGGGAAAAGGTACGAAAAGAAAGATACAGACCCAACTAAACAAAAGACCGACTAGCGCTCCCAAACCTAGACTAAGGGTTTAGGTAAGCAGGTGGTACAGACACACGGGATCTCCATCTTCTAACAACGAGTCTAGTCTTCGTCAAAGATGATCATGTCCTCGTCGTCGTCTTCCTCGAGGATGAGCTCAGGCTCAACCTCCTCGTCCTCGTCTTCAGCGTAGATGTTCTCGGCAGGTTCAATCTCCTCGTTCATGCTTGGCTCCTGCTCCGCATCCGGTTCTTCCACTACTCCGTCCTCAGGGTCCTCGACAACCGGGGGAACCATGGGGTGGAGTTGGTCGTACAGCTGGTGTACCTCCTCATGAAGCATGTCATTGAACTGTTCAATCTGAGCTGTGTACTGCCGCAGTCCGTGAAGCTCAGCTCTGGTGACGTCCTCGCGTATCCAAGTGGCATCGCGCTGCTGGATGGCGCGAATCACGTTCCAGTTGGCCTGCTCCAGGGAGGCTCGTGCCTCATAGAACTCCAGACGTGAGTGGTAGAAGTCATGCTCCAAGTTCTTCAGCTCAGCCTTCAGGTTCTTGATCTCCTCCTTTAGGTGTTTGTGGGTGCGACGAGGAAAGCGACGACCGTTGGAGGCTTCGCCAGTCTCTTCTCCAATGCGTGGTGCCAGTTGGTGGCGTGGCACACCATTGGGTCCAGTCGACTTGCGAGCAGTCAGCTTGATGCGAGCCATGTCTGGATAAGGTAAGTTGGATGAGGAGTGAAAAGGCTAGCAAGAAAAGGTAAAGGCATACTATCCCAACGAACTTAGAGAGGAAGTTATTACATTATCTTAAGTGAATATGACATGATGCATGGATCGTTCCTACGGAACAAGGCAACGCAATAATTAAATAAGGTACATAGGGCTTAAAACATGTTGTCTCGCTAGCTAGTGTTGCCATATACAAGACAAGATAAGAGAAGCAATTTGGACCCAAAATAGTCAAGTTTAGTTTGTTTGGACTCAAAGATCTTTTGAAGTTTTCGCAAGAACAATGCAACGTTATAGTGAGATGCTCCGATACCACTCTGTGGCGTAACGGCCCTAATCCCATGGCCCACCGGTCCCTGTCATCCACTGACAGCCGAACTGATGTTCCGTGTGATTAAGACTGTTCGTCACCGGGCTGCTTCAGCGCCCATCGTCCGCAGGATCATCTCACAATTCGGTCACAGCACTGGATACTTTTACAAATAACATCGGAATACAGAGCGGAAGACTTAAATAACATTAGTTTTACAAACCGAGGTTCCAAATAAAATTAAAGGTGCAGTTATTACAAACCATGTTCGGGTAATAAATAGAAATAGAAATAGAAATAGGCAACGTAGCGGAGTACAACAAAATAAAGGTACTTGCAATCACCCAGCCCGAGGGTGCATAACTATTCTTCGGCCTCATCGGCCTCTTCCTGGACGATGGTCATGTAGCAGGGCGCAAGACACATCGGGGACTCAGTCATACCTGCAACAGGGGTTAACAAACCCTGAGTACTGGGGTACTCAACAAGACTTACCCGACTAAAGAAAAAGGGGAGAAGACTCAGGAATGAGAGGCTTAGGTAGTCAAGGTAAGGCTTAAGCAAGATCAAGTATTTTGCAGAAAAAGCATTTTGAAATCCTTGTTTTATTTTTGGAAAGATTCCAGTATTTCTCAATTCTTCATTGTTCATGATTCATTTTACCTTTCAAAACATTCCTAGTTGAGAACCACTCTCCGTTGACAGTCAGTGACCAAGTCTCCATAACCGAGGAGCAACGTTAATCCGGATAAATAATACTCAGCTGAGGATCCCTATCCACACTGCATATGTAGCACCCAAGCTTGCATATGCCAACTCGTCTACCACGATTCCTCCAAGATTGGGCCCGGTCCTACGCCACCCGGAAGTACAGTACACCACTCCTATCCAGGTACGACGACCACGTGGGTACATGCTACTTCCGCCATCTCTCCACTCCCAGTACGCGGTTGTCGGTCCAATAAAGGATTCCTCGGAGCCAGAGCTTTCCGAAGTATGTGAATAGTTGCAAGTCTTGGCCAACAGGCCCCCATACGGATGGTCCCTAAATTTTTCTGCCAGAACCATACCTTGGTTATATCTCACCCAAGCGTAATAGTCCTGTCAGTTTTTCAACCCTGTCCCGGTCGGTGTCAACTGTTGAGTCCCGGACTACAACATGACGGCACCGTACGCTCGGACAACCTCTCCTCGCAATTGACTAGGTACGGATCAGATACCTAGCCAATGGCCGGGGAGTAAAGCCAAAATCCCATAAAGATTCTTCAAGTGCTCACACTTTTGAAAATGGCATTTTATTGCAAATCTATTGTATAGCATCACTAAGCATTTGCAAATAGTTTTTAAACAGGGCAGGTGGATCTTCTGGTGGAGGTAAACAGTGCAGGTAATAGGTCATCACACAACTCCTATAACCTAATGCAGTAGTTTAACTCAAAGACATTGTAAGTAAACCTTTTATAAAAACAAGGAAGGGTTAAAATGCATCGGGGCTTGCCTTGAAGAGCAAAGAGGACAGGTTCGGGGTTGGTGGTGCAGGTGTCGGAGCTCGGGTCGCCTCAGGGGTAGGTTCGTCAGCGGCTGCTTTGACTTTGACGTTTTCTCCTTCGGTCACTACACGGATGCAATGATGTATGCTTATGAGGATGCTGACATGAACAATACAGGACAAATTTTACTGTTTCTAGAGCACAACTTCTCATCGTGTAAGTAATTTCTAGAATGGACATAAAGTTACTTATCTTTATCCCTAAGCAAAATTAATCAACCTATTAAACATCTTTTACCTGACCTAAACACAAGTCATAGCATGGCATCACAATCATCATAGACCAGTTGGGTGGGGGTCTATGAACAACAAACAATCCAAAAGTCACATCACAGGGCATTCAACATGAACCCTACTAGATTTTCTATTTTTCCTAATTATTTAAAAAGGTCATTTTATGAAGTTACTCCAAAAGGCCTCAAAAATCTACCAGAGACTAAGCATGGCATAAGAAGCTCACAAAAATTTATCTCATGATTTTTGGAGTTATAAATGATTTTCTAAAAATCCAAAACCATCCATTTATTAATTAAAAGAGGGATTTTTCATTTTCTAATTTTTGCAGAAAGGTAGAGTTTCTTATTTTTCTAAAATTCTACACGGTGCAAGGAGCATACCATATTTTTCTCAAGATTTATGGAACAACAGATTAATTCTCACAAAAAAGAGAAAACAGAACACTATTCACATTTTCCAAAAAAGGAAAAAGAGCACTGTGCTCCTTCCTCGCAGGGCTCGGGCGAATCGCAGGCGAGGCGGACGGCGGACCGGTCGCTCGGGGCTCGCGCTGGGAAAGCCGAGGGTGGGAAAAGCTTCGTGAGCTCACCGTGAGTCGGAAGCAGGGCTCGGCGAGGCGGTGCGAGGGTCGGAGGAGGGAGTTCGACGGTGGCGGCGGAGTTCTTCGGCGGCGATCGGCGTCCGGCGGCTCTGTCCACCAAAAGAGGTTGCCTAGGGTGTGGTTAGGAGTGCGCTGAGGTGAGGAAGAGAGGGCAGGGGTCGGAGGGAAAAAAGAAGCACTCACGGCGGCGAATTTCTCGCTTGACCGAGGCGGGGTCGTATGCCGGAGTTGGGGACGGAGCACCTGCGCCGGCGAGAGGAGGGGCGGAGGGGTGAAATTGGTTGCTCGGGAAGGTGGAGCAGCTCAAGGCGAAGGCGGTGGAGGTCTCGGCGGGCGCTGGGGTGGTCTGGTGGCTCGGGGTGCCGTGGTGGCGGCAATGGCGGAGCTCGGCGGCTTCTTATAGCCGCGGGATGGAGCGGGGAGGGGGGTCCGGGCGAGGGGTGAGGAGTGCTCGCACGGCACTAATGGAGGTAGGGAGCAAGGTAGGGTGGCTCAGCGTGGGCGGGAGCTCGCGCGCGGCGCGGCGGCTTGCCGGCGGCCGGCATCTGCCCGCTGTCTGCGGCCGTAGGGGATGAGGAGGGTAGGGTAGGGGATGGCGAGGCGGCGGTAGGTAGGGGACCGGAGAGGTCGAGCGCCAGCGCTGGCCTCGGGCGACACGGACGCGGGTCAGCCGGGCTCGGCGAGGCTGACTCAGCGTGGGCGGAGGTAGGGGACCGGAGAGGTCGAGCGCTTAGCGCTGGCCTCGGGCGACACGGACGCGGGTCAGCTGGGCTCGGCGAGGCTGAGGCTGTGCCGCCGTCGGCCGGGGCCCCCTTGCTTTAAAGCTCGCATAGAGACGACACCCATTCCCAAATCTACCCCTTTCTGGAATTTTGAAACTACTCCCAAAACTTGAACTACACAAAGAAAACTCAAAACACCAAAGTTGCTCAAAACTTTGAGACCTACAACTTTGTCAACATAAACTTTTTCTGAAACTCAATAGTTTTTTAGATAATTTTGAAAACCGAAAAGGGGACAAAATTGAAGTTTGAAAGAATTTGAAATTACTTCTGATTTTATATTGAAACTTGAAAATCTGCAAACACCAAAGTTGTTCCTTAAAGCAAGATCTACAACTTTTCTTGAAGGGCCAACTTCAAATTTTGAATAGTTTTTGAATTGGAAAAAGAGGGGTAAAACTAGAGTTTGGAAATTTAGGGTTTTTCAAAAGGAATTTAAATTCTATTTCTGATTTTGAACTTTGATCAACACAACAAAACATCAGGACACTCAACTGGACAAGATTCACACAAAGCTAGACACAGAGATGAAATTACCATTTTGCCCTTATAGGAAGATTTGGGCCTTTAGGGGTTTTGAAAAAAAGAGATCACTACACAGGTCATCTCAGAAAAAGGTAAATGCAAAACAAGTATTAGGCAAACATAATGCATGGCAAGGATGATTAATGACTAAAGATGATGATATGTCAGGTTAATTACATATTAATCACCAGAGGTGTTACAAGTTGTCACCAATTGAAGACAAGAACCGATAGGTGCGAGCGTGAGCTCCAGCTTCGGTTAAAGTTCAAACACCCTACCTATCGACGAGGATCCAGCAGCTTCTTTATCTGCGTCTCTGCGACTCCAGCGACCGGCGACCACACTGGCGTGCGACGTGCAGGACGACCACACGAGGTGCCACCTACAGGCCGCGCACGACCTGAACTGGCTTGCTTCTGCTTCCTCTGCAACGCATGGACACGGCAACGGCGAGAGGCCGAGAAAATACAAGGAGGTGCGGATCAAATTGATAGGCTAAAGGCAGTAGAAAGAGATGTAGAAAGGATAGCATGGTCCTTTCGAGTGCCAGAAAATGAGAACACGTGATCTAAATATTAAATGTGAGGTCAACATTTACAGTGGCAAAAATCCAATTAAATCAGCTATGGGTGATTTTTTGGTTGAAAATATATGCAAGGTAGAATTGATGCCAAATCGCCAATTACATGGAGGAAACAAAACAAAATGGTCCTATATCAGATCATGGCCCTGAATCTAACACATTCGCCATAGCAGAGCGCCAAAGAACACATAATCAAACCCACAATTATGACAACCATTTTTTGTGACGAATTAAGACTTACTATATGCGGGTACAATGCAAATCATACTCATCAGTATGATATCTATATTTTTATGACAGATTATGATAACTATACGCATGTACATTGCAATAAACACGGTAAGTAAAAAACTAAGTATAGAGAGGATAAATTCTACGTATCTCATAGATTGCTTATCAAACCCCTAGTCCATGTTGGTGCCGAGGTACACTTCAGTTCACCAAGTATTTCTTAATCACAATGACGGATTAACTGCCACATGAGGCATCTCTTGTACCATAGGTTAGAATGTGAGTCATACATCAGTCTCGCCACTATCACCTGTCTCTTTCAGTTACCATGATGTTGTGTACACTATGGATTTCTTCTACACAAGGGAGGAGTTTTTTCGCATCCCCCACACCAATAAGATGCGTTCTATATGAAGAATGGAGGGTCGGTGCCTCAAAGACCACCACATCTTCACCGAAAGGTCACAAAGACCTTAAGTCCTCCGGATCGCCAAGATACAAGGGCAACACAACACAATACTCAAAACTCTCAAGGTTTAAAGCTTAAATCTCACAAGGGTGCACTATGAGGTCTATCCTAGCCTTGGTGATCTTCAATATCTCGAGAGAATGGATGGAATGCAGAAACACTTGCTCTAACTTGTAACAGCTTTAACACTTCAACACGCACATACAAGTTACCTAGCTCTATCCTCCTCAATGAGCTATTGAAGAAAGTCTGATAAAAAAATTGTCTGGATGATTTGTTGCCTTCAAAAGATATATCGCCAAACCATCTCATGCTACTACTAGTTGAACTAGCAATTAGTTTTTCACCAAGTTCGTTGTTCCTCATTTTCCCTCATTAGATGATCTGATGCTCTTTGTCATCCTGCGCTACGCAATGGCCAAGCACTACAGCAGAATCGCTCTTTGCCGAGTGCTGGCAGCACTCGGCAAAGAGCCTTTTGCACTCGGCGAAGAATTTCACGGCAAAAGGTTCTTTGCCGAGTGCTGACATATTTGGCACTCAACAAAGAAAAAAATAAAAAAACCCCAAAAAAAATAGGGAAATTTTTTTATTTAATTGGAGGAAGGGCCCCACTAGGCAGCGTCCCACTTGTCGCCCTCGAAATCGCAAGTTCTACTATTTTTCACGCAATTTTCTCTCACGCAGTCAGCAGGATTTGAACTCACGACCTCTCGTTCGCGCGAAGCCTCCTCTACCACTGCACTACACACTCATATACGTTCCATCTCCGTTTCGATTACCCATATATTATACTAAACCGTGTGTAACTTGCTTATTTGAGGCCCTAAACAAATTCAAATCAAAAAGTTATAAACTACAAAGTTTTCTAACTTTTCAAGATCTACAACTTTTATTTTGGTAGTTTTTCCATCCGAGGTCGTTTATAAAAATTTAAATTTCAAATTTTATAATTTGAAACGTAGTTTTCGTTGACAAGATGATTTCAAATCAAAAAGTTGTCAACACCAAAGTTTCATAACTTTTCAAGATCTACAACTTTCATTTTGGTCATTTCTCCATCTGAGGTATTTTGAAAAATTTAAATTTTAAAATTTTCAAATTCGACGCAGTTTTGCATAACTAGATGACTTCAAATTAAAAAGTTATCAACTACAAACTTTCATAACTTGTCAAGATCTACAAAGTTTATTTTAGTTGTTTGACTATTTGTGCATCCGACATTGTGGTTCTAATATTATTCACAAGCATTATATATCACTCTTGTAGTTTTATAAACAACCGGAGAGATATATAAGATTTGTGAACGAATTTATTTTAAGTTTGTCAAATGAAAAAATCACCAAAACAAAAATTGTTCATCTTGATAAGTTAACCAACTTTGTAGTTAAAAACTTTTTTATTTGGATTAATTTACTGCTTCAAAATGTAATTTAAAAACTGGCTTTGCCGAGTGTCAAAAAAAACACTAGGCAAAGAGCTCTTTGCCGAGTGCCACGTGGCTGGCACTCGGCAAAGAGTGGCTGGCACTCGGCAAAGGCACCTCTTTGCCGAGTGGCACTCGGCAAAAACCCGACCACGTGGCACAGTTCGGGGCCACATTCTTTGCCGAGTGCCACGTGGCTGGCACTCGGCAAAGGCACCTCTTTGCCGAGTGCCAGCCACGTGGCACTCGGCAAAGAACCGCCCACGTGGCACAGTTCGGGGCCACATGCTTTGCCGAGTGCCACGTGGCCGGCACTCGGCAAAGAGGCTCTTTGGCCAGTGCCCGAAATTTAGCACTCGGCAAAGCCACAGATTGATTTTACCGTAGTGAAGCCTTTGATCATCACTGTCTTGAGAACTGTTTAGCTATTTGGTGTGAGACTATGTAGTCCTGCCTTACATGCATGGTGCACCATCATATCATTCAGATAAGTGTGCGTGCACTGTGAATACTCCCTCCATTATCTTTTGTTGGGCGCGAGAGGCAAAATCCCGGATATCAAGATTAGTGGTTGTCTTCTTTTAACTCTGCTTGCATGCATCAGCATCGTTTCAATTTCTCTCCCCATGCAAGCATCACCATTGACTACATTAATTAATCACACGTTGGCCACTTGGTTTCCCTTTGCACAGTGGCGGAGTGTGACAAAAATTAAGGGGAGCCAAATTACAATTAATAAATTTATAGAAAAAGACAGTATTTGAGTCACTAGTAGAGAGATGATTTTTTCCTAGTGCATCCTTTTTTTACTGGCGGTTTTAGTTACCACGCGCCTGTAGAAATAAAATGGTAGACCTCAAGTTTAGAACTGCTTGTAGAAATGGACTTATTTCTATAGGCGGTTGTCTTAACAAACCGCTTATAGAAATTCATTTCTACAGGTGGTTCGTTAAGACAACCGTTTGTAGAAATACATGTTTTTTTAAAAAATTGATTTTTTCAAACTATCTCGGATGAGAAAACAACCAAAATAAAAGTTGTTCGCCTCAAAAAGTTATGAAACTTTGTAAATTACATCTTTTTAATTTGAAGTCATCTTATCAACGAAAAATATGTTTGAATGGTCTCAAATTTGAAATTCAAATTTTGTAAACGACCTCGGATGGAGAAATGGCCAATACAAAAGTTGTTCGTCTCAGAAAGTTATGAAACTTTGTAGTTGACAACTTTTTGATTTGAAATCGTTTAGAACCTCAAACAAGCAAATTACACTCGGGTTTGTATAATATGTGAAGAACCGAAAGGGTATATGAATATATGTGAGTGTGTGGTGCAGTGTAAGGAGGCTTCGCGCGAGGCCGAGGTCGTGGGTTCGAATCCCACCGGCCGAGTTAGCCACAAATTTTGCGTGAAAAATGCCGCAGACGGAGACGGGCGGGCGCTAGGCGGTGAGGTCCTAGCTGTAATTAAAATATTTTTTCCTATTTATTTTTGGTTTTTTTTCGAAAAGTTTTTTCACAGGCGGTTCGCTATGTCAACCACCTGTGGAAATGCCCATTTTCATAGGCGGTTCACAAGCAACCGTCTGTGCTGTGGTCCTATTTCTACTGGCCCCAGCGTAGGCGATTAAGAAAAACGCCTCTACAAATGGGTCTACAACCGCCTGTGCAGTATCATTCTGTACTAGTGAGTATCTCAAATCCACGACTAAGGCCTTGTTTAGATGTCAAGTGTGTGTTTTTTTCTCAACTGTAGCACTTTCATTGTTATTTGATAAACTTTGTCCAAATATGAACTATGTAGACTAAAAAGATTCGTCTCGACATGTAAATACTAAAAATACAATTATTTATTTATTTTACCAACATTTAATGCTCAATACATGCGTCCAAACATTGATGTGATGGTGATATGATGGAAAGAGTGAAAAAAAGTTGATAGTTTGTGGGTATCTAAACAAGGCCTTAAAAAACCTCGAGAGGACTAAATAATTCATCAATCCGTGGATATCATGTCATTTTTTAGTACAGTCGCATTGAGTAGTGTGCAGTGGCTGCCACTACTGTAGTCCCTGCCATAGTGATATGTAGTCCCGTTTGGTTAGCTAGAATTAAATTTATTTTAGGAATCATAATTTAGACACATTTTAGTTAAGCTAATATGATTATATATACATTATATTTATATATTATTGTTGCCTATATGAGATAGGTACTGATGTGTTGCATTTCTAACATGAGGGAATGAGATGAAGAGAATATTATAAATTGCAAAATAGAAATATAGTATGATGATCTCTAGAATCTATTTTCCTCTCTCAACCCATAAATTTAAGGTAGGCTTATACGTGGACTTAGAAAAATGGTGGAATATTAAATTTCAAGCCAAATAACATAATTTATTAAGTGAATTTCAACTGCTCAAAATGAAAGGATCCAAACGACGTCTAACGACGTCTTAAAGAAATGTTGCTCCTCCTCCTTCAGTACCAGTGTACCACTACTGCGCTGCTCCTTCAATACTACGATTGGGGGTGGGGTGGGGTGGGGGGGAACCTCCACTTGCCTCCTTCAGTACTCCTGGGGGGGGGGGGGGGGGGGGGGGGCTTGGTATGCGTGGACACGATTGGGTGCGCATCAAGTAAATTATGCATGGACACGATTGGGTGCGCATCAAGTAAATTCAGTGGCCGCTCTTCATCTCCTGCCTTCAACAGAACCACGCGCCCAATAAATCATCAAAAGCGAAAAATCGTTGGATGCCCTACAAATAATTAAGGAGAGAGTATATGCGTTGTACTCTATAATTCTAAAGAAAAAAGGCATCTTATATTTTTGTAATGTAATAATAATGTAGTATAAAATAAATAATTATTTGAAAACATGGGGTGGAAACTTGTGACTTTGTGAGTGAAATATACTCCCTCTGTCCACGAAAGAATCAATTCCTAGAATCCGTGTCAGTCAAACTTTTTAAACTTTAACTAACTTTATAGAAAAAAGAGTAATAACATCTATGGTATAAAATGGACATATTATGAAAATATACTTTATGGTATATCTAATGATACGAATTTGAGATCATCAATCTTGATAGTTTTTTCTATAAATTTGGTCAAAGTTTAAAAGTTTGACTTAGGACAACTCTAGAAATCTATTTATTCGTGGACGGAGGGAGTATAACATATATCCAATGAATTTGTTATCTCTTATCAGCTTTATGCCGGCCTAGGACACGACGAGACCATATCTCTTCCATTCAATTCGTCGGCAACGCATGGACACGATTGGGTGCGCATCAAGTAAATTCAGTGGCCGCTCTTCATCTCCTGCCTCGAACAGAACCGCGCGCCCAATAAATCATCAAAAGCGAAAAATCGTTGGATGCCCTACAAATAACTAGTTTAGTGCCCGTGCTAACGCCACGGTTTTATTTTAGGGATACATTTGAATACAATTCAATATTCGGAGGTTTGATATAGTTTAACTTTCAGATACAATTATAATGTCTTTGTTACAATCTATAAAACAATTATTGTATTGAATTGTACAAAATCACGTTGTTGCCTAGGGCATACGTTGTGTCATGTACAAAATTAAATCACTATTTGATAAGAATACTGAAACATATGTTATTATAAGTAAGTATTTAGCACTCTTTATTCTGTGGAACACATGAAAATCCACGTTTCCAAAAATATATACTGTCTTTGCTTGCATGATTGGCCAGTTTCATAGCGAGATTGAATTTTTTTTGCTACATTGTGTAATGTAGCTATACATGACATACTTGTATCATCACCCTTGAAACATGTATAGATTGTCGGAGCACTGTATTCTTACCTACCGAAGTTCCTGGTTGATTTGGTTGCTGGCAAAGTGTACTTGAAGTAGTTTTTCGCAGCGCACGGTAGTCACGTTGCTTTTTATTTCTCGCATCCCGCTCGTCATCGGTCTCTTGAGCCCTTATCCTCGCTTGGTACTCACGTTATTTCTTGTTCCTCTCTTCCCTCTTTCGTTGTTCTTGTGAAATCGCTATTTTGATATGGTGTCATTATACATGATTAAATTAACATTTGTTGTGGCAATCTGCGTATGACTATATATATACCTGTAGTTTGGATGTTCGTTACATCGCTGAGTGGTGTGCAACCGTCACTTGGTGTTCCTATTTTTGCTTCCCGAGTCTCCCGCTGTGCACAAGGGTTGACGAGTGTACCGCGTTCGCTAGCCGACGTGCGCCGTGTTCAAGAGGAGGTTGCGGTCGATGTCGGATTGGAGCAAAATTTAGTCATCTGGGTTGGAGTGAAACTGATGTTGAGCGCTGATTAAAAATACGATACAATGCGATATGAGTGAGAGAGCAATATTCTTGGAGGATGGTGAAGGATGTATGAGCTCCATCAGTTTGCGTGTGTGAAGGCGGCAGCCTCGTTGATCTCGGTGGACGGCGGCATGCTGTGTGCGTGCGTTGTGGCGGCAATCGTGCTTATCTCGGTGGACGGCGGCCCAGGCGCTGATCTCGGTGGACGGCGGCACGCTGCGTGCGTGCAGTGTGGCGTCAGTCGTGCTGATCTGCGTGCCCGACGGCCTGTCACGTATGTGCAGTTGGACGGCAGTACGCTGCGTGCGTGCAGTGGATGCGGCAGAGGTCGCGTGCCTTCGGTAGATGGTGTCACTGGCGTCCAGACGGAGGTCTTCCAGGCGGTCTTGTGGTAGCGGTCACGGGCCTGCTGTCGATGGTGGCACCGGCATCCAGGCAAAGATCTTCCAGGCGTTTGTTATTTTTTTGTTCTGTAATTCTTGGATGGTTGGACTTTCACGCATATTGTTTTTGCGATCGTTTTTTTTTTGCGATCGTTTTTTTCCTTCCCTAAATAATCCTTCCGTAAATAATTCTTCCGTAATTCTTGTTTTGTATTTTTTCCCGTAATTCTTGGATGGTGGGACTTTCAGGCATATTGTTTTCGCGATCGTTTTTTTTTGGCGATCGTTTTTTTCCTTCCCTAAATAATCCTTCCGTAAATAATTCTTCCGTAATTCTTGGTTTGGCGGAGATTTGAGTGAGAGATGAGAGATATACCATACATATAATCTCGTCCGTTAGATGTGAGTGAGTAAGGAGAGAGAAGGTTATGAATCTAATCTGGATGGTCGATTTTTACGGAGTTTGTTTCGTGGGTACAGTTTCGTGTGTGCATTTAGTAAGACCATCTCAGCGGGGGACGTTTTCTGGGTGGACTTAGAAAAGATATATGATGGTGCCTTAGTAGGGTAGATTAAGGACAGAGTATATACGTTGTACTCTCTCCATACTCATATTAGTTGACGTTTTAGAAAAGATTAGAATCAAACATTGGGAATATAAATCATCAATAACTATTAAGTTTCTAAGTTTACAAATATAAAAATTATATAAATAGATTTGTCTAGAAAAATACTTTCATAAAAGTATACATATATCACTTTTTTATAAATATTTTTATAAAAATAAAAGGTCAAAGTTGTGTTTTGAAGACCGTGTCGCTGTCCTAAACATCAACTAATATGGGTATGGAGGGAGTACTCTATAATTCTAAAGAAAAAAGACATCTTATATTTTTGTAATGTAATAATAATGTAGTATAAAATAATAATTATTTGAAAACATGGGGTGGAGACTTGTGACTTTGTGAGTGAAATATATAGCATATATCCAATGGATTTGTTATCTCTTATCAGCTTTATGCCGGCCTAGACACGACGAGACCATATCTCTTCCATTCAATTCGTCGGCAACGCATGATAATATAAACTTCGTGCCGCCGCCCTGCGGCCTTGTACGTAGCAGGGATGAGATGGACGGTGACAACTACTTGATGAAATACAGAGACGAGACCTCGTCCGGAACACGAGATTATAAACTGGATTGCTTTTTTCGGTGATTTCCAGTGAAAAGTCTCTGTCGCGAATTTGTGTCATCATCAACACAACAGTTGAAAAGAGAGAAAGAAAACAAACTAAAGAACACGTGGTATAGTACGCACTAGTACCAAGTCGATGCACAGCTAGTTGACGGTAGATAGATAGATCCCAACAAACAGCCGAATCCGAATCATCCTACGCACGTTCAGTGAGACACTGGCCGATCAGGTAATAAGGATCGCAGGAGTGTACCTATGCACGTCTAGAGGTGTGTCACATGTGCCGATCGCGATCACATGGCACATCTGCGCGCTGGGGAGCTGAGCACGGGCACACCGCACATGGCCATTCCTAACGTCCCGCTCCGCTCGTGCCTGCCCGCCTGGTACGGGTTTCGGTCTCGTGGACAATGTAGTGAGATTAACCAGCTCGGATTCGTGGATCTCGTGTCAGATCATCATCAGCTAGCAGAGACAGCAAATATTAGAAGAGATGATGTGGATCCAACCAAGAAGCACGTAGGCCTTGAGTAGTTCCACGCGTGACGATCGACCCACACTGGAATGTATCAATCAAAATATTCAATACAACTCAAGCTTAGTAAAAGTTTTAGCAGTAGCTAGCAAGTCCAAGTCCTTGTCGCATACAGTAGTAACAACGTGTGAAATAGAAACACTGAAATTGTGAGCTGTTGTCTCGTCGAGAGTTGAGAGACTAGCGCTCTGTTTAGCTACCACCCTAATTTATTTTCACTTATCCCATCGAATATTTGGACACATGCATAGAGTATTAAATATAGACTAATTATAAAACTAGTTTGTTAGTCGGAGTCTACTTCGCGAGACGGATCTATTGAGCTTAATTAGTCCATGATTTGATAATGTGGTGCTACCGTAACCGTGTTAATTGCAGATTAATTAGTCTTAATAATTTAGTCTCTTTAAGTATTGTATGGTGGTGTAATTAGTTGTATAATTAATCTAAACTAAATTAGTGTCACAGAATTTGATATGACATAAAAAAAAATTCACCCCGTATCTAAACACAGTCATATATATACATCATCAGCCTGAACTTGGACCCAACATGATAGCTAGAGGCATTAATTTTTTTTAGAGTTTAAGGGCAAAGCTCCGGCCTTTCAATAGATCAAAAGACCAAATACACTTACCGTTCATTACAGCACCAGGGAGCCATCTGCATCCAGCAGAGGTCCGAACCAGCAGAACAGATAGAAAGCTGAAAACTAAAGGCTGGAACAAAAAACCGATATTAACTACAGACCAACTAAAGGAACTACAATTGAGCAACAGTACAAGCAATAAGAGCCGTCCTCCTATCCCGCGAAACGCCGCTGCTGCCCGTCGCTCCCAAGCTGCGAGCGCCGCCGCCGTCTCTGTTGGTCCCCCTCTCTCCTCCCTTCGGCCTATGCCGGAGGCTGGAGAGAGTGGGGATCCATCATTTTTTAATACCCTTTTCAATAGATCGAGTTTTTAGGGTTTAACTCTCTCCATGCCAACTATTGTGGTATTGGAGATTTATTTTCTTCTTCTCCTCTTCGACGACGGTGAAGGGAAAGGATGAAATTGTCTTCTCCATGGCGGCTTCGTTGAAGATGAGGGCGACAACTTCGGCGTCAGCATCTTCATCAGCATGACGACATGGAGATTTTTGTTTCCGGATGGCGGCATCAAGGCGGAGATGATGTCGTCGTCATGAAATAATTTTCTCCGGTCTCTTCTCTGTTTTGTTGTGGTTAGATCTGGCCACAATGAAGGACTAGGGAGAATAAGTTTCAGATCAGTCTTCCTCACTCTTCGATGGCAGAAAGAAGAAGAAGGAAGACACGAGAAAAAAGAAGTTTCTCAACTCCACCTGCAGGAATGTTGACCGTCCGTTGGGCATCTATTGTCTGGCCTAAAACAATTGTTGTCGAGTATTTGTTTGTGCGGCCATCCATATGAAGCGTCAAATAGGTTTTGGATTTGAGAGTTTGAGTCATTCACAGTGTGGGTAGGAATATAGATGAAAATCAGTTTCTGAATATATGTTTTTCTAGAGTATTTGTAATATGACGATATACCCAGCTACTCCATATATTTTAATACAATTCTTCTATCGTTTAAAAAAGAAACTAAAGGAACTACAACACTCCCAGATCGTTGTTCAGCCAGACCCATCATGGTTGTTCCACTTCATCATGCGCTTTTGACGTATCATCATGCGCTTTTGACGTATCCACATCCACGAGCAGATCTGCAGCTGAGTCAGACCGAACACCACCTTGCAAAGAGGTCAGACAGAACTGGGAACGCCGGGCAGCCACAGCAGCATACGCGCTTGATCTTTCTTAAGGGTGTGTTTAGTTGGAAAATTTTGCAAAAAATTTTCCTGTAGCACTTTCGTTGTTATTTGACAAACTTTGTTCAAATATGGACTACCTAGACTCAAAAGATTCGTCTCGACATATACATACTAAAAGTACAATTAGTTATTTTTTACTTACATTTAATGCTCTATGCATGCGTCCAAACATTGATGTGATGGTTGATGTGGTAGAAAATTTTGCAAAATAGAGGGAAATAAACAGGGCCTTAAGACAATCTCCAGCTAGAGGCAGGGGCGGATCCACCAGTATGGCGAGCCCGGGCGGCCGCCATATCTCCCCGCCGGCAAGCCCCCATGGATCTGGTAGCCATGACCGACCTCTACAGTTGTTTCTCTTTCTGTTCGTTCTTTTGCGAGTAGACTTTGGAGAAAGACGAGCGTTGTGCGGATGGACGAGTGTTCGTTGGGTCTATTGGGTTGCGTCCATGTGATGTGAGACCCACGCATTCAGGGCCCACCGGCCTAGGTGGAAGGTGAAGAGCTATGTACTATCTAACGCTCCATGCTCGGCGGTTCTCCTTCGTGAACGCCTACAGGCGTCAGACATCTACCCATTAGTGACTAATCCTAAATGGCTGAATCTCTGATCGCTCCACCACGATTACAAACTGAAGAAAATTCATCAAATTGGCTACAGTGTTGGACGTTCACACTGGCTACTACTGGGTTAAGCAATGTGGCAGAAAAAACGGTCTAAATATAATTTTAAATAATCTATACAACATTTAGATAGACTAAAAATACACTTAACTGATATTGCTAACTATCGTGCAGTATTTAAATAGATTTAAAGAGATTAAATGGTTGTATATGTAATAATTTTCGCGCATGCTAACTTTTTTATAGAGTTTACTCGTAGTAGTCCGCCATAGGTCAATTTTAATCCTGCATCCGCCACTGGCTAGAGGCATTGTTTAACTGCAGCTCCGACGTTATCATCTTGGTACTCGGCCGGTAACTAGGACGTACAGTAGGTACGTACTAATAATTGGTGTCTGGGATTGTTACCTCGTACTGTAAAGACACAGGCAGCCAGGCAAACACGCAACATGCATGTGTATGACAGATGCCTGCATGATCCCCTCGGTCCGCAATTCCTCGTCGATCAGGACCCGTCACTGTCAGGGCCAGGTCGGACAGGTGACGCCTCCCCTGGGATGCACGCTGGGCTGCCGCGCGTTCCATCGGGGTCAAATGATTGCACGTAGAATCAGAACCTGATCAGCCAATGCGCGAGTAGGAGTATTCTCCGTCCAAGAAAAAAATCACTCCAGTGTTATTACAAGTAAAACAATTTTAAATTTTACTAACTTATAGAAAAAATATCGACATTGCCGTCCAACTGGCCAGAAATATATAATTGAAATTTTGGTCAAAATCTGGTAAAACTTTTCAAATTTTAACTATGGAGGCTGCGATATTTGGATGTCCAATGGCTAAGGGATACGGAGGTGAAACGGGACAAGAAGAGGTGGGTATAGTATATAGGATAGAATATACCTTCTCTCGATTTTAAATAACTGTTGATTTTTATAGATATATAATTTTTTATTTATATATAATAGACATAATATATATCTAATAAGTATATATAACAACAGTTATGTGCTCCCTCTGAACCTAAATATGTGTCGTTTACGATACGTTTGGCTCGATTCGTAGAAAATACGTGCAATATTTATATCTCTAAAAAATTATTAAAAAACTAGATTCAAAGATTTTTTTCTGATGATAATAATTGATAAATATTATTATATATATATATTTAATCAAAGTTATTTCTCGAAAAGCGAGAACGATAAATAATTAGGGACGGAGAGAGTATATAAGAAAGACAAAACGTCATATAGTTTAGGAGTGAGTTATCATCCCAATCCTTTTGTTTGACATGTGATGGATTTATGTTCGGGAAATGAATATCAAATAACCATAGTACTCTTATTGCAGAAGTCGAGACTCGAGAACACCAGATCAAGGCAACATAAGTATATGTAAAATTGCAACTTCATGCATGTTAATCATATCACACCATCAGAACACACCTTTGGTTACAAAGTACGGAGTAGTATGCAAAAATAAGACTCATATCCCGTATCCAAATATCTATACCATTTTTACCTATCCCTAAGGCATTCATTTCCTTGTCCCACATGCCACATCTCGGGTCCACGGATCCAAACACTAATCGATAGCTTTTGATATTACATCTATTCAGTTCCAACTTACTCTCTTAATTCAAAATTACAAGACGTTCTAGGTTTTCTAGATACTTTTACTGTGTATGAAAACAGTGTATATCTAATTACATAGCAAAAGCTATATATGGTAAAAAAAAACTAACAAGTTTTATAATCTGAAATGGAGTGAGTAGAAGTCACTCTTTTTTTTTTTTGTCCTAACACAACTTATCGAACAACTAGAAAATCAGGCCTGCGGTTGCTGTCATGGCTGCCGCCCACATGACCGGCGCTTGGCAAGGTGAGCCGGAGCGTCCCACGGGCCACGTGTCCCCTTCGTCCGGACTGGATCGCGCGCGGGCTCGTCGCCAGCGCGCTGGCAAACACGCCGGCCCGCAGGCTCCCGAGAGCGGGCGCGACCTACCGCGAACCGCCGAGACGAGCCGGGCGCGAGGCGGGACGATCTCGATCGACTGCACGTCTGCACAGGCACCCGCCGCATCGGCCTCATTTAAAGCGAGCGAGTGCGGCGTGCGCCCTCCATCCCATCCTCCTCTCTTCTCTTCTCCCCCTTTCCGCTTCTTCCCCACCTCTCTCGATTTGGACTGGATTGGAAGCTTCTCCAGTTGTCCACCGGGGCCGCGGCCAGGCCACGCACACACCCACCCACCCACCTGGTGCCTGCCGTGCGGGGCTCTCGGCCTCCGTCGTCCTCCAGCTCCAGGCTGCGCTGCGCACGAGGCGAAGAAGAACGGGCCCGAGCGAGCGCGTGGAGTTCCCCGATCGATCAGGAAGACCCATTCGGGAGAGGATCCCGATCGCGGAGACTTCCCCCCGGGCTGCTGATCCATGCTCGTGGCGGCCGGATCAGTTCGTCCGTCCAGCCAGGATTGCTAGGTACTCGCTCGACCTCGACCTGTCCTCGTCCTCCAATTTCCGGCCCCAGAGCCTCTGCGCAGTCACTCGCGTCGATCGGCTTTGCATTTTGTCTGCGGAGGACTGTGCTCTGTTTTGTGTAGCAGCAGGATCGCTAAGCGAACCATGTCTTTTTTTTTTCAAAATTTAGACGATGATGTAGAGCAGTTTTTTTTTTCTCATGAAAGACGATGTAGAGCAATTGATCTTCAGCCAGGACGACGGAATGATCTGACAGAGATGGGTATTCAACTAGGAACTAATGGATGACACGGCTCGAAAAAATTCAGTGAAAATCCCCGCCCTGAAATTTAATTTGAAGTGATGAACTAGTTGGGTTCTGAGAGCGGCAACATGTACCACCCGTCCCATTTCCATTTTCCGCGATTAGTTTGCCAGGTGCCGCCAGCAGGCAGATAGGCCGGCAAGTTGGATCCGACGTGCCTACAGCATACTGGCGGCAATCATGCACTGACATCGCCCAGTTGGCAACTGTATCGTCATTAAGGAAGTTAGCCATGGGACGTTAATGCGATAACAACTGGGTTGGTTGTGCTAATTTCCCTTCGCCTCATGGCGTTCATGTGATTTGATAGCGAAACGCGATGACGCCGAGGAGCAGACAGCTCGTGCACCTTCCACACCTTGCTGTAGCTCCGATCTGACTCGGAACACCCGAAGCTCGTAGAGAGATCATTGGAGATGGAAGATGCCGATCCTGCAGTGGGATCCGACCCGAGAGCTGTCGTCATCGAGCGCATGTAGTAGAGATTTCTCTCTTTTTTTAGCAAATAGCAAAAACTAGGATCTATCGGAGGTGCTCCTTTTCCTGCGGCAGCTCTCTTCTCTTGTCCTCTAGTCCACTTGTGGGAAGGAGGAGAAGATTAGCTGATTGATTACCGATTAGTATAGTATAGTTAGCCCCTTTCTGAGAAAGCAGACTAATTTATTTGCCGGAAAGCCAAGTGGGATGGGATCAGGGCATCAGGCTAAGAACCGATGATGAGCCGTGAGCGAAATGGCACTTGCAAAGTGGCGAGCGAGGGCTGCGAGAGGCTGCTGCCGCGCCATGTGGACTCGGATTTGTCCCGCGGGGCCGCGGGTGCGGGAATCCCTTGCCTTTTTACACGTGGTCATGGTCATCTCAGATAGGCCTGGAGAGTGGTTACGGAGTTGCGTTTCGATTCTTTTTTCCTTTTTATTACTTGGTGGATGAGATCGCCTGGAAGCAGTGCAATGATTCGTGTTCGGATAGGAATTTGTGGAATATCATGTAAATTACACGTAATCTGTGTAATTAGTTATTTTTTAAGTCTACGCTTAGTACTTTATGCATGTGTCTAAATATTAGATGCGATAGATAAAAAGTTTTTAAGATGAGAACTCGGGTGCCTCTAATCATCCGTTTGGAATGGAAAGGCATCCACACTGAACAATGGCCGCTGCCATGGCCCACCACTACAAGGTAGCGTGAACGCAGTTTGATCGGTTACGGCTCGGACGGCATGCAACGCACATCCCGTGCCGCAAAAGATTTCGCGATCAGGGACCTGCCGAGTTGCGGTATCTCCCGGCGCAAGAGCCCCCAAGGATGGTCACACAGCCCACATGAAAAATGAAAGCCTTAAAGTTTTGTAACTCTGTGGTTGCTCCACAATGATAGACGCACCACTAACCAAGCATCAGTTCTGTCCGTGAAGGCTGGATCTGAGACTGAAGTCATTCTGTTTTCTTTCTCACCATCTAGACTTCGACTTCTAGAGAGATCCTAAAAAATGTGATCGAAATCGAACGAGATGAAAAGTGACAACGAAACAAAGCTGGTAAACCGGGGGAGTATCGCCATGTGGAGCACGCGAAAGCTGACGTACTCTTCTCCTAGCCCAGAGACTGAAGTGTCCCGCCGTTTTGCGACCACAGGAAGCAAAATTCGGTCGCCTGCCGTGACAAGTGGCGCCGTGGCGGCACAGTGTAGGCCGGAACCCGTAGCCGACCCCGCATAGTGCGCTCTAAATGTCGCGTCGCTGAACCCGACCTCCCAGTCCCAGATCGACTCCCAGTTTCCCCGTTCTTCTATTCTGGCGTGTATCAAGGAAATAAGGAATAGGCAGTACGCCACAAGATTTTCACGCCGATCCAATCCAGCTGGTTTCTTGATTCCTACTCCACTAGGTAAGTTGACAGTTGCATTATGATTTAGATTACTAGTGCTAGAAGAAATATATACCAACATGATTGCGAATGTACAGTTCAGAAAAGGGCAATTTCAGAAGAGAATTACTCTGTATTACGATTCAATTTGATAGATCCAGCTCGACATGAATAGGCAGGGCCCCTTTTTTTCATGAATTTTAAGTAATTCACTACTACGTCGAGTAATCTGTGCTCACGCAATTGATAAGAATCCATTTCCCTTCTCTGTACACTACAATCTGTGTTCACTACAATTTCATTTCCATTTTGTCTCATAAAGTGCAGGCAGAAGCGCAGGAGGAGGCCGCGGCAGCGTCAGCGACGCCAGCACCCAAGCGGGCGCCAATAATGGATGCCACCCACCACTCGCCGCCTGCGCAGCTGGAGAGGCATGGCAGCTTCAACTACGACATCGAGAGCACGGACGACCCGTGGCACGGCGCGGGGGCGGGGCAGGACCGTTCGTCGGAGGCCCTGCTGCGGTACGACGACGACGGGCCCCGGGAGCCGCTGCTACGGAAGCGCACCATGAACACCACTTCCCAGATTGCCATCGTTGGCGCCAACGTCTGCCCCATCGAGAGCCTCGACTACGAGTACGCCCTCCACACAAACCGCCTCCTCTCTGTTTCCCCCTCGTGGCCCTGTTGGTTGATATTGTCAACTTCCCGAAAGCTTTCTGTTCTGATTCGGCGAAATTGTTTGATCTTTACTGTTTCCTCGTGGTGATTGCGACGACGGATCGTTGGGGTTTTCCCCCAAAAAAGAACGGGAAGAGGAAGATCCTGTTATTAGTTTATTGTTGTTTGGCATGGTTTACCAGAAAGCTAGGATCATGTGATGCTTTTGGAAGACGAAAAAGTTGTCCTGCTTGATTATTGTTCAACAAAGCGTCGTCATTTGTGCACCTTTTCTCCAGTGAAATTTGTAAATAGTTCATACACTAATACAGCAATACTGCATCGACAATGCCATGTTCTCATCTCATCGTTCGTGTACTTGCTGAATAGGGGTGGAAGGACGTTAATAATCAGTAGATTCAATGGAATTTTTTAATGGTCGGATGCCAGGATCTTCCTTTGTTGACATTACACACATAGTTTAATTGAACACTTATTATAAAGTATCAAATCTAGAATAAGAAAGAAACCGTAATTATTTGGGATCTGAACCATGCCATTGATCTGATGCAACACACATGAAGCAACGTGAAATCTTCACAAGCTTGCTATGTTATCTCCCAACTTACCATCAAATTTTACTTGCGTGCTTCAGAATTGCGGAAAATGACCTTTTCAAGCAAGATTGGCGATCAAGAAAGAAGAAGCAGATATTCCAGTATATTGTTCTGAAATGGTCCTTAGTTCTTCTTATTGGCTTGTGTACTGGACTTGTTGGCTTCTTCAATAACCTTGCAGTTGAAAACATTGCTGGGTTCAAACTGTTGCTTACAAGTGATCTAATGCTCAAGCATAGGTAAAGCTTCACTCAGATGCTTTTGCTATTTTACCAGACCATTTAGTTTGATTCTCCAACTGTTCAATATAACTTGCCATCGGTTAAGTAATAAGACACGGTGACTAACTTGCATAAGGTTTTACTGACTTACATCAATTGAATAATGTGAAGTGCCAATGGTTGTTGCTTCCAGTGCAGGTACTTCACAGCATTTCTGGCATATGGAGGTTGCAATCTAGTCTTGGCAGCTACTGCTGCAGCGATCTGCGCTTACATAGCACCTGCTGCTGCTGGGTCTGGTATCCCTGAAGTTAAAGCATACCTTAATGGAGTTGATGCTTATGCTATATTAGCTCCAAGTACACTGTTTGTGAAGGTAAAGTCTAATTCAGAATTAATACATAGCCGCATTGGACATCTGATATTTCTTTTTTACAAGGAAACCATGTTTGATTTCTTACTCTTTGAGTTTTTGTTCGTGATAGTTACTTTTTGTGCTACTTATCTGATTGAATTACTAAGATCTTTTCCATCATTTGCACGCCATGTTCTGACATGTCATTGATAATTGTTGTAGAAACCCCTAAACCTTTTTCCAGCTTACTAGGAAATCATAAATATGCATTGAGAGCCAAATTGTTGTTTAGGGACAGTTGTACTGTCTTGCTCACTATGTTTGATTTCATTCTCATTTCCTTTTAATAACCTGCTGCAAATTCACAAACGTGTCATTATTAGTGTTTCTTCGGATATGTGCTACCAAAGGGAATCTGATAGATTGTTACTTTGCCTAGTTTATCCATTTATGATGCTTACATGCTTAGGCATAACTTTTAAATTAGAACAGCTTATGTGTTTATGCCTGGTAACTTATTCATAATCATAGCAGCTTGTTTTGTGGATGACATGTAATGCTATCAGGACTCCTGGTTTTTTCTAATTGCCAGTTCGAGTTCAGCAATCTATTTCTTAAAATTTGCTTCTATTGTTCTGCAGATATTTGGTTCAATACTTGGAGTTTCAGCTGGATTTGTACTTGGAAAGGAAGGTCCCATGGTACATACAGGAGCATGCATTGCTAACTTACTTGGTCAAGGGGGCTCACGCAAGTACCATCTGACATGTAACTGGCTCAGATACTTTAAGAATGATCGAGATAGGCGGGATTTGATTACTTGTGGCTCTGCTGCTGGAGTTGCAGCAGCATTCCGTGCGCCTGTTGGTGGTGTGCTCTTTGCTCTTGAGGAAGCAGCATCATGGTAGGAACTATTTCCCTTGTCACAACTGCTAATTTATATTTAACAGGTGCTGCCATCTTGGCATATGCCTTTGGATTTGTAATAGCCTTGTTACCAATCTGAAAATGAAGACCTTCATCACAAATGTAGTAGCCATATCCCATAGGTATCTGAATTTCAAAATATCAATTCGAGTGATACTGTGATAGACTTTTGGATAAGAATCATAGTCTGATTGCTTCAGTATGTTGATAGGAGAATTTATCTATTTGCAACTGCATCAGATGGGAAACACTGACATTTTTATTCTGCTGCATTTTCTTTCCATTTGACTGAATGGGTCTCTACTTCATGTTTCAGGTGGCGAAGTGCTCTCCTGTGGAGAACATTCTTTACAACTGCTGTCGTTGCTGTTGTGTTGAGGGGCCTGATCGAGCTCTGTCGTAGTGGAAAATGTGGTCTCTTTGGTCAAGGAGGATTGATTATGTTTGATCTTAGCTCAACCATCCCGAGTTACAGTACCCAGGATATCATTGCAATTATTGTACTTGGAGTAATTGGTGGGGTCTTCGGGGGCCTGTTCAACTTTCTCTTGGATAGGATTCTCCGAGCCTATAGTTTTATCAATGAGTATGGATCCATCATGTGTATTTAGTTACTTACATAATTTTTCCTTCAAGATGCAATCTCATATACATTGTTGTCTTTGCCTGTCTGCCTGCAGGAAAGGTGCTCCGTACAAGATTCTTCTTACCATCACAATATCGATTATCACATCAGCGTGCTCCTATGGGCTACCTTGGCTTGCTCCATGCACTCCGTGCCCTGCTGATGCTGTGGAGGAATGCCCTACCATCGGCCGCTCTGGAAATTTTAAGAATTTTCAGTGCCCACCGGGCTATTACAATGGTCTTGCATCATTATTTTTCAACACAAATGATGATGCCATCCGCAATCTATTCAGCAGTGGCACCGAGAATGAGTTCCATATGTCCACTCTTTTCGTATTCTTCACTGCTATTTACTGCCTTGGCCTTGTGACATACGGTATTGCCGTTCCATCTGGTCTCTTTATCCCTGTTATACTTGCTGGGGCTACCTACGGGCGTATAGTTGGGACCCTTCTTGGCCCAATAACGGACCTTGATCCTGGACTATTCGCACTTCTTGGTGCGGCATCTTTCCTCGGTGGAACAATGAGGATGACTGTGTCAGTCTGTGTGATACTTCTGGAGCTCACCAATGACCTCCTTATGCTCCCGTTAGTCATGCTCGTTCTTCTGATATCAAAGACTATAGCTGACAACTTTAACAAAGGGGTTTATGATCAGATTGTAGTGATGAAAGGTTTGCCATTCCTGGAAGCTCATGCTGAACCATACATGAGGCACTTGGTTGCTGGCGATGTTGTGTCTGGGCCACTGATCTCCTTTTCAGGAGTCGAGAGAGTGGGGAATATCGTTCAGACATTGAGGATCACAGGACACAACGGATTTCCAGTGGTCGATGAGCCACCTCTATCAGAGGCTCCAGAACTCGTTGGGCTTGTGCTTAGGTCTCATCTGCTGGTCTTGCTGAAGGGCAAGGGCTTCATGAAAGAGAAGATGAAAACCAGTGGTAGCTTCGTGCTGCAAAGATTTGGCGCCTTCGATTTTGCCAAGCCTGGTTCAGGAAAAGGTCTGAAGATCGAGGACCTGGATTTCACTGATGAGGAAATGGATATGTACGTCGATCTCCATCCAATTACAAATACATCACCGTACACGGTGGTTGAGACCATGTCACTTGCAAAGGCCGCCGTCCTTTTCCGGGCATTGGGACTAAGACACCTGCTCGTTGTGCCAAAAACCCCAGGGGTGAGCTCTCATTCTCCGAATCTTCCTCAAGAGATCAAATATCGCGGTGCTGGCCATTCTTTTGACATGATATAAAGTTCATGTTGCATGCAATACAACCTTCATTTTTTATTGACAAACTCGATCTGATAGCTAATTTCTTTATTGTTCCACTGCAGAGACCTCCAATTGTTGGAATCCTGACGAGGCACGATTTCATGCCGGAGCATATTCATGGGCTGTTCCCAAATATACACAAGTCGCACTAATGGAGCACTCATATTCCGTCGCATTGTAGCTAGCTGTACCAAAACGAAGCTTCTCTTGTCCAATATTTTGCAATCAGCCATCTGGCCTTTTGTTTTCCATTTTATTTCTTCTGTGGAGTACTCCAAAACCATATAATCACTGAATAATATTGTATTTGTTGTAAAGAGCCGGTTCCCATGCAAAATAATCTGGCAGTGCACTCATGTAGTCATGTTTCTGCTTCTCGTGCGTGCTTCTCATCCTCCTACAGGAGAAGGAACATATTCTACCGTCTCATTTTGTTCTCTGGTAGCGCATATCAACGTGTTGATTTGCAACCTGCAAAAAGGACCATGTTGATTTGCAACCAAAAATATTATGCTTTCGTGCAGAAGAGAGATGTCTAAATTCCCAAACCTTTATTGTCATGTTTGCTGCGGAAAAAGAACCTTATCTGTCACGAAAATGCCGTTGCTTCCGGAGCAAGCGGATCGGCTGTCCACATGCTGGCGAGGGACATCGTATTTGTAGCTATCACATGCCCATGATCTCTCAGGATCCCTGGAAATTCGCCAGGATCCTTCTACAGCGACGCCGGTGGCATCTACCAATCCAACCACCATAACATCGCCGGGCCCGCATGGCAGTTGGCAGTAGCCCAAGCAAAGGAGCAGCCATAAGACACGAACCGAAAACTGGAAAGGGAGCGAACAGTGACAGCGGAGGAGACACCATGATGCTGCCGCTGTATATTCCGGCATGTGGTGTCTCACATGCCAAAAAGGCCTGGGTTTTTTTTGTTGAGGAACCCATCATTCTCAGTGGACCATACCCTTGTGTTTCTCTTGCCTTTTTTTCCCTCCTCCTCTCCGCGGAATTACTGCAATGCCGATTGCAAAAGAGCAACTATAATGACAAACTTATACCTGGGCATGAGGCCCGAGCCCGTGAGCCCGGCCCGAAGCCCGCCAATTTGGCCCGGCCCGAGCACGGCTCGGCACGGTGGTCAGCGGGCCCAGGCCGGCCCGGCCCGTCCATAGGGCCGTGCCTGGGCCTGACCCTCGGCACGGCCCGACATATATACATAAATAAATATAAATATAAATACATATATAAATATATAAAAATAAACATAAATACATATATAACTATATATAAATATATATATAAGTAAATATAAATATATATAAATACATATTTATAAATATAAAAACATATTTATAAATATAAAAACATATATATCCTATTTTCACTAACGAGCCTGGTGGGCCCGGCGGGCCTAGCGGGCCTTCGGGCCGGCCCGTCCTACGACCGGGCCCGGGCCTGGGCCGGAGGTTAGGCCCGTGGGCCTGCTAGGCACGGCCCGCAGGGCATGCGGGCCTTATAGGCCCGACCCTCATCGGCCCGGCACGGCCCGTAGTCGGGCCGGGCCGGCGCGGCACGGCCCGTAGTCGGGCCGGGCCGGCGCGGCACGGCGTGTTGCCCAGGTATAGACAAACTCTTTCATCACTGTATAATAGTTTTAATTATCAAGTTAGATTCTGTGTTTGTAGAGACTTTTGAGCTTTGGTTCGGTCTGTGGTTCTGTTCCCTGCACCATTGGTCTGGGGGATGGCTGGTTCACTTGCAGAGTAACAGCCCATGTGCTGCAGCCTTGGGTCTTGGCCAAATAAATCAATAGTAAATTACTTGAATAATGAAGGGTTAGGCTGTAGTAGTAATTTAGTTGTAGCAGTTTCATTCATGTATTATTAGCCGTTGCCCTAGCGTGATCTTGGATCCCCCTGTGATATGCGAAACAGAACTAGGTCATCATCGTCTTGAGAGTGTCCGGTGAGCATATACTACTAGCAGCTACTTTTGACTACCTTGCCACATGGCCCACATGTGCTGTGTACTCGCTCTTTTTCTTCTAGAACTAGTGCATATTTTGTTTTCCAAAGAATCAAACTTAAAAGACAAAATGTGTTGTTGAACATGTCAATTGATGTATCTTTATTGACGGACACTCAGTTTCTTGCCTTTTGTTAGGAGACACTCTGGTTTCACGTAATTTGACCACTGAACACCGAGCAACAATTTTAGCTGTTTGTGGAAAGATAAACTTTCGTTTTGGACATCGGGTACCCTTGAGCCAGAATTGCATCTGTTCCAACCTGGTCTGGTTGGACCCGGTTATAACGGTCGGCCTGGACCCATCGGTTAGGTTATGGTTACTTGCGCGCCACTTTCCCCAATCCTGCCGCCGCCACCGCCCACTCTCAATCCCGCAGACACCGACTCGACTCCAGTGCTCGGTGCGCCGCAATCCACTCTAGTGCCCGCCGCCGCCGACACCTCGAGCCTCAGTTGTCATCAAACGCAAGTTTCTGTTTCCAAAAACAGCTGAAATTGGGGCCCAGTGTCCAAAAACACCAAATTACCCGAAACATGTTCAACAACAAATTTTGTCAACTTAAAATATTATCAATATTTGTATCTCCTAATATATTTATAATGAAATATACTCTATTTAGGGTTTTCGGTTTACTCTTTATTATCGGTTGCGACCAAGAAAAGTAAATGAGTCGATTTTATGGTGCTCAAATTTCCCAAAAAAAAAAAGCGACGACATATCTTGGAAGGCGAAGGTGGAAGCTTTCCCCTATACGTTAGATGCTAACTTATGCATTTTGGTTGACACACATTCTATTCAACAACTAAATACTGGATATTTCTAAGAGAAAACCACAACTTCACTCCCCTCTAAAAACATAGAAATTCCTGAATTTCAGGTTGGCTAAAATTAAGATCCTTCACTCGGTTATAAATATTAGTATAATTTTGTATATATTTGATCAAGCTTTAAAAATCCGACTGCTATGATTATTTTAAGATGTGTGATTATTTTAACATAAGCAGAGTTTTGCAGTTACTCTAGTCAAAGCAAATATTTTTGTGGATCATATATATTCGAGGAGGCACCACTGCTTTCCTCGCCTTCCATGAAAGGGCAAACAAGAAAGCAAAAGATCCTTGCACTTTCTTTGTCTAAGCAAAAGACAAAAATATCCAAACATATACTTGGATATCACGTTAATGGTACCTGATCGATTATCTCGATGTCAATGGTACACTAATTTACATCACGTTGGCCAATTTTCAAGCATGTGAGCTATGGATCTAGGTGGGGTTAGCTCAGTAGCTATATAAACCTAGTACACCAAATAGTCTTAGCATGATGCAGTCAAAAACAAGTGCTTGATTGTTTCACTTGGGAAGTGTTCTCCAGAATATTCCAAGCTACTTGATCGATTGTCTCGATGTCAATGGTACACTAATTTACATCACGTTGACCAATTTTCAAGCATGTGAGCTATGGATTTAGGTGGGGTTAGCCCAGTAGCTATATAAACAATACACCAAATAGTATTAGCATGATGCAGTCAAAAACAAGTGCTTGATTGTTTCACTACCACAGAAACAACACTAGTTAAAATGACACCCTTCCGAAGGTATCAAAAAAATGTTAATCTTTAGAGGTAGCTTCAACTTTCATATTAGTTTATTAATAAAAGGCGCTCCCAAATTATTAATAGATACAAATACATAGAGCATACTGAAAAAATGACTGTGTTTATGTAGATCGCGGATAAAAATCTCTTTCATTAGAAAGTTGAATATGCCCAATTTAGCTACTAGGTTATTCCAAGCTATCAATTTATCCCTAACAAGTGCTCTTCAAAAAGATACATTAAGTGCCTCCTAGTTCATAACAGTTGCCAGTGTATAGTGCGAATAATTGACAGGTTTTTTAAGGGTATTTTTATTGCAAGATAGGTCTCAGGCAAGGAGATCCTTTCTCACTTTAGCCCTGTTTGGATCCAAGGGCTAGAGCTAGTTTGAGATATTTGGAGCTCAACTAACCCTAAAGTATCCAAACAAGAGGGTTAGTTTAAGAGGGTTAGTTTGAGCTATTTGCATCTAGCCCACTCTAAAAAACTATCCCCACCAAGAGGTGATTATTTGAGCTACTTTTGGTTGGGACCACTACAAAAGTGATGTTTCTCTCTACCTCTACCCCACCAAATGATTGCAAAAATATATTTATTGTCAATCTAACTCTTGTATCCAAACACCTCTTTGACTAAAGTTAATTTAGGGCTACTTATAAGCTATAAAATAACTCTAACCTCTAGCACAGCTAGAGGATCCAAACAGGGCCCTTGAAAATAATTCTCCTACTATCTTTGTGTGGAGAAATATACCCTACTCTGACACACTCTCCTATGGGCTCCTATGGGCCTGGACTCTTCATGATTGACTTTGGAAGCTAAAGATCCTCAATGGTTTAAGAAAAATCCATGTGTCGTCCCAAAATCAAGTTTGCGAACCATCTCCTATTTTGAAAGTTCCACAAGCTAGAAAATTTGTCCTGACTTTCAAAAGGCCTTCCCAAAATTGTGAATCACAAGGTCAATTTGAACCTATGATAAACATTTTAAACAAAGATATTTATTCCTGAGCAAGGATTGTTAGGTCCCCTCCGATTTAGTAGTTTAAAAAGCCACTTTTTGAGATGACATTTATTTTGTATACCAAAGTTTGTTATATCTAGATGACCTTGACCTTTGGGTGACACAATATGTCCTATTTAGCTAGGCGATATTTTCTATTATCATCATTACCCTGCTAAAAGAATCTAGATTGATATAAATCTATTTTTAATCTGGTTGGCATTTCAAAAAAGACATCACAAAAATTGACAAGTTGTTGAGAACCGAGTTTAATAAAACCAATCTACCTCATAGGACTGATGTTTAGCTTTCTAGGTACTTGTTTTATGTTTGAACCTTTCCTCAATAACTCTCTAATCTACATTATGGAGTTTGGAGAAGTGCATAGGTATGCCTAAATACCTAAAAGAGTATGACTCTACTTTGCAACAAAATGTTTAGTATGTTCATGCTCAATTTTTTCTTTTCCAAAACAAAAGGTTTCGCTTTTGTGAGGATTAATATTTAGACCTAATAGTTGTTTAAAGACACAAAACAACAATTTTATATTTTTTCCTTGCTCCATATCATGGTTCAAAAAGAGGATAATGTCATCTGCATATTGCAAGATGGACAATCCATCATCTGCGAGATGAGGAATGGCCCCTTCGATTTGATCGTTGTTTTTGGCTATCTTAATATCTGCCAAAATGTTAAAAAAAATAGGTGACATAGGATCTTCTTGCCCAAGACATTTTTTTGTTTGGAAGTAGTGTCCAATGTCATCATTAATTTTGATGTCCACACTTCCCCTGAGACGAACCTGTCAGCCCACTTACACCATTGTTGATAGAACCATTTCATTCTAATAGTTTGTTGGAGGAAATCTCATTTCACCTCATCATAGGCCTTTTTACAGTCAAATTTGAGGATGTCAATTTATAATTTGTTGGTTTGCATTTCATGGGGATAAGTGCCTTCCATCGTATTTTGCCATGACATAAAAGCCATTTGGGAGGGTCATATTACTTTGGTAGCTACTTCCGTAAGCCTATTGTAGTTATCTAACAGTCTGGGCTATGATAAAACATTGTTATAAACTTTCCATATCTTTCAATTAAGGGACTATTTGGATCATTTCATTTGGAGCCTTGTAGGAATTGAAATGTACTTAATAAACTAGATTAGTTGGTTAGGAATAATATGTCATTCCATCATTTCTTTAAAAAATTCCATCATTTGGTTCTGCAGTTCACCATTGTCGGTGGTACAAAAAAAGGGTACCCCCAATCAACGCAAACACCCGAACGCTCTATCTCCGTCTTGCCCGAGCCCTCCCAGCCAGGCCTCGGGCGAACGCTCTATCTCCGTCTCGCCCGAGCCCTCCCAGCCAGGCCTCGGGCGAACGCTCTATCTCCGCCTCGCCCGAGCCCTCCGAGCAAGGCCTCGGGCGAGCACGATCGCTCTCCGTCTCGCCCGAGCCCTCCAGACCTCGGCGACCGCGCCCCTACACCTCGAGCCTTAACGCACGGGCCTCGAGCTGTACAGATAGCCGTACCAGCCCATACCACGCATTTAATGCCTTCACCTACTCCGGTCATGTCCACTAGTGCACTGCATGTGCCACAGTAACTCGGTGTAAAGGTCAAGTCTCGTTTTCACCACAAGCATGGGCAAAAGGGCACCAGTACAGCACTGTTCGGCCAAGCCATGCACTGTAACCCCTCGAGGCCGGCTACGCGCCCTTCGAGCCATGCACTGTAACCCCTCGAGGCCGGCTACGCGCCCTTCGAGCCATGCACTGTAACCCCTCGAGGCCGGCTACGCGCCCTTCGAGCCATGCACTGTAACCCCTCGAGGCCGGCTACGCGCCCTTCGAGCCCTGCACTGTAACACCTCGAGGCCGGCTCCGCGCCCCTTGAGCCCCCGTGGCACCACCTCGAGGCCGGCTCCGCGCCCTTCGAGCCCTAACTACTTTCATGCTATTGGAGGACAGGTACCCCAAGACCCGGAGGGACCCCGCCGCGTCCTGTACACTCCAGGATGGGTGCTGTACGGCTCCCACCTTTGCCGCGCCACCACGTCCGCGCCCAGGATGGAAGCCACGACCCAAGGACGCCTCAACAGCAACGATCACATCGGCTCCAGTGGCCCCGACAAGACAGGGTTCCTACCCTTCTCCGTATGGGGCACCGTACGCCCCGACACCTGTAATACCCTTATGTAACCCTGGCCTCCCCTTGCTCTATAAAAGGGGACACCAGGGCCCTCATTCAAGAGGACGGATAGAACTTCGACGGACACAACACACGAGTCCACACACATACACGAGTCCGGACTCCGGTCCACGCTCACTGAGCTTGTATTCGCCCCTGTACAAGCACTTAGGTGCAAGTAATACAAGAACATCCCCCCGCTGGACGTAGGGCCTTCTTTGCCCGAACCAGGATAAATCCTTGTGACCTCTTGCATCACCATCCAGGAAGAGAAGCACGCGATCATATTACTCGTTGGTGTGATACCCCGGGTACGAAACACCGACAGTTGGCGCGCCAGGTAGGGGCCTTCGCGTGTCCGAGCCGATTTCTCGTTGATTCCTGGATGGCTTCATCCCCTCTTCCGTTCTCGGCTGGTGACGTCGTCTGGTTCGGGAGCCTCGAGTTCCTGGCCACAGGCAACGGCAACGAGCTGACTCTGCTCTCCACGGAGGGCCCGAGCGGAGGGCGTGCCACGCCACCCCCGCGCGGGGGGCGTGACGCGTCGCCCGCACCACCACACGTCGCCACATTGCGAGCGGCGCCGTCGTCACCGTCGTCGCCGGGCACAGGCGGTGCCCGCGGCAAACACCCACGCCCCCGTAGCCGGTGCAGGGTCCCCGAGGGGAAACCAGCCCGGCGCGCGGTCGGAGACCTCCAGGGCGCGCCCGCGCCCGCCTAGCGACTTCGCATTCATCATGCGTACGGACCAGGAACCAGGCCAGAGGCCTCCGAGCCGTGCGCCGTCGACGCCACTCAGCCTCCTCCCGCACGGGTCACGCCGCGCTCGACGCCAGCGGTTCCCGGTCGGCCTCGACAACTCTGCGGCTGTGTACGCCCACCGTCTCGACGAGCGCCATCAGGACCGGACGGTGGCGGACCGGGAGCAGCGTTCGGGCGCGCTGCTGCAGGCCATGGCCAACCTGGAGATCGTCCACACCGCGTGCGTCGACCGCGACTTCTCGCGAGCCTTCGAGCCACCTCGGCGAGCCACCGTCGGAGAATGGTACCGCGAGCTGCGGTCCCAGCATCGGCCAAGGCGGCGTGCCGTCAACAGCTCCGACTCCGACGAATACGACTACCACGACCCCGACCTCTGCGATCCCACCAGGGAGTGCTTCCAACTCGAGGGAGTCGTATGCGATACCGAGGACGAAGGCGACGACGACAGGCCGGCGCTCAACCTAGAGGGACCTAGCGACGTGGCCGCGGCAGGCGGATCACGCTTTCAGGGAAGGGACGAACCTCCAGCACCGGCTGTACCGCCTCAGCACGACGACGGCCGGGCGGCGCAACTCGCACAAGTACAAGAGGCAATCACCAAAGCCGAGGAAGAACGGCGACACCTGCTGCAGCTCCGGCAAACCCTGATGCAGGAACCACCCCAGCCCCGAGGAGCCGGAGCTCGAGGCCGGGCTCGAGAGGTCCACCGGCGGATCCTCGAGGACGGGGCACCAGCACGCCCTGAGGTATGTTTCCCGCGAGCCGGGCAGAACGTGGTGGCGGCGGCTATGATGCTCCGTGACCTGCCTGCCGTCTCGAACCCCGACGCCAGGCGCATGCTCGGAGAAATGAAAAACCTCCTCGAGACAGCCGCGGTACAGCAGGTCGAGAGCTCGGTGTCACGCCGACGCGGAGCAGCCTCGGGGAGACCGGCGGACACGCCCCGCGACGCTCGCGAGGCATCCGTCCACCAGCCGGACGCCTCTCGAGCTAGGCCAGTCCGCGAACGGATCGTCGACAACCGGCCACCTCGAGACCCCAACGACGCCCGCAACGACATCAACCGACGGCGCAAGGACAAGGGGGCCCAAGAGCGTGGCTATAGCGCCCATCGAGGGGGGCGCTACGACAGCGACGAGGACCGGCAGGTCCTCGAGCCCCCGGGCCCGTGAGTCTTCAGCCGGGCCATCCGCAGCTCAACCCTCCCCGACCGCTTCCGACCGCTGACCAACATCGTGAAGTATGACGGGGAGGTCGAGCCCAAGCTCTGGCTCTCGGACTTCCGCCTTGGCTGCCAACTGGGCGGAGCGAAGAACGACGACCGCGTGATCATACGTCAACTCCCACTTTACCTCTCGGACACCGCCCGCCGGTGGCTCGAGGGGCTCCCGCCGGATCGGATCCATGACTGGGCCGACCTAGTTAGGTTCTTCGACGGGAATTTCAAGGGGACCTGCGTGCGTCCAGGCAACCCCTGGGACCTACGGCGTTGCAGGCAGGCGGCGGACGAGCCCCTCCGCGGCTTTGCTCGACGGTTCTCGAAGCAGCGTCTCGAGCTCCCCCACGTGCCTGATGAGGACGTCATCTCAGCGTTCCTCGCGGGCAGGACATGCCAAGAGCTTGTTCATGAGCTAGGACGCTACCGTCCCGGGACGGTCGAGGACCTGATGGATCGCGTCACCAGCTTTGCTTTGGGCGACGAAGCAGTAGGGGCCTTCTTTGGCCGTTCCACGGACAAAGGCAAGGCGGTGATCGCGCCGGAGGGCTCCAACAAGGGCAACGACGCCAAGAACGACAACAATGACGGCGACAAAAGGAAGAAAAACAAACGCAAGGGCCAGAAGGCGAAGCATGGCGCCGATGACGACGACGACAAAGAGGTGCTCGCGGGCGCCCTCGAGCCTAAGAAGCCCCGAGGCCCCCCTGACGGGGCTGTCTTCGACCAGATGCTCGAGGATCCCTGCACCTACCACAGGGGCCCCGTAAACCACAAGTTGAAAGACTGCCGACTGTTGAAGGGCTACTACTCCAAGCTCGGCGATAAGAGGGAAGACGCGCCTAAGGGAAAGGATACCGATCGACGCAGCGGCAGGAACGCAGATGGCGACTTCCCCCCGGTGCGCGACTGCTACATGATCTACGGGGGGCCGACCGTCGGGCTCTCAGCTCGAGAAAGAAAGAAGGAGCGCCGGGAAATCTTTTCGCTTGGCCACGACGCCCCCCGGTATCTTGACTGGTACGATGCGCCAATCACGTTCGACCGTGACGACCATCCGGACCGTGTCATAAACCCGGGGGCTTACCCCCTCGTCGTCGACCCCATCATAGTCGACGTTCGGTTCTCCAAGGTGTTGATGGATGGGGGCTCGAGCCTCAACATCATATACCTCGAGACCCTCGACCTCCTGGGGATTTCAGAGGCACAGCTTCGACCCAGCGTCGGGGGGTTCCACGGAGTAGTACCAGGAAAGAAGGCCCACCCCCTCGGGCGCATCGACCTGCCGGTTTGCTTCGGCACGCCGGCAAACTTCCGTCAGGAAACGCTCACCTTCGAGGTGGTCGGCTTCCAAGGGACCTACCACGCCATCATCGGCCGGCCAGGCTACGCCAAGTTCATGGCGATTCCTAACTACACGTACCTGAAGCTCAAGATGCCGGGGCCAAAAGGGGTCATCACCATTGACACCTCCTACGAGCACGCATACCACTGCGACGTGGAGTGCGTCGAGCGGGGGGAGGCCAACGTCCACCTCGACTCGCTCGAGGCCTTGGCAGCTCTGGCCACCGAGGGGGCCCCAGAAGCAAAGCGTCACGCCGGCACCTTCGAGCCGGCTGAGCACACCAAGCAAATACCCGTCGACCCGACCTCGGCCAATGGCAAGACGCTGACCATCAGTACCAGCCTCGAGCCCAAATAGGAAGCAGTGCTCGTCGACTTTCTCCGCGCGAACATCGACATGTTTGCATGGAACCCCTCGGACATGCCGGGCATACCGAGGGAAGTCGCCGAGCACGCCTTGGAGATCCAGGCCGGGTCCAGACCGGTGAAGCAACGCCTGCGCCGCTTCGACGAGGAAAAGCGCAGGATCACCGGCGAGGAGGTGCACAAGCTTTTGGCGGCCGGATTCGTCAAGGAGGTATTTCACCCAGAGTGGCTAGCTAACCCTGTACTAGTTAGGAAAAAGAATGAAAAAATGCGGATGTGTGTAGATTACACTGGTCTGAATAAAGCATGTCCAAAAGTTCCATTTCCTTTACCTAGAATTGACCAGATCGTCGATTCCACTGCTGGGTGCGAAGTGCTTTCGTTCCTTGATGCGTATTCCGACTACCACCAAATTAGGATGAGAAAATCCGATGAACTCGCAACCTCTTTTATCACGCCATTTGGTATGTATTGCTATGTTACGATGCCCTTCGGCCTGCGAAACGCCGGGGCAACGTACCAGCGATGTATGCAACACATCTTTGGTGAGCACATAGGCAAGACCGTCGAGGCCTACGTCGATGACATCGTGGTTAAAACTAAAAAAGTCGGGAACCTCATCAGCGACCTCGAGACCACGTTCGAGTGCCTCCGGGCCAAGAATGTGAAGCTCAACCCCGAGAAGTGTGTCTTTGGTGTGCCTCGAGGCATGCTACTTGGCTACATCGTCTCACAACGGGGGATCGAGGCAAACCCTGAAAAAATCTCAGCAGTCACGAGGATGGGCCCGATTCGTGACCTCAAGGGTGTGCAGAAAGTGACAGGCTGCCTAGCCGCTCTCAGCAGATTCATCTCGTGGCTGGGGGAAAAAGCACTACCCCTCTACCGCCTGCTAAAAAAGACGGAACACTTTGCGTGGACCGCCGAAGCCGAGGAGGCCTTAACCAAGTCGAAGGGGTTGCTGACTTCTGCACCAATTCTCGTGCCCCCGCGACCAGCCGAAGGTGGCGACTCCCCCGAGCCCCTCCTCCTCTATGTGGCCGCAACCACTCAGGTGGTTAGCGCGGTCATAGCCATCGAGAGGCACGAGGAGGGTCATGCATTGCCGGTCCAACGACCGGTATACTTCACCAGTGAGGTACTCTCCGAGGCCAAGGTCCGGTATCCGCACATCCAGAAGCTGCTCTACGGCATCATCGTCACAAGGCGCAAGCTCCAGCACTACTTCCTCGCTCATCCCGTGACGGTGGTGTCGTCCTTCCCCCTCGGAGAGATCGTCAACAATCGGGAGGCCACGGGGCGCATCGCCAAGTGGTTCGCCGAACTAATGGGGGAGACCATCACCTATGCCCCGCGAAAGGCCATCAAGTCGCAAGCGTTGGCGGACTTCGTTGTTGAATGGACCGACACTCAGCTCCCGCCGGCACAGATTCAAGCCGAGCTCTGGACCATGTACTTCGATGGATCCCTCACGAAGACGGGGGCAGGCGCAGGCCTGCTCTTCATCTCACCCCTCGGAGTACACATGCGCTACCTGCTACGCTTGCACTTCCCCGCCTCCAACAACGTCGCCGAGTACGAGGCCCTCGTCAATGGGCTGCGCATCGCCCTCGAGCTCGGGGTCCGACGCCTCGACGCCCGAGGAGACTCGCAGCTCGTCATCAACCAGGTTATGAAGGCTTCAAGCTGCATCGATCCCAAGATGGAGGCATACTGCGGGGAGGTGCGCAAGCTGGAAGACAAGTTTTACGGCCTTGAGCTCAACCACATAGCTCGAAAGTACAACGAGGCCGCAGACGAGCTGGCAAAGTTGGCGTCCACGCGCGGCACGGTACCGCCAGACGTCTTCTCGAGGGACGTCTTCGAGCCATCCATCGAAATCGACCCGGGGGCTGGCCCCTCGACGCCACCCCTCGAGCAAGACACGAGGGCTCGACTCTCAACGCCACCCCTCGAGAAGGACCCCTCGACGTCCGCGGAGGCGATGCAAGTCGACGCACACGCCTCTTCTTCATCACGGCCCCTCGACTGGCGGACGCCCTACCTCGACTACCTGACGCAAGGCGAGCTACCAGAAGACAAGACGGAGGCCCGACGCGTCGCTCGGAGGGCCAAGACCTACGTCATCTACGGCGACGAACGGGAGCTATACCGACGAAGTCCGACTGGGATCCTTCAACGCTGCATCCCACTCGAGGAAGGGCGCAAGCTCCTCGACGATATGCACTCGGGGGCTTGCGGCCACCACGCAGCGCCGAGGGCCCTGGTTGGGAACGCCTTCCGTCAAGGCTTCTATTGGCCGACAGCCATTGGGGACGCCAAGCGTTTGGTCCAAGCGTGCCATGGGTGTCAATTCTACGCCAAGCAAACGCACCAGCCCGCACACGCCCTACAGATGATCCCCATCACTTGGCCATTTGCCGTTTGGGGGCTCAACCTTGTGGGTCCCCTCAAAAGGACAAGTGGAGGGTACACACACATGCTCGTGGCCATCGACAAGTTCACCAAGTGGATCGAGGCTAAGCCGATAGGAGACCCCACCTCCGAGAGGGCTGTCGAGTTCGTCGCCAACATCATGTACCGGTTCGGGGTGCCTAATGTCATCATCACCGACAATGGCACCCAATTCACGGGCAAAAAGTTCACCAACTTCTGCGATGACAACAACATTCGCGTAACCTGGGCCTCGGTCGCATACCCTCAATGCAACGGGCAGGTCGAGCGCGCCAACGGCATGATACTCCATGGGCTGAAGCCGAGGCTGTTCAAGACCCTCAAGAATTTCGAAAAAGGGTGGGCTACAGAACTCCCCTCGGTGCTGTGGGGCCTCAGGACTACGCCGAGTCGAGCCACCGGGTTCACTCCGTTTTTCCTAACCTACGGCGCCGAGGCCGTCTTACCTACGGACCTCGAGTACGGCTCACCTCGACTTCGAGCCTACAACGAGCAAACCAGCGACGAAAGGCTCGCCAACGCCAAGGACCAGCTCGAGGAGGCCCGAGACGTGGCGCTCATCAACTCTGCACGCTACCAGCAAACACTTCGATGCTACCACGACAAGCACGTGCACAAAAGGGACCTGGCGGTGGGGGACCTCGTGCTTCGACGGCTGCAAGATAATCGAGGGCGCCATAAGCTCACCCCTCCGTGGGAAGGCCCATACACCGTGGCCGAAGTACTCAAGCCAGGAACATACAAGCTCTACGACGACCAAGGCAGGATCCTGGCAAACGCGTGGAACATATCTCAGCTACGTCGCTTCTACCCTTAAAGGCCTCGAGGCCTTGTTCATTTTATCACTTTATACAAACATGTCAAAATGAATGAACAAACTCGTGCATTGTCGTTCATGTTGCTTCGCATCTTAAGGTAGCCTCGACCCTGCTTTGCTCAGGGTCAAGCCTCCCTCGGGGGCTGACGGGGGGGCCTCACCCCCCCAGACTCCGGAAAAAATGCGCGTTTTCTTTTCAAAAATTTTGACCCTCGTCTCGACTCGTGCCTCGAGTGAACTAGCGACGTCTAAATCCTAAAGTACCTCGAGCCTCCAAGGTCGGGGGGCGTCGACGTAGACGGCCACCTACGCCCCCGGGCTATGGTGCCCTACCTACGCCTCCCCTCGAGGGGCTCGCGACGTGTCGAAGGAACACAGACTAAGTTAGCAGAAACTCGAGCTTGCGACAAAGAGAAGTGGTCAAACGCATTTGAAAGGAAAACAACCCCTTTAAACAAACAAGTCATATATACATACGGGTATCGTCGGACCCTCATTCATGCCATAAATTCTTACAGGGGCCCCGACGCCCAAATTTGGCGCGCAGGCCCTAGTCTTCGTCGGTGCGGTACTCCTCCCCGAGGTCCTCCACGGCGGGCTCAACCTCGACGCCCGAGCTCGAAGGAGGAGGGCTCCCGACACCGCTGCTGGCGTCAGGAGGTAGCACGTCCTCCTCGAAAATTTTGGCGAGCGATGTACCCGGCCTCTCCATCTTCTCCAAAATTTTGTCAACACGGCGGTTGTTCCACTCCTCGTCCTTCCCCTCGATCTCGATGAAGTCGTTGGCGACAACATGGACCGGGAAGCGGAAACCGGAGCGAACGACCGCGAGCGTCTTCTTGACGCCATGATGGAGAGCTTGCCGGACACGGTCCCGCGCCGCTGCGTCGAAGAAGCACAAGGCGTCGACCAAGGCATCGCCTCGGGCCACCGCGCCTTCTGCCGCAGCTACTGGAGGAGCACCCCACATGGGGCCAAGCTGGTCGAGGGAGGTGCGAGCCCGCTCCGCCACCATCGTCTCGTCTTGGAGTTGGTCCAAGAGAGCCTGGTTCGTCTCGCGGAGCTCCTCGACCGTCTTCTCGACCCCTGCGCAACGAACAAGGAAGAGTGAGACTGCGGCGTAACAAAAAACTTCGAGACCCAAACAAGAACGAGGTGTAAGCCTCACCGTCGCAGTGTTGCCCCAGTGCGGCGAGGTCGCTGGTCAGGCCCCAGCACGCTGCTCAAGCCTGCGCTTCTCGGCCAGCATGAGGAGCCTCTCGGACCTAAGGTCCTCGATCAGCCGGCCCGCCTCCACCAGGGCCAGATCCTTGCGGATCACCTCCTGCCGCGCCGCCCCCTCGGCAGCTCGGGCGGTGGCGGCACCACTCTCGGCGTCTTCGGCCTCTTTTCTCGCCGCCTCCGCTGCGGTTCGGGCAGCGGCGGCCTCGCCACGGGCGTCAGCGGCCTCCTGCTTCGCCGCCTCGGCTTCAGCCCGGGCGGAAGTGGCCTCGCTTCGGGCGTCCGCGGCCTCCTTCCTCGACGCTTCGAGAACGGCGGCGGCCTCCTCCTTAGATCGAGCGACCTCGCCTCGAGCCACCCGGACCTCCGCCTCCGCCTCGTTGAGCCGGCTCGCCATTTGGGCCTTCCGGCTCAGCTCCGCGCGGAGAACTTGAAGCTCCGCCTCAGCCCGCGCGAGGGCAGCTGACACCTGTGCGGACCGGCCCGCCTCCTCGGAGCAGGACCGCTCCGCCTCCGCCATAAGCTCGCCCACCTCCCGGAAGATGGACCGCACCTCGCGCGGGGCCCCCCGCTGGGCCGGCTGCTCGACGGGGACCACGGCAAGGGGCGGGCTCGGAGGGACGGAAAACGGCCATATTGGTCGGTCGAGCTCGATGTCGGACAGATCCTCCTCCGCCTCGAGCTGCCCCGACAGCGGCCCGCCGCCCGACGGCACGGGCCCCGACTCCCTCCGTCCCTCCGCCGGCACCTCCTGTTGCTCCGCCGCCTCCCGAGGCGGCGTCACTTCCTCGCGTGGGGCCGAAGGCTCGAATGGCGGCGGGTCGATCGAGGGAAGGCTCGACCCCAGGCCCTCTTCCCTGATCGGGTCCTCCGGCGTTTTGTCAGCACTAGCCGGCCCCTCGGGCGCCTCCGTCATCGTCGAGCCCCCGGCGAGGAGTGGCCCCTGCTCCAACTCGTTCAGGAGGTCCTCCACCGTCGGCTCCTTCTCCGCCGACGCCTCTCCCTCCTTTCCCTCCTCCGCAGCCCGGCTCGTGCTGGTCGGGGCCACGAGGGGCGCAGTCTCCTCAGCCCCAGACACCGGCGGGGCCGTGCTTGCCCCAGGCGCTTCCCCCGAAACAGCCGTCGCGGTGGGGGGAAGGGTGGCGCTCCCAGCTGGCGCCGTCGTCGGAGGAGGAGGAGAGGGAGGAGGCAGCGCCTTAGTTGACGTGGTGGAGGCTGGCTCGATGCCGTGAGCTGTGGCCCCAGCAATACGAGATGATAGCGATATCAGAACCGGGAAGGATGCCTCGACCCCTGTGGTCGATGGCGACGGCCTCACCGAAATTCGCGACGACCAGCTGGCCTCCTCGAGCCATGGCAGCTCGAGCCTTCTCCAGCCAAGCGACTTCTCTAGCGGAGGAAGGAGCCATACCTCGAGGTGCCTGTGCCTCGACGGGGCTCGAGGTCTTGGCCCTCTTGGACGAAGCGAGGTCCACCTCCTGGTAGGAGCGCTTCCCCCTGAGAAAACGGAGATAGCATGCGTCATCAAAAGTAAGAGGTGAAGCCTCACTACCGACGAGGCCCAAGAAAACTACTCACCCGAAGCGGCGGCTGGGCTTCTTCCCGGAATCGCCGGACCCACTCGGGGGCTTCGAGCCCACCCCACGGCTCGAGCCCTGTGCCTGGGCCGTCTCCGCAGGGCTGGGATGGGGGGAGGGCTCCCGACGCCTCCCGTGGCTCGACCTTGAGGGAGAGCCCTCCTTCCGCCCCACATCGCGGGAGGGCGACCGTACCTCCCTCGTGCTGACGTCATGGCGCCCGCCCCGGCGCGGGCTCCGGGACCTGCTCCGGCGCTCGCGCTGGTGGTCGCGCCCTCCCGCGTCCGCTTCCGTGTCCCGGCGGCGGTGCGGCGACGGACTCCGGGGACGCTCACGCCCCTGGTCACGAGACGCTCGAGGACTCCCTCCCCGACGCTCGTGATGGCGCGGGCTCGACGCCTCCTCCTGGAGCCCGCTCCTCCTCGGGCTCGACGACGCCCTTGACGGCTCGCGGCGGTCGGGCCCGAAACCCTTCTCGACCTGTCGACTGCTCCTCGAAGCCCGACCCCTCTCGAGACACCCCGTCTGGGCTGACGCGGGGGCGGCCTCCGTTGGCGCTGTGGCGGAGGCGCTCCGGGTCCGGGGCTTCCTTACGGCCAGGGGCACATCCGGCGCGGAGCTCGACGATCCTCGGGCCCCCGACGAAGCAGGGATCGGCGCCGCCTTCCGCGGCTGCGTCCCGCGCGACCCCTTTGTCGGGGGGGACCTCCAGTGTACCCTCCTGCACAGAGGAGCGGTCAGCCCTGTTATCGACGAGCCCCGCGCGCATCAGGCGCGCATCCATCCCCTCGTCGTCGCTCTCCTCCTCATCACCACTCTCCTCCTCCGAGCTCGAGGTGCTCAGCTCGGGGGACCCATCCCCAGGCTGATGGTTACGACGAGCCTTCGCCAGTCTCTGCTCCCGAGCTAAGCGACGCAAGTTTTTGTTTTTCTCTTTCTTCTTTTTGGCATCCTTGCTCTCCTTGTCCTTCTGAGCAGAGAGGCGCCTCACCTGAGAATCCGCGGCGTCCTCCCTCACCGGAGGCCTCGACGCGCGACAAGTAAATGCCCCCTGAAAAAAGAAGAAGCGTGATGAGACAAACCACAAGACGGATGCAAAAGGATCGAAGGAGGAAAAAGGGGGAGGAGGCTCGAGATAGCTCGACTCGAGGGAGGCTTACCAGGTCGAGACACCCCTCGTCGGGTGCCATCGCAACCAGGTTGGAGTATTCAGGGACGAACGACCCCTGGATCGTGATTGACACCCGGGAGACGCCCTCGTTCCGTGACAGCCTCCCTTCGGCCATCCTCGAGCGATTGAGCGCCTCGAGCTGAGCCTGCGGGCCCATCTCGTGCATAAGAAGGGGGCGGTCCGCCAGCGGGAGAACTCTTCGCTGGTGGAACGCCCAAATGACCGCTTGCACGGTCAGCTTCTTCTCGTCCACCAGCGTCTTCATCATCTCCATCAGCGGGGCCAGGTGGCGTTGCCTGTCCGCCGCAACGCCCTAGGTCCACTTCTCCGGGCGTTGAGTGAGGACCCTGCCGGTGTACTGCGGAAAGAGACCACCTTCGTTCCGCAGATAGAACCAATGGTCGTCCCACCCGGCCTGGTTGGTGGAAAGCTTGTATCGCAGGTACTCGCGGGGGACATTGGCCGACGAGGTCCCCGCCCTCGCGGTAATGGCAAGGGAGCCCATGCGCACGGGCCGCCTCCCGCTGGGCTTCAGGGACTTGATGAAGAGCTCGCCCCGGAAGAGATGGACGAACATCTCCCAGTGCGGCTCCATCTTCAGGTACCCCTCGCACACCGCGGCGAATATGGCGGCGTGCGAGATGGAGTTGGGGGAGAAGTGTTGCAGCTCCACCTCGAAATGGTGGGCCAGCCCTCGCAAGAAGCGGCTCGGCGAGACGCCGAGCCCCATACGGTGGTAGCGCGCGAAGCTCACCACGTACCCCTCCGGCGGGTGCGGCTCCCGGTGCTCCGCCGACGGGATAACCCACCACGCGGGTCCCTCCTCCGGGTTGGGGCGCAGAAGCCCCTGGGCCACCAGCGAGTCCATTTCGCTCTGCGTCACCTTCGACGGGCTCCAGTCCTCGGCCGGCAGCATCTGTGTCTGGGCGGCCATGACGGTGGCGCGGCGCGGATCCGAGCAGCGGACGGGCGGCCGGAAATCCCCAATCGACTAGCTCGAAGGAGAGGGCGCGTGAAGGCTACGGCGGCGGCGAAGGCAAAGGCAAAGTAAAGGGTTCCTTTTCCCCTCTTTCGATATTTATAGGGGGAAACCCAGACGGGCGGGATCTCCCACGACGTAAAAAGGTAACCGAATGCATTTAATGCGCCCACCTAACCGCGTCTCGAGCCGTACGCAGGGTACACGCGTTACCTCTCCATTCGCTCCACTACCCGGGCCCGCCACGACCGTCGCTCCGGCTTCGCGCCCGCCGCCCTCCCCGACGGTTTCCGCCTAAAAAGGCGTGCCCAACGGGCAGAAGGATTCCCAAACGACGGAGGCCTCTTCACAAAGGTAAAAACGGGCCCCGGCCCTAAGTCTCGAAGCAGCGAAGGCTGGCCCTCGAAAAGGGTTCGACAGCCGGCTTTGAGCGCCCGAGTCAGGGACACCAAGGGGCGCCACTCGCGGCATTACTCGAGGGCCGAGCCCTCGAGGCCCCTCACGTGTATCCAAGGCGGGGAGCTCGACGTGCAGTGAGATCCCCTCGGAGGGAGGCATCGAGCCACCGGGTCCTATCGAATGGACCCGGCACTCCTGCAGACTGAGCACCCATGCTTTATGAGACCGCCTCCGGGCCACAGTCGACCCCTATCGAACGGGGCACGAGCTCTCACTTGGATTCCCCATTACCAGCTCGCCGGGAACCTCGATACTCGCCCACTCGGGGTAGTACGAGGCATCCCCCCTAGCATCCGATCGAAAGGACTCGCGGGATGACAAGCCAGGGCAATCGGCATGCCGGACAGCTCGAGGAGCCGGCCAGTCGGTTCAGCCTGGCACCCCTCGACGAAAGAGGGTCTAAGAACTCGGACAGTTACGACTAATCTCTTTTCTTTGTGTAAACATGAGATTTTCAGGCCTCGGGCGAACGCTCGTCCTCCATCTCGCCCGAGCCCTCAAGGCCAGGCCTCGAACGATCGCTCGCTCTCCGTCTCGCCCGAGCCCTCCGTGCCAAGCCTCGGACGGAGTCTCCCACGACAAAGGAAAGGTAACCGCAAACATTTAATGAGACTACCAAACCACATTTCGAGCCTGTTGACAGGTACACACGGCGCCGCGATCTCCGCTCCCTGACGATTTCCGCCTAAAAAGGCGCGCCCACTAGGCAGAAGGTTCCCAAACTACGGAGGATTCTTCGGGAAGCCCACGAGGGAGTTCTAACCACTCCCCCATGGCCTCGGGGGCTACTGTCGGTGGTACAAAAAAGGGTACCCCCAATCAACGCAAACACCCGAACGCTCTATCTCCGTCTCGCCCGAGCCCTCCCAGCCAGGCCTCGGGCGAACGCTCTATCTCCGTCTCGCCCGAGCCCTCCCAGCCAGGCCTCGGGCGAACGCTCTATCTCCGTCTCGCCCGAGCCCTCCCAGCCAGGCCTCGGGCGAACGCTCTATCTCCGTCTCGCCCGAGCCCTCCCAGCCAGGCCTCGGGCAAACGCTCTATCTCCGCCTCGCCCGAGCCCTCCGAGCAAGGCCTCGGGCGAGCACGATCGCTCTCCGTCTCGCCCGAGCCCTCCAGACCTCGGGCGACCGCGCCCCTACACCTCGAGCCTTAACGCACGGGCCTCGAGCTGTACAGATAGCCGTACCAGCCCATACCACGCATTTAATGCCTTCACCTACTCCGGTCATGTCCACTAGTGCACTGCATGTGCCACAGTAACTCGGTGTAAAGGTCAAGTCTCGTTTTCACCACAAGCATGGGCAAAAGGGCACCAGTACAGCACTGTTCGACCAAGCCATGCACTGTAACCCCTCGAGGCCGGCTACGCGCCCTTCGAGCCATGCACTGTAACCCCTCGAGGCCGGCTACGCGCCCTTCGAGCCATGCACTGTAACACCTCGAGGCCGGCTACGCGCCCCTTGAGCCCCCGTGGCACCACCTCGAGGCCGGCTCCGCGCCCTTCGAGCCCTAACTACTTTCATGCTATTGGAGGACAGGTACCCCAAGACCCGGAGGGACCCCGCCGCGTCCTGTACACTCCGGGATGGGTGCTGTACGGCTCCCACCTTTGCCGCGCCACCACGTCCGCGCCCAGGATGGAAGCCACGACCCAAGGACGCCTCAACAGCAACGATCACATCGGCTCCAGTGGCCCCGACAAGACAGGGTTCCTACCCTTCTCCGTATGGGGCACCGTACGCCCCGACACCTGTAGTACCCTTATGTAACCCTGGCCTCCCCTTGCTCTATAAAAGGGGACACCAGGGCCCTCATTCAAGAGGACGGATAGAACTTCGACGGACACAACACACGAGTCCACACACATACACGAGTCCGGACTCCGGTCCACGCTCACTGAGCTTGTATTCGCCCCTGTACAAGCACTTAGGTGCAAGTAATACAAGAACATCCCCCCGCTGGACGTAGGGCCTTATTTGCCCGAACCAGGATAAATCCTTGTGACCTCTTGCATCACCATCCAGGAAGAGAAGCACGCGATCATATTACTCGTTGGTGTGATACCCCGGGTACGAAACACCGACAACCATGCCATGGGTTCTACTTTATAACTTATAACACATTCTTTAACTCCCTCCCTATGGTAGAAATACAACGCAAAAGTATCTCTCTCGTATAGCCAACAATAATCTACAAATATAATCTATATATAATCATATTAACTTAATTAATATATGTATAAATTATGATTATTAAAATAAATTCAATTTCAATTATCTAAATAGGACCTGAGTTTAAAAACTTCGAAATAATTCTGGATCTGCCGCTAAGTGCTAGATGCAGCAATATGCTTCATAGACACCCTACCCGCGGCACCGCCGACAGGTACATACACGAGCCACCGTATCCAGCAAAAGATCCATCGCAACGAATGAATGGAAAAGCTGCAAATGATCCAGACGCATGCCTCAGCAAAAGGCAAGGTGGCTTTTTTATCCCCCTTGTACCTAATCGATCCCGAGATTGAGATGAAGTGGTCGATCAAGACGTGGTTTGTCGTGGTTATACTAAACGAAAAAGGCACGTCGTATTCACCGTGCATTAGTGAAATCCCCAATGTTATGGATCGGAGCTTGCGGACGAGGTCTTGCCGGTTCTGCCGCAATGGCCCAGGCCGAGCTGCTACGCACGGTGCAGCTATTATCGCATATAAGGGCATGTTCAACCTACAGACAGGGGTTGTCTGTAGGTTCTGGAAATCTGTTACACAGATAACTAAATAGACAGATCGTACAGGGGAGCGTCTATTTAACTGTCTGTAAGCCATTTAATATTTCTAAAGAGTCATGATCAAGTGTAAATATGATTTCTATATATCATTGTATGGCTTATTGATAATAAAAGCATCTCTCAAATGCTCGTCCAATTTCAGTATTAAAAATAACACAAGATATGTATACAATACTTTTTCTCGCTTGTTGCTTCTCTCTTACTCTCTTACACATGGGACCCATAGTCCATGGTCTTAGTCCATCCATTGTTCCAAATATCCCACTACCTTATCCTTTTCGCTGTGGTGGTAGCCATGGTCGCATGGGCTCGCAAGCCGAGCTTGCAAGCTTCTTCCTCTCTCTTTGCTTCTTCAGTTCTTGACCAAAAATCATGGATGTTGCCTCTCTCAAGTTAGCAAGAAGAATCATCCAGCGGTGGTATGTGCAGGGTGGCTTGCGGTAGCTTGCGCAGGCCCCCAGCGGCGGCCAGCGAGTTGCGTAGGGCGGCCAGCCGCGGCTCGTGCACGGTGCCTCGCATAGGGTGGTTGGCAGCGGCTCGCGCGGCGGCCCGACAGTGACTCGCGCAGGGCGTTCACGGCGTGGCGCGCATGGAGGTCCGGCGGCAGCTCGATGCGGCGAAGGAGGCCCGACGTCTCTCACACGCCCCAGCTTCTTCTGCGTGCCGTACTGGATCCTCCGGCGCATCGACTCGAGTAGCCTACCACGTACAACGCGAGACTGAACAGACGAGAGCTCCTTGGACCACGAGCCGTGCTCGTCGTCTCGTGAATCGACGGACAGAGCTCGTCTCCTTGGCAACGGGGTTCTTTTTGTAAAATATACCATACGCAAACGGGGTATACAGCCCCGCTGTACGTGCCCTAAGTACACTTTAATCCACTTTAAAACCACGTTAATTAGGATGTACTGTACTATCTATGTGTAGGAAAATAAGCCGTCATTGATCACACCTCGGCCGGTCAGTGGATGCGGCGATAGATCAGCAGGGAGTTGAAGCAAAGGCTGCCCCGGTGATCTCGTGGAACATGAGGAAAAAGTCCAGGCAACGCAGACAAGAAAAGGCTGCCGAGCTAGCAGTATCGTATCCGCGCGCGATTCGCTCGGGGGGATCCGGCAACGGCGACGCGCCAACCTCCGCGTTCCGTGCGCGGTGCGTCACACTTGGCAACCACACGTACGTAGGTACGCCCGCCGGGTGTTGCTGCGGGGACACAGTCACCGACAACATGGTATGCTATCACGTTTCACGTATCAGGAACGCGCGTTCTTATACCGAAAACGTGGATCATTTTGGTTTCTATAGTTGTCGGGTGTCCGCAAAAGCTACCCCCAATCAACGCAAATAAATAGGGTAAACCTAGAACACCGGTTAATAACAGACCTAACTAGTCTAACCCCTAAAAAGCCGACCCCCGAGGCCTACAGCGCTGGCCCACCGAGCCGAGCCCTCCAAGCCAGGCCGTCTCGCCCGAGCCCTCCACGCCAGGCCTCGGGCAAGCGCTCCACTACCCTTCGAGCCCCCCACAGTCGAACTCCACACCTCGAGACCCCACGCGGGGACCTCGAGCCTCTCTGGCACAGCAACCTATCCCTCGAGACGCGTTATGCCCCCCTCGAGCGGCGCAGACATCGGATGCCAGCCACATACCGCGCACTTAATTCATCCACCTACTCCAGTCACGTCCTCTGTAACACAACGTGTGCCACAGTGGTCTGGGGCAGAGTCAAGTCTCGTTTTCACCACAAGTATGGGCGAAAAGGCACCAGTGAAGCACTGTTAACCCACGCCCTACACTGTGGCACGTCCAAACCAAGCCTCGAGGTCCAGATGCCTGCCGCTCAATCGATTTTCACGGGACTTGCCCATACCTGCGGGGACTCGAGCCCCCCCCCGTAGGCGCCGCCTCGAGGCCGGCTCCGCGCCCCTCGAGCCCTAACTACTTTCATGCTATTGGAGGACAGGTGCCCCAAGACCCGGAGGGACCCCGCCGCGTTCTGTACGTTCCGGGATGGGTGCTGTACGGCTTCCACCTCGCCGCGCCTCCACGTCCGCGCCCAGGATGGAGGCCACGCTTCAAGGACGCTTCAACAGCAACGCCCACGTCGACTACAATGTCTTCGACAAGACAGGGTTCCTACCCTTCTTCATAAGGGACACAATACACCCCGACATCTGTAATACCCTTGTGTAACCCTGGCCTCCCCTTGCTGTATAAAAGGGGACACCAGGGCCCTCATTCCGGCTCCGGGGGAAAAAAACACGTTAGAACACACGTACGCCTACACACTCAAGTCCGGACTCCGGTCCACGCTCACCAAGCTTGTATTCGCCCCTGTACAAGCACTTAGGTGCAAGTAATACAAGAACCTCCTCCCCCGCTGGACGTAGGGCCTTCTTTGCCCGAACCAGGATAAATCCTTATGTCATCTTGCATCATCATCCAGGAAGAGAGCACGCGATCATATTACTCGTTGGTGTCATACCCCTGGGTTCGAAACACCCACAATAGTGGAAACGTATCCTCTTCCTCGTGCCTGCATTCCGAACGAGCTCTTTCCTTCCCCGCGCGGTAGGGTCGGACGCTCCTCCGGTGCGCTCTGCGCTACGGCCGTCCCGTCGGGCGCCGTCCGCCGTGGCAACTCGTGGTCGCGTGCGTCCCGCTCCCGCCCCCGTCAAACCAGATGGAGGTTCAGCGATGCCCGGCGAGCGCGACTCTCTATACGGAGGGCTTGTTTAGATCAAGAAGTACTTAGAAAACACACTGTAACCTTTTTGTTGTTATTTGACAAACTTTGTCTAAACATGGACCAACTAGGCTTAAAAGATTCGTCTCGACATGTAGATACTAAAAGTACAATTAGTTATTTTTTTTACCTATATTAAATGTCTCATACATGCAGCTAAAGATTGATGTGACAGAGAATCTAGAAATATTTGGTAGCCGGAGTAATAACGGGGGCAATCCTACTACCTCAGTTTCAGCTGTGCCTGACCGTCCCTTCATTTTTACAGCCGCCTCAGAGTCTGGGCTCCAGGGAGAGTGAAAAAGGACTGTGCGGTGAATGGCAGAGCAGCGCGACCACGGGAGGCGAGAACACGAGAGCGCGTGCCGCATGTACTGGCAACGTCGTACTGCACCCACCGCTTCATTCATCCATATTTTCACCACGCGGGGCGGCTGCACAGCAGCACCGATTATTTTCGCCTCTCCGGTTTTTTTTTCCTTTTTTTGTTTTTGGATGAGGTACAAATTGGACGCGCACAACCCACGCACTCCACACTCACACCACACGCACACACGCGTGCGCGTCCATATACACGCAAAGAAAGATTGGGAAGCTCGCCGCCTCCAGTGCACGATAAACGCGCAGTACCACCGAACGTGCACGCGTACGTGTACCTGTAAAATTCTGGAAAAATCAAAAAAAAAAGTACGACACCAGGGTTATCGGACTATCCTACTACTGGATCACATGTCCATTCGCGGGTTTTTTCCTTTTTATTTTACAGGATCCCGCGCGCGAAGAAAATATCATCGTCAAAAGGGAAGATGCCGATACAGTATACTAGTAAAGGATGGAGAGCCGGTGCCACTCTGGCAAGTACTCCGTATACGTACTAGATCTGGTGGAGCCCGCGGGGTCCGGCCGCCGGGCCACCAGTACCAGTAGCAGTACCAGGCAGGGACAGGGGAACAAAGCTGCCGCGCGCCACAGTACAGCAGTGAGTACTCGTAGTCGTAGGCATGAAGCGATGGCGCGCGTGCCGTGCCTGGCCGCAGATCCCCGCCGGATCCTTCTCGGGGATCCCGGCCACCCGGACGGACGCCCCCGCCGCGCCCAGGCCCAGCCAACCACGCTTCCGTGCCGCTGCTGTGACTCTGCCGTGCTGCTTGTAGTACAGTAGGAGTACTAGGCCACGGAAACCCCGCTCGTACGCTGGTCGCGGGGATGGATCGTCTCTTCCCTCCACCGCCACCGACGCCGGACGGAGGGGCCGTACCGTTGTACCCCAGGATGCTCTAATGCCGGGCGCAGCTCACCCCCGTTTTCGGCGCTTCAATGCGCGCGTGGCGTGGGTGGGATGTACTGTACTGTACCTAGAACCCCGCCTGGCCTAGGCTGGTAATTCAGACGGCAGGGGAGGGCCAGGCGAGGGGATCCGGCGCCGCGCGCCGCGGTCGGGTCGCTCGCGGGACGGCGGCTGGTCGTCGAACGCACGGCCACCGGCCGGTGCTCGCGACGTACGGTACCGGGGCGTACGTACGTGTACGTGGCCCGAGGTTTATTGGGGGGAGCCGTGCTCGTGCTTGTGCTCTGGGATCATCGGACGAGTGCGCCGGAGACCACCCGGACCGGACCTGGAGATGGAGAGGGACGGTCAGGTCAGGTCAGGTCAAGGGGGGACCGGCCTCGGGTTCCTCTGCCGCGAGCCGGGTACGTACGCTGGCTGGCTGGGCTGGGTTGGTCGTCCCGCCCGCACCCGCAGGCTCTTCTTGCTTGCGCCGCTTGCACGCACCATGGCAGTTGGCAGCACCGGGCGCTGGCTGGACACGCACGGCGTGCTACTTCTTCGTCGGGTCGAGATGGTACCGCACAAGGCCTGCAGCTGACGTATCGACATCCACAGCATCGAGAATAGATAGGTCTAGTACATTACCCGTAAACATTAGTGATGTTTTCCACGGTCGATTTCTTCTACTTTAGTTAGATAGAGTCGACTTATTATTAGCCGGTCGTTCGTTTAGACTTTAGACAGACAGACAGAGTAGCTACGACAGCCAAGGACCAGGCCACCAACCTGGAACTGATCGATCGATCGGGCCATGAGGCCGTGACGTGACGAGCGAGGAACAGAAACCTAGCAGGCCGGGGTGGACGTGCTGGTCAAGACCCAAGCGAGACGACAAGGGACGATGGACTGCGCGGCCCGTGACGACGTGTCCACGCCCACGTTCCGCGCCGCGAGCAGCCGAGGAGACAGAGGACCCGCGACGCCTGCTCAGCCTCGGACCACGGCTGATTTGACGGGGTAAACACGCCGTGTTAGCTAGGGACACCTCCAGATCCATCCCGTCCGCAGGACCTCGTCTCCTCGATCGGCATGGCGTGGAAACAAACACCAAGCGGCGAGCTGAGGAGACCTGCCGGCGCAGTGCGTACGTTACGTCGTTGCTTTCCTCGGATCTGTCACCAGACGCTCTACTAGCTCCCAGGCACGTCGTGGACGATCCGCATGCATGCTCCCGTGCCGGTGAATTGAAGCAGGGAACAAGACACTGGTAGTAGTACTGTGCGATCGAGGAGCAGATCGTGAACGCTGTAGGGTACACCCAACCCATCAATCCGTCAGAGAGAGACCAGCCCTAGGCGTGTGACCCATGCGCGCGTTTCGTTAGTTTCTTCAGACTTGAGCTAGCTATGCCCTCGATCTCTCCTGCCTGCTCCTCCTACTCCTCGATCAGCACCAACGTTTTTACTGCTGCTATATGCTACAGTACTACACTTATGCATGCTCTCTGTACACTGATGCTACTAGATAGTATCCTCCTATCCTTTGTGTCTCGTCCTTTACCCCCACCCGGCACCCGGCAGCCACCCATCTCTCTCTCCCGACCCCGACCCTGTCGAAAGAATCCTTGCGCGGGATTTCACGTACTACGCGCGATCGTTTTCTCGGGATTTCCTGATAGAGACCCTGCTGCCCCCGTCCTGGCGCGACACTGTTGATATGCTGCAGGCATGATCCGAGGAAATAAATTGGATGCACCCCGGGTGCACCCTATGCCTGTACATCCCCATGGTGGATGATTGACACGTGTCTACAAAATTAAATCTTACATCTAGCAAAATCCGCGACAACTAAGTCTCCGTATGTTGTGGACAATTTTCTAAATTTAGTCTTCACCCATGTTATCTGGTGTCCGCATGATATTTTTTACCGCCACGTGTCGAAATTCCATGATCCGATCGATCCGCGACAACAGAACGACGATACGATCTTCAGCCGGCTAGCTAATCAAATCTAAATAGCGCCAGCCATCTCCCTTTTTGGCTTTGGCGACGCCTTTTTTGTTCGGAGAATTCGCCGCCCGTATTCTTCTTCTTCTTCTTCTTTTTACGACCGCCCAGCCTAGCTTGGTGTAATCTCTCTTCTTTATTTTTTTTGGAGCCAGCAGCAGCCCAAATCTTCAGCCTGGCCAGAGTGGTGGTGTGCACAGTGCACTGCAGACGCCACCCATGCAGATGCAGCTGATGCCTCGCTGCTGCTGCTGCTGCGTTCGTTGCTCGTTCGTTCCTTTGTACGAGTAGTACGTTATATAAGTACCTAGACTATCCGCACTCACGTTCCTCTATTTTCATCCTCTATACTGCCTGGTCATCGAGATTATCTCCTCTGTACTCATTTCTCCCGCATCTATCCATCTTCTATATCTTCCTCTATCTACTATGGACCTACTTGTCACTTTATCTAAATATATCCATGAGAGTTCTAGTTTTGAAGAATTAATTGCAACAAATTCAATGGTACAATCGAAATTAAATTTGGATTGTCGGTTTGTGAGTTATAATATTTTTTAGTTAATCCCGAAAGTGGGGCCCGCAGGCCACCTCTCTCCTCCGGCCTGCCTTTCCGCGTGCGGCTGCATGTCCGTACTTCCTGTATACGTCTCGCTCGCTGCTGAATTTAGCGGAAGCCTGTTGTTGCGGACACTATAACGTATAAGAGCATCTCCAAGTGTTTGCCATCCCACTTGCTATCCTAAATTATTTGGCAAAAAGTGGAAAAAATCCTCTCCAACAGTTTGCCATCTTCATTTGCCAAATTGAGTGGGTTGCCAAATTCCATCCCCGCGCGTGCAGCTTTCCGCGCGGCGCAAACTCTTTTCCCGCATCATCGCCGAACTGTGCAGGTCCGTGAAGCCACCGGTGGCACTGTGCAGGTCCTTGTACGCGAACCGGTGCGCGCCGAACTCGGCCTCCCAGTCCTCGCGCAGCTCCGCGTACTCCATCCGCCGGCGCACTCAGACCAGGACGGCGGCGACCGTGACGACAGCGGCTGCCGCGACGGAGGCTACCGGAAGCACGATGGCCAGCACCTTCCGTCGTCGTGTTCCGGGCTTCGAGCTAGGGCGCGCGGGTAGTCGGGCAGGCGGGAGACGTCGAGCGGCGGCCCGGCGCCGTCCAAGGCGAAGCTCCAGCCAAGCACACGTAGTGGCTGCACGCCAAGACGCCGGTCGAGGACGAGAAGCCGACGTACGCCTCGGCGGGCACAATCGCGCCGAGGTCGACGGCGCGCGAGAGGAGGGGCTTCTTGGGCCTGGGCACGCCGACGGGCGCCAGCGTCACGTCGAGCACCGTGGAGCGGCCGTCGTAGTCCACCCACACCTGCATCGCCTCGCGGCTGAAGAGGCTCAGGTCGCGGAACACGGCGTCGTCGTCGTAGTAGCCAGCCCTCGCCGCGGCGACGGACCGGAGGCTGTCGACGTCGATGCCGACGTGGTTGTTGTTGATGTCGCCGAACTCGTAGTTGAGCACCGTGTCGAGCTCCACCGCGAGGATGTGGTTGCTGGCCGCCCCGGCGCCGTCGGTGGTGTTGAGGAGGCCCATGTACTGGAACGGCATGGTGGTGGAGAGGCTCCGGGTGCGCGAGACGAAGAAGGCTAGCCCGTGGCTGCTCGGGTGGAGGTACTGACCGACGATGGCGAACACGAACGACGCGGAGAAGGACCGCACCGTGAACAGGTGGGTCTTTTTTTTTTGTTTGGCAAGTCTATTTGGCAAACACTTGGAGATGGCAAACAAATCGACTTGCTATCTAGTTTTTTGAGTTGCCAAATACCAAGTTTTGGCAAACAAGTTTTGGCAAACACTTGGAGATGCTCTAACACTGCAGCAATGTTTTCCTTACAGTAGTAATAAAGGCACGAGATATGGTGTGATGTGCAAGCAACAGCGGGGCATGGGGCCCTGGCCCTGACCCATGGCCCCATGGGGAGGGCATATAATGGCCGTCAAGATTCGCATCGCAGCTGATCGATCGAGCCGGGTACCGACCGGACCGGCGGGTCAAAAGATCCATCAGCTGGAGCCTGGAGGAGGAGATCTGGTTTCAGTGCTGTGGAGAGAGTGGCGAAGCAAAGCTTTTCGGCTCTTGTTGATATGGCCGGCGAGATCTCGAAGCGATCGGGGGTCCGGCCTGCTTGTTGATGCTGCCTGCGCGGTCTCTCGCTCGCCTTTTGCCTGTAGTATGTTGTACAGTACGTGCCCAACCGGCCCCTTCACCATTATTATTATTATGATGATGATGCTCTGGTGCAGCAGGCTCGACACGCATGCATGCGGTATCTATCATCTACGCATCAAAAAGGCCCACACACCACCCTTTTGTTGCGAGAACAATATCAACAGAAAGCTCTAAAGGACCTCTTTTTTCCCTCTTTCTGCACACGTCATGGCCGGACTCTCATGATCGATATATAATACAAACTCTACCCGCGGGAGGATTGGCGCCCTCCCGCGGGTTGGGTCACTGTAGCGTTTTTTTTTTCTTTCTTTTCCCTTTTCTTTTACTTTTTTCTACTTTTTTTTAGATTTTTGTAGGCATCTTTTTTTATTAAAAACCAGTGTCACGATAGCGCGTCTAATAATACAAACTCTAATTGTGGGACGACGCCCTCTCAATACTTACGTGTGCTTTATGCCTATATGACCAATGACTTTGACGTGACATGTAAATATCTTTTTGAGCAGATCACATGCCTGTATAGTGACTGATATATTTAGAGATTGTTTAGTTCCAAGTTAAAAAGTTTTGGGATGTCATATCGGGTGTTTAACACTAATTTAGAGTATTAAATACTATTAACAAAACTAATTGCATAAGTGGAGAATAATTCGTGAGACGAATTTATAAGTCTAATTATTAATAATTATCAAATGTTTAATGTAACACCATATTATCAAAACATAAATTTATTAGGCTTAAAAAATTAGTCATCTCGCAAATTATTTTGAATTCATGTAATTAGTTATTTTTAGTCTATATTTAATACTCTATGTAAGGTCAAAACATCCGATGTAATAAGTGAACAATTTATAGGGTAAAAACTAAACACATTTGTACTATTTAGGCCGATCAAGTTTTTCATACGTTCATATACAGCAGAACAGAGACACTTATGAGACTTTGACAATATCAATAGCAGGCGCGGCGAAGCGCGCATGTCAAACTAGTATGTAGTATACTCCCTCCGTCCCTAAATAAGTGTCGTCATTGGTGTGCGTGCCACGTGTTTGACTCAATTTATAAAAAATATGTGCGATATTTATATCTCCAAATAATTTTGTTAAAAAACTAGATGTAAAGATCTTTCCGATGATACTAATTACTTAGTATAAATATTAATATATTTTAATATATAATTGCCGGTAATTTTTTCTCGGGAAGCGAGAACGACACTTATTTAGGGACGGAGGGAGTATACATAGTAGTGGGTTGCCTTTTAGGGCCTGCCTTTTTTTTTTGAAAGTAGGGCCTGCCTTTTCAAAATTAAAGCAAACAAACAAAAAAAAATAGCTAGATGCGTCCAACTCTTTCTCTCTTTTTTTTCATTGACAACAGCTGCGCCCAACTTTGTTTGGAACGAAAGATCTAACCTCTAGTTGGATATAATATAAAAATCCATATCCGATGCCTTGCAGTTTTATGTATTTTTTTGAAGTTCTGCGAAGAAACCCTAATCATGTGCTCTCTTTTTTTTTCTCTAATTCTTGTGGATTGACAATTTTGCTTATCACAAACATGCCCGTACGTAGTTTAAGTAGCCGCTATGACCAAAGCCTCCTAATTTTAAGGGCGGCGATGCCTTGCAATGCAAAATGCAAATACTAATTTTTAAATTAACTCGATCGGCTGTGACATATCAGTGCGAGTGACGTAAGAGAAATTTCTTTTTTATTTGTATTTTGCAAAATAATAAAGGTGGGATTTCTTTTTTTTCCTTTTCTTTTTATTCTGCAAAATAATAAAGGCGCGGGAACTGGTCACCCATCAATTTTAATTTGGATGGCTATGCGTACTGCTTGGACTGTATGGAAATTCGTTCAGTCAATGTCTGCGCTTCCGCATTTTAGGAAACCTGGTGAGTGCCCCTCTATGTATATTCTTTTCCTCCGCATCATAGTTCCACAACAGTGCCTCTGATGGGCACAGATACGAACTCATCCTCTCGACCACCTCAATGTCGTAGCATTGTCTACCTTACTTTTATCTTTTTTAATGCATGTTTCCTATATACTCCGTATTCATAGACAATAGATATGAGTATCTTTATAAAAGATTGAGTGGGTAGATCTTAAGATTGACCAAACTATATTAATAGACTTCTCCTTATCAATGAGCATATTGCCTACTACGAAAAGATCGAGTAACATGTTAACCATCAGCCGGGTTGAGAAATTGCAAGCACTGTCATTAAAAAGTGTCACACCCCAACTTTAAGGATAAAGTTGAGTCAACGTACTCATGTGTGCCCAGGAAACAATCACACACATAAGTTAGACAAATTACAAAAAGGTGGCATCATCACATTGTTATTACATAACGATAGTATCAACACAAGTCTTACATCAAGCGAAACAAAAGATAACTGAACTACTAACAAGATCTACTCCACAGGGAACGCTGACTGGGGGAAACAGCTAGCCTAGAAGTCCTCAGAAAAGTCGCCAACTGCACCTTCATCTGTTACCCATCCGGGATTTGCCCAAAAAGAAGATAAACAACAAGCGTAAGTACTCCACGTACTTAGCAAGCTAACACAGGGTTCATGAGGCTCAAAAGGCTGACACTGTCTGACTGCAGTTAGCTTTTAAGTTGGCAAAGTTTTATCATTAAGGTAAACGAATATGGCGCTTAACCCTTAACCCATGATCCATTTGTCCATCAAAGATAACACATATAACATCATAGAGTACCATCAACATAAGGTGAACAGTTATTCAAGTGTCAAAGTTCTGCTAGTTTTCCGGGCCGCTCGTGACCGTGAGCACGGCTGTTATAACAGTTTTACACTCTGCAGAGGTTGTGCATCTTTACCCACAAGCCGTGTTACCCTTGTGCCCGAGGCGGCCAACCTCTTGATCCACTTCCGAGGTAGATCGGCGGGGCACACTATGAAGCCTTTCGTTGGTTCGTCTAACATGTTAGGGCCGCTAGGTTTCCTTGGCAGGCAGATGTAGTAACCCCCCTTTCCTATGGCACAAGGCCATCGCAGCTATACACATAGGAACAGGAGCAGCCCTACACCCAAAGTGGCAAGCCCCTTATGCGCCCTTTCGGGTCACCGCTAACAAGTTAGAAAAGGTCCAGTGTACTGAGCTAAAACCAGAGCCATATAGCACTCATGGTAGCACTGTCAATCCCAGCTTTTGCTAACGGCAAGTTTTATTAACCGTTTAACAACATATCATCATGAGAACAAATTCATCACTGGACTGGATCAGTTATAAGTCAGTTAGCACTAGCATTCTACCCATATGCATATATCCCACGGAGTCAAGAATATCACAGATAACAAAGCTAAGTGGGTCTCTAAGGTTGCTCAATTGGACACATGCATAAATGAGTAATTAAAGTAAAGTGTATAGGTAAACAAGGAGGTCCCATGCTAACTTGCCTTGGTTGTCGAAAGACTGATCTTCCTGCTGGTCACTGAACGAGGGGTCCTGGTCGTACCACACCGACTCACCGTCTACTCGATCACAAAACATCACCACGCATTCCAGGCGCAAACATACACAATGCAAACAAGGCTATCATTAGAACAGTACACCCAACAGTAATAAACAGAAATAAATCTTTGATAAAACTGAAGTACGCGTTTCTACGATCAAAACAAGTTTTGGTTCGCCGAAAACGGAGTTACTATGCGAAAGATACAGCCGAAACGGTGTTTCTAGAGCCCTAAACAAGATTAACATAAACTCTGAAACTAAACAGATCTACGCTGTCTAACAGAGGCATAACACAGGTAGTTAACTAAATTACGAACCTAACGCAACTTGAACGGGTCAAAACGGAGCTAAAACGTGGATTTTATAAGCATTTTGGTGTAATGGCATTTCTGTAAATAGCGTGAAATCAATTTGAAATTAAAACGGAATTTAAACTGAATTTTAAATCAAATTCTCTGCCGGCTGGACTGCGCCTCAATTCAACAGAAACGCAGGGGCCTGGTTGCAAACTTTTCAAGGCACAGGGAATAGTGCTCGCTGGAGCGCGGGTTGATTCCCGGCTTCTCCAGGGGCTCTTTAGCAAGATAGCCGGCGAAGGGGTATCGGCGATCCACGGCCGCCGGATCAGGAGACGGACGACGCTGATTAGACAAGGGGGAGGTGTGCGCGCAGGGTGAGCCGACGGCGCGCCAGGCGCGGCTCTGGCCGGGCGTCGCGGCTCCCGCACGACGTCGTGCGCGCGAACGCCATAGATGGCACAGGCGGAGCTCGCGGACTCGGCCGCGGAGCCTACCCTAGGCTAAACCAAGCGGACAGGGAGATAGGGGAAGCCAAGGGGGGTGCTCACCGGGGTGAAACGAACGGAGGAGGTGGCTCGGAGGCGCGGTCCGCGGCGAACGGCGGTCGGCGGCGGACTGCACGGACGAACGGCGGCGGTTAGGGCTAAACAGGTGAAAGAGAGAGGGAGAGACGGTTCGGCAGATTCACCGAGGCGCGGCGGAGCTCGGGGGAGATCGCACGCGGTCGGAGTGGCGCCGAATCGACAGGTCGACGGCGGCGGCAATGGCGGCGGGAAAGCTCGGCTGGCGCTCGGGTGCTCAGATGCGTGCGCACGGGAACGAACTGAGGGAAAAGGGGAGAGCGGAGCGAGCGCACGCGCTATATGCACGAGGAGGAGGCGAGGACGTGGGAGCGGGCTTGCACGACTCGCGCAAGACCAAGACGCGAGGCGGCAGCGGCGGTTTCGGCTCTGCGATGCGAGCGGCCGAAGGAGAGGGGAGGTGCTGACGGGTGGGGACGAGGAGTCAGAGAGAGAGGGTGGGAAGGCGCGGCGGCGGGTGCTCGGCGAGCGCCGACGCGAGCGGGCCGGCCTGCTGGGCCGCAGCGACGAAGGGAAGGGAAGGGGGAGACGGCCCAACGGGGAAGGAGAGAAGGGAGGGAGGCGCCGGCGGGCTTGGGCCGCCAGGCCGCTTGGGCCGGAAGCAAGGAGAGGGGAAGAAAAGAATAAAAGCTCTTTCCCTTTTTATTTTCAGGACATTTCAAAACCTTTTTAAATGAAGTTTGAATTCATTTTGAATTTTGGCAAAACCAGTCACTTCAATAAATATAATGCACCAGCATGAATGCATAAACATGTTGCCACTAGTATTTTAATTCAACAAAAATTATTTAACCCCTAGGTTAAATGCTCCCAAAAAAAATCATAATTAAAGCATTTTCATCTATTTGGCTTTGGAGAAATTTTAGGGTGTTACAACTCTACCCCCCTTAAGATGAATCTCGTCCTCGAGATTCGACTGGAGCTTACTCAAACAACTGGGGATAAGATTTCCGAAGATCTTCTTCTCTTTCCCAGGTAGATTCTTCTTCTGTATATCTGTTCCACTGAACCTTGCACATCTTGATAACTCGGCTCCTGGTAACTCTTTCTGCTGTCTCTAAGATCTTGATAGGGTACTCTTCATACGTGAGATCTTCTCCTATCTTGATCTTTTCCAGGGGAACTTGCTCTTCAGGCACCCTCAGACATTTCTTTAGCTGAGAGACATGGAACACATCATGAACACCGGACAGCCTCTCAGGTAACTCAAGCTGATAGGCCACTTCTCCACGTCTGGCCAAGATCCGGAAAGGACCTTTGTATCTGGGTGCCAACTTTCCTTTCATGTTGAACCTCTTTACGCTTCTCATGGGTGACACTTTCAAATACACATAGTCTCCCACTTTGAAAACTAAGTCCCTCCTGCGAGTGTCCGCATAACTCTTTTGTCGGGACTGAGCTATCCTCAAGTTATCCCGGATCGTCCTTACTTGATCTTCAGCATTTCGCAGAACATCCGGTCCGAACACTTGAGTTTCTCCTGTCTGATTCCAGAACAAAGGAGTTCTACACTTTCTACCATATAAGGCTTCAAAAGGAGCCATTTTGAGACTCTCCTGAGGACTGTTGTTGTAGGAGAATTCAGCATATGGTAGGCTTTTATCCCAACTAGCCCCATGCTGGAGTGCACATGCTCTCAACATGTCCTCCAAGATCTGATTTATCCTTTCAGTCTGCCCATCTGTTTGTGGGTGATATGCAGAGCTGAAATTCAGCTTAGTTCCCAACGATTGGTGTACCTGGTGCCAAAATGAGAATGTGAACTGTGTTCCTCTGTCAGACACTATTTTCTTCGGAACACCATGCAAAGACACAATTCTCTCCTTGTACAGCTCTGCTAACCTTGCTCCACTATAAGTAGTTTTAACTGGTAGGAAGTGAGCGACCTTAGTGAGACGGTCAACTATTACCCATATAGAGTCATAGCCCCTTTGCGTGCGGGGTAATCCAGTAATAAAGTCCATTCCCACTTCTTCCCATTTCCACTCGGGTATCTGCATAGGTTGTAACAATCCTGCCGGTCTCTGATGTTCTGCCTTGACCTTCTGACAGGTGTCACATAGGGCCACATATTCTGCCACATCACGCTTCAAACCATACCACCAGTACTTCTCTTTCAGATCTAAGTACATTTTGGTACTGCCGGGATGTATAGAGTAGGCAGATTCATGCGCATCTCGTAAGATGGCATCACGGATAGCTTTCACATTAGGCACACATATCCTTTTTCCAAACCATAGTGTTCCATTTCCATCCATCCTGAAACCTGGTGCCTTTCCAAGCACTATGTTCTCTGCTATCTCTTGCAGTTTCTCATCTTTCAGCTGACCCTCACGGATTTCTTTCTCCAAGGTAGGTTCAACTGTTATCTCCACAGCATTGTTGGCAAAGCACAGGTTAAGATATGCCATTTCAGCTCTCAATTCAGCTGACATGTATTCCACTTGCAGTCCAGTTGCATAAGTTTTTCTGCTCAAGGCATCGGCCACGACATTGGCCTTTCCTGGGTGATAATGTACCTCCAGGTCATAGTCGTTGATCAATTCTAGCCAACGGCGTTGCCTCAAATTCAGATCTGACTGAGTAAATATGTACTTCAGACTTTTATGATCCGTGTACACATCACACTTATGCCCAACTAGATAATGTCTCCATATTTTCAAAGCATGGACCACAGCTGCTAACTCCAAATCATGAGTTGGATAGTTTACCTCGTGTTTTCTCAGCTGTCTAGATGCGTAGGCAACTACTCTTCCTTCTTGCATTAGAACACATCCAAGTCCCAGACGAGATGCATCGCAATAGATGGAGAAGCTTTTGTTCAAGTCTGGCAGAACTAGGACTGGTGCTGAGGTCAATCTCCTCTTTAACTCTTCAAAGTTTGCTTGGCATTTATCAGACCACACAAACTTAGCATTCTTTTCTAACAAGGGCCGTCATAGGCTTTGCGAGCTTGGAGAATCCTTCAATGAACCTCCTATAATACCCCCGCCAAACCCAGAAAACTTCGGATTTCACTGGCATTGGTTGGCGGGTTCCAGTCCAACACATCCTGCACCTTGCTAGGATCAACGGATATACCTCCGTTAGAGACAACATGCCCCAGAAGAGACTTCTTTCAACCAAAACTCACATTTGCTCCTCTTGGCATAGAGTTGATGCTCTCTCAACTTCTGCAGAACCATTCTCAGATGTTCAGCATGTTCCTCTTCTTTTTTAGAGAACACTAGAATGTCATCTATGAACACCACCACAAACTTATCCAGGTACTCCATGAACACTTTATTCATCAGATACATGAAGTAGGCTGGGGCATTGGTCAGTCCAAAAGACATTACTGTATACTCATACAATCCATACCGCGTTGTGAAAGCAGTCTTAGGAATGTCTGAGTTCCGGATTTTCAACTGGTGATATCCAGACCTGAGATCTATTTTGGAGAACACACATGCTCCCCTAAGCTGGTCAAATAGATCGTCTATCCGAGGTAGAGGGTATTTGTTTTTAATGGTAACCTCATTTAAAGACCTATATCCACACACATCCTCTGGCTGGCTACCATCTTTCTTATCCACAAAGATTACCGGTGCTCCCAAGGAGAAGCATTGGGGCGTATATACCCCTTCTCTAGCAACTCCTTAAGTTGCTTCTTAAGCTCTTCTAGTTCATTTACCCCCATTCTATAGGGTCTTTTAGCTATTGGTGCAGTTCCAGGCAGTAATTCAATAATGAACTCAACATCGCGATCAGGTGGCATACCTGGCAGATCATCCGGAAAGACATCAGGGAACTCGTCCACCACCCGATCTTGCTCTGCACCACTAGCATCCATCTGGTTGACCGTGGCAGTTGGCTGCTCTTTCATCACCACTTGCACATAGATTCTGTCTCCCTTAGGTGTAGATACAACAACTGACCTTTCTTGGCACTGAATGACCGCCCCATGTTGCTTCATCCAGTCCATACCCAAGATGAGATCTATACCTGTTGTTCTTAGCACTATAGGCTTTACTTTAAAGTCTACCCCCCTTAGGTTGACACTAGAGGTGGGGCTCCAGAAATTTGCAGGCATACTACCCCCTGGTGAGTTTACTATGATTGTTTCTTTCATTGCACATAAAGGCACACCATGCATTCTAACAAATGACTGTGATATGAAAGAATGCGAAGCACCAGAATCAAAAAGTACGGTTGCTGGGATTGAGTTGATGCTGAACGTACCCATCATGACATCCGGTGCATCCAGGGCAGTATCGGCCGCTACATGGTTCACTCGATCCAGTGTGAGGTGGCGAGCATTCTGCTTCTGAGCTCCTGCCTGGTTCTGTGGGGCCTGGGGGTTCTGCTTCTTGAGGCACTGGTGAGCATAGTGCCCTGTCTCCCCGCAACGGTAGCAAGCGTTGGGGTTCTGCTGAGCTGCATTCTTCATGGGGGCGGGGTTGGGTGCTCCCTGGCGTGAGGCTTGACTGCTCTGCTGTTGGAACCTCTGTCCTCCTAGCTGCTGCTGAAAACGCTGACCACCTGACTGCTGTTGGTATGGAAGGCGCTGCTGGTTCTGGTTGCCTTGGGGTTGCTGTCCCCTGTTCCACTGGTTGGAGGAACCTTGATTCCTCTGGGGGTAGCCTTGCTGGGGGTTGGTTCGGGGGCGAGTGTTGCTCCCCGAAGACTGGCCTTGGAAGCTTCTCTTTTTTGCTTCCATCTCTTTCCGCTTGTTGTCAATAACAATCGCCCTATTGACCAGGGCCTGATAGTTGGGATAAGTGTTTGACATAAGCTGGAGCTGCAACCCATCATAAAGACCCTTCAGAAATCGGCACTGCTTGTCTTTGTCTTGGGCCACATCCTGTGGGGCATAGCGCGACAGTTTGGCAAACTTATCGCGGTATTCCGCCACTGACATGGACCCTTGTTTCAAGGAGCGGAACTCCTCTTGCTTCAGCTCTACGAGACCATCAGGATGTGATAGATCTGAAGTTCTCCTTGAACTCCTGCCATGTAACAACTGGAGCGTCTTGGGGACGGGCAAACATGAACGCATCCCACCAATCTTGTGCTGCTCCCTGCAGTTGCCCCGAGGCATAGAGCACCTTCTCATAGTCGGTGCACTGGGCAATGTTCAGCTGTTTCTCTCACTGCACGGAGCCAGTCATCCGCCTCCAGTGGTTCAGAGGCGTGAGTGAACACAGGTGGATGGCCCTTCAGGAACTCTCCTCGACGGTCCCTGACTTGAAGAGGTTGAGGTGCTGCAGCGGGCGCCTGATCCAGGCGGTTCATCATGGCGTGCATAAGCTGATTCTGCGTGGCCATCAGCTGTTCGATGGTCACTGGCGGCGGTGGCGGTGGCGGGTCCATAGGAGCACCACGCCCACGGCCACGACCCCTTCCGCGTCCACCCCTTGCTGCCATCTGCTCACCAACAAATGCGCAAGAGTTAGACCTTTATATCCAACATAGATAGCATATTTAGATATAAATGAACATTGCTGAAAATTTCTGTGCACATCCTTGTCAACAGCAGCGCACTAAAACTGACATAACTCAAGCTACAGAAATTCAATAGAGATGAACCAGACATCGTTGGAAAGCTTAAGAAACCAGCTACAACTTTCATATAGAACACTTTTTCAGATTCGGCCAGAATCTGGGCCGAAAACAGCGTTGAACAGAACCTGTCTTGGATGACAGACTGCGCAGAAACATCAACTTTAAACAGGCATATCTCCTAGATCCGAACAGATAAAGACTTGGTTCTAGATTTGTTTGAAAGATACATCAGTCTAGATACTCCCACAAAAATTTCATAATTTTTGGGATCACGGATTAAGAGATATACTGATATAACCACAGACTGCTCCATAGAACAACAGCACAGATAAGGGATAAACAACTTTATTCACACAGAGATATGATTTAACTTGGAGAAGCACAGACAAACCCATACTTCACCACACACAAGCAAAGATCCATCAGACATAGTTCACTACACAAGCAACACATCCACTAAAAGTTCACCAGACACAAACTGAAATTTAAACAACGTGTCTAAACGAGATAACTAAACATGGTAGGCAACTACTGGGCTCCACCGGGGGCATCGTTGGCTCTGTACTTCTTCTTGTAAACAGCTGGAAGACCCAGCTCACCGCGGAGATGATCCACTTCACGCTCCAGACGTCTCATCACTTTCTGTGAAGCGCGCAGGTCATCCTGCACCTTGTCAGCCTTCCTCTGCACTTCATAGGCATGCTGGGCGGTAGAGACCAGAACCGGGTACTCCACAGGAGGAAGCAGAGCTTGCCACGAGCCCCACATGTCACTGTGGGGCAGATAGCGGTAGCGGTCAGTCCTCATAGACTGGAAGCGCAGACCACGGTAATGCAAGAAAGCATCCTGTGCTGCGTCCTCCATGCTGGCGAGAGCTTCACCACGCTTGGTGGTAGTCCTGTGAGCCGACTCTATGACATGGGCTTGATCCACATTATTCCAACCTGTAACCATCAGGTCGGACTTCCAGTAAGTGGCCTCCAACGGATGAGTGTACTCGCCACAGTGATACTGGAGCTTGGCCTCCATCTCAGGGTAGTACTCATCCAGCAGGCGAACCAGCATACTATGGTAGTATGTTGTCTCGTCAGGCTTCTTGAACATGAAGCGACGAGTCCATCCAAGGTCTTCATCCACCACCTGCTCTACTGGGGAGGCAGGGGTGTTGGTGCTGAAGCAGACGAAGCGGCGGGAGAGTGCACCACCGGGTACACTGGCACGAAGGCCGGTGCTGCAGGAGCTGCTGAAGCGGCAGGTGCTGCTGGGACTGCTGGAGCGGCGGGGGCCTCCACGACTGGTGGAGCGACAGGCGCCACAGGAGCGGGTGCCTCTGGTGCAGGGACCTCAGGCGCTGGCGCCTCAGGAGCTGGGCCTCAGGCACAGGCTCCACTGGTGCTGGGACCTCCGGAGCTGGAGACTCAGGAACTGGTGCAGGGGGCGTTGGTGGCGCTGCTAGCTCCTCAGAGACAGTCGGGGTAGAGGTCAACTCTTCATCCTCCACGATGAAGGCGGTGTTGGAGGAGCTAGAGGAACCGTCACTGTCGGGGATGTGGACCACAGGGGAGCAGGTTGGCTGGCGCTGGCGGTGAAAAGGGCACGATACGCACGGGTGTTCATGCGAGGCATCCTGACGTTATGGTTAAAGACAAGATAAGCGGAAACAATTAGTTTTACATAATAGAATAAGAATAAGAAGCATACAATTTTAATAAAGTAACAAGATAATAAGTAAGCATGAACAGGTAACAAAAAGGTGTTAGAACGGCCATTTCCTAGTTAGGCTTGCGTCCTACAGTCAACAAAGCTTTGATACCAATTTGTCACACCCCAACTTTAAGGATAAAGTTGAGTCAACATACTCATGTGTGCCCAGGAAACAATCACACACATAAGTTAGACAAATTACAAAAAGGTGGCATCATCACATTGTTTTACATAACGATAGTATCAACACAAGTCTTACATCAAGCGAAACAAAAGATAACTGAACTACTAACAAGATCTACTCCACAGGGAACGCTGACTGGGGGAAACAGCTAGCCTAGAAGTCCTCAGAAAAGTCGCCAACTGCACCTTCATCTGTTACCCATCCGGGATTTGCCCAAAAAGAAGATAAACAACAAGCGTAAGTACTCCTCACGTACTTAGCAAGCTAACACAGGGTTCATGAGGCTCAAAAGGCTGACACTGTCTGACTGCAGTTAGCTTTTAAGTTGGCAAAGTTTTATCATTAAGGTAAACGAATATGGCGCTTAACCCTTAACCCATGATCCATTTGTCCATCAAAGATAACACATATAACATCATAGAGTACCATCAACATAAGGTGAACAGTTATTCAAGTGTCAAAGTTCTGCTAGTTTTCCGGGCCGCTCGTGACCGTGAGCACGGCTGTTATAACAGTTTTACACTCTGCAGAGGTTGTGCATCTTTACCCACAAGCCGTGTTACCCTTGTGCCCGAGGCGGCCAACCTCTTGATCCACTTCCGAGGTAGATCGGCGGGGCACACTATGAAGCCTTTCGTTGGTTCGTCTAACATGTTAGGGCCGCTAGGTTTCCTTGGCAGGCAGATGTAGTAACCCCCCCCTTTCCTATGGCACAAGGCCATCGCAGCTATACACATAGGAACAGGAGCAGCCCTACACCCAAAGTGGCAAGCCCCTTATGCGCCCTTTCGGGTCACCGCTAACAAGTTAGAAAAGGTCCAGTGTACTGAGCTAAAACCAGAGCCATATAGCACTCATGGTAGCACTGTCAATCCCAGCTTTTGCTAACGGCAAGTTTTATTAACCGTTTAACAACATATCATCATGAGAACAAATTCATCACTGGACTGGATCAGTTATAAGTCAGTTAGCACTAGCATTCTACCCATATGCATATATCCCACGGAGTCAAGAATATCACAGATAACAAAGCTAAGTGGGTCTCTAAGGTTGCTCAATTGGACACATGCATAAATGAGTAATTAAAGTAAAGTGTATAGGTAACAAGGAGGTCCCATGCTAACTTGCCTTGGTTGTCGAAAGACTGATCTTCCTGCTGGTCACTGAACGAGGGGTCCTGGTCGTACCACACCGACTCACCCGTCTACTCGATCACAAAAACATCACCACGCATTCCAGGCGCAAACATACACAATGCAAACAAGGCTATCATTAAACAGTACACCAACAGTAATAAACAGAAATAAATCTTTGATAAAACTGAAGTACGCGTTTCTACGATCACAACAAGTCTTGGTTCGCCGAAAACGGAGTTACTATACGAAAGATACAGCCGAAACGGTGTTTCTAGAGCCCTAAACAAGATTAACATAAACTCTGAAACTAAACAGATCTACGCTGTCTAACAGAGGCATAACACAGGTAGTTAACTAAATTACGAACCTAACGCAACTTGAACGGGTCAAAACGGAGCTAAAACGTGGATTTTATAAGCATTTTGGTGTAATGGCATTTCTGTAAATAGCGTGAAATCAATTTGAAATTAAAACGGAATTTAAACTGAATTTTAAATCAAATTCTCTGCCGGCTGGACTGCGCCTCAATTCAACAGAAACGCAGGGGCCTGGTTGCAAACTTTTCAAGGCACAGGGAATAGTGCTCGCTGGAGCGCGGGTTGATTCCCGGCTTCTCCAGGGGCTCTTTAGCAAGATAGCCGGCGAAGGGGTATCGGCCGATCTGAGCCGCCAGATCGGAGTCGGACGACGCAGATTAGATGCGGGGGAGGTGTGAGTGCGGGCGAGCCGACGGCGCGCCGGCGCGGCTCTGGCCGCGGCGTCGCGGCTCGCCGCACGACGTCATGCGCGCGGACCCATGGGAGCACAGCGGAGCACGCGGACTCGGCCGCGGAGCCTACCCTAGGCTAAACCAAGCAGACAGGGAGATAGGGGAAGCCAAGGGGGGTGCTCACCGGGGTGAAACGAACGGAGGAGGTGGCGGTCCGCGGCGAACGGCGGTCGGTCGGCGCGGACTGCACGGACGAACGGCGGCGGTTAGGGCTAAACAGGTGAAAGAGAGAGGGAGAGACGGTTCGGCAGATTCACCGAGGCGCGGCGGAGCTCGGGGAGATCGCACGCGGTCGGAGTGGCGCCGAATCGACAGGTCGACGGCGGCGGCAATGGCGGCGGGAAAGCTCGGCTGGCGCTCGGGTGCTCAGATGCGTGCGCACGGGAACGAACTGAGGGAAAAGGGGAGAGCGGAGCGAGCGCACACGCTATATGCACGAGGAGGAGGCGAGGACGTGGGCGGGCTTGCACGACTAGCGCAAGACCCCGACGCGAGGCGGCAGCGGCGGTTTCGGCTCTGCGATGCGAGCGGCCGAAGGAGAGGGGAGGTGCTGACGGGTGGGGACGAGGAGTCAGAGAGAGAGGGTGGGAAGGCGCGGCGGCGGGTGCTTAGCGAGCGCCGACACGAGCGGGCCGGCCTGCTGGGCCGCAGCGACGAAGGGAAGGGAAGGGGAGACGGCCCAACGGGAAGGAGAGAAGGGAGGGAGGCGCCGGCGGGCTTGGGCCGCCAGGCCGCTTGGGCCGGAAGCAAGGAGAGTGGAAGAAAAGAATAAAAGCTCTTTCCCTTTTTATTTTCAGGACATTTCAAAACCTTTTTAAATGAAGTTTGAATTTATTTTGAATTTTGGCAAAATCAGTCACTTCAATAAATATAATGCACCAGCATGAATGCATAAACATGTTGCCACTAGTATTTTAATTCAACAAAAATTATTTAACCCCTAGGTTAAATGCTCACAAAAAAAATCATAATTAAAGCATTTTCATCTATTTGGCTTTGGGGAAATTTTAGGGTGTTACAAAAAGAGTAACTGCAATATGAAACTAATGATCAGCAAAGGCCTGCTGAGTTTGCGTAGAACTTTTCTTTAACACAACAATTGCCTATATTTTCTGCAGACAAGCTTATTTTCAGAAACTTTTGTAGTTACGGTCTCTCAACTTATTGGGATCCACAAAAAAATTGTATTACAAACTCTACAATTAAGTATTTATACACATAAGTTTGAGAAAGAGAAGCCCACACACGCTCGCCTCGCCTCGCCGGGAGTGGCATGGCTTGGCGACTGGCGACTGGCGCGGGTGCGCGCACCTGCGTAAATGGTCCATCGATTTATTTTTTTGGTTTCTTGGTCTTCAAGTTTCAGAGTCCTAAACGGTTACAACTTAAGAGTCCTAAACCGATTTAGATCGTGATCACGACACGAGGTCGGTTCAACAGGACTATATTGCCTCATCTCGCTTTTGCGTTGCCGTCTAGTCGTCTCCAGTCCGTTCGCTTGCGTGCACAAGTGACCGGGCGAGCAAGTCTTCGGAACCCTTGTCTTTGCGATCCTGCACCGGGAGAAAGCGAATAAGGTTTTTGGGAAGCGCTCGTCGCGCGACTGCTCTCGTCTTCAAAAACGGGTCGTCTACCGTCCAAGTCAGGCGGTGTTGCGTCCAGACGTACTCGTCGTCAACTGCTCCGAGCTCTTCCTCCACCGCTTATCGAGGATCAGCCAACCTCGACTCCAACACCGTCTTCTCCAGCATCCGAAAGGTACACCGCTCGTGATCTAATGTCTATGATTATATCAGATCTTATGTCTTTGTTCTTGCTATTTAATCTATCTGGTGTACGAGCTATGCTTACACCGTTTGTTATGTTTGAGATCATGTTATGCATGTTTTATTATGCTAGTAAACAATACAATCTGAAATATCTAGATCATCAATTTATCATGATTTATATTCTGGTTTTTAATCTGAAAATTGCCTATTCTTTTAACAATTATTTGGCTCTAGAGGAAGACTCAAACACGAATATGGGAGCCCAAAGGAAGATTCTATCTTAAAAAAAAAGAGTTTACTAAGCTAGCATCGATGAACAAAAGAATTTTATCTAAAATACCAAAAAGAACTAGTCTTTTTTAGAAAAATTGAGTTGAATTTAATTGCAATCAATTAGAAGAATAAAAAATATTACTGCATTTCTTAACATTTTTTTTCTCTCTTTCTCTTTTTCTTTCTTTTTTCTTTTTATTTATTTAGACCTTCTTTATATCTAGTTTTTATCTATTTATATCTATATGGTAAAAAAACACTACATGAAATGATGTTTTACGTGACGTATAGTTGTGAAGTTCTAGTAAATCATTATAAAAGTTCATTATCTATGACGCCTAGTTTAGTTTTTGTCAATATATGATGAAAGACTTGATTTGGTCACAAATGAAGCATTCAACATCACTATCAGAGACTCAATCTTTATCGAGTGTCAATTGATTTGTCGAGTGTTATTTCGGGCACTCGGCAAAGAAGCTCTTTGTCGTGTGCCAAATAAACACTCGAGAAAGAGCTTCTTTGTCAAGTGTCAAAAAAACAATTTGACAAACTGAAAATAATTGTGTTCACAAATCTTATGTATCTCTATGGTAGTTTATAAAACTATAAGAGTAATATATAGATTTGTGAATAATGTTAGAACCACAATATCGAATGTACAAATGGCCGAATAGCTAAAATAAATTTGTTAGATCTTGAGAAGTTATGAAAGTTTGTAGTTGATGACCTTTTAGTTTGAAGTCATCTTGTCATGCAAAGCTGCGTCCAAATTTTAAAAAATTAAAATAATTTGAATGTTTCAAAAGATCACGGATGGAGAAATGATCAAACGAAAGTCGTAGATCTTGAAAAGTTACGATACTTTATAGTTAACAACTTTAAAATTTAAAATCATATTGTCATGCAAAACTACATTTGAACTTGAAAATTTTGAAAATTGATTTTTAAATACCTCAGATGGAAAAATGGCCAAAAAGAAAGTTGTAGATCTCAAAAAGTTAAGAAACTTTGTAGTTGATAGCTTGTTAATTTGAAATCATCTTATCAACAAAAACTACATTTGAAATTTCTCAAATTTGAAATTCAAATTTTATAAATTACCTCGGATGGAGAAACTTTCTAAACAAAAAGTGTATATATCAAAAAGTTACGAAACTTTGTAGTTGACAACTTTTTTATTTGAATTCGTTTAGAGCCTCAAACAAGTAATTTACACACGATTTTATATAGTGAGAGGGAACTGAAATGAAATATAAACACAAATGACAAATAGGTGGAGTGACAGTGGAGGTTACACGTGAAATTTTTTGCCCTAATGTTTTTTATTTTTTTTCGTTTGGACTTTGTTGATTATTCTACGACGAAATGATATGACAATCGGTGACGGCTCCAGTTGGTCCAGCAAATGTATGACGTGAGATACATGATCAATTTTTCGATGGACATGACAAGTTAATTATGACGTGTTTTCGATTGTTTATGATTAAAGTGATCGTCATGTAAAGCACCATTCCTTATAGTGAAAAGACGCACACAAATCCACCCTCAATCCACGTGGGCTGAAGTAAATTAGAGTAGAATTTTAACTAAATTATACCCCAATCATTTCTAAACCACGTGGATTAGAGTGATTTGTGTGCAGCCAAACAAGCCCTTGATATCTTTAAAAATAAGTTTTAAGAATAACTTTTCAACTATGTTTTACATTTCCATAATAACTTGATCAACAATTTAACTAGCAAGGCTACCCATGCAATCATGTGGCTAATATATCAGTTCAATTTTAAGCAACTTAGTTTGTACTCTTCTCATTTGATTGAGCCCGTTAATTAAAATGATAGATGAAGCCGGATCGTTTTCCTTTATATTAAAATTAAAAGAAAATCAGAACTGAAGAATGTTGTTGTACGGTAAATTTACCCCCTGCTCCAATGGCCCTTAGCACACCCGCAGTGGTATAAGCTAGCTACTAGCTCTAAGTCATCTCTCCAATAGTACTAACTCTTAGCAATAGGTTATAGTATAATTAGGCCCACATTTCATTCACACATGGTCTTGGAATGTGTGTACGAGCCTAACTCTTGAGCAAGAGCTAACTCTTCTCTTTCTCTTATTAAAATATAATAAATATTCTAAGAGCTAGCTTATGAGCCTAGCCATTGCGGCTGCCCTTAAGAGCATCCGCAACAATAAGAGCTAGTATCTAGCTCTAAGCACTCTAAGAGACAACCTTTCAAATGACCTATCTCTTAGCACATAGCTCTTAATGTAAATGACCCCACTTATCATTCTCACATAATCTTGAAGTGTGTGTATAAGACTATCTCTTGGACAAGAGATAGCTCTCTTCCCTCCCCTATTAAAATATGAGAAAATATTCTATGAGCTAACCAAGAGCTAATCACTGGAGACCCCCTAGTAGGCTCCTAACTCTACGTACGCTGGTCCACATGCAGCAGAGTTGATCAACAAGAATGTGCGCGCCGACCGGACGTGCAATCTATCCCCATCCATTTCCGGATCCTCCGTTCCCGACCTCACCTGCGCCGGGGGATCGTCTGCGTGGCGTACACCATTGATACGCGCTGCGTGGCGTGACTGAGACTGGACTGCATTGTATTCACTTCACGGCAGCGGCAGGCAGCTGTCCTCCCTCGATTCGCTAACGCCGGGATCCCCACTTCCTCGCAAGCGTCCACGCGCTCGCGGCCAAGCAACAATGGCAGAGCTCCGGGCGTCGCCGTTCGTCGCACTGCTCCGAATTCAATTCGCCTGGCCGCCGGCATTTGGGAGGCCTCTCCGTGCTTTTGCCCCTGTGCCGGCCGGCCCGCCACTCTCTGCGACGACCGATCGCGGTCGAAGATGCCTGCCGGCAGCACCGCAGCATGCCACTCGATCTCTCTGCGACGGCCGGGGGGTCCCTGCGTCTGCGTGTTCGCATGCACTGAACCCGCCGGCCGTCGTAGGCGTCGTACTCGAACAGCGCCGCGCGTGAACCCGCCGGCCGCCGCTGCCGCTAGCTGGCCGTCGTCGTACGTACAGTACGTGGACAGGACAGCAGGCGCCCTTGATCGGGGGCCGTTGTCGACGTGAGTACAGTAGCTGACGACGGCACGCGATCAACATCGTTGTTGTAGCCGGCCGGCCGGCCGGGCCAGCCCCTGCATGCATGGCATATGGACAGATGCATGCGTGGCTGCACGCAATGCTTTGTCCGGCTGCGTATGAAGGTTTGCGGAGTTATGAGATGTACAGTTTGAAGTTTGAACACCACCGTACCGATCTTGCACGTACTGTTGCGAGCCGTACGCGTTGGAGAGGCAGGCTTTTGTCGATCCAGCCAGCGTACTAACGCTACTGACGACACGATCTCACGGCCGTGTTTGTAATCCAACTATAATGCCGCCATTGCGTGTGACGACATTGACAACAGAGATAGTGTTGTACAATGGTGTGTATAGCAAACCATAGTTTCTTCTTCTGAAAATATATAATAAGCTATAGCAGGAGGCTATTTAATTTAGCGAATTTTATATAAAAAAATTGTTGTTGCTGAAAATATTTAATTAAGAAAAATTGCATAACACAAATACTCAAATGCATGAATATAAGCCCTTGTTTGGAGCTCATCCTCACTAAAAAGTTGTCTCAAATTGGGCCTTAATTGCTAAGGAAAGCATATGTCTTCATGTTAATTACTTGACATTCCCTACATCAGTCAAGGTTACTCAAGTTATAATCAACATTCATACTCATTGAAAAAAAATAAAAATTCAATGGATTAATAATTTTTTTTTAATATTTATCAAGTAAAGAGCATGATGTGTAGGTACATATTGTATTATATATACTCATCGGGCCTGTTTGGAACAAAGGAATACAAAACAGAGGAATGGAAAAAATGCAGGAATAAGATGGAGCGAATAGTGGAAAACTATGAGATTTTAAAACACAAGAATAAATATTTTGAATAAAAGAAGGAAAACTACAGGAACATGAGCAAACATAGTAGAAAGGAAGAGCAAAGATTCTTTCCCTTGAGTTGGAGTTGGATGTTTTATTTCCTTTGTTTTACACTACTATGGATCTCTTTCCTTTGGAAAGGAATTCAACATTCCTTCGTTCCAAACACCATGAAGTGATTCATTTCCTTTGGAATCTATTCCTCCAATTCCTTTGATCCAAATAGGCCCTAAAGTAAGGAATGAATGTTTGCTTTTGGCGTATGTGGTCGTAAAATATTTCGCGCCTGAACCAAACATCGGGGTTTCTTTATAGCTAAAGCGCCACTAGTTATAATGACAAAATACTCCCTCCATAAAAAAATAGAAGGCACTTTGGACACGGTTTCGGTCAAACATTGAGAATATAAATTATGAATAACTTTTAAGTTATTGAGTTTGAAAATATAAAAACCATATGAATTGATTTGTCTTGAAAAATACTTTCATAAAAATATACATATATCAATTTTGATAAATAATTTTTTAGTATAAAGAGAGTCAATATTATACTTTGAAGATCATGTCAAAAACGTCTTCTATTTAATTCCTATACGAAGGGAGTAATTAGTAATATTATAGCAGGTAGACCTTGAAGAGGGCTAATCCATCTGCCCCAAATGTTGGTCGCCTCCGGTTTTCATGCCAACACGTTTGACTCGATTTATAGAAAATACGTATAATATTTATATTTCTAAATAAATTTATTAAAGAACTAGATTCAAAGATCTTTTAAATGATATTAATTATGTACCATAAATTTTAGTATTTTTTAGTATATACTCTCTTGGTATTGCTTTTAGATGTCATTTAGGACAGTGACACGATCTCTAAAGTACAACTTTGACCACTTGTCTTTTTAAAAATATTTGTTGTAAAGTGATAAATGTATATTTTTATGAAAGTACTTTTCAAGATAAATTATTTATATGATTTTTACATCTATAAACTCAATAATTTAAAAGTTATTCGTGATTTATATTCTTATTGTTGACTTAAATCTTGTTCAAAACGACATCTATTTTCGATACGTAGGGAGTATTTAATCAATGTTGTTTCTCAGGAAGAGAGAACCATAAACATTTAAGGAGGCAGGAAGTGTATGTAATATTTTTGTAGCAGGTTATTTATAACGACGATATTGTACGAGAGTATGCATGAAACCCTAAACAGTTGGACTCCTAGCTAGCTACTTTTGTACATTGGAAAGATCCACGTCTTCGTACAAATGTTTCGTATCCAAACACAGGCTTTATTTAAATGAAGCTCCCATGAATCGTGTTGTCGTCAATACTCCTATCCAGCTCCTTTTCGTGCGTAGTACGTGTATGGTACTCGTACGTACTTACTGACACTATCTCGTATCATCAAATTTTGGTCGTGCTATTCATTCACTCACACTCATTCATCATTCATATATACTGTATGTATCGCATGCAAATCCGGTTCAGCGCAGAGGACGCGGTACACTGTCAGAGCCAAATGAATGCAACATACTCCAGTCGACACACACGGCAGATTTCCGCAGTAGAACAGGCGGGAAGCAGGCTGCCGCGGCCCGCGGGGGGATGGGATGCCAACAAGGGAAACGATCCAAAACGGCTGGCCTCGGCTAGCTCGATCGGTCTCTGTCTGTGTGCTGATATGCTGCAGCTCGTTGCACAGTGTTTTTGCTGATGTAATGTACGTATATACACCGTATCTCTGCTGTTAATGAATCAAGTGTTTTATTAGCTTCGTATCCACGTATGTACGGTCGACACAGCAAGGGCATGCGCACGACCAAGATATAAAAACACTGTAGATAGAAGTAAGCGGCGTATTGCGCGGCAGCGCGCGAAATTAATGCTTCGTATCCACACACGTACGCGACTGACATGCTGTCTACAAGCTAGTCATCGTACCTGCATGCGCATCACTAAAAATAAAGAAATTTCATATTTATACCATAAAAAAGTTGTGGCATCTAATGTTCCACTGACAGTTTTTTTTAACTTATATATTCCGTGCTAGTACTAGTAAGTACCGTCGGATTTGAGAGTAATGGTAGTGGTAGGTATAACTATAATGGATAAAAAAAGGACTGTCCTTAGTGGCCATATCGACTTCTCCATGCATGGCGCCATCCCCCCTCCGGCATCCACTTTTCCATCTCTCGTATTTATCGGTACCGTAAATTTATCCCAGAACGCTGTTCAATAGACTTAATGTTGTCTTTGCTAGAACATAATCTTCAATTATAGTAATTAGCTATTGGACACTATGACTATTAAAGTAATACTCCCTCAGTCCCAAGATATAAGGCGCGCACGTATTTCAAAATTCAAATTTCTTATCTTTGACTAAGAATTAGTCTAATCATATGAAAAGCTTATACTACAAAAGTAATTATATTATATTTGTTGTATTTAGAAATACTTTCTAATGATCAAACTTTTATTTCTATAAATTATATATTATAAGAGAAATTATAGATCAAAAATATTTTGAAGACCGTGTCAAGTTAAATCGCGCCTTATATCTTGGGACGGAGGGAGTATTATCTTGGAGTGGATGCGAGAGAAGTTAAAAGTGACCAAAATAAGTTTCAAAAAAAAGTGACCAAAATACTTCTAGCTATTACAGTATAGCATTTTATAGTTATCTAAAAACATTCATAACTTTTGCGTATGAAGTCGGATGAAGACAAACTTTATATTAAAATTATAGTCCTAAGCGAGATCAACCGTTTCGTAGTTGACAATTTTTTCATTAAAATATCTAAGTATATAAAAAAATATTTTTAAATTCTCAGTTTTTTAATTTGAATTTTCAAATATCTAGAGTCACTTAGATTCTAAATTTTCATTTTATATTTTATAATTTCAAATCCAAAATAGAAAAATGAAAATTTCTAACGTTTGTGGTATAAGTTTGAAGTACTTTGAGATTTCTAAATTTGAAAATTTTAAAATCTAAGAAAATAAAAATGAATATTTAGAAGTCTAAATGACTTTAAATTAAAAATTTATCAATCAAAAAGTTATAGATTGTATTGATAACTGTAACTTTTATATGTACCATGTCAACATATGAGGCCATTTGATAATTTTAAAATTTGAATTTGAAAATAAAAGAACTTTAAAAATTATTTTGATAATTTAGATAGCTTTAAATCAAAACGTTGTCAATTATAAAACTTTAGATCTTAGTAAATACTACAGTTTTGATATAAAGTTCATCTTCATCCGACTTTATACAGAAAAGTTATGACTTTTTTAAATAACTATAAAAGGTTATACTAAAATATTTAGGGATATTTTCGTCACTTTGAACTTCTCTTCCATCCACTTCAAGATAATATTATTTTAATAGTCATAGTGTCCAAAAGCTAATTACCAAAATTGAAAAGTATATTTAGCAAAGACAACATCGAGTAGTGTCCATTAGCAAATACCACCATTAAAGAGTGTCCTGAAGCAAATTTACCCTTATCTTATTTACTGTCCCGTAATATCATGCATCTACGAATATTCTAAATTCAAGCACACATCTACGAATGTTCTCAAATGATACCATATGAATGCAAATATTCAAAAACAAATCACTCAATCTTATTTGATTGGTAAAAAATGAATGAAAATAATTATCAGGTGGAAGTGGAAATATAAATAAAACGAGTCATGTAAATGTACTTATTAACATGTCTGCACCTCACCAGCTCTAGATCCAGGACTTCTTAGAACTACATGTGACTAGATAGCTCTGGAAATCTATGCCCTGCCAAATAAAACTTTAGATTCTGTAGCATTCACAATTAATCCTCATGATATGAGGTAGATAAAGGGGCAATATCAGAAATTCCTAAAAAGGACAAACCATCAGGCCATGTTTTCTCAACTTATTTTTCCTGACAATAAATAATAATTATATTTAATTTGCTTAGTTATTACTCACATTGCCATTATACTAGCTTATATTAGCACCCTAAATTTCATACCTCATCCAATATAAAAAATAGTCAAAAGTAACCTACAAGATGTGCATCCAAATCTTTCACTTTTGTCATTATAAATATAGCATATAGTAGCCTTTTAGAGTTCTTGTCTAACTTACTCATGTATGCCATCGTAAAAAAAACCCCAACGTATCCCTATATATACTTCTAAGTTATCCACTTGTATTATTATTAAAATATAAAAGAAATTTACATAACATGTATGATTCGTGCACTATTGAAACAATGTGTAGTTGTATGCATGGAGTGATGAACATATGGATCTTCATCGCTTAACAATTATAAAATATGTTTTCTTAGCGATTTACCTAATAATGACAACATTAACATATGTTTAATTAATATTACTCAATTTGTCCTAAATTATAGGTCATTTTAGTTTTTTTAGATATATAGATTTTGATATGCACCTAGATAACATTATGCCTACTATGTATCTAGAAAAATATAGAACAACCTATATAATTTAGAACATATGTAATACATGATAAAATGTAAGTTGCTACTTTAGTCAATTTTATAATTTGACAAGCATTAGAACCTACAAACATTTATAGTTTCATTGCAAGCTTTGTCCTTTTTTAAGAGAAAAAACATGGCTATACCCATTTCCATTTTTGTTGAAAAGTTTTGACATTGCAGGTATTGTGATGCAAGTTGTAATAACTATTTATCAATAATAGATTCATATTCAAATTATTCATTTATATGCCGATTTTGTTGTGTTTATATGTAAAGATAGATACTACTATTTGCCATATCATATATGTAATTGTTTTCATATAATATATTTTTTATATTATATGCATTTGGTGCCATAATTGTTAAAGATAGAAAACAGGATGGATGATACATGAGATGCAATGTGAATTGCATAGCTCAATCTAAAGCTTTGTTCACTTAACCTATAAGACAGTTTTAATTCGTATAAATCAGCCGTAGAATAGTATTTAATAAATCAATCGTATAAATTAACAGAAGTAACTTTAAATCATACCAAATAGTAAGTTTTATTTTTCAACATAAAAAACATGGTGAGAGGTGCAATTCTACTAGCAAAGACGTGTATATATTATGTTGGTAGCACGCTTGCCCCACCTCCGCACTTGTACAGAGGAGTGACGAAGGTGACCAAGCGTCGGAAGCAACAGCGAAGGTTGAGGAAACGAAGACAAGGTAGACGTGGCTCTATCCCCAAAAAGTCGTCCCCTTACACTGTTCACCCCTTGGTATTTATAGGGAATACCAAGGGTCATGGGATCAATTACAAAAGGGTACAGAAGAGATTCCCTGGCTCCACACAGGGAGGAGGGGTAAACGTAAACACAGCCAAGGTGAAAGCCTAGTCAGCTTCCTTCCTGCGCGCCGCCACCTGATTCTTATCACCTTCGAGAGGGGAGAACGAGTGTCGGACCCTCGATCTCGCTTGCCCTCGGGCCAGCGCTCCACTGACGCTTGCTAGGCCAATCGCTCCAAGTGGAATGGCCTCGAAGGCCGATGAGGGTCGCCTGCCGCGTTGTCGTCACGCCTCAGCCTCGCGATGGAAAGACGAGGGCCGACCTTCGTCGTGCGGAGGTGTCCGTATAGTCGCAGAGTTTGAGGTCCTTCGCCACCAGTTGGGTTTGGGCCTCTTGGCGAAGGTAGGCGGGATGCGCGAGGGTCACCCCCCTCGCTCTTCATGCCCTTTTCCTGCAAAATGCACCTGACCGCTTCCGAAGGTTGGGTCAGTGTTCAGAGGTTTGATTTGCGACCTGAGAGACTTGACAGGATCAAATAGGGGATAGACGACGAAGGTGACCGGGCCGTTTTGTTAGGCCAGCCTGCGTGGCGCCTCTGCCGAGGGTCCCTTCCCCCAACAGTAGCCCCTCGTTGTCTTGGATCTAAAGAACAGTGTTTAGGCCCAAGCAGCGCCTTTCAACGGTAAAAGAGACAGGATCCTCGGCAGCGACGCCCGCGGCTGCTTTTGGGCCGGGCCGTTGTATTGTTTTGAGCTGGAGTCCGTTTCGTTTTGGTGTCGGTTTTGTTGGGTGGGGCGCTCCGCCATCCGGCCTATAAATAGAAAGGGTGGGTCAGGAGTTTGGATTGCGTCCTCCTCTGCTATAGCCATCCTGCTGTTGCGATTTGCTTTGTGGCGAAGGTCTGTTTTAGCTTGCATGCGAGGGTTAAGTCGGGCATTTGTTGTTCGATAGTGTCAGGAGCTAGAGAGATGGCCAGGTTGAAGCAGACCGCTCGCGCTGTTTCTCCCACTATCGCGGATGAGAAGATTACCTTCGAGTTCGGTCTCAGCCGGGTTTGCGCCTCCGAGATTGCATCTTATGTCAGGTGGGGTTGGATTGAGGAAGGCAAGGCGAGGACCAACACTGGGGAGACCGTGCCGAGGCCGGACGCAGATGAGGTTGTTGTGTGAGGAGTTCTTTTCAGCTGGTCTTCGCTTTCCCGCTGACTCCTTCGTGACTTCGGTTCTGCGAAGGTTTAACCTGCGCTTCCACCAGCTTACACCCTCTTGCTTCACGAAGATGTCAGTTTATGTCTGGGCCTGCCGAACTCAGGGGATTGTCCCTCATGTCGAGGGGTTTGTTCGCACTCATCGCGTTCATATGCAACCTCGCAAGTTTACGGACGGCGAAGGTAAGGCCAGTCTTGGTCAGTTTGCGGTGTACACTTTTTGTCACCGCGCCGGCGCGCAGCTGCCGGTGCAGGCGCAGAAGAACAAGTGGAGCAGCGGGTGGTAGGAGTTTTGGTTTTATTACAAGCTCAGTGATTGCGCCGAGCTTTGCGGTGAGCTTCCGTTGCTTGGGGATGCGCCGAAGCTAGGATGAGCGTCGAGGCTCACGCTGCTGTTGACTGCCTGAGAGTCGTTGCACGCTCTTCGTGTGCACGTGATTTAGTGGAGGAGTACTGTTGTGCCAAGATTTGGCTTCTCGGCCGGAGGCAGGCATGGTTCAAGGTAGAGAGTGACCCCAAGTACGAAGGTAGGGGTTTGAAGAGGCCGAATCTTGATCTGCACAAGGTTTGGGAGAAAACTCTTAAGAAGTTTCCCTCGCGCGAAGATGGGGTCGAGGCCGTCTACAAGCGAGTTTAGCAGTGGACGGAGGAGCTTGTTGGGAAGCTGTCCACGCTGGAGGTTAAGGCGATCCATAGCTCGGTGGGTAGCGGAGGTCGGGTCAACAGACTGTTTGACACGCTTGGGATCCGGTATGCAGACTGGCCAGCTCCTTCGAGCGACGATGCGCCGAAGAAGAGGAAGCGTAAAGCTTCGGAAGAGAGAGAGATCGTTTCTCGGCCGAAGAGAGGTCGTGGTCGAGGCCGTGGTGCTGCTGGAGGCCGAGCGAAAACACTTGTGACGAAGGTCGTGGTTGTCTCGGGTCCTGGTGGTACCTCTTCCCCCTCGGCCATTGTTACTTCCGGTCGGGGTGTCGGTAAGGTTGCAGGGCGGGTGCCCCGAGTTGGGGGGATCGAAGCTTTAATTCAAATCTCGGACGACGGGGGTGACTCTGATGACGATGAGGTGGAGGAAAAAGAGGAGGAAAAGGAGAGGGGGACGGACGGAAGAGGACACGTCTGTGGAAGACAGTGTGACTTCAAGCAGCGAGGGTGGCTCTGATGAGGTTGTGAGCATTGAAGACGACCGTGGGAAGAAGATTGTCGCGTCCAGTGGTAGCGCTCCGGCTGACCGGAGCATTGACAATATAATGTGGACTTGGAGCCGAGGAGTCCTCCGCGAGGGTCGATTCCCTCGTTTGCTGGCTCGCATTTGTGGGTCGATGGTTTTGAATTTTCCTGCGAACTTGAATCTGAGCGAAACCCGGGGAAGAGACCGTATGGCGAGGCTAGCCGGTCGAGTCTTCCTGAGTTCGCTAAGAGGCTTGGTGTATGCGATCCGACGACTGAGTTATTCACAAGCCCGGACCTTCGGGATTGTCACCTGCAGTGTGGCCCGGAGGAAAGGCGTTTTTTAGGCCGTATCTTCGGTCGTATTTGTGTGCCAGAAGCGGAGGTTCGTCTTGCCGACCAACCTGCTAGGGATACGTTTGACGACGTGGATGTGAAATTGGCGGAGTTGATGCTCCTGAATCGCGCGGCCAGGCGTAAAGTTGGCTCTGATATGGAATTCATGAGTGGCCAAATCTCCGAGCTTGAGAGAGAAAATGCCAGGCTCAGCCGGAGCTTGGATAACAAGGAGATCGAATTGAAGAATGCATCGGAGAGGGCCGCCAAGGCCCGAGAAGAGGCGGTGGTGCTGGCGAAGCGTAATGCGGATCTGATTGCGGCGGGCAAAGAGAAGGATATGGCTTTGGCGGCTTCCGAGGGTCGAGTTGACAATTTGAATAAGTCATGGCGGATGAGTATGGAGAAGATTAAACATAAACAAAATTGCTGCTTGACCGAGGCTGGCGGTTCTGCTGGGGAGCCGCTGCCTGTTACTAAAGCAGAGGCGTTCGAGGGTTGGCTTGCTAATGAGCTTGATGTCTTCAGCTCGCTAGTCGAGAACGCGACCGATTTTGGCTGTTATGCCGGAGCCTTGGCCATGGCTGGCACCCTTCGACAGGCGGACTGTGAGCACCTTCGAAAGGTTAAGAAGCCCAACCATGTATTTCCGACGGTTGAAGAGGTGCGCCAGATGAAGGTCAATGATTCGGAGGTCCGAAACTGTGCGATGAGTTTGCTTCGTAGGTCTGATTTCCGGTGGAGTCGAGCCCTTGCGTTCGAGGAAGCTGCCGAAGCTACTCGCCAGGTTAGTATTTGGAGAAGCGTAGCTTTGGTTTTGTTTTGATGTCTTAAGGAGTTATTATGACTTTTTTTGTGTGGCAGGCTCGGGAGAAGAAATGCCCTCGCCGTCGGCCGCTTTGATTGCAGGAGGCAGCTCGAAGTTCCCTGAGCCTAGCGCGCAGGGGTTTCGATTGCCGAAATCGAAGCCTTGATTGAGAGGACGTCCCGAGCGCTGGCGAGGCTGTCCGTTGGAAAAAAAAAACAGGAGCGGATAGTGTCGGTGTTTCGTACCCGGGGGTATCACACCAACGAGTGATATGATCGCGTGCTTCTCTTCCTGGATGGTGATGCAAGAGGACACAAGGATTTATCCTGGTTCGGGCAAAGAAGGCCCTACGTCCAGCGGGGGGGGATGTTCTTGTATTACTTGCACCTAAGTGCTTGTACAGGGGAGAATACAAGCTCAGTGAGCGTGGACCGGAGTCCGGACTCGTGCCTGTGTGTGGACTCGTGTGTTGTGTCCGTCCCCTGAATGAGGGCCCTGGTGTCCCCTTTTATAGAGCAAGGGGAGGCCAGGGTTACATAAGGTATTACAGGTGTCGGGGCGTACGGTGCCCCATACGGAGAAGGGTAGGAACTCTGTCTTGTCGGGGCCACTGGAGCCGATGTGATCGTTGCTGTTGAGGCGTCCTTGGGTCGTGGCTTCCATCCCGGGCGCGGACGTGGTGGCGCGGCAAGGTGGGAGCCGTACAGCACCCATCCCGGAATGTACAGGACGCGGCGGGGTCCCTCCGGGTCTTGGGGTACCTGTCCTCCAATAGCATGAAAGTAGTTAGGGCTCGAAGGGCGCGGAGCCGGCTTCGAGGTGGTGCCACGGGGGCTCGAGGGGCGCGGAGCCGGCCTCGAGGTGTTACAGTGCAGGGCTCGAGGGGCGCGTAGCCGGCCTCGAGGGGTTACAGTGCAGGCTCGAGGGGCGCGTAGCCGGCTCGAGGGGTTACAGTGCATGGCTTGGCCGAACAGTGCTGTACTGGTGCCCTTTTGCCCATGCTTGTGGTGAAAACGAGACTTGACCTTTACACCGAGTTACTGTGGTACATGCTGTGCACTAGTGGACATGACCGGAGTAGGTGAAGGCATTAAATGCGTGGTATGGGCTGGTACGGCTGTCTGTACAGCTCGAGGTCCGTGCGTTAAGGCTCGAGGTGTAGGGCGCGCTCGCCCGAGGCCTGGAGGGCTCGGGCGAGACGGAGAGCGATCGTGCTCGCCCGAGGCCTTGCTCGGAGGGCTCGGGCGAGGCGGAGAAAGACGTTCGCCCGAGGCCTGGCTGGAGGGCTCGGGCGAGACGGAGAGCGAGCGTTCGCCCGAGGCCTGCTGGGAGGGCTCGGGCGAGACGGAGAAAGAGCGTTCGCCCGAGGCCTGGCTGGGAGGGCTCGGGCGAGACGGAGATAGAGCGTTCGCCCGAGGCCTGGCTGGGAGGGCTCGGGCGAGACGGAGATAGAGCGTTCGCCGAGGCCTGGCTGGGAGGGCTCGGGCGAGACGGAGATAGAGCGTTCGGGTGTTTGCGTTGATTGGGGGTACCCTTTTTGTACCACCGACAGTAGCCCCCGAGCCCTTGTTTGAGTGCTTGCATTCGAGCAGGGGCTCCAGATTGGGATCTCGATGGATAGCTAACTGGTCTCGAGGGTTTGTCGATTTGATTCCGTGGGTGTAGCCCCCGAGGCCCATGGGGGAGTGGTTAGAACTCCCTCGTGGGCTTCCCGAAGAATCCTCCGTCGTTTGGGAACCTTCTGCCCAGTGGGCGCGCCTTTTTAGGCGGAAATCGTCAGGGAGCGGAGATCGCGGCGCCGTGTGTACCTGTCAACAGGCTCGAAATGTGGTTCGGTAGTCTCATTAAATTTGCGGTTACCTTTCCTTTGTCGTGGGAGACTCCGTCCGAGGCTTGGCTCGGAGGGCTCGGGAGAGACGGAGAACGAGCGATCGTTCGAGGCCTGGCCTTGAGGGCTGGGGAGAGATGGAGGACGAGCGTTCGCCCGAGGCCTGAAAATCTCATGTTTACACAAAGAAAAGAGATTAGTCGTAACTGTCCGAGTTCTTAGACCCTCTTTCGTCGAGGGGTGCCAGGCTGAACCGACTGGCCGGCTCCTCGAGCTGTCCGGCATGCCGATTGCCCTGGCTTGTCATCCCGCGAGTCCTTTCGATCGGATGCGAGGGGGGATGCCTCGTACTACCCCGAGTGGGCGAGTATCGAGGTTCCCGGTGAGCTGGTAACGGGAATCCAAGTGAGAGCTCGTGCCCCGTTCGTTAGGGGTCGACTGTGGCCCGGAGGCGGTCTCATAAAGCATGGGTGCTCAGTCTGCAGGAGTGCCGGGTCCATTCGATAGGACCCGGTGGCTCGATGCCTCCCTCCGAGGGGATCTCACTGCACGTCGAGCTCCCCGCCCTTGGATGCACTTGAGGGGCCTCGAGGGCTCGCCCCTCGAGTATGTCCGCGGTTCGCCCCTTGGGTCCCTTACTCGTGCGCTCAAGCCGGCTGTCGACCCTTTTCGGAGGCCAGCCTTCGCTGCTTTTTTCGAGACTTTGGCCGGGCCGTTTTTCCTTTGTGAAAAGCCTCCCGTCCGTTTGGGAATCCTTCTGCCCGTTTGGCACGCCCTTTTTTAGGCTGAAAACCGTCGGGGAGGGCGGCGGTCGCGAAGCCAGCGACGGTTTGGGCGGGCCCGGTAGTGGAGCGAATGGAGAGGTAACGCGTGTCCCTGCTCCGGCTCGAGACGCGGTTAGGTGGGCGCATTGAATGCATTCGGTTACCTTTTTACGTCGTGGGAGATCCCGCCCGTCTGGATTTCCCCCTATAAATATCGAAAGAGGGGAAAAGGAACCTTTTACTTTGCCTTTGCCTTCGCCGCCGCCGTAGCCTTCACGCGCCCTCTCCTTCGAGCTAGTCGATTGGGGATTTCCGGCCGCCCGTCCGCTGCTCGGATCCGCGCCGCGCCACCGTCATGGCCGCCCAGACACAGATGCTGCCGGCCGAGGACTGGAGCCCGTCGAAGGTGACGCAGAGCGAAATGGACTCGCTGGTGGCCCAGGGGCTTCTGCGCCCCAACCCGGAGGAGGGACCCGCATGGTGGGTTATCCCGTCGGCGGAGCACCGGGAGCCGCACCCGCCGGAGGGGTACGTGGTGAGCTTCACGCGCTACCACCGTATGGGGCTCGGCGTCCCGCCGAGCCGCTTCTTGCGAGGGCTGGCCCACCATTTCGAGGTGGAGCTGCAACACTTCTCCCCCAACTCCATCTCGCACGCCGCCATATTCGCCGCGGTGTGCGAGGGGTACCTGAAGATGGAGCCGCACTGGGAGATGTTCGTCCATCTCTTCCGGGGCGAGCTCTTCATCAAGTCCCTGAAGCCAGCGGGAGGCGGCCCGTGCGCATGGGCTCCCTTGCCATTACCGCGAGGGCGGGGACCTCGTCGGCCAATGTCCCCCGCGAGTACCTGCGATACAAGCTTTCCACCAACCAGGCCGGTGGGACGACCATTGGTTCTATCTGCGGAACGAAGGTGGCCTCTTTCCGCAGTACACCGCAGGGTCCTCACTCAACGCCCGGAGAAGTGGACCTGGGGCGTTGCGGCGGACAGGCAACGCCACCTGGCCCCGCTGATGGAGATGATGAAGACGCTGGTGGACGAGAAGAAGCTGACCGTGCAAGCGGTCATTTGGGCGTTCCACCAGCGAAGAGTTCTCCCGCTGGCGGACCGCCCCCTCTTATGCACGAGATGGCCCGCAGGCTCAGCTCGAGGCGCTCAATCGCTCGAGGATGGCCGAAGGGAGGCTGTCCCGGAACGAGGGCGTCTCCCGGGTGTCAATCACGATCCAGGGGCCGTTCGTCCCTGAATACTCCAACCTGGTTGCGATGGCACCCGACGAGGGGTGTCTCGACCTGGTAAGCCTCCCTCGAGTCGAGCTATCTCGAGCCTCCTCCCCCCTTTTTCCTCCTTCGATCCCTTTGCATCCGTCTTGTGGTTTGTCTCATCACGCTTCTTCTTTTTTCAGGGGGCATTTACTTGTCGCGCGTCGAGGCCCCCGGTGAGGGAGGACGCCGCGGATTCTCAGGTGAGGCGCCTCTCTGCTCAGAAGGACAAGGAGAGCAAGGATGCCAAAAAGAAGAAAGAGAAAAATAAAACTTGCGTCGCTTAGCTCGGGAGCAGAGACTGGCGAAGGCTCGTCGTAACCGTCAGCCTGGGGACGGGTCCCCCGAGCTGAGCTCCTCGAGCTCGGAGGAGGAGAGTGGTGATGAGGAGGAGGGCGACGACGAGGGGATGGATGCGCGCTTGATGCGCGCGGGGCTCGTCGATGACAGGGCTGACCGCTCCTCTGTGCAGGAGGGTACACTGGAGGTCCCACCGACAAAAGGGTCGCGCGGGACGCAGCCGCGGAAGGCGGCGCCGATCCCTGCCTCGTCGGGGGCCCGAGGTCCGTCGAGCTCCGCGCCGGATGTGCCCCTGGTCGTAAGGAAGCCCCGGACCCGGAGCGCCTCCGCCACAGCGCCAACGGAGGCCGCCCCCCCCGTCAGCCAGACGGGGGGTCTCGAGAGGGGTCGGGCTTCGAGAGCGGTCGACAGGTCGAGAAGGGTTTCGGGCCCGACCCCCGCGAGCCGTCAAGGGCGCCGTCGAGCCCGCGGAGGAGCGGGCGCCAGGAAGAGGCGTCGAGCCCGCGCCATCACGAGCGTCGGAGGGAGCCCCCGAGCGTCTCGTGACCAGGGGCGCGAGCGTCCCCGGAGTCCATCGCCGCACCGCCGCCGGGACACGGAAGCGGACGCGGGAGGGCGCGACCACCAGCGCGGGCGCCGGAGCAGGTCCCGGAGCCCGCGCCGGGGCGGGCGCCACGACGTCAGCACGAGGGAGGTACGGTCGCCCTCCCGCGATGTGGGGCGGAAGGAGGGCTCTCCCTCGAGGTCGAGCCATGGGAGGCGTCGGGAGCCCTCCCCCCATCCCAGCCCTGTGGAGACGGCCCAGGCACAGGGCTCGAGCCGTGGGGTGGGCTCGAAGCCCCCGAGTGGGTCCGGCGATTCCGGGAAGAAGCCCAGCCGCCGCTTCGGGTGAGTAGTTTCCTTGGGTCTCGTCGGTAGTGAGGCTTCACCTCTTTGCTTTTGATGACGCGTGCCATCTCCTTTTCTCAGGGGGAAGCGCTCCTACCAGGAGGTGGACCTCGCTTCGTCCAAGCGGGCCAAGACCTCGAGCCCCGTCGAGGCACAGGCACCTCGAGGTATGGCACCTTCCTCCGCTAGAGAAGCCGCTTGGCTGGAGAAGGCCCGAGCTGCCATGGCTCGAGGGGGCCAGATGATCGTCGCGAATTTTGGTGAGGCCGTCGCCATCGACCACAGGGGTCGAGGTACTCTTCCTGGTTCTGATATCTCCGTCATCTCGTATTGCAGGGGCCTCAGCTCATGGCATCGAGCCTGCCACCACCATATCCGCCGAAGCGCTGCCTCCTCCCCCTCTCCTCCTCCTCCCGCGATGGTGCCAACTGGGAGCGCCACCCTTCCCCTCACCACGACGGCTGTTCCGGGGAAGCGCCTGGGGCGAGCACGGCCCCGCCGGTGTCTGGGGCTGAGGAGACTGCGCCCCTTGTGGCCCCGACCAGCACGAGGCCGGGCTGCGCGGAGGAAAGGGGGGAAGGCGTCGGCGGAGAAGGAGCCGACGGTGAGGACCTCCTGAACGAGCTGGAGCAGGGGCCGCTCCTCGCCGCGGGCTCGATGATGGTGGAGGCGCCCGAGGTGCCGGCTAGCGCCGACAAGGCGCCGGAGGGCCCGGCCAGGGAAGAGGCCCGGGGTCGAGCCTTCCCTCGATCGATCCGCCGCCATTCGAGCCTTCGCCACGCGAGGTGCCGCCGCGGGAGGCGGCGGAGCAACAGGTGCCGGCGGAGGGACGGAGGGAGTCGGGGCCCGTGCCGTGGGCGGCTGGTCGGGGGCAGCTCGAGGCGGAGGAGGATCTGCCCGACATCGAGCTCGACCGACCAATATGGCCGTTTCCCGTCCCACTGAGCCCGCCCCTTGCCGTGGTTCCCATCGAGCAGCCGGCCCAGCGGGGGGCCCCGCGCGAGGTGCGGTCCATCTTCCGGGAGGTGGCCGAGCTTATGGCGGAGGCGGAGCGGTCCTGCTCCGAGGAGGCGGGCCGGTCCGCACAGGTGTCAGCCGCCCTCGCGCGGGCTGAGGCGGAGCTTCAAGATCTCCGCGCGGAGCTGAGCCGGAACGCCCAAATGGCGAGCCGGCTCAACGAGGCGGAGGCGGAGGTCCGGGGCTCGAGGCGAGGTCGCTCGATCCAAGGAGGAGGCCGCCGCCGTTCTCGAAGCGTCGAGGAAGGAGGCCGCGGACGCCCGAAGCGAGGCCACCTCCGCCCGGGCTGAAGCCGAGGCGGCGAAGCAGGAGGCCGCTGACGCCCGTGGCGAGGCCGCCGCTGCCCGAACCGCAGCGGAGGCGGCGAGAAAAGAGGCCGAAGACGCCGAGAGTGGTGCCGCCACCGCCCGAGCTGCCGAGGGGGCGGCGCGGCAGGAGGTGATCCGCAAGGATCTGGCCCTGGTGGAGGCGGGCCGGCTGATCGAGGACCTTAGGTCCGAGAAGCTCCTCATGCTGGCCGAGAAGCGCAGGCTTGAGCAGCGTGCTGAGGGCCTGACCAGCGACCGCCGCACTGGGCAACACTGCGGACTGAGGAGGCTTACACCTTGTTCTTGTTTGGGTCTCGAAGTTTTTTTGTTACGCCGCAGTCTCACTCTTCCTTGTTTGTTGCGCAGGGGTCGAGAAGACGGTCGAGGAGCTCCGCGGACGAACCAGGCTCTCTTGGACCAACTCCAAGACGAGACGATGGTGGCGGAGCGGGCTCGCTCCTCTCTCGACCGGCTCGGCCCCATGTGGGGTGCTCCTCCTGTGACCGCGGCAGAAGGTGCAGTGGCTCGGGGCGATGCCTTGGTCGACGCCTTGTGCTTCTTCGACGCAGCCGCGCGGGACCGTGTCCGGCAAGCTCTCCATCACGGCGTCAAGCACACTCGCGGTCGTTCGCTCCGTCCGGTTTCCGCTTCCCGGTCCACGTTGTCGCGAATGGCTTCATCGAGATCGAGGGGAAGGATGAGGAGTGGAACAACCGCCGTGTCGACAAAATTTTGGAGAAGATGGAGAGGCCGGGGACGTCGCTCGCGAAGATCTTCGAGGAGGACGTGCTGCCTCCTGACGCCAGCAGCGGTGTCGGGAGCCCTCCTCCTTCGAGCTCGGGCGTCGAGGTTGAGCCGCCGCGGAGGACCTCGGGGAGGAGTACCGCACCGACGAAGACTAGGGCCTGCGCGCCAAATTTGGGCGCCGAGGCCCTTGTAAGAATTTTATGACGTGAATGAGGGTACGTCGAGACCCGAATGTATATATGACTTGTTTTGTTAAAGGGGTTGTTTTCCTTTCAAATGCGTTTGACCACTTCTCTTTGTCGCAAGCTCGAGTTTCTGCTAACTTAGTCTGTGTCCTTCCTTCGATACGTCGCGAGCCCCTCGAGGGGAGGCGTAGGTAGGGCACCGTAGCCCGGGGCGTAGGTGGCCGTCTACGTCGACGCCCCCCGACCTTGGAGGCTCGAGGTACTTTAGATTTAGACGTCGCTAGTTCACTCGAGGCGCGAGTCGAGACGAGGGTCAAAATTTTTGAAAAGAAAACGCGCATTTTTTCCGGAGTCTGGGGGGGGGGAGGCCCCCCCGTCAGCCCCCGAGGGAGGCTTGACCCTGAGCAAAGCAGGGTCGAGGCTACCTTAAGATGCGAAGCAACATGAACGACAATGCACGAGTTGTTCATTCATTTTGACATGTTTGTACAAAGTGATAAAATGAACAAGGCCTCGAGGCCTTAAGGGTAGAAGCGACGTAGCTGAGATATGTTCCACGCGTTCGCCAGGATCCTGCCTTGGTCGTCGTAGAGCTTGTATGTTCCTGGCTTGAGCACTTCGGCCACGGTGTATGGGCCTTCCCACGGAGGGGTGAGCTTATGGCGCCCTCGATTATCTTGCAGCCGTCGAAGCACGAGGTCCCCCACCGCTAGGTCCCTTTTGCGCACGTGCTTGTCGTGGTAGCATCGAAGTGTTTGCTGGTAGCGTGCAGAGTTGATGAGCGCCACGTCTCGGGCCTCCTCGAGCTGGTCCTTGGCGTTGGCGAGCCTTTCGTCGCTGGTTTGCTCGTTGTAGGCTCGAAGTCGAGGTGAGCCGTACTCGAGGTCCGTAGGTAAGACGGCCTCGGCGCCGTAGGTTAGGAAAAACGGAGTGAACCCGGTGGCTCGACTCGGCGTAGTCCTGAGGCCCCACAGCACCGAGGGAGTTCTGTAGCCCACCCCTTTCCGAAATTCTTGAGGGTCTTGAACAGCCTCGGCTTCAGCCCATGGAGTATCATGCCGTTGGCGCGCTCGACCTGCCCGTTGCATTGGGGGTATGCGACCGAGGCCCAGGTTACGCGAATGTTGTTGTCATCGCAGAAGTTGGTGAACTTTTTGCCCGTGAATTGGGTGCCATTGTCGGTGATGATGACATTAGGCACCCCGAACCGGTACATGATGTTGGCGATGAACTCGACAGCCCTCTCGGAGGTGGGGTCTCCTATCGGCTTAGCCTCGATCCACTTGGTGAACTTGTCGACGGCCACGAGCATGTGTGTGTACCCTCCACTTGTCCTTTTGAGGGGACCCACAAGTCGAGCCCCCAAACGGCAAATGGCCAAGTGATTGGGATCATCTGCAGGGCGTGTGCGGGCTGGTGCGTTTGCTTGGCGTAGAATTGACACCCATGGCACGCTTGGACCAAACGCTTGGCGTCCCCAATGGCGGTCGGCCAATAGAAGCCTTGACGGAAGGCGTTCCCAACCAGGGCCCTCGGCGCTGCGTGGTGGCCGCAAGCCCCCGAGTGCATATCGTCGAGGAGCTTGCGCCCTTCCTCGAGTGGGATGCAGCGTTGAAGGATCCCAGTCGGACTTCGTCGGTATAGCTCCCGTTCGTCGCCGTAGATGACGTAGGTCTTGGCCCTCCGAGCGATGCGTCGGGCCTCCGTCTTGTCTTCTGGTAGCTCGCCTCGCGTCAGGTAGTCGAGGTAGGGCGTCCGCCAGTCGAGGGGCCGTGATGACGAAGAGGCGTGTGCGTCGACCTGCATCGCCTCCGCGGACGTCGAGGTGTCCTTCTCGAGGGGTGGCGTTGAGAGTCGAGCCCCCGTGTCTTGCTCGAGGGTGGCGTCGAGGGGCCAGCCCCCGGGTCGATTTCGACGGATGGCTCGAAGACGTCCCTCGAGAAGACGTCTGGCGGTACCGTGCCGCGCGTGGACGCCAACTTTGCCAGCTCGTCTGCGGCCTCGTTGTACTTTCGAGCTATGTGGTTGAGCTCGAGGCCGTAAAACTTGTCTTCCAGCTTGCGCACCTCCCCGCAGTATGCCTCCATCTTGGGATCGATGCAGCTTGAAGCCTTCATAACCTGGTTGATGACGAGCTGCGAGTCTCCTCGGGCGTCGAGGCGTCGGACCCCGAGCTCGAGGGCGATGCGCAGCCCATTGACGAGGGCCTCGTACTCGGCGACGTTGTTGGAGGCGGGGAAGTGCAAGCGTAGCAGGTAGCGCATGTGTACTCCGAGGGGTGAGATGAAGAGCAGGCCTGCGCCTGCCCCCGTCTTCGTGAGGGATCCATCGAAGTACATGGTCCAGAGCTCGGCTTGAATCTGTGCCGGCGGGAGCTGAGTGTCGGTCCATTCAGCAACGAAGTCCGCCAACGCTTGCGACTTGATGGCCTTTCGCGGGGCATAGGTGATGGTCTCCCCCATTAGTTCGGCGGACCACTTGGCGATGCGCCCCGTGGCCTCCCGATTGTTGACGATCTCTCCGAGGGGGAAGGACGACACCACCGTCACGGGATGAGCGAGGAAGTAGTGCTGGAGCTTGCGCCTTGTGACGATGATGCCGTAGAGCAGCTTCTGGATGTGCGGATACCGGACCTTGGCCTCGGAGAGTACCTCACTGGTGAAGTATACCGGTCGTTGGACCGGCAATGTATGACCCTCCTCGTGCCTCTCGACGGCTATGACCGCGCTAACCACCTGAGTGGTTGCGGCCACATAGAGGAGGAGGGGCTCGGGGGAATCGCCACCTTCGGCTGGTCGCGGGGGCACGAGAATTGGTGCAGAAGTCAGCAACCCCTTCAACTTGGTTAAGGCCTCCTCGGCTTCGGCGGTCCACGCAAAGTGTTCCGTCTTTTTTAGCAGGCGGTAGAGGGGTAGTGCTTTTTCCCCCAGCCTCGAGATGAATCTGCTGAGAGCGGCTAGGCAGCCTGTCACTTTCTGCACACCCTTGAGGTCACGAATCGGGCCCCCTCGTGACTGCTGAGATTTTTTCAGGGTTTGCCTCGATCCCCCGTTGTGAGACGATGTAGCCAAGTAGCATGCCTCGAGGCACACCAAAGACACACTTCTCGGGTTGAGCTTCACATTCTTGGCCCGGAGGCACTCGAACGTGGTCTCGAGGTCGCTGATGAGGTTCCCGACTTTTTTAGTTTTAACCACGATGTCATCGACGTAGGCCTCGACGGTCTTGCCTATGTGCTCGCCAAAGATGTGCTGCATACATCGCTGGTACGTTGCCCCGGTTTTCGCAGGCCGAAGGGCATCGTAACATAGCAATACATACCAAATGGCGTGATAAAAGAGGTTGCGAGTTCATCGGATTTTCTCATCCTAATTTGGTGGTAGCCGGAATACGCATCAAGGAACGAAAGCACTTCGCACCCAGCAGTGGAATCGACGATCTGGTCAATTCTAGGTAAAGGAAATGGAACTTTTGGACATGCTTTATTCAGACCAGTGTAATCTACACACATCCGCATTTTTCCATTCTTTTTCCTAACTAGTACAGGGTTAGCTAGCCACTCTGGGTGAAATACCTCCTTGATGAATCCGGCCGCCAAAAGCTTGTGCACCTCCTCGCCGATGATCCTGCGCTTTTCCTCGTCGAAGCGGCGCAGGCGTTGCTTCACCGGTCTGGACCCGGCCTGGATCTCCAAGGCGTGCTCGGCGACTTCCCTCGGTATGCCCGGCATGTCCGAGGGGTTCCACGCAAACATGTCGATGTTCGCGCGGAGAAAGTCGACGAGCACTGCTTCCTATTTGGGCTCGAGGCTGGTACTGATGGTCAGCGTCTTGCCATTGGCCGAGGTCGGGTCGACGGGTATTTGCTTGGTGTGCTCAGCCGGCTCGAAGGTGCCGGCGTGACGCTTTGCTTCTGGGGCCCCCTCGGTGGCCAGAGCTGCCAAGGCCTCGAGCGAGTCGAGGTGGACGTTGGCCTCCCCCCGCTCGACGCACTCCACGTCGCAGTGGTATGCGTGCTCGTAGGAGGTGTCAACGGTGATGACCCCTTTTGGCCCCGGCATCTTGAGCTTCAAGTACGTGTAGTTAGGAATCGCCATGAACTTGGCGTAGCCTGGCCGGCCGATGATGGCGTGGTAGGTCCCTTGGAAGCCGACCACCTCGAAGGTGAGCGTTTCCTGACGGAAGTTTGCCGGCGTGCCGAAGCAAACCGGCAGGTCGATGCGCCCGAGGGGGTGGGCCTTCTTTCCTGGTACTACTCCGTGGAACCCCCCGACGCTGGGTCGGAGCTGTCCCTCTGAAATCCCCAGGAGGTCGAGGGTCTCGAGGTATATGATGTTGAGGCTCGAGCCCCCATCCATCAACACCTTGGAGAACCGAACGTCGACTATGATGGGGTCGACGACGAGGGGGTAAGCCCCCGGGTTTATGACACGGTCCGGATGGTCGTCACGGTCGAACGTGATTGGCGCATCGGACCAGTCAAGCCGGGGGGCGTCGTGGCCAAGCGAAAAGATTTCCCGGCGCTCCTTCTTTCTTTCTCGAGCTGAGAGCCCGACGGTCGGCCCCCCGTAGATCATGTAGCAGTCGCGCACCGGGGGGAAGTCGCCATCTGCGTTCCTGCCGCCGCGTCGATCGGTATCCTTTCCCTTAGGCGCGTCTTCCCTCTTATCGCCGAGCTTGGAGTAGTAGCCCTTCAACAGTCGGCAGTCTTTCAACTTGTGGTTTACGGGGCCCCTGTGGTAGGTGCAGGGATCCTCGAGCATCTGGTCGAAAACAGCCCCGTCAGGGGGGCCTCGGGGCTTCTTAGGCTCGAGGGCGCCCGCGAGCACCTCTTTGTCGTCGTCGTCATCGGCGCCACGCTTCGCCTTCTGGCCCTTGCGTTTGTTTTTCTTCCTTTTGTTGCCGTCATTGTTGTCGTTCTTGGCGTCGTTGCCCTTGTTGGAGCCCTCCGGCGCGATCACCGCCTTGCCTTTGTCCGTGGAACGGCCAAAGAAGGCCCCCACTGCTTCGTCGCCCGAAGCAAAGCTGGTGACGCGATCCATCAGGTCCTCGACCGTCCCGGGACGGTAGCGTCCTAGCTCATGAACAAGCTCTTGGCATGTCGTGCCCGCGAGGAACGCTGAGATGACGTCCTCGTCAGGCACGTGGGGGAGCTCGAGACGCTGCTTCGAGAACCGTCGAGCAAAGTCGCGGAGGGGCTCGTCCGCCGCCTGCCTGCAACGCCGTAGGTCCCAGGGGTTGCCTGGACGCACGCAGGTCCCCTTGAAATTCCCGTCGAAGACCCTGACTAGGTCGGCCCAGTCATGGATCCGATCCGGCGGGAGCCCCTCGAGCCACCGGCGGGCGGTGTCCGAGAGGTAAAGTGGGAGTTGACGTATGATCACGCGGTCGTCGTTCTTCGCTCCGCCCAGTTGGCAGCCAAGGCGGAAGTCCGAGAGCCAGAGCTTGGGCTCGACCTCCCCGTCATACTTCACGATGTTGGTCGGCGGTCGGAAGCGGTCGGGGAGGGTTGAGCTGCGGATGGCCCGGCTGAAGACTCGGGGCCCGGGGGCTCGAGGACCTGCCGGTCCTCGTCGCTGTCGTAGCGCCCCCCTCGATGGGCGCTATAGCCACGCTCTTGGCCCCCTTGTCCTTGCGCCGTCGGTTGATGTCGTTGCGGGCGTCGTTGGGGTCTCGAGGTGGCCGGTTGTCGACGATCCGTTCGCGGACTGGCCTAGCTCGAGAGGCGTCCGGCTGGTGGACGGATGCCTCGCGAGCGTCGTGGGGCGTGTCCGCCGGTCTCCCCGAGGCTGCTCCGCGTCGGCGTGACGCCGAGCTCTCGGCCTGCTGTACCGCGGCTGTCTCGAGGAGGTTTTTCATTTCTCCGAGCATGCGCCTGGCATCGGGGTTGGAGACGGCGGGCAGGTCACGGAGCATCATAGCCGCCGCCACCACGTTCTGCCCGGCTCGCGGGAAATACCTCAGGGCGTGCTGGTGCCCCGTCCTCGAGGATCCGCCGGTGGACCTCTCGAGCCCGGCCTCGAGCTCCGGCTCCTCGGGGCTGGGGTGGTTCCTGCATCAGGGTTTGCCGGAGCTGCAGCAGGTGTCGCCGTTCTTCCTCGGCTTTGGTGATTGCCTCTTGCACTTGTGCGAGTTGCGCCGCCCGGCCGTCGTCGTGCTTAGGCGGTACAGCCGGTGCTGGAGGTTCGTCCCTTCCCTGAACGCGTGATCCGCCTGCCGCGGCCACGTCGCTAGGTCCCTCTAGGTCGAGCGCCGGCCTGTCGTCGTCGCCTTCGTCCTCGGTATCGCATACGACTCCCTCGAGTTGGAAGCACTCCCTGGTGGGATCCCAGAGGTCGGGGTCGTGGTAGTCGTATTCGTCGGAGTCGGAGCTGTTGACGGCACGCCGCCTTGGCCGATGCTGGGACCGCAGCTCGCGGTACCATTCTCCGACGGGTGGCTCGCCGAGTGGCTCGAAGGCTCGCGAGAAGTCGCGGTCGACGCACGCGGGGTGGACGATCTCCAGGTTGGCCATGGCCTGCAGCAGCGCGCCCGAACGCTGCTCCCGGTCCGCCACCGTCCGGTCCTGATGGCGCTCGTCGAGGCGGTGGGCGTATACAGCCGCAGAGTTGTCGAGGCCGACCGGGAACCGCTGGCGTCGAGCGCGGCGCGACCCGTGCGGGAGGAGGCTGAGTGGCGTCGACGGCGCACGGCTCGGAGGCCTCTGGCCTGGTTCCTGGTCCGTACGCATGATGAATGCGAAGTCGCTAGGCGGGCGCGGGTGCGCCCTGGAGGTCTCCGGCCGCGCGCCGGGCTGGTTTCCCCTCGGGGACCCTGCACCGGCTACGGGGGCGTAGGTGTTTGCCGCGGGCACCGCCTGCGCCCGGCGACGACGGTGACGACGGCGCCGCTCGCGATGTGGCGACGTGTGGTGGTGCGGGCGACGCGTCACGCCCCCCCGCGGGTGGCGTGACACGCACTCCGCTCGGGCCCTCCGTGGAGAGCAGAGTCAGCTCGTTGCCGTTGCCTGTGGCCAGGAACTCGAGGCTCCCGAACCAGACGACGGCACCAGCCGAGAACGGAAGAGGGGATGAAGCCATCCAGGAATCAACGAGAAATCGGCTCGGACACGCGAAGTCCCCTACCTGGCGCGCCAACTGTCGGTGTTTCGTACCCGGGGGTATCACACCAACGAGTGATATGATCGCGTGCTTCTCTTCCTGGATGGTGATGCAAGAGGACACAAGGATTTATCCTGGTTCGGGCAAAGAAGGCCCTACGTCCAGCGGGGGGGGATGTTCTTGTATTACTTGCACCTAAGTGCTTGTACAGGGGAGAATACAAGCTCAGTGAGCGTGGACCGGAGTCCGGACTCGTGCCTGTGTGTGGACTCGTGTGTTGTGTCCGTCCCCTGAATGAGGGCCCTGTGTCCCCTTTTATAGAGCAAGGGAGGCCAGGGTTACATAAGGGTATTACAGGTGTCGGGGCGTATGGTGCCCCATACGGAGAAGGGTAGGAACCCTGTCTTGTCGGGGCCACTGGAGCCGATGTGATCGTTGCTGTTGAGGCGTCCTTGGGTCGTGGCTTCCATCCGGGCGCGGACGTGGTGGCGCGACAAGGTGGGAGCCGTACAGCACCCATCCCGGAATGTACAGGACGCGCGGGGTCCCTCCGGGTCTTGGGGTACCTGTCCTCCAATAGCATGAAAGTAGTTAGGGCTCGAAGGGCGCGGAGCCGGCTCGAGGTGGTGCCACGGGGGCTCGAGGGGCGCGGAGCCGGCCTCGAGGTGTTACAGTGCAGGGCTCGAGGGGCGCGTAGCCGGCCTCGAGGGTTACAGTGCATGGCTCGAGGGGCGCGTAGCCGGCCTCGAGGGGTTACAGTGCATGGCTTGGCCGAACAGTGCTTACTGGTGCCCTTTTGCCCATGCTTGTGGTGAAAACGAGACTTGACCTTTACACCGAGTTACTGTGGTACATGCTGTGCACTAGTGGACATGACCGGAGTAGGTGAAGGCATTAAATGCGTGGTATGGGCTGGTACGGCTGTCTGTACAGCTCGAGGTCCGTGCGTTAAGGCTCGAGGTGTAGGGGCGCGCTCGCCCGAGGCCTGGAGGGCTCGGGCGAGACGGAGAGCGATCGTGCTCGCCCGAGGCCTTGCTCGGAGGGCTCGGGCGAGGCGGAGAAGAGCGTTCGCCCGAGGCCTGGCTGGGAGGGCTCGGGCGAGACGGAGAGCGAGCGTTCGCCCGAGGCCTGCTGGGAGGGCTCGGGCGAGACGGAGATAGAGCGTTCGCCCGAGGCCTGGCTGGGAGGGCTCGGGCGAGACGGAGATAGAGCGTTCGCCCGAGGCCTGGCTGGGAGGGCTCGGGCGAGACGGAGTAGAGCGTTCGCCCGAGGCCTGGCTGGAGGGCTCGGGCGAGACGGATAGAGCGTTCGCCCAAGGCCTGGCTGGGAGGGCTCGGGCGAACGGAGATGAGCGTTCGGGTGTTTTGCGTTGATTGGGGTACCCTTTTTTTGTACCACCGACAGGGAAGAGAGTCCTTCTAGTACCTGTCGAAGCTCGCAGAAGAGCGACTATGGAGACGGTGTCTGCTGAAGCTCGGGTGCTGCCATGGGTGAAGACTTAGAAGTTATCGATGACGAAGTTTGCGACTGCTGGGCATGGGAAAACTGGACAGGTTGTGCAAATTGGGATTGTTGGGGCGAGATAATTATTTTGTAATTGTGAGGTAGATGGAAATACTTGACGATATTGTTTATTCTTATGGTATGGCCAGGTTCCTAATGGAACCGTGCTAGAAGGGTTTGATGTGACGCCCCCTGCGTTAAACTACATATATTTTTGTAAACTGGCGAGTCTTGGGCTCGTGCTAAGCTGAAACTCCCTCATAACCTTCGAGCATTTTTTGGGTCGAAGGTGCGAAGGTACGATTTAAAAAAATAGCAGGTCGAGCCGTTTTTGGCGCGAGGCGGACTTACTGACCGGCAGGCCACCCGTTACTTATTTGGTGCTTCTTCATCCTCGCAAGTTGGGATTGATGATGATATTGATGAGAACACAACCTTGGAGTACTTGTTTGGGCGGACCAAATTAGATTTAGGCTCGGACGGATCGTTAGTGGTCCCAAAAGAGGAACCTTTGGAGGTCAGTGATGTAGGCCGTACGTATATGTATTGGGCTAGGGTTTTATCTGGGGAGCTGCCAATTGTTCCGGCAGCTCCTTTGTTGTGGGGACCCATTGTTGCGGTGGAGCCGGAGTTTGAGGAGGTTAGCGAGGGCTCTGGTGATTCGATGTTACTTGAAGGGAGCGAAGGTTCCTTGTAATTTTTGTAATTTTCCATGATTTGTTTGTCATTTGTGAAGCTAATTTGTAAATGAGCGGGAACACTGAAAGTTGGTTTAATGTCGCTACGATTCCTTACTCGTTATCGGATATTGACAAGGCTCGTTGGCTGTCCGGCACTGCGTTGTTTTGTTGCGTGCAATGTTTAGCTCAGGAAGCGAAATAGCGAGGCTTGCGTTTCGTTACACTGAGGTTTTTTGAAAAAACAGCGACGCCCCCTTTCTTTTTAGTGAGGCTCGCGTTGGTTACACAGATGTTTTGTAAAAAACAGCGACGCCCCCTTTCTTTTTAGCGAGGCTCGTGTTTCGTTACACTGAGGTGTTTTGTAAAAAGCGACGCCCCCTTTCTTTTAGCGAGGCTCGCGTTTCGTTACACAGATGTTTTGTAAAAAACAGCGACACCCCCTTTTTTTAGCGAGGCTCGTGTTTCGTTACACTGAGTGTTTTTGTAAAAAACAGCGACGCCCCCTTTCTTTTAGCGAGGCTCGCGTTTCGTTACACAGATGTTTTGTAAAAAACAGCGACCCCCTTTCTTTTTAGCGAGGCTCGTGTTTCGTTACACTGAGGTGTTTTGTGAAAAACAGCGACGCCCCCTTCTTTTAGCGAGGCTCGCGTTTCGTTACACAGATGTTTTTAAAAAACAGCGACGCCCCCTTCTTTTTAGCGAGGCTCGTGTTTCGTTACACATGTGTTTTGTAAAAAACGCGACGCCACCCCCTTCTTTTTAGCGAGGCTCGCGTTTCGCGAGGGTGTTCGACTTATTTAGGCTTCGCGCCTCCCCCTAGTGGAGGTGAAGTTTGCTTTTTGCGAGCCCCTGTCGTGTTTGCGAGGGTGCTCGACTTTTTTGGACTTCGCGCCTCCCACTTGGTGGAGGTGAAGTTTGCTTTTCGCGAGCCCCTGGCGTGTTTGCGAGGGTGCTCGGCTTTTTTGGACTCCGCGCCTCCCCCTTGGTGGAGATGAAGTTTGCTTTTTGCGAGCCCCTGTCGTTTTTGCCAGGGTGCTCGACTTTTTTGGACTTCGCGCCTCCCCTTATCTTAGGTGGAGGTGAAGTTTGCTGTTTGCGAGCCCCTGTGGTTTTTGCCAGGGTGCTCGACTTTTTTGGACTTCGCGCCTCCCCTTATCTTAGGTGGAGGTGAAGTTTGCTGTTTGCGAGCCCCTGTCGTTTTTGCCAGGGTGCTCGGCTTTTTTGGACTTCGTGCCTCCCCTTATCTTAGGTGGAGGTGAAGTTTGCTGTTTGCGAGCCCTTGTCGTTTTTGCCAGGGTGCTCGGCTTTTTTGGACTCCGCGCCTCCCCTTATCTTGGGTGGAGGTGAAGTTTGCTTTGAAAAGAAAAAGAGTTGTTTTTCGAAGCAATCTTAGTAGGTTTTCATCGATTGTAGCGCTCTTTGAAAAAGAAGTGCTTTTTCGATGTTTGTTAGTAAAAGTAATAAGTTGGAGATTTTACTTTTTTGGGGGTTCTAGCCTGTATTAAGGGTTTGGATACTGCCTCATTAAAAACCCTTACGCCCCTTCGTAAGGAAAAAGAGTGCAGCTCCTTTTGTTTGTTACATTCATAGATGGAAGAAGCAACAAATTACATAATGCGAGGCTCGCTAAGGCTCCGCTATGGGTAGTATTTGCGAAGGTCGTCGATGTTCCAGGTGTGAGGCAGGATGTTTCCTTCGCTGTCGGAGAGGTGGAAAGAACCGGGGCGATTGCTTTCCACAATCAAGTATGGACCTGTCCACTTGGGCTGAATTTTTCCCGCCAAGCTAGCGTTTTGTTTTCTGATGAGGACGAGGTCACCCTTCTGCAAGTCTTTGATTCTGATCTTTTTATCTCTCCATTTTTGGTTTCCTCTTGGTACTTACGAAGTTGTGCACTGCGTTGCATCTTGCTTCTTCGAGTAGGTCTTTGTCAAGCTGTTGGGCTTGCTCGTCAGGTGCGAGGGTTGTTCTGAGCGACCCATATTTTAGTTCTTCTGGAAGCACCGCTTCTTCGCCGAACAAAAGTTTGAAAGGAGTGAATTTTGTTGCTCTGCATTCTGAGGTGTTGTGAGACCAGGTGACCGAAGGTAGTTCATCGGCCCATTTACCCTTAGGTCTACCCTGCAACTTTTTGGATATAGCTTGGAATATTGTTGCATTGGCTCTTTCAACCAGGCCGTTGGATTGCGGGTGCCGGACGGAGGCGAAGCATAACATTGTCCCAATTTGCGCACAGAATTCTTTGAAGACCTCGCTGTCAAACTGAGTGCCATTGTCGACGGTTAGATGTTGAGGAACTCCAAAGCGACAGACTATTTGTTGCCAGAAAAACTTTTTTACTGCAAGGGAAGTGATGGAGGACAATGGCCTTGTTTCAATCCACTTTGTGAAGTATTCCACAGCTACCACCGCATAGCGAAGGTTCCCTGGGCCGTCGGTAGTGGGCCTACGAGGTCCATCGCCCACCTTTGCAGAGGCCAGGTTGGGCATATGAGAGTTGTAGGTGCCCCTGGAGCGTTTTGGTTTTTTGCCATCAGTTGGCAACCTTCGCAATGCTTGACGGTGGTTTCCGCATCTCTTAATGCTGTTGGCCAGTAGAAACCTTGCCGGAACGCTTTGCCGACTAGAGCCCTCGGACCGTTGTGAGAACCACAGATGCCCTCGTGGATTAGCTTGAGAATGTTATTGCCTTTGGACTGTGACACACATTTGAGCCATGGCGAGGTTACCGAAGCTTTGTACAAGGTGTTGTCAACAATCTTGTACCCTCGCACTCTTTGCTTTAGTCTGTTTTCTTCTTCTCTGTTGTTTGATTCATGGAGCCCCTTGATGTAGGCCATGATAGGTGCTCTCCAATCCTCGCACTGGATTGCGCTGATCAGTTTGTTTGACGCTGACTTCAGAAACTTCGAAATCTGACCGAGTGGTAACCTCGTAGAACACATCTGGTGGAAGCTGTAACTGCTGTGCGTTGCTTTAGCTAGGCAATCTGCCTCGCTGTTTTCAGTCCTTGATATTGCTTTTACAGTTATGCCGAGGAAGAAAGATTCTAACCTTCGGACATATTGAAAATACTTTTGAAGCTCTGAATCTTTTGCTTTGTAGTTCTTCTCGATGTGCCCCGCAATGACTTGAGAGTCCGTGTTAATGAGTGCCCTTCGGACTGACAACGACCGTAGTCTTGAAAGTGCCAGAATTACAGCTTCATATTCAGCGGAGTTGTTGTGCATTTGAAGTCAAGCCTTCGTGCGTATCTCAGCTTCGACCCGGACGGCGAGATTAGAATGGCCGAGGCGCCGGCTCCAGTTGCACCCCAGGCTCCGTCGACGTAAACGATCCAAAACTGGTCATGTCGCGCTCACCAGCACGAGGGTCGGGTGTCCATTTTGCTATGAATCAACCAATACCTGTGATTTGACTGTTGTTCTACCGACGAAGGTCACAGCGTAACTGTTAAGCTCGACTGCCCATTTTGTTGTTCTTCCAACTGCTTCGTTGTTTTTGAAAATGTTCTCGAGGGGGTACGACGAAGGTACATAGATCTCGTGCGCCTGGAAATAGTTCTTGAGCTTCTTGATGCCATAACGACGGTGTATGCTATTTTCTCAAGCTCCGAATAATTTATCTTTGGGCCTTCGAGGGTTTCTGAAACATAGTAGATTGGGGCTTGTCTGGTCTTGTTGTTTTCGCGGAGCTCCTTGATGAGAACTGCGCTTGCTGCGTGAGGCGAAGCTGCGACGTAGAGTAACAATAGATCTCCCTTGCTTGGGCTGGTTAGGGCAGTCAAGCTGGTCAGATACTTTTTCAACTCCTCGAAGGCTTTTTGCTGCGGGGACCCCAATTAAATGGAGCATTGTTTCTGAGTGTTTGAAAGAAAGGTAACACTCGCTCTGCGGATCTTGAGATGAATCTGCTAAGTGCTGCTAAACGACCAGACAGACGCTGAGCTACTTTTTGGTTGCCAGAGGTTCCATGTTCATGATGGCGTCGATCTTCTCAGGGTTAGCTTCGATTCCTCTGGCTGAGACGATGCAACCTAGCAATTTACCTTCGCTTACCCCGAAAACGCATTTTCTGGGTTTAGTTTCAATCCGGCGGACCGGAGGTTGCTGAATACCCTCGATAAGTCTGATATGTGTTTTCTTTCTTTTAGTTCACTCTGGACAACCAGGTCATCAACATAGGCAGAGACAGCATGCTCATCCTTGAAAACTTCAGAGGTCATGCGAGTGTAAGGTTGAGCCTGCATTTTTCAAGCCTTCTGCCATTCTTCGGAAGCAAAAGGTGCCCGAGGGCGTGATAAAACTTGTTTTTTCCTCGTCTTCTTCATTCATCCAAATCTGGTGATAGCCTGAAAAGCAATCGAGGAGAGACAGCGTTTGGCAACCTGCCGCTCTGTCGACCAAGGTGCTTATGTTTGGGAGAGGGAAATCATCCTTCGGACAAGCTTTGTTCAAGCAAGTGAAATCCACGCACATTCGCCATTTTTTGTTCTTCTTTTGGACTAGGACCACATTTGAGAGCCAAGTTGGGTACTTGACTGGGCGGATGACGCCTGCGTCCAAAGCCTTTTTACCTCAGCCCTCGCTGCCTCTTTCCTTTCTTCTGACATTTTGCGGAGCTTTTGTTTGACCGCGGGCGGTAGCCCGGCTTGATGTTTAGGCTGTGCTCTATCAGGTTTCTGTTCACTCCTCTTAAGTCCTCCGCGGACCAGGCAAAGGTGTCGGATTTTCTTTGAGGAAATTGACGAGGTCGCTTTCTGATTGGGGGGCTAGGTTGGCTGAGATGAACACCTTTCTTTCAGTACCTTCGAAGAGTTGCACTTCTTTGGTTCTTCCTTGGTGACACCTTTATTTTGTCAGTGCACACCTCACCTTCGTCATTCAGGTTTGTAGCTTGAGGTTTTGACAGGTTGTGGACATTACGTTGTCCTGGTGCTACTGTTCCCTCGGCTGCCCTTGCAATGTCTTGGTCTCCATATACCGCGACCACTCCCTTCGGAGCGGGAAGCTTCATGCAGAGGTAAGCGGGGTGGATGACTGCGTTGAATGTGTTGGTTACCCCTCGGCCAAATATGGCATTGTACGGGTAGAACATGTCGACCACGTCGAAGGTTAAATGCTCGGTTCTGCAGTTGATCTGGTCCGCCGAAGGTCAGGGCAAAGAAATTTTTCCCGATGGCTGTCACTTGTGACGCCGAAGCCGTATAAAGGGTTGTCAGCAGTTGCAGGAGGTTCCTATCAGCTTCATGCTGTCGAAGGTTGAGGCGAACAAGATGTCTGTGGAGCTTCCTGTGTCGACCAGAATTTTAGTGACAGTCCACCCTGCTAGATTGGTCTCGATCACCATGGCGTCGTGTGAGGGTAATCTCTCAACTTCATATCACTGGAGTCGAAGGTTATGGGGATGTGGGACCAACGACCAAATTGTGTGGTCCTTCGACGGCTACATGGTGCACCCGTCTGGCATGTTCTTTTCTCTGCCGCTTGTTGTCATGGTCTTCATTTGAACCTCCGGTAATAGCTAGTATTACTCCGAAGGTTGATGTTGGGTTGTTGATGGTCGTTTGGCTCTGGCTTTCGGTTTTGACAGGGTGAGGCGCTGGTAGAGCGGGTATTGGTGGCGGTGGCGGTAAAGCGTTGTTGACTTGTTGGGTGGTTGGGGTTGGGTTTGGGGGTTGTTGGATATGTGACTGTGTATGGTTGATTTTGGCGTTGTGGGATGGTGGTTGGCTGATAAGAGGCTTGGTTGTAGAGTGGGTGGTGAGCGTAGATGGTTTGTTGGAGGGTAGGCCGTAGTTTATGGGGGTATAGTGGTATGGAGGATTTGGTGGGTGGAATTGGGTTTCCTGGTGTGGTTGATGGTTCGTGTGTCTGCCGAAGCGGCTCTTTTGGACTCCTGGAACTCTTTTCCCTTCGCAAAGCATTCACATTGTTTGGTGGTGTGCCCCTTTCCAGACCACAAAAATGACAATACATTTTCGCGGGGTCTTTTTGTTGGTTCCGCTGATCTAGCGGGGGTGGCAAACCTTGGGGTTTTGGTTGTTCGGAGGTTGAGTGCCCCGTCCTTGGTGTTCATAGTGTATTGGTTTGTTGATGGCACCGATGTTGCTTTGTTTCTTGGCGAGGGTTGTTTACTCTTGGTTGTGGCCCGGCTGCGGCTTCTGCTGCGACCTCCGAGCATCGGACTTCGCTCTGAAGTCCATGTCTGCTCTACAGTATCTTTCCATTGTCTCGTGTAATTCCTCGATTGTGTTTGCCGGCTTCCTGGCAAATTTCGAAGAGCATGGCCTGGGCGCAGGCCACTGACTGCAGCGAGGATGACAGCCTCGTCGGATATTCCCGGGGTTCTTGCTCTGATTTGGATGAACCTCCACCAATAATCTTGAAGTGGTTCGCGCTCTTCTTGTTTGCAGTTGAACAACTCAATGGGGTTGCATGGGGCTGGTGTGATGCCTTTGAAGTTTGTGCAGAGCCTGTCTCTTAGATTGGCCCAGGAATCCACTGTTCCGGGGCGGAGGTTGCTGTACCAGGTTTGTGCAATGTCTCACAAGATGATGACAAAAGACTTTGCCATTGTTGATTCATCCCCGCCTGCTACGGCAACTGCTGCTTCATAGCTCATTATGATTGGCGAGGGTCGGAGAGCCCGTCGTATCGGGGCAGGTTTTGTGGATTGTAGCACGGTGGCCAAGGTTGGGTTTGGAGCATTTGGGAGAGTGGAGACTTTGGGTCATAGGGCATTTGGTGTTGTTGAGGTCTTCGTTGGTTCCGAAGGTTATGCTCTCTCTCATCTGGGTAAGTTGGCGAAAGTTGGGTGGCCTCATAGGATGTGGTTCTGGGTGAATTGGTGGTGGTGGGGGTGTGATGGCGACGAAGGTTGTCTTGACCCCGCTCCTCATTCCCCTCTTGCAGCGGGGGGCATTTCCTCATCATTCATCCCTCGGCTTCGGCTTCAGCCGCAGCGAGGGATTTCTCCATTCGGCGAAGCTGTTCCCTGGCCTCATCTGCTCTTTTGCCTGATCGAGCGCAACCGGTTGTGCCTCTCAAGCTGATCCAGGCGCCTCTTCTTCTCTTGCAGCTCAGCCTGAAGTCTTTCGAGGGCCTCGAGGCCCAACTCTTCTTCATCTCTCCCCTCTCCTTCTCCAGAAGTGTGGGGTGCGGCTGTGCCACCACTCGGGCCTAGGGGCCCGGACTTCAGATTCTGGGGTGGGCGCCCTCTGCTCCCGAGGGTTGCACAATCTCCTCAGCGGGCGGAACCACCGTCGCTGTCTCACTTGGCGGCGCGTCGGTCCCTTGCGTGGGCGCTCTTCTGTTTCCTGCCATTTCGAACTTCGGTCCCCACGGACGGCGCCAAACTGTTGGTAGCACGCTTGCCCCACCTCCGCACTTGTACAGAGAGTGGCGAAGGTGACCAAGCGTCGGAAGCAACAGCGAAGGTTGAGGAAACGAAGACAAGGTAGACGTGGCTCTATCCCCAAAGTCGTCCCCTTACACTGTTTCCACCCTTGGTATTTATAGGGAATACCAAGGGTCATGGGATCAATTACAAAAGGGTACAGAAGAGATTCCCTGGCTCCACACAGGGAGGAGGGGTAACAACGTAAAAAACCAGCCAAGGTGAAAGCCCTAGTCAGCCTCCTTCCTGCGCGCCGCCACCTGATTCTTATCACCTTCGAGAGGGGAGAACGAGTGCCGGACCCTCGATCTCGCTTGCCCTCGGGCCAGCGCTCCACTGACGCTTGCCAGGCCCATCGCTCCAAGTGGAATGGCCTCGAAGGCCGGCGAGGGGCCTGCCGCGTTGTCGTCACGCCTCAGCCTCGCGATGGAAAACGAGGGCCGACCTTCGTCGTGCGGAGGGTCCGTACAGTCGCAGAGTTGAGGTCCTTCGCCACCAGTTGGGTTTGGGCCTCTTGGCGAAGGTAGGCGGGATGCGCGAGGGTCACCCCCCTCGCTCTTCACGCCCTTTTCCTGCAAAATGCACCTGACCGCTTCCGAAGGTTGGGTCAGTGTTCAGAGGTTTGATTTGCGACCTGAGAGACTTGACAGGATGAAATAGGGGGATAGACGGCGAAGGTGACCGGGCCGTTTTGTTAGGCCAGCCTGCGTGGCGGCCTCTACCGAGGGTCCCTTCCCCAACATATTAAGATCCAGATGAAAAACATATCTAGACTAGCCGAGCTACGAAATGAACAAATACGTGTGTGAGAGAGAGAACAAATACGTTTGTTTAGATATACTCATCAAATAATTTATCCGCAAACTTCTAATACTTGTGGCCATTAAAAGTATTTTATTTGTATATGAGCACGGGTTAATATGTTCATTTGTCCTTGAGTTTCTACTGTTCTACACACACCCATGAACGAACCTGTCAAGGTTATTTCCGAAATACGCGATAGATAAGATGCAATAAGAAATAGCCACACGGTCGCAAACGATATGATGCTTAGGGCGTCCCCAACAGCTAGCTATTTAGCCAGCTAGATGTGACATGGCTAGCAAAAAGTAGGAAAAGAGTACTCACTAGCTACGACTTATCTATTTCACGTGGACCAAGAATATGTGAGAGAAACATGTAAGAGCTGTTTTGGTTGCTAGCCACACTTGCCACACTTCAACTTAGGCAATTTTGACCAAGTTGGCAAGTGTTTGGTTGGTAACTAATCTTAGGCATGATTATTTGGGCTCCACATGTCATAGACTAAAAAAGTGTGACAAGATTCCCTTAGGCCTGGCAAAGTGTGACAACCAATTTGTTTGCCACACTTCTCTCGTGGCTTGTCACACTTCTCGTGGCTTGCCACACTTGTCTAAGGTAGTGTTGTGGTAGACTATGGCTAGCAACCAAATATGCCCGTAGACCCATGAGTATAAAAATAGTCTTTTTTATTGTCTCTCACCTCCATATCAACTGACTATATAGTTGGTACTAGTTATTACCATTGCGGACGCTCTTATTGCATGTAGTAGTACTACTAGCAGTAACATAAACCCTAGCTAAGTACTCCCTCCGTCCCAAAAAAAAGAGTCGCTATGGGATGCGTGCTGGTCAAACTTTCTCAACTTTGACTGAATTTATACGAAATGTGTGCAATATTTTTTATCTCCAAATAATTTTATTAATAAAAGTATTATTCAAAGATCTATCCAATGGTACTAATTATATACATAAATATTAATATTTTATTTTATATATTTGGTCAAAAATTATATCTGTTGACTTTTGGGAAGCGAGAATGACTCTTTTTTAGGGACGGAGGGAGTAGCTATCTAGCCACTACCCGTTGACCTAACCACACACACACACGTTGCAAGTTGTTACACCGGGACAAATCACACCACCAAGCCACTCCATTTAATGGCAACCAGATCGAATTCGAATCCACGTCCTGCATTTTCTAACCCCCCACGACATATCTAGCTACGTGAAAAAAAAAAAATAAGGCCGTCAGGGTCGCCGCGCGAATCAGGTCTTGTTTAGATACTCACAGACTATCAATTTTTTTTCACTCTCTTTTCATCACACACACATCACATCAATGTTTGGACGCATGCATGGAACATTAAATGTTGATAAAATAAATAACTAATTGTACTTTTAGTATGTACATGTCGAGACAAATCTTTTGAGTCTAGTTGGTCCATATTTGGACAAAGTTTTGTCAAATAACAACGAAAGTGCTACAGTTGAGAAAAAAAACTCATCTTTGGCATCTAAACAAGGCCCCAATCAAATCGTCTGAATTTAATGTAGCCTTTCTAAACAAATCAATGAAGCACGTCCCCCATTGGTTCAGAGCATGTATATATACTGGTAATATGCGTACCTACACACAATGATTGTAGAGATGTGCATGAGCGTACTCCATCCGGAAAAAAAAGTCGTTTTGAACAAGTTTTTATCAAACATTGGCATTAGAAATTATGAATAAACTTTTGAGTTATTATTTTAAAATATAAAAGCTATATGAATAGATTTGTATTGATAAATATTTCATAAAATATACATATATTATTTTTCAATAAATATTTTTTTATAAAAAACAAGAGCCAAAGTTTATTTTTAAAGACCGTATTATTGTCCAAAACCGACTTTCTTTTTCTATATGGAGGGAGTACTACACGCATCTATGCATAGTACATACTTTCCAAACTCTTCCAATTAATCGAAATTTGTTACCGTCCAACAGTTACAGCTTTTTAATGTATTTTCATATTTCCCCTCTGGGCTAAGACAGTGTCAAACTGTCCAACATGGCTCTCGCCCAACATATGCAATTCACTAAAATTTTGGATAGGTTCTAACTGATAATGCAATGTAACGACAATGCTGTATGTCACATCAAGAAAAATAGGCTATACGTGCCCCTGCCACCTTGTTTTATTGCGTTTGAACTTATTTACGACTAATTTTACCTATTTCTATAATGTTCTGCGAGAGAATAAATTAAAGTACGACTGATAAGTTTAAGCGAACAACGCACTTGATATTAAGTCTACTCCCGCCGCTTTAATCAGCTAAAAAATAAACTTCTTGGATATTTTAAACCATTTTTTAAATTTTGACCAATTTCATATAAAAGAGCATTAATATCTATGACAATTAAAACTGTAATATAAAAATATACTTCATTTGTAGCTAACAATGCTATTATTTTACTATAGCTATCAGTCTTTTATGTAAATTCAGTTAAATTGGAACAACTCATAAGTTGATTTATTAAGGAATAGATGGATTAACAACTGAGGAGCTATTTGGTTGTACCACATTTAATGCAACGAAATAATTTAAGGCAGCGAATGTTACCACCCGCCACTATTTTTCATTATGTTGTATTATTATGGACGTTATTACCAACAGGTCACCACACGTCAGAGTAATATCCATTGAACAGGTTTGTGTGGAGAGCATGGTTCGAGTTTTGTATCCAATTTTTGGGTCACCCAAATTACTGCAATTTAAAAATAGTTGAAATTTTGTCGGAATTTTTTTTAGTGACTTCAACAAGAATTGGTCTTGTAAAACTTGTAGACCTAACAAAATATTAGCATGATTCATGACCACAACCATTGAGTAATTATGGAACAAAACGATAAAAAAAATATGAGTCTAGAGCTATATATTAACAAGAAAACACATACATTACTGTAAATACTATGAAATTTCAGATTTTTTTCTTTCTTTCCTCATCTCAGGATTCAAAAATCTCGGTGAAATTTCGACACGTTTTGAACCCTGGTGGAGAGCGGTAGAGTATAAACCAATTGAGTTGCAGCCATGCATGGGTCTCTTTTTTTGGACCATTTTTTTCTTATAAATAAAAGGCAGCTAAGGGCAACCGGTCAGAAGTCAATTTTTTTACTGTCGCATATCTTTCTGGCGATCCAGGAAAGAAAAAAGGGACGAAAATGATGAGACGGGGGAGAAAAAAAAAGCTTGAAAAAGAAGCGAAGATGAAGAAGGTTGAGAGGGCTTGAGGAGGGGAGCGTGGTGTGGAGAGTTCCCCGACAGCCAAAATCTAGAGGGAAAGCATTTCCCGTGCCCCGCGAGCCACCCCTCCTGTGGGACCCACCGCGCCATTCTCTTCTCCTCTCTCCCTCGTCTTTCCTCCTCTCTCTCTTCTTTCTTCGTTTCTTCAGATTCAGACAGAGAGTGGTCTCCCTCCTCCTCGCTTCTCTTCCCGCTCCTTCATCACACACGCCTGCGGGGGCCTGCCTGAGTCCGACACCATACCTCCCCCTCCCCGCCCTGTCCTGCGAGCCGTCAGAGGATTGCCTCCTCGTCTTCCTCACCCCACATCTCTCTCTCTCTCTCTTCTCTCTCTCTTCCGTCAGAGGACCTGTGGCGTCACGCTTTATAAGAGCACGCGGCCGGCAACCCTCTTCCTTGCCATCTATCCTTGCCACGAGTAGAAGAAGCTTTTGGCTGCTGACGCTGACGCTGTCACCTCGCCGGTTGGAGAGACAGAGCAGAGAGCGAGGGAAGGGAGGACACTGAAACACAGAGGAGCCGACGAGAGAGGCCGGCGGCCGGCGGAGATCGATGGCAGCAGGAGGAGCAGGAGCGGAGGTGGAGGCGGGCGTGACGAGGTGCTGCTGGTGGACGACTCCCCCCGTCGACCGCCGCATGGCGCAGCTGCTGCTCAGCAGCACTCAACTCCGCGCCGGCTCATTCCACGGTCAGGCAATCCTCCGAGCTCATGTCAATCATCGCCCCACCGCCTCCCAATTTTCTTCGTTCTTTTGCGTCGCTCTGCGGTGCGAGAGCTCGATGCCTCCTCTGTTTCTCAGCTCTGAAAAGCACCCACTATGCGCGCGTGCATTCACGGAGCTCATCCGCCTCTGCTTTTCGTCTCCTGTCCACTTGATCTTCAGTTCGTTATTCGTGCCCGCCTCTGGGCTGTGTTTTAGATATGATTACAACTCGATTCTGACACAGCTCGTGTAATGATGTTTCATGCAGTTCTCGCCGTCGACAGCGCGAAGAAGGCGATGGAGTTCCTCGGCCTCAAGGACGGCGGCGGCAAGGTAACAAACTACAGCCACAGCCGAACCTGCACCTGTGATGGCAGGCGAGCATAGGATTAGTCCTAGAATTAGGCAGGCAGCAGCAATTAATTAGAAATTAGGCAGCATCCCCCTTCCGTTCCGTTCCCGTGCCGGGCACTCCGTCAGCGAGCGCCGCGTGCATGGGCTCCTGCACCACCTGTCGGCGACCCGCCGGCCACGGCCCCCGGCCGCGCCGTACCGTACGGCCCACGCGTCTGCCGCATGCGCGCGTGACGGCTTCTGTTCTCCGCCCGCCCCCTCTTTTGGAAGCAAAAGGTCGCCGCTTTTCATGGCGGTAAAGCAAAGAAGTCGAAGTTGAAAAAAAAAAACCTTGCCTGCCGTGCCGTCCGTATTACGGCCACAGCCTCTACTCCACTCACTCACTGGTCAGTGGTCACTGCTGCCCCTCCACAAAGCTAGCTACTGCGTCTTGTTTAGTGCTAGTGCTACTGCTGCTGTCCTAAATATAGTAGAATGCTGATGACAGTGTTTTACTGCCGCATTAGAGGCAGCGGCGTGGGTTAAATATGGCCTGATCTCGCCATGTCCTGTAAAAGCTCAGCACAGGGATGGAGAGAGTGTAGTCGGGAACTAGGGACAGTAGACTCTGCAGTCCAGACTCCAACGGAATCCTGTTCCTCCATCCCTCCCTGCCTTTTTAACCCCTTTCTTTCAGGCCTCCTTTACCTTAAGTTTTCTGTGCTCCACTCTAACAGTCCAGTTGTTTATTTAGGAAGTGCCTATTAAACTTGTGACGCTAATTAACGTGTGACGCTTTTGCAGGAGCAGGCATCGACATGGTGCTCACAGACTACTGCATGCCTGAGATGACCGGCTACGACCTCCTCAAGGCCATCAAGTACTATGCTGCTGCTTGCTGCAACCTGCAGATCAGTCACCGCGGTCCTCCATTTGGAATGGAACTGCATGCATGTGTTCGTCTCTTCATTTCTGCATTTTCCTCAGTATGTGTCTGACTGATGAGATTCAGAGTCTCCACGCGACGCAAAATTATATACTCTTAAAACTTCAAGGGCACTGAACCCTCTGAAGCGATCCCTTGTCATCGTCATGTCGTCAGAAGACGAGCCCCAGAGGATCAGCCGGTGAGCCAACCTAGTACTACCCCTTTTTTTTCCCTCTTCTCAGCACCAGTTTTTTGTTCCCGCTGGCAGAGTTGATTAGGTAGTATATTGTTCAGTTAAATATAGAAGTTCAATTCAAAAAAAAAAGAAAAAGAAGAAGAAGAGAGTACTAGCTTTGGTCCCTCCCCTCTCTGAATGCCTGTGCTGAATGCAGCAGTAGCAGACGGGGTTAAAAGCCCAGCCTTACGGAGCTCACCGTCCGTAATGTGTGTGTCACGGTGCCTCGGCGTCCATGCACATTCATTCACACTCGGCCCGTGACTGACTGACTGGCTGTACTGATGATTACTGTACAGCCAGTCAGTCAGTCAGCCGCGGTCCTCTCCTGTACCGGCGGCCTTTTTTTTTCTCTGCCGTTATTACGAATCTCAGCAGTACGAGACAAAGTTCTTGTTTAGTTTCGCCATCTTTTCCCAAATATTTCTAGATACCCCTCACATCAATCTCTTTAGCTGTATGCATGGAACATTAAATGTAGGTAAAAATAATAATTGATTGTACTTTTAGTATCTACGTGTCGAGACGAATCTTTTGAGTCTTGTTGGTCCATATTTAGATAAAGTTTGTCAAATAACAACGAAAGTGCTACAGTGCAGAATCCAAATATTTGTCGGAACTAACACACCCAAAGATCACGTCTCTGCTCTTGGATTCATCCGATTCTGGATGCAGGCGGTCGGGCGGGTCATGGATATGGATGTGGTACTAACGAACGACCTTTCGCTGCTGCTTGCTCGTCGGATGCAGATGCCTGAACGCCGGCGCCGAGGACTTCATCGTGAAGCCCCTGCAGAGCAAGGACGTGCAGCGCCTCCGGAACTGCTCCGGCGCCGCGAGGCCCAACAGCAGCAAGGGCGCCGCGCCGTGCAAGGCCGCCGTGGCCAAGCGGGGTAACAACAGCAAGCCGCTGGTGCTGCCGCCGCCGCCCTCCGCCGCTGCCGCCACGTCGCCGTCGGGACGGCGAGCGAACCTCGCCGAGTCGCCATGGTACGCACGTCGCCCGCCCGCCGGCTGCCACTCCCGTTCATTTCTCTGATCGATCGGGTCTGTGTGTTCCTTCTCTGCCAGGTGCTGCACTCGTCGGGCGTGGAGCTCTCGCAGTACCTGCCGCTCCTGCTCAAGCTCGTCGTGCTGGTGTACGCCGTGCTGTGCCTGGGCGACCTCCTGCACAGATGGTCGTCGTCGGGCGGCCGCTGCTCGCTCTCCCCGTGGTGCGCCTGAGCGAGCAGCAACGCTGCAGTGCAGTGGCAGTACTCTGAGCAGCAGGAGGAGGCTGACGATGCAAATGCAGCAGAGCTCTGCTGCTGCTGCTGCACCATGCAAGCAAGGCACGACCACCGACCGGCCATTTTCGATCAGGCTCCAGCAGCCGTGGAGATTTTTAGCTAGTCTTTAATTTAGAGGTAGAAGAAGATTGTCTGCTTTGAGATTATTCTAACAGGGGTTTGGGTTTCGATCCACGAGTCGAGTCGGCCACGTCCACGGCTTGCTTCTCGGTATGGTACGGTGGGTGGCCTCTGTTTGTTGATTTGAGGGAGATGAGGGAGACGTCGGAGGAACGAACAAACCCCTTGTATCTGTCAATGTATAGAATCAGAATTCAGAATGCAACGCATGATCCGATCGAGCAAAGTACCTTTGGCGTCCTTTTCGGCCTGGATCCGGGCTGATACGCTGATGCGACGGCGGGGGGAGCCCTCTTTTCCCGCCTTCCGTCCTGGGTGATGGCAACTGCTCACCTGTCTTTGCAGTTCAGATCCGATCCGAACGATCCCCCCATGGGAAAGACGACAACGCAGGTTGACTTATTGTACCATCAGATCCTTCTGATGGTGGTTCAAGGTATAAATAGGTTCCTCCCAACTCGACGATTGCGATGTTTATTAGTAGTACTATCTCCGTCAAAAAACATATAATTCTAGCATTAAATTCGTTACGAAATGTATTTTTTTAATAAATTATTTGGAGTCATAGATATGAATAGTATTTATTAGAAATTTGGTCAAATGTGGTGGTAGGTGTTACATGTTTTCTTGGACTGAGGGAGTAGTACTTATCTGTTTATTTATGTAACCTTGAGCTGTGCAATCTGAGTCCAGATTTAAAATCCTGCCACTGCTTCATAAAAGGCTCTACAGCTAAGATACGCAGCCGGATTCAATAACTTTACAGAGCAAAGTCACAGCGTAACTTTGTTCAATCTCCACCATCCACAAACATCTAATGGCTGTAGGGACTTTTGAGGATCATCAGGCCACACAAAGCAGGACCCACAAGCAATTTCAAGCAAAAGCTTAATAATTTTTAGATTAAAACAAAAATATACTACTAACTCTGTCCAAAAAACTACAAAAATAACTACTTAAGTAAAATTTGATTAAGTTTAGTAATTAGTATTAAGTTTATTTCTTACACAATATTTATTAAAAAATATTTCATCATTAATATATTGATACTTATTTGTATTATAAATATTAGTATTTTTTATATTATAAAAAATAAGGGTGGTAGAGTGACGAGCAAAGACAACTTCTATGTACGGAAGAATTTTTATATTTTAATCTTTTCTTATTCAATCTTTTAAAAATAATCGTGTCTAAAAAATATTTCTAGATCTAACCTTTTTAACCGCGTCGGTTCAACGTTGGGAGACGCTCCGCCTCCCTAGAATTTCCAGAGTGTGTAGTCTAAAAAGTCCAGTACGAGAATGAGCTTCAAGGCAACGGTAGGAAGACGATCCCGTCCTGGAATTTCCAAGCCGCGCATCCGTTTGTGTGACCTTATTTCTACAATTGTTTAGGCAAGCTCTTGCTAGTTCGATACCTTTTTTGCTTTGTTTAGGATCTTTGTAAGGTGCTCGAGAGTACTGTATAAGAGTATATGTAGATGGCTATAGTCTTGGCTAGACCGATAGTCTTAATTCCGCATTTGTTTCGATTAGCCGGTGCAATTAATTTTAAAAAGGACTATTCACCTCTCTCTAATCCACCATCTCGACATTACAATGACCAAAAGATTAGATTTGCAAAAAAAAATTAGACACGATTTTTTTAAAATACCATATATAAAAGGATTAAATATAAAAAAAATCTACTTTGTGTTCACACGCACACCATATCTTTAAAAAATATTTTTAAAAAGATTAAATATATTTAAAAAATCTTTTCTAACTATCATTTATGAGTGATTTTTATTGGTTAATAGTGTTCTGTGACAGAGGATAAGTCGAAGTATAATTAATAAGTCAGTTGATAAGTTTAAACAAACATAACTTATATTTTTAAATATCACAACATCATTAGAAAGCTGACAAAGATAGTTATTTGTGTTATTTTTAGCAATATTTTTTTTGACTACCAGTTTATTTTTAGAGTGAGTTGGTGCTGATTATCCATTATTTTTACTTGAAACTGTAAACTGTTAGATACTTTCTTTTTTCTTGAAATCTTGTTGTGCTGGCCCTGTGCGTTGCTAGCTGCGTGGGCCGATAAATCTAAAAGTCTTTGCAGCCGTTAGATGCTAGTTGGAAGACAGAGATTGAAGCAAAGTTACGTTGTGACTTTACTCTATAAAGTCACTGAATCCGGCTCCTTAAGATACAGTATGCAAAGTAGCGAGTCCCTTTTCAGTCTTCTATACTAGTACAACGTCAACGTCTTGCTGAGATGCAAATCTTTCATGTTTTCTTCCTTCCTTGTATGGACCAGAATAATGCAAGAGCAACACTTCAACGACATGTCTAACCTGATATTTAAAAGGCATTTTTAAAAGAAAGAAAGCTACTTTCTCTAATCGCGAGTATAAGTACATCTATTGCCCTAGTCCAATTCTTCAAACTTTGATTGGCAATATCTGAAAAAAAAACATATTTTTAATGAAAAGTATTATATATTATCAAAATATTTCCTTCAAAGGAACATAGTATTGTCAATCTTAAATAAATATAAAAAGTAGATATTGATGATCAAAGTTGAGAAAAAGGTTCGAGTGAATATTAAGATTCTAAAAAAATATTAAGAATGCTAAGAAAATAAAAATGTTAGTGAGTTCATCCAGAATATTAGAATCCTGCTGTTAATAACAGAACGTATATGGACCGGCAAACATTGAGTAGCATTCAGCTCCGAAAAGTGAGACCGATGAAAGGCAACAATAAATCCTCTGTCCACACGATTTCGTTGGTGGTACAGTAAGTTCTGTACACAAGCAGAGACACATTATCACATTGGGCGTACTTTCAGAAATCAGAACGTTGAGATTGCCTGCTCATACGTTGGTCATGATAACTAGTGCTCTCTGCGAAGTGCACTGAACTCAGTAATTCTGCACTCGGTTAGAGTGTTCGCAACTTCTTGCTGTTAATAAATTTGTGTTACTTGTAAAAAAAACAATACCCAGATGTAGTGTTACTTCAACCCGCAATGATTTCTGAACTGATAATATAGTGCATTATATTTTACACTTCTCTTATATTTTAGATTTTAGGGTGTCTGAATTTTTAAGTTGATTTCATACAACACTTTTGTACTACCTAGTAGAAGTAAGTGTAGAAGTAAATTGTCACTTTTGTTTTGTGATTTGTCTTTGTGTTATAACATATCAAATTTTTGTTCTTGTCTGATTGTAGAAATAATTATAAATTGTTAATTTGTTTTTGCACATATTTTGTCAGATTTGTGGTTTTGTCTAACAGGTTACAACGAACTAAAACTAAAATTTTAGTATACACCATATGCAATAACTGTCACATGAAAGAAAACTAAAATTCAGGCACACAAATTTAGCAAATCCCTATATTTTACGCCTGCTGGTTCAAACATTTCTAATAGTTTATCCTAGTTTTGTGGCTTCGGATTTAATGTACTATAGCAATTTAAAAGGCTGCTAAACGTTTATTCATTTTAATATACTGAGCCGCGTTTATTTCATTTTAATATACTGAGCCTACTAGCGTGGTAGTACTAGGAAATTTATAGGATACTAACGTGTCATGATTAAAAGACAGCTGTAGATATTATGTATTTTTTTTATAAATTAATCAAAGTCAGAAGGTGCGGTAGAATCAGAACGCTGTGCACAATCCGATGAGAGTATCTGACGTCCTTTTGGGCTTGGATCTTGTCTGATATGCTGATGCGACGTTGCTCCTTTTTTTTCCTGCGTATCCTCTTGTGATGCGAACTGCTCACCTAAAGTTCAGATGATCCTTCCGTCCTGATGGGAAAGATCCCATTAGAAAAGAGCGCAATATACAAGTATCAGATCCTCTGTTCGGAAAAGTAGAAACCAGTGTTTTCCTCTCACAACAAATTAACCATATAATTTAACGGCAACGGCTTATAGCAGAATGTAAAGCTGATGTAATAGCGCCCAGAAAGCATTTCTGACGCAGAGATGCATAATATCGCAGAATGTTTGGGTTTACATGTTGACCTTTCGAGCCAATGGTTTTTAGATTTACATGTTAAATATTTACATTCCTAGCAGTGTACAAATGTGGGATTCGTAATTTGGTATACTTAATGGGGTTACCCGTATTCCTTTTGCTACATAAAAGATGCTAATTCAAGTGTAAGTCCCTTCTGTGTTCTACAGGTCGATGTCCTGTTGAGCTGCATACTCTTTCAGTATGTCTTCCTTGTATGGACCCGAATCATGAAGGACCTTAATAACATGCTTAACCTGACCAATAAAATCAGTTGGGAGTTTCAGGAAAAGGCTGAGGTATGCAAACTGTCCATTATAATAAACTGCATTTCCTAAGGATTTCAAGAAAAGAAGAGTCTGCTATAAAATAAGCGCCACACTGGTAATGTCAGCAATTACTCACCACTGGGGGAAAAAATAGAACTTATCAACAATAAGCTAGAAAAAGGTAAAATAGGATATCATGCCTTATGCGTTAATATATGGTATTAACAACTGCTGCTAAAGTCAATGCATGTTTACTAAGATGTCTTAATCTTAGTCACACTCAACACGGCTAACATAGAATAGCATTAGATCCAAAAAGTGGTACTGCTGCGGTAATTTTTTTTGTGTGTATATCAATTGATGATACTGTAAACTGGAGCACCCGATTGCCCATCAGAATGTGAGGCTAATGTAGTGGAAAAATTGAAACGAAAACAGGACAAGTTTCAGATTTAAGGGTGCCAGATGTGGTACTCAATCTAGGGTTGGCCTTGGATGCGGATGGTAAAACTACACTAATTAACTACAGATACCATGCACTCAGATAAAAGAGTTGTATATGTGTTCACAAATGATTATTTTCAGCACACATAGTAGTGAGTAGAACAAAGACAGCAAGGTTTTTTTTTTTGTTGTTTTTTTAGGGAGACAGCAAGGTTGATATCACATAGTTTTGGCGAGAAACTGGTTAAACATATCAACATGAAAATACCTGAGCCGTCTCATGTGTAAGAAAATTTCCAATAGCTGCCGCAAAACCAGGATTTGAGAAGTAAGTGGCAGCTATAAGTTGTCACTGGGAGGTAACCACGCTGGATCTTGTGCTCTCCTTGAGCACCTGCCTCCACCTTACTCAGGTTTAACTCTATGGCTGCATCGATCGCCTGGACAATATCACTATCTATAAGCAAACCATATAATGACATTGTTCCAATATGGTTCTAAACATGAGCAAATTACCTGATAATAGCAAGCTTCAAAATGCAAATTGGGAAAGTAAGCATCTGGCAGGCATCCCCATAACCGGCCAAACAGTGTATCACCTCCAATGAGGTTAAGAGCTCCAGCCACTAGTTTATCATCTTTTTCAGCAACAATAAGCATCACATTCTCTCCCATCTTTTCTCCCAAGAGGTGAAAGAAATCCCTTGTCAAATATGGTCTGCCCCAACTGCAGTCAAAAGTAAGCTGAGTAGGGATGTGAGTTTTGCTTTCTCTGTACGTTCAAAAAAAAAAAAAGTTTTGCTTTCTCTAGATCATTGGGTCGCTACAGAACTCATTTAATTGCACAGACTCAGATTTCAAGCCAGAGGACATCGGATGGGACGAAAAGACCTAGGTCTATGAAAGCATCCCTACTTCCCTAGCTACAAATGAAAATCCAAAAAAGTACATTACAGCACAAGCAAATTCTATACAATCCTAATTTATACCTACATATATGCCCCTCCTCTTAATGAAAAACGTGCCTAGGCATAGTCACGACAAATACCTACGGATATGCCGTGTAACAAAAAGAAAGTGCAAAAAGGTGAGGGGGGTCATGCACTCACATGAACGATGGTTCTTAAACTTCGTTGCCTCTTCCAATTCAAGTAGAAGGCTATGTGCTAGCAGTCACATGCATTTATCAGTTATTACTTCAAAGTTCAAACTCCAATCCTTATTTCCTAAATGACCATTTAGCTCGTTTAAACACTACACAATGTCCAGCTGTATCTGTTTAAGCGGCCATTTAGCTTGATTGAATGACCTTTCTGCCCGATAATTTGCTAAACTTCTATTCCTTGCTTGCTTTGACTAATTTTAGTTCTTAATACATGGTAACACACTTAAATGTTACTCCTTTAAAAAAGTCATACATGTTTAACAGAGGGTGCAGATAAAAAAAAAAACAGACCTAGGGGAAAACTACATGACATTGTAAATAAGAAGAAATGGACACCGGAATTCAAGTCGAAGAATGGGTCAGCAAGAAAGGTGCTGCATCATGATATGTATGAATGCCGACAGAAGATGAACAACCATTTCAAGAACATGGGATAATGTTAGGAATAGAATAAAAAAAACAAGAAGAATGTGAAACCAAACTGATTATCAGTTGTGTTACGGTAGAATTTATAGAAGGCGTCCCAGTGGCTGCTCTGCAATGTGAATAGAAACAATTATAAGTAAGCTGGCCAGAAAGCAGCAAAGCTAATGAGATATTGGTGAAGAATATGATAATGTAAAAAGAAGTGACTGAAGAGTATGATTAAAGAACTCTCTCTCCCTTATAATTACATTTATTTCGTCTCCACGAAGTCGCTTCATTTGCAAATTTTGAGCAGGAATCTGGGAAGTTTCCAAAAAAATATTATCCTCAATTGACAAGCACGTTTGAACCAATTAAGCCAAAAGAAGGCAAACCTTTTTACGTTCTTGTCTGATATTCTTCCGTTTAGGTTGCTTCAAATCCATCAGAAACTCATCAAAACTGAAAAAACATGGTGAACAAAGAATATCAGCAAACATTGAGAAATCGCAATAAACTAGCCTAACATGTAATCTCACAAGTTTAGCACAGAATCAACAAGGCAGTGCTTCCATAAAAAAAAACCACTGTTTTAAAACGATGGTACACATGCTATGCTTTATCTGAAATGTGTCCTCTTATTCTTACCTACAACTTTCTGGTCAATATAATTACTTTTTTTGTTTGCACTAATAAAGGAAAAAGTTAGGGAAAATAGGTATAAGGCCTCATGGCCCACAGAGAAAGTCTAACCAGAATGATATAACAGCTGGTTCACAACTATATAAGGAGAAAATTACTACAACAAATGATAGAGTATATCAAAACCAAGTGTCATTTTTTAAGAAACATGAGAGGTTGTGGTAAAGAACAGAAAAATGCCTAGAGTTAACAGTATATGAGGGAAATAGTAGCTGCACCCAAACTGTGAGCTTGTTTGCACTTCTAGTCCCACCAAGATTTTCTTAAAATTAGATGTCCCATCCAAGTATTGAAACCCCCAAGTTGCAGTATAATATGGTTAGAACTTGGAAGTCCCAACTTCAAGCATTGAATCATCCAGAAGGAAATGCTATTAGTATCATAATGTGTTAGCACCTCTTGTAATTCCGATTTCTCCAGTGATATTGCAACCCGATTCTTTGTAACAACCCACTATCCTTCAATTTGCTGAATTCACCTTCAGACGGAAAAGTAATATGTAATGATGACACGTTCATCTGAAACAGCAGAAACCAACAGCTATTAACATAGTTCAATACATCTGAAGGTATTCTTTTAAGAGCTATACAGAAGTAGTTGATAAATAAACAAAGCAACCCAAAAACGTTGTCACTACTTCACATATACTCGTCCCTACATCAATAATTCGTAATGTGACATCCGGCCCAGTTGGAATTAAACAAGTTTGTAGGGGGTTTAGTCCCACCTTGCTTGTTGAGGGTGGGTTAGACTAACATATAAGGTTTCTAGAGTCCATGCCATCAACCCCAGGTTAACCTTTTATGTGAAGCAAAGAGAGCTTAAGTGGGTTGGTGGGAGTGTGAGCGCTCAGAGTGAATCTGAGTTATTTGGACTTTGGGGTGTTATACAAGTTAACACCATAAAGATAAAGAAACATGAGTTGTAAAGAGAGACAAGATTTTAAACTTTTATTACTTCAGCATTGACTCATCATTGGCGCACATTAAGTAACAATCAATCCTGATTAGCAACTTTGTAGCTGCAAGCAGACAACCAAATTCTTCTATTTAATGAAACAGACTTGGTGCCCTTGGTATACACTGTAAATGTCAAGAAAACGAGAACGAAAGAAGACAAATGACTCAAGAATTGAGAAATGGTGAGTCCTAGAGGATATCACAATCGATAGAAGTGATGCTGATAAAAGGTAGAAACAATGAACAGTAGCACATAGATGCTATAACTATAGGATGTTTGCTATAATTCTTAGGCATTCTTATTAGACACTACTTTAAACAAATATTTGCAAGAATGCTAACCCAGATACCTTGGTAGTCAGGCTCACCAAACCTTTGACTAATGCATCAAAAACTTGATCACGGTATGATGTATTTCGAAGTAAATTCGTTGACCAGTTACTGGAGTAAAAGGCACGCAAGACTGGAGCTTTGGATAGTATTCAAGGCCATAGTTGTAGTAAGCTTCTGCCCATGATTGATCAAACACAAACTCTCCCCTAGAATGGCTGCAAGATCACAATGTTGTCGCTCAGCCAATGAACAAGATGAAGGAACACATAGTACATGGCAAGTAGGAAAACAGGAGATAATATTCTGTTAATGATGTTAAACCTTTTAAGGTAAAGCGGAACAACACCTATAATAAGTCCATTCTCGTCCCGTGCAACAACATGGAAAGGTAACCAGCCAGTTTCCTGAAATCGATCGAGGAGACCAAGGTCCCAGGAAGACAATAAGATAACAGTGTACATCCATGCATATTGGTACTGAATAAAAGTTAGCTAATCTTTGTTCAATCTATGGGTTAATTTTCACAAAGAAAGCAATTGTGCAGTTAAGAATCACAATCATGATGGGGTCAGACTAAGCACATAGAAAAAGGAACTCCCTGGTCATAGGTAATTCATAATTTGTGATGTCTAAATATGCCTGGTGATATTGCAGACACATCTTGTTTGTAGTTCTGTTGTCAATTAAACAAAGAAAATTTATTGTCAAAATCAATATCATGTTCAACATTACACATGCTTATGGAGCTCGAGCACTTGACGATTTAAACTAGTGTTCGCCTAAATGCTATACAGTGGTCACCTATCATTTAGCCATTATTTGGGCTAAACAACAATTAAACGGTTAAACGGCTAAACGGCTGTGTATGAAGTAGGGTGAACAGTGATTAAATCTGAAATGTCTTTGCATGATCCAACAATATACATGGTGATATATGTGTTTACTGTTTACTTTACTGCAGAACGTGATTCTTCTAAGCTTGAGAGGAATGCATAAGTAAGGAAAGGGTTAAAGTTTTCAGGATCATCTGGATCACATGCACAGGCATCCCAATCCGCAGCAGGAATGTCCATGATAGAAGAAGCAACAGAAATAGACACCTCACGTGGTTTTGCACCTACCTGAAACAAACGAGCGATTAAGGAATCATGAATTAGGTGCATAGGTCCTGGAAAATGAGTTCACTCAAGAAACACAAAACACCTCCGAGGCTGACCCTGAGAGCGTATATGATTCAGCAGGAGGGATCGCTTGACGTGTTGTCGTGTCTCCCTTAGGGCCACGCGGAAAAGTGCATTGACCTTTAATTGCGGTGCCAAGTTTCGGAAGCCCACTTTTGAAGGTGGATGTCCCTGCAAATGATCATCACCAGAGTGAAAAAACTTAGTTTTGATGACAAAATTCTGTAGCAGGATGAACAAACATTATACAGAACAGAATATAGGTAAACAAAGGAAACTAAACAGATGCCAGAATGGGTTGTAACCATATATGCCACTTTAGACCAAACTTATTATGGAACAGCCCAGGCAGTTTGCAGCGCTGAATGTATGTGCAAAAGACTCAGACAAGCAACTTGTAAGTGAATATCTATTTCTCTCAACTTAATGAAGCACTCGAACAGACCATTAATACACGCCATACCAGTATCTAACAGAATCAGTATATGTTATACGTGGAAATCATGATTTCTGTGTGCAATATACTGACAATCCAAACTATCATCAGCCCCTCCGTACAAAACGATCATCCAAACAATTGTGCAGATCAGCCTTCAGCCCCAAATCTAACACTCACTCACTCAAGTACTCAACTGTTGTTTCCAGAGCCAGAGATAATCCATGGCTAAACGGGTTCCACCAAAAACTCGAACCGCTCATTCCATTCCAGAATAATTAAGAATATGGCCTTCGGAACGAGGCGGCGTTGAACCCTACGGGTTCTCACTTCTCAGGAGCTCACTGACCGCACAGCTGGTGGCGTGGATTCAGCCAGCGGAATTACAGTGTTACATCGGCAAACTACACCCGGGGGGAGAGAGAGAGAGAGAGAGAGAGAGAGATAGAGATAGAGATAGAGAGAGAGAGAGAGAGGGAGCGGGAGCACTCACGCGGCGGCAGTAGCGAGGGCCGGAGGCAAGGACGGTGGGGGAAGGGTGCCGCGTCACCGCCGCCGGCGAGGCCATCCCTTGGTCGCGCGTCAGGCTCGCTCCGGTCGCCCACGCGAGCTTTGTTTGGGAGAGGGAGGCGCGATGCTGACGCCTGGGTTCCGCGAGCCAACTACGCGATGCGTGGTGTGGCTTCTTCGCGCAGCAGGCAGCGGCTGCAGCCTGCAGGCCACCTGGCTCCACGAACTGCTCTGCGCTTGCGAACCACAAGACTGCACACGGGGAGAGGGGCCACATTGCCAGAGGGTCAGGGAGGGCCGGAGGTTGTGCGCTGTGCCGCAGAAACAGCTGCCACGTTGCAAGCAGGAAGCACGAAGCAGCCCGAGCGATGAAGTTGCTCTGCTGTTTGCAAGTTGCCCACTCGACTTGTTAAGATCTTTTCTGTTTTAGGATGTGGCCAGCTCGAAGGCTCAGACAGCTGACCTCACAAGTTGATTTCTTTCAACATTGGCAGGGCAAGAGGAATGCCATGCTTGAAAGCAAAATGCTTGCAGCTCGTAGGGCAAATGAAATGTCAGTAAATCACAAAGCCTCTGGAATTCACATCTGTCGGCAAAGCAATGGTTTACAGTGAAGAAGATACGAAGTAGACGCAATGGTTTACACTGAAGAAGATACGAAGTAGACCAGTGAATGAGTTGTGACCAGTGCTTTTTACCAGCAGAGCCTCTGGAGGAATCACAGACTGGTTATTGACAGTGGCAACCCAATTCTCAGTACAGCATTGCATGTCATTGCCGTACACTAGCACAATTACAGTCAGGCCTTGTTCAGTTCACGAAAAATACGGCGAAATGTTACTGTAGCACTTTCGTTGTTATTTGACAAACTTTGTCCAAACATGACCTAACTAGACTCAAAAGATTCGTCTTGACATGAGCAGACCAAAAGTACAATTAGTTATTTTTTACCTACATTTAATGCTTCATGCATACGTCTAAAACGGGTACTGCGCAAAATATTTGGGATATTTCGCGAACTAAACGTGGCCTCATTTACAATCATAACATTGCATGTCACGTGGGAGACGAAGCTACTGTTCAAGGAGGTTATGAATAACATCACAACAACAACAACAACAACAACAAAAAACAACAACAACCAAACCTCTTAGTCCCAAACAAGTTGGGGTAGGCTAGAGTTGAAACCCAACAAGAGACCGTAGTCACAGTTCAGACACGTCAATGGCTGCTCTCCATGCATTTCTATCCAAACATAGATCTCTTGGTATATCCCAACTTTAGATCTCTCTTTATTGCCTCCCCCACGTCAATTTCGGTCTACCTCTACCTCTCCTCACATGAAAATCTTGTGCTAAAACTCCACAATGCACTGGTGTCGGGGTCCGCAAAAGGGTACCCCCAATCAACGCAAACAAATAGGGTAAACCTAGAACACCGGTTAATAACAGACCTAACTAGTCTAACCCCCTAAAAAGCCGACCCCCCGAGGCCTACAGCGCTGGCCCACCGAGCGAGCCCTCCAAGTCAGGCTCGGGCGCACGCTCGTTTTCCGTCTCGCCCGAGCCCTCCAAGCCAGGCCTCGGGCGCACGCTCGTTTTCCGTCTCGCCCGAGCCCTCCAAGCCAGGCCTCGGGCGCAAGCTCGTTTTCCGTCTCGCCCGAGCCCTCCAAGCCAGGCCTCGGGCGCACGATCGTTTTCCGTCTCGCCCGAGCCCTCCAAGCCAGGCCTCGGGCGCACGATCGTTTTCCGTCTCGCCCGAGCCCTCCACGCCAGGCCTCGGGCAAGCGCTCCACTACCCTTCGAGCCCCCCACAGCCGAACTCCACACCTCGAGAGCCACGCGGGGACCTCGAGCCTCTCTGGCACAGCGGCCTATCCCTCGAGACGCGTTATGCCTCCCTCGAGCGGCGCAGACATCGGATGCCAGCCCCATACCGCGCACTTAATTCATCCACCTACTCCAGTCACGTCCTCTGTAACACAACGTGTGCCACAGTGGTCTGGGGCAGAGTCAAGTCTCGTTTTCACCACAAGTATGGGCGAAAAGGCACCAGTGAAGCACTGTTAACCCACGCCCTACACTGTGGCACGTCCAAGCCACGCCTCGAGGCCCAGATGCCTGCCGCTCAATCGATTTTCACGGGACTTGCCCATACCTGCGGGGACTCGAGCCCCCCGTAGGCGCCGCCTCGAGGCCGGCTCCGTGCCCTCGAGCCCTAACTACTTTCATGCTATTGGAGGACAGGTGCCCAAGACCCGGAGGGACCCCGCCGCGTTCTGTACGTTCCGGGATGGGTGCTGTACGGCTTCCACCTCGCCGCGCCTCCACGTCTGCGCCCAGGATGGAGGCCACGCTTCAAGGACGCTTCAACAGCAACGCCCACGTCGGCTACAATGTCTTCGACAAGACAGGGTTCCTACCCTTCTTCGTAAGGGACACAATACACCCCGACACCTGTAATACCCTTGTGTAACCCTGACCTCCCCTTGCTCTATAAAAGGGGACACCAGGGCCCTCATTCCTGCTCTCGGAAAAAAAACACGTTAGAACACACGTACGCCTACACACTCAAGTCCGGACTCCGGTCCACGCTCACCAAGCTTGTATTCGCCCCTGTACAAGCACTTAGGTGCAAGTAATACAAGAACCTCCTCCCCCGCTGGACGTAGGGCCTTCTTTGCCCGAACCAGGATAAATCCTTGTGTCATCTTGCATCACCATCCAGGAAGAGAGCACGCGATCATATTACTCGTTGGTGTCATACCCCGGGTTCGAAACACCGACAGTTGGCGCGCCAGGTAGGGGCCTTCGCGTGTCGAGTCGGTTTCTCGCCGTTTCCTGGATGGCTGCTTTGACTCCTTCGTTCTCTGCCGGTGTCGTCATCTGGTTCGGGAGCCTCGAGTTCCTGGCCACTGACAACGGCAACGAGCTGACCTTGCTCTCCGCGGAGGGCCCGAGTGGAGGGCGTGTCGCGCCGCCCCGTGCGAGGAGCATGGCACGTCGCCCACACCATCACGCGTCGCCACCCCGTGAGCGGCGCCGTCGTCATCATCGTCGCCAGGCACAGGCGGTGCGGCGGCATACACCCACTTCCCCGCGGCCGGCGCGGAGTTCCCAAGGAGGAGCTTGCCGGCGCACGGCCGGAGACTTCCCGGGTGCGCCCGCGCCCGCCCAAGCGACTTCGCGTTCATCATGCGCACGGACCAGGAGCCAGGCCAGAGGCCTCCGAGCCGTGCACCGTCGACGCCGCCCAGCCTCCTCCCGCACGGGGTGTACCGCGCTTGACGCCGGCAGTTCCCGTTCGGCCTCGACAGCTCCGCGGCGGCCTACGCCCGCCAGCTCAACGAGCGCAGTCAGGGCCGACAGCCGGCGGAGCAGGAGGAACGCCCGGGCGTGCTGCTGCAGGCCATGGCCAACCTGGAGATTGCCCACCCGCACGCGTCGACCGCGGCCTCTCACGAGCCGTCGGGCCACCTCGTCAAGCCACCTTCGGGGAGTGGTACCGCGAGCTGCAGCCCCGGCACGAGCCAAGGCGGCGCGGCATCACCAGCTCCGACTCCGATGGATACGACTACCACGACCCCGACCTCTGGGATCCCACCAGGGAGTGCTTCCAACTCGAGGGGGTCGTATGCGACACCGAGGACGAGGGCGACGACGGCAGGCCGGCGCTCAACCTCGAAGGGCCCGGAGACGTGGCTGCGGCAGGCGGGTCACGTGTTCACGGGAGGAACGAAACCCCCGGCATCGGCTGCACCATCCCAGCACAGCGACGACCGAGCGGCGCAGCTCGCGCAGCTGCGGGAGGCCATCGCCAAGGCTGAGGAGGACCGACAACGCCTGCTGCAGCTCGAGAAAACCCTACCACAAGAACCAGCCCGGCCTCGAGGTGCCGGCGCTCGTGGCCTAGCTCGAGAGGTCCACCGGCAGATCCTCGAGGACGGGGCGCCAGCACGCCCCGAGGTGCGTTTCCCGCGAGCGGGACAGAACGTGGTGGCGGCGGCGATGCTGCTCCGCGATCTGCCCGCCGTCTCCAACCCTGACGCAGGCGCTTGCTGGGGAAATGAAGAACCTCCTCGAGACAGCCGCTGTGCAGCAAGCCGAGAGCTCAGCGTCACGACGACGCGGAGCAGCCTCGGGGAAGCTGGCGGACACGCCCCGCAACGAGCGCGAGGCATCCGTCCACCAGCCTGACGCCTCTCGAGGTAGGCCAGTCGCGAACGGATCATCGACAACGGCCACCTCGAGACCCCAACGACGCCCGCAACGACGTCAACCGCCGGCGCAAGGACAAGGGGGCCCAGGAGTGTGGCTATAGCGCCCATCGAGGGGGGCGCTACGACAGCGACGAGGACCGGCAAGTCCTCGAGCCCGGGGCCCCAGAGTCTTCAGCCGGGCCATCCGCAGCTCAACCCTCCCCGACCGCTTCGACCGCCGACCAACATCGTGAAGTATGACGGGGAGGTCGAGCCCAAGCTCTGGCTCTCGGACTTCCGCCTAGGCTGCCAACTGGGCAGAGCGAAGAACGACGACCGTGTGATCATACGCCAACTCCCGCTTTACCTCTCGGACACCGCCCGCCGGTGGCTCGAGGGGCTCCCGCCGGATCGGATCGACGACTGGGCCGACCTAGTCAGGGTCTTCGACGGGAATTTCAAGGGGACTTGCGTGCGCCCAGGCAACCCCGGGACCTACGGCGTTGCAGGCAGGCGGCGGACGAGCCCCTCCGCGACTTTGCTCGACGGTTCTCGAAGCAGCGCCTCGAGCTCCCCCACGTGCCTGATGAGGACGTCATCTCAGCTTCCTCGCAGGCACGACATGTCAAGAGCTAGTTCATGAGCTAGGACGCTACCGTCCCAGGACGGTCGAGGACCTGATGGACCGTGTTACCAGCTTTGCCTCGGCGACGAGGGGTGGGGGCCTTCTTTGGCCGTTCCACGGACAAAGGTAAGGCGGTGGCCGCGCCGGAGGGCTCGAACAAAGGCAACGACGCAAGAACGATCAACAATAACAGCAACAAAATGAAGAAGAGCAAACGTAAAGGTCAGAAGGCGAAGCGCGACGCCAATAACGACGACGACGAAGAAGTGCTCGCAGGCGCCCTCGAGCCTAAGAAGCCTCGAGGCCCCCTGACGGGGCTGTTTTCGACCAGATGCTCGAGGGCCCCTGCACTTATCACAAGGGCCCCGTAAACCACAAGTTAAAGACTGCCGACTGTTGAAAGGCTACTACTCCACGGCGATAAGAGAGAAGACGCGCCTAAGGGCAATGACAACAATCGCGCGGTGGGGACGCGGACGGCAACTTCCCCCCGTGCGCGCGCGATCTACGGGGGGCGGAAAGATAGGGGTGCAATCTACGGCGGTCGACCGTGCTCTCAGCTCGAGAAAGAAGAAGGAGCGCGGGAGATCTTTGCGCTCAGCCACGACGCCCCCCGTACCTCGACTGGTCTGATGCGCCAATCACGTTCGACCGTGACGACCATCCGGACCGTGTCATAAACCGGGGGCGTACCCCCTCGTCGTCGACCCCGTTATCATCGACGTACGGTTCACCAGGTGTTGATGGATGGGGGCTCGAGCCTCAACATCATATACCTCGAGACACTTGACCTCCTGGGAATTCAGAGGGCCAGCTCCGACCCAGCGTCGGGGGATTCCACGGAGTCGTACCGGGAAGAAGGCCCACCCCCTCGGGCGCATCGACCTACCGGTTTGCTTTGGCACGCCGGCTAACTTCCGCCGGGAGACGCTCACCTTCGAGGTGGTTGGGTTCCAAGGGGCCTACCACGCCATCATCGGCCGGCCAGGCTACGCCAAGTTCATGGCGGTTCCCAACTACACGTACTTAAAGCTCAAGATGTCGGGGCCAAAAGGGGTCATCACCATCGACACCTCCTACGAGCACGCATACCACTGCGACGTGGAGTGCGTCGAGCGTGGGGAGGCCAACGTCCACCTCGACTCGCTCGAGGCCCTAGCCGCCCTGGCCACCGAGGAGGCTCCTGAAGCGAAGCGTCACGCTGGCAACTTCGAGCCGGCGGAGCACACAAAGCGGATACCCGTCGACCCGACCTCGACCGATGGCAAGACGCTGGCCGTCAGTGCCAGCCTCGAGCCTAAATAGGAAGCAGTGCTCGTCGACTTTCTCCGCGCGAACATCGACATGTTTGCGTGGGGCCCCTCGGACATGCCGGGCATACCAAGGGAAGTCGCCGAGCACGCCTTGGAAATCCGGGCCGGTTCCAGACCGGTGAAGCAACGCCTGCGCCGCTTCGACGAGGAGAAGCGCAGGATCATCGGCGAGGAGGTGCACAAGCTTTTGGCGGCCGGGTTCATCAAGGAGGTATTTTACCCAGAGTGGCTAGCTAACCCTGTATTAGTTAGGAAAAAGAATGGAAAAATGCGGATGTGTGTAGACTACACTGGTCTGAATAAAGCATGCCCAAAAGTTCCATTTCCTTTACCTAGAATTGATCAGATTGTCGATTCCACTGCTGGGTGCGAAGTGCTTTCGTTCCTTGATGCGTATTCCGGCTACCACCAAATTAAGATGAAAGAATCCGACGAGCTCGCTACCTCTTTTGTTACGCCTTTTGGTATGTATTGCTACGTTACAATGCCCTTCGGCCTTCGAAACGCCGGGGCAACGTACCAGCGATGTATGCAGCATATCTTTGGCGAGCACATAGGCAAAACCGTCGAGGCCTACGTCGATGACATCGTGGTTAAAACCAAGAAAGTCGGGAACCTCATCAGCGATCTCGAGACCACGTTCGAGTGCCTCCGGGCAAGAATGTGAAGCTCAACCCCGAGAAATGTGTCTTTGGCGTGCCTCGGGGCATGCTACTAGGCTACGTTGTCTCACAACGGGGGATCGAGGCCAACCCCGAAAAAATCTCAGCAGTCACGAGGATGGGCCCAATTCGAGACCTCAAGGGTGTGCAGAGAGTGACAGGCTGCCTAGCCGCTCTCAGCAGATTCATCTCGAGGCTAGGGGAAAAAGCGCTACCCCTCTACCGCCTGCTGAAGAAGACGGAACACTTTGCGTGGACTGTCGAAGCCGAGGAGGCCTTAACCAAGTTGAAGGGGTTGCTGACTTCCGCACCAATTCTCGTGCCACCGCGACCAGCCCAGGTTGGCGATTCCCCGAGCCTCTCCTCCTCTATGTGACCGCAACCACTCAGGTGGTCAGCACGGTCATAGCCGTCGAGAGGCACGAGGAGGGCCATACGTTGCCGGTCCAACGACGGTGTACTTCACCAGTGAGGTGCTCTCCGAGGCCAAGGTCCGGTACCCGCACGTCCAGAAGCTGCTCTACGGCATCGTCATTACGAGGCGCAAGCTCCAGCACTACTTCCTCGCTCATCCCGTAACGGTGGTGTCATCCTTCCCTCGGCGAAATCATCAACAACCGAGAGGCCACGGGGCGCATCGCCAAGTGGTCTACAGAGCTGATGGGGGAAACCATCACCTACGCTCCGCGAAAGCCATCAAGTCGCAAGCGTTGGCGGACTTCGTTGCTGAATGGACCGACACTCAGCTCCCGTCGGCGCAGATTCAAGCCGAGCTCTGGACCATGTACTTCGACGGATCCCTCATGAAGACGGGGGCAGGCGCAGGCCTGCTCTTCATCTCACCCCTCGGGGTCCACATGCGCTACCTGCTGCGCTTGCACTTCCCCGCCTCCAACAACGTCGCCGAGTACGAGGCCCTCGTCAATGGACTGCGCATCGCCCTCGAGCTCGGGGTCCGACGCCTCGATGCCCGAGGAGACTCGCAGCTCGTCATCAACCAGGTTATGAAGGCTTCAAGCTGCATCGATCCCAAGATGGAAGCGTACTGCGGGGAGGTGCGCAAGCTAGAAGACAAGTTCTACGGCCTCGAGCTCAACCACGTAGCTCGAAAGCACAACGAGGCCGCAGACGAGCTGGCAAAATTGGCGTCCACGCGCGGCACGGTCCACCCGACGTCTTCTCGAGGGACGTTTCGAGCCATCAGTCAAAATCGGTCCGGGGGCTGGCCCTTCGACGCCACCCCTCGAGCCAGACACGGGGGCTCGACTTCGACACCGGCCCCGAGGGCGATGCCTCGACACCCGATGAGGCAATGCAGATCGACGCACCGCCCCTTCTTCACCACGACCCCTCGACTGGCGCACGCCCTACCTCGACTACTGACGCAAGCGTGCTACCGGAAGACAAGACGGAGGCCCGACGCGTGCTCGAAGGGCCAAGACCTACGTCATCTACGGCGACGAGCGGGAACTATACCGACGAAGTCCGACCGGGATCCTTCAGCGCTGCATCCCACTCGAAGAAGGGCGCAAGCTCCTCGACGACATGCACTCGGGGGCTTGCGGCCACCACGCAGCGCCAAGGACCCTGGTTGGGAATGCCTTCCGTCAAGGCTTCTATTGGCCGACCGCCATTGGAGACGCCAAGCGCTTGGTACGGGCATGCCATGGGTGTCAATTCTACGCCAAGCAGACGCACCAACCCGCACACGCCTGCAGATGATCCCAATTACTTGGCCATTCGCCGTTTGGGGCTCGACCTGTAGGTCCCCTCAAAAAGACAAGTGGAGGGTACACACACGTGCTTGTGGCCATCGACAAGTTCACCAAGTGGATCGAGGCTAAGCCGATAGGAGACCCCACCTCCGAGAAGGCTGTCGAGTTCATCGCCAACATCATGTACCGGTTTGGGGTGCCTAACGTCATCATCACCGACAATGGCACCCAATTCACGGGCAAAAAGTTCACAAACTTCTGCGATGACAACAACATTCGCGTAACCTGGGCCTCGGTCGCATACCCTCAATGCAACGGGCAGGTCGAGCGCGCCAACGGCATGATACTCCATGGGCTGAAGCCGAGGCTGTTCAAGACTCTCAAAAATTTCGGAAAGGGATGGGCCGCAGAGCTCCCTCGGTGCTGTGGGGCCTCAGGACTACGCCGAGTCGAGCCACCGGGTTCACTCCGTTTTTCCTAACCTACGGCGCCGAGGCAGTCTTGCCTACGGACCTCGAGTACGGCTCCCCTCGACTTCGAGCCTACAACGAGCAAAACAACGACGAGAGGCTTGCCAACGCCAAGGACCAGCTCGAGGAGGCCCGAGATGTGGCGCTCATCAACTCCGCACGCTACCAGCAATCACTTCGACGCTACCACGACAAGCATGTGCGCAAGAGGGACCTGGCGGTGGGGGACCTCGTGCTTCGACGGCTCAAGATAATCGAGGGCGCCACAAGCTTACCCCTCCATGGGAGGGCCCATACACCGTGGCTAAGGTGCTCAAGCCAGGAACATACAAGCTCTACGACGATCAAGGCAGAATCCTGGCGAACGCGTGGAACATATCTCAGCTACGTCGCTTCTATCCTTAAGGGCCTAGGCCTTGTTCATTTTGTTTGTTGCTTTGTACAAACATGTCAAATATGAATGAACAATCTCGTGTGTTGTCTTTCATTTTGCTTAGCAGCATAAGGTAGCCTCGACCCTGCCTTGCTCAGGGTCGAGCCTCCCTCGGGGGCTGACAGGGGGGTAACCGCCCCCCAGACTCCGGAAAAAAATGCGTGTTTTCTTTTCAAAAAATTCGACCCTCGTCTCGACTCGTGCCTCGAGTGAACTAGCGACGTCTAAATCCCAAAATACCTCGAGCCTCCAAAGGTCGGGAGGCGTCGACGTAGACGGCCACCTACGCCCCGGGCTACGGTACCCTACCTACGCCTCCCCTCGAGGGGCTCGCGACGTATCGAAGGAGTACAGACTAAGTTAGCAGAAACTCGAGCTTGCAACAAAGAGAAGTGGTCAAACGCATTTGAAAAGAAAACAACACCTTTAAACAAACAAGTCATATATACAAATGGGTCTCGACGGACCCTCATCCATGCCATAAAATTCTTACAAGGGCCTCGACGCCCAAATTTGGCACGCAGGCCCTAATCTTCGTCGGTGTGGTACTCCTCCCCGAGGTCTTCCACGGCGGGCTCAGCCTCGACACCCGAGCTAGAAGGAGGAGGGCCCTCGACACCGCTGCTGGCGTCAGGAGGCAGCACGTCCTCCTCGAAAATCTTGGCGAGCGATGTCCCCGGCCTCTCCATCTTCTCCAAAATTTTGTCGACACGGCGGTTGTTCCACTCCTCGTCCTTCCCCTCGATCTCGATGAAGCCGTTGGCGACAACGTGGACCGGGAAGGGAAGCGGAAACGGAGCGAACGACCGAGCGCGTCTGCTTGACGCCATGATGGAGAGCTTGCCGGACACGGTCCCGCGCCGCTGCGTCAAAGAAGCACAAGGCGTCGACCAAGGCGTCGCCTCGGGCCACCGCACCTTCTGCCGCAGCCACTGGAGGAGCACCCCACATGGGGCCAAGCCGGTCGAGGGAGGTGCGAGCCCGCTCCGCCACCATCGTCTCGTCTTGGAGTTGGTCCAAGAGAGCCTGGTTCGTCCCGCGGAGCTCCTCGACCGTCTTCTCGACCCCTGCGCGACGAACAAGGAAGAGTGAGACTGCGGCGTAACAAAAAACTTCGAGACCCAAACAAGAACAAGGTGTAAGCCTCACCGTCGCAATGTTGCCCCAGTGCGGCGAGGTCGCTGGTCAGGCCCTCAGCACGCTGCTCAAGCCTGCGCTTCTCGGCCAACATGAGGAGCCTCTCGGACCTAAGGTCCTCGATCAGCCGGCCCGCCTCCACAAGGGCCAGATCCTTGCGGATCACCTCCTGCCGCGCCGCCCCCTCGGCAGCTCGGCGGTGGCGACACCAATCTCGGCGTCTTCGGCCTCTTTTCTCGCCGCCTCCGCTGCGGTTCGGGCGGCGGCGGCCTCGCCACGGGCGTCAGCGGCCTCCTGCTTCGCCGCCTCGGCTTCAGTCCGGGCGGAGGTGGCCTCGCTTCGGGCGTCCGCGGCCTCCTTCCTCGACGCTTCGAGAGCGGCGGCGGCCTCCTCCTTGGATCGAGCGACCTCACCTCGGGCCGCCCGGACCTCCGCCTCCGCCTCGTTGAGCCGGCTCGCCAATTGGGCGTTCCGGCTCAGCTCAGCGCGGAGATCTTGAAGCTCCGCCTCAGCCCTCGCGAGGGCGGCCGACACCTGTGCGGACCGGCCCGCCTCCTCGGAGCAGGACCGCTCCGCCTCCGCCATGAGCTCGGCCACCTCCCGAAAGATGGCCCGCACCTCGCGCGAGCCCCCCGCTGGACCGGTCGCTCGACGTGGACCATGGCAAGGGGCGGGCTTGGCGCGTCAGGAAACGGCCCATACTGGTCGGTCGAGCTCGATGTCGGGCTGATCCTCCTCCGTCCCGAGCTGCCCCAGCTGCGGCCCGCCGCCCGACGGCACGGGCCCCGGCTCTTCCCTGGCCGGGCCCTCCTGCGTCAGCACTGGCCGGCGCCTCGGGCGCCTCCACCATCGGCAAGCCCGCGGCGAGGGGCGGCCCTTGCTCCAGCTCGTTCAGGAGGTCCTCCACCGTCGGGGCCTCGAGGGGCGCAGTCTCCTCGGCCCCAGACACCGGCGGGGCCGTGCTCGCCCCAGGCGCTTCCCCCGGAACAGCCGTTGTAGCGGGGGGGGGGGTGGCGCTCCCGACAGACGCCATCGCAGGAGGAGAAGGGGGAGACGGCAGCGCCTCAGTAAGCATGGTAGCGGCGGGCTCGATGCCGTGAGCTGAGGCCCCTGCAATACGAGATGACATTGATATCAGAATCAAGAGGAATGCCTCGACCCCTGCGGTCGACGGCGACGGCCTCACCAAAATTCGCGACGATCATCTGACCACCTCGAGCCATGGCAGCTCGAGCCTTCTCCAGCCAAGCGGCTTCTCTAGCGGAGGAGGGTGCCATACCTCGAGGTGCTTGTGCCTCGACGGGGCTCGAGGCCTTCGCCCGCTTGGACGCAGCAAGGTCCACCTCCGGGTAGGAGCGCTTCCCCCTGAGAGACCAGAGATGGCATGCATCATCAAAAGTAAAGAGGTCAAGCCTCGCTGCCGACGAGGTCCAAGAAAATTACTCACCCAAAGCGGCGGCTGGGCTTCTTCCCGAAATCGCCGGACCCACTCGGGGGCTTCGGCCCACCCCACGGCTCGAGCCCTGCGCCTGGGCCATCTCCGCAGGGCTGGGATGGGGGAGGGCTCCCGACGCCTCCCGTGGCTTGACCTCGAGGGAGAGCCCTCCTTCCGCCCCACGTCGCGGGAGGGCGACCGTACCCCTCGTGCTGTCGTAGTGGCGCCCGCCCCGGCGGGGGCTCGGGACCCGCTCCGGCGCTCGCGCTGGCGGTCGCGCCCTCCCGCGTCCGCTTCTGTGTCCCGGCGGCGGTGCGGCGACGGACTCCGGGGACGCTCACGCCCCTGGTCACGAGACGCCCGGGGGCTCCCTCCCCGAAGCTCGTGATGGCGCGGGCTCGACGCCTCCTCCTGACGCCCGCTCCTCCGCGGGCTCGACGGCGCCCTTGACGGCTCGCGGCGGTCGGACCCGAAATCCTTCTCGACCTGTCGGCCGCTTCTCGAGGCCCGGCCCTTCTCCAGACCTCCCGCCTGGGCTGGCGCGGGGGTGGCCTCCGTTGGTGCTGTGGCGGAGGCGCTCCGGGTTCGGGGCTTCCTCACGACCGGGGGCACGTCCGCCGCGGAGCTCGACGGACCTCGGGCCCCCGACGGGCAGGGTTCGGCGCCGCCTTCCGCGGCTGCGTCCCGCGCGGTCCCTTCGCCGGGGGGACCTCCAGCATACCCTCCTGCACAGAGGAGCGGTCAGCCCTGTCATCGACGACCCCCGCGCGCCTCAGGCGCGCATCCATCCCCTCGTCGTCGCTCTCCTCCTCATCACCGCTCTCCTCCTCCGAGCTCGAGGAGCTCAGCTCGAGGGACCGTCTCCAGGCTGACGGTTGCGACGAGCCTTCGCCAGTCTCTGCTCCCGAGCCAAGCGACGCAGGTTTTTGTTTTTCTCTTTCTTCTTCCTGGCATCCTTGCTCTCCTTGTCTTTCTGCGAGCAGAGAGGCGCCTCACCTGAGTATCCGCGGCGTCCTCCCTCACCGGGGGCCTCGACGCGCGACAAGTAAACGCCCCCTGAAAAAGGAAGAAGCGTGACGAGACAAACCACAAGAAGAATGCAAAAGGTTTGAAGGAGGAGAAAGGGGGAGGGGGCTCAGAAACAGTTTGGCTCGAGGGAGGCTCACCAGGTCGAGACACCCCTCGTCGGGTGCCATGGCGACCAGGTGGGTGTACTCAGGGATGAACGGCCCCTGGATCGTGATTGACACCCGAGAGACGCCCTCGTTCCGGACAGCCTCTCCTCGGCCATCCTCGATCGATTAAGCGCCTCGAGCTTGGCCTCCGGCCCCATCTCGTGCATAAGAAGGGGGCGGTCCGCCAGCGGGAGAACTCTTCGCTGGTGGAACGCCCAAATGACCGCTTGCACGGTCAACTTCTTCTCATCCACCAGCGTCTTCATCATCTTCATCAGCGGGGCCAGGTGGCGTTGCCTGTCCGCCGCGACGCCCCAGGTCCACTTCTCCGGGCGTTGAGCGAGGACCCTGCCGGTGTACTGCGGAAAGAGACCATCTTCATTTCGCAGATAGAACCAATGGTCGTCCCACCCGGCCTGGTTGGTGGAAAGCTTGTATCGCAGGTATTCACGGGGGATGTTGGCCGACGAGGTCCCAGCCCTCGCAGTGATGGCAAGGGAGCCCATGCGCACGAGCCGCCTCCCGCTGGGCTTTAGGGCCTTGATGAAGAGCTCGCCCCGGAAGAGATGGACGAACATCTCCCAGTGCGGCTCCATCTTCAGGTACCCCTCGCACACCGCGGCGAATATGGCGGCGTGCGAGATGGAGTTGGGGGAGAAGTGCTGCAGCTCCACCTCGAAGTGGTGGGCCAGCCCCCGCATGAAGCGGCTCGGCGGGACGCCGAGCCCCATACGGTGGTAGCGCGTGAAGCTCACCACGTACCCCTCCGGCGGGTGCGGCTCCCGGTGCTCCGCCGACGGGATAACCCACCACGCGGGTCCCTCCTCCGGGTTGGGGCGCAGAAGCCCCTGGGCCACCAACGAGTCCATCTCGCTCTGCGTCACTTCGACGAGCTCCAGTCTTCGGCGGCCGGCAGCACTTGTGTCTGGGCGGCCATGGCGGTGGCGCGGCGCGGACCCGAGCAGCGGACGGGCAGCCGGAAAATCCCCAATCAACTAGCTCGAAGGAGAGGGCGCGTGAAGGCTACGGCGGCGGTGAGGCAAAGGCAAAGTAAGTAAGGGTTCCTTTTCCCCTCTCTCGATATTATAAGGGGAACCCCGACGGGCGGGGTCTCCCACGGCGTAAAAAGGTAACCGCATAGCATTTAATGCGCCCACCTAACTGCGTCTCGAGCCGGATGCAGGGAACACGCGGCAGCTCACCGTTCGCTCAACTACCGGGGCCCTCTGCGGCCGCCGCTCCGACTTCGCGCCCGCCGCCCTGGCGCCACGATCTCCACTCCCTGGCGGTTTCCGCCTAAAAAGGCGCGCCCAACGGGCAGAAGGATTCCAAGCGACGAAGGCTTCTTCCGGAAGTAAAAAACGGGCCCCGGCCCTAAGTCTCGAAGCAGCGAAGGCTGGCCCTCGAAAAAGGGTTCGACGGCCGGCTTCGAGCACCCAAAAACGGGCCCTGGCCCTAAGTCTTGAAGCAGCGAAGGCTGACCCTCGACGAAAGAGGGTTCGACAGCCGGCTTCGAGCACCCGAGTCAGGGACACCAAGGGGCGCCATTCGCGGCATCACTCGAGGGCCAAGCCCTCGAGGCCCCTCACGTGTATCCAAGGCGGGGAGCTCGACATGCAGTGAGATCCCCTCGGAGGGAGGCATCGAGCCACCGGGTCCAATCGAATGGACCCGACACTCCTGCAGACTGAGCACCCATGCTTTATGAGACCGCCTCCGGGCCACAGTCGACCCCTATCGAACGGGGCACGAGCTCTCATTTGTATTCCCCGTTACCAGCTCACCGGCAACATGAGCAAATTACCTGATAATAGCAAGCTTCAAAATGCAAATTGGGAAAGTAAGCATCTGGCAGGCATCCCCATAACCGGCAAACAGTGTATCACCTCCAATGAGGTTAAGAGCTCCAGCCACTAGTTTATCATCTTTTTCAGCAACAATAAGCATCACATTCTCTCCCATCTTTTCTCCCAGAGGTGAAAGAAATCCCTTGTCAAATATGGTCTGCCCCAACTGCAGTCAAAAGTAAGCTGAGTAGGGATGTGAGTTTTGCTTTCTCTGTAGTTCAAAAAAAAAAAAAAGTTTTGCTTTCTCTAGATCATTGGGTCGCTACAGAACTCATTTAATTGCACAGACTCAGATTTCAAGCCAGAGGACATCGGATGGGACGAAAGACCTAGGTCTATGAAAGCATCCCTACTTCCCTAGCTACAAATGAAAATCCAAAAAAGTACATTACAGCACAAGCAAATTCTATACAATCCTAATTTATACCTACATATATGCCCCTCCTCTTAATGAAAAAACGTGCCTAGGCATAGTCACGACAAATACCTACGATATGCCATGTGTGTAACAAAAAGAAAGTGCAAAAAGGTGAGGGGGGTCATGCACTCACATGAACGATGGTTCTTAAACTTCGTTGCCTCTTCCAATTCAAGTAGAAGGCTATGTGCTAGCAGTCACATGCATTTATCAGTTATTACTTCAAAGTTCAAACTCCAATCCTTATTTCCTAAATGACCATTTAGCTCGTTTAAACACTACACAATGTCCAGCTGTATCTGTTTAAGCGGCCATTTAGCTTGATTGAATGACCTTTCTGCCCGATAATTTGCTAAACTTCTATTCCTTGCTTGCTTTGACTAATTTTAGTTCTTAATACATGGTAACACACTTAAATGTTACTCCTTTAAAAAAGTCATACATGTTTAACAGAGGGTGCAGATAAAAAAACTAGACCAACCTAGGGGAAACTACATGACATTGTAAATAAGAAGAAATGGACACCGGAATTCAAGTCGAAGAATGGGTCAGCAAGAAAGGTGCTGCATCATGATATGTATGAATGCCGACAGAAGATGAACAACCATTTCAAGAACATGGGATAATGTTAGGAATAGAATAAAAAAAAACAAGAAGAATGTGAAACCAAACTGATTATCAGTTGTGTTACGGTAGAATTTATAGAAGGCGTCCCAGTGGCTGCTCTGCAATGTGAATAGAAACAATTATAAGTAAGCTGGCCAGAAAGCAGCAAAGCTAATGAGATGGATGGATGTAGAATATGATAATGTAAAAAGAAGTGACTGAAGAGTATGATTAAAGAACTCTCTCCCTTATAATTACATTTATTTCGTCTCCACGAAGTCGCTTCATTTGCAAATTTTGAGCAGGAATCTGGGAAGTTTCCAAAAAAATATTATCCTCAATTGACAAGCACGTTTGAACCAATTAAGCCAAAAGAAGGCAAACCTTTTTACGTTCTTGTCTGATATTCTTCCGTTTAGGTTGCTTCAAATCCATCAGAAACTCATCAAACTGAAAAAAAACATGGTGAACAAAGAATATCAGCAAACATTGAGAAATCGCAATAAACTAGCCTAACATGTAATCTCACAAAGTTTAGCACAGAATCAACAAGGCAGTGCTTCCATAAAAAAAAACCACTGTTTTAAAACGATGGTACACATGCTATGCTTTATCTGAAATGTGTCCTCTTATTCTTACCTACAACTTTCTGGTCAATATAATTACTTTTTTTGTTTGCACTAATAAAGGAAAAAGTTAGGGAAAATAGGTATAAGGCTCATGGCCCACAGAGAAAGTCTAACCAGAATGATATAACAAGCTGGTTCACCACTATATAAGGAGAAATTACTACAACAAATGATAGAGTATATCAAAAACCAAGTGTCATATTTTTTAAGAAACATGAGAGGTTGTGGTAAAGAACAGAAAATGCCTAGAGTTAACAGTATATGAGGGAAATAGTAGCTGCACCCAAACTGTGAGCTTGTTTGCACTTCTAGTCCACCAAGATTTTCTTAAAATTAGATGTCCCATCCAAGTATTGAAACCCCCAAGTTGCAGTATAATATGGTTAGAACTTGGAAGTCCCAACTTCAAGCATTGAATCATCCAGAAGGAAATGCTATTAATATCATAATGTGTTAGCACCTCTTGTAATTCCGATTTCTCCAGTGATATTGCAACCCGATTCTTTGTAACAACCCACTATCCTTCAATTTGCTGAATTCACCTTCAGACGGAAAAGTAATATGTAATGATGACACGTTCATCTGAAACAGCAGAAACCAACAGCTATTAACATAGTTCAATACATCTGAAGGTATTCTTTTAAGAGCTATACAGAAGTAGTTGATAAATAAACAAAGCAACCCAAAAACGTTGTCACTACTTCACATATACTCGTCCCTACATCAATAATTCGTAATGTGACATCCGGCCCAGTTGGAATTAAACAAGTTTGTAGGGGGTTTAGTCCCACCTTGCTTGTTGAGGTGGGTTAGACTAACATATAAGGTTTCTAGAGTCCATGCCATCAACCCCAGGTTAACCTTTATGTGAAGCAAAGAGAGCTTAAGTGGGTTGGTGGGAGTGTGAGCGCTCAGAGTGAATCTGAGTTATTTGGACTTTGGGGTGTTATACAAGTTAACACCATAAAGATAAAGAAACATGAGTTGTAAAGAGAGACAAGATTTTAAACTTTTATTACTTCAGCATTGACTCATCATTGGCGCACATTAAGTAACAATCAATCCCTGATTTAGCAACTTTGTAGCTGCAAGCAGACAACCAAATTCTTCTATTTAAATGAAACAGACTTGGTGCCCTTTGGTATACTGTAAATGTCAAGAAAACGAGAACGAAAGAAGACAAATGACTCAAGAATTGAGAAATGGTGAGTCCTAGAGGATATCACAATCCCATATGAAGTAGTGCTGATAAAAGGTAGAAACAATGAACAGTAGCACATAGATGCTATAACTATAGGATGTTTGCTATAATTCTTAGGCATTCTTATTAGACACTACTTTAAACAAATATTTGCAAGAATGCTAACCAGATACCTTGGTAGTCAGGCTCACCAAACCTTTGACTAATGCATCAAAAACTTGATCACGGTATGATGTATTTCGAAGTAAAATTCGTTGACCAGTTACTGGAGTAAAAGGCACGCAAGACTGGAGCTTTGGATAGTATTCAAGGCCATAGTTGTAGTAAGCTTCTGCCCATGATTGATCAAACACAAACTCTCCCCTAGAATGGCTGCAAGATCACAATGTTGTCGCTCAGCCAATGAACAAGATGAAAGGAACACATAGTACATGGCAAGTAGGAAAACAGGAGATAATATTCTGTTAATGATGTTAAACCTTTTAAGGTAAAGCGGAACAACAACACCTATAATAAGTCCATTCTCGTCCCGTGCAACAACATGGAAAGGTAACCAGCCAGTTTCCTGAAATCGATCGAGGAGACCAAGGTCCCAAGGAAGACAATAAGATAACAGTGTACATCCATGCATATTGGTACTGAATAAAAGTTAGCTAATCTTTGTTCAATCTATGGGAGTAATTTTCACAAAGAAAGCAATTGTGCAGTTAAGAATCACAATCATGATGGGGTCAGACTAAGCACATAGAAAAAGGAACTCCCTGGTCATAGGTAATTCATAATTTGTGATGTCTAAATATGCCTGGTGATATTGCAGACACATCTTGTTTGTAGTTCTGTTGTCAATTAAACAAAGAAAATTTATTGTCAAAATCAATATGTTCAACATTACACATGCTTATAATGGAGCTCGAGCACTTGACGATTTAAACTAGTGTTCGCCTAAATGCTATACAGTGGTCACCTATCATTTAGCCATTATTTGGGCTAAACAACCAATTAAACGGTTAAACGGGCTAAACGGCTGTGTATGAAGTAGGTGAACAGTGATTAAATCTGAAATGTCTTTGCATGATCCAACAATAATACATGGTGATATATGTGTTTACTGTTTACCTTTACTGCAGAACGTGATTCTTCTAAGCTTGAGAGGAATGCATAAGTAAGGAAAGGATTAAAGTTTTCAGGATCATCTGGATCACATGCACAGGCATCCCAATCCGCAGCAGGCAGCAGGAATGTCCATGATAGAAGAAGCAACAGAAATAGACACCTCACGTGGTTTTGCACCTACCTGAAACAAACGAGCGATTAAGGAATCATGAATTAGGTGCATAGGTCCTGGAAAATGAGTTCACTCAAGAAAACACAAAACACCTCCGGCTGACCCTGAGAGCGTATATGATTCAGCAGGAGGGATCGCGCTTGACGTGTTGTCGTGTCTCCCTTAGGCCACGCGAAAAGTGCATTGACCTTTAATTGCGGTGCCAAGTTTCGGAAGCCCACTTTTGAAGGTGGATGTCCCTGCAAATGATCATCACCAGAGTGAAAAAACTTAGTTTGATGACAAAATTCTGTAGCAGGATGAACAAACATTATACAGAACAGAATATAGGTAAACAAAGGAAACTAAACAGATGCCAGAATGGGGTGTAAACCATATATGGCCACTTTAGACCAAACTTATTATGGAACAGCCCAGGCAGTTTGCAGCGCTGAATGTATGTGCAAAAGACTCAGACAAGCAACTTGTAAGTGATATATCATCTACTTTCTACTTAACAATGAACTCGAACAGACCATTAATACACGCCATACCAGTATCTAACAGAATCAGTATATGTTATACGTGGAAATCATGATTTCTGTGTGCAATATACTGACAATCCAAACTATCAATCAGGCCCCTCCGTACAAAACGATCATCCAAACAATTGTGCAGATCAGCCTTCAGCCTCCAAATCTAACACTCACTCACTCAAGTACTCAACTGTTGTTCCAGAGCCAGAGATAATCCATGGCTAAACGGGTTCCACCAAAAACTCGAACCGCTCATTCCATTCCAGAATAATTAAGAATATATGGCAGCTTCGGAACGAGGTGCGGCGTTGAAACCCTACGGTTCTCACTTCTCAGGAGCTCACTGACCGCACCGCTGGGCGTGGATTCAGCCAGCGGAATTACAGTGTTACATCGGCAAACTACACCGGGGGGAGAGAGAGAGAGAGAGAGAGAGAGAGAGATAGAGATAGAGATAGAGAGAGAGAGAGAGAGGGAGCGGGAGCACTCACGCGGCGGCAGTAGCGAGGGCCGGAGGCAAGGACGGTGGGGGAAGGGTGCCGCGTCACCGCCGCCGGCGAGGCCATCCCTTGGTCGCGCGTCAGGCTCGCTCCGGTCGCCCACGCGAGCTTTGTTTGGGAGAGGGAGGAGGCGCGATGCTGACGCCTGGGTTCCGCGAGCCAACTACGCGATGCGTGGTGTGGCTTCTTCGCGCAGCAGGCAGCGGCTGCAGCCTGCAGGCCACCTGGCTCCACGAACTGCTCTGCGCTTGCGAACCACAAGACTGCACACGGGGAGAGGGGCCACATTGCCAGAGGGTCAGGGAGGGCCGGAGGTTGTGCGCTGTGCCGCAGAAACAGCTGCCACGTTGCAAGCAGGAAGCACGAAGCAGCCCGAGCGATGAAGTTGCTCTGCTGTTTGCAAGTTGCCCACTCGACTTGTTAAGATCTTTTCTGTTTTAGGATGTGGCCAGCTCGAAGGCTCAGACAGCTGACCTCACAAGTTGATTTCTTTCAACATTGGCAGGGCAAGAGGAATGCCATGCTTGAAAGCAAAATGCTTGCAGCTCGTAGGGCAAATGAAATGTCAGTAAATCAAAGCCTCTGGAATTCACATCTGTCGGCAAAGCAATGGTTTACAGTGAAGAAGATACGAAGTAGACGCAATGGTTTACACTGAAGAAGATACGAAGTAGACCAGTGAATGAGTTGTGACCAGTGCTTTTTACCAGCAGAGCCTCTGGAGGAATCACAGACTGGTTATTGACAGTGGCAACCCAATTCTCAGTACAGCATTGCATGTCATTGCCGTACACTAGCACAATTACAGTCAGGCCTTGTTCAGTTCACGAAAAATACGGCGAAATGTTACTGTAGCACTTCGTTGTTATTTGACAAACTTTGTCCAAACATGACCTAACTAGACTCAAAGATTCGTCTTGACATGAGCAGACCAAAAGTACAATTAGTTATTTTTTACCTACATTTAATGCTTCATGCATACGTCTAAAACGGGTACTGCGCAAAATATTTGGGATATTTCGCGAACTAAACGTGGCCTCATTTACAATCATAACATTGCATGTCACGTGGGAGACGAAGCTACTGTTCAAGGAGGTTATGAATAACATCACAACAACAACAACAACAACAAAAAAACAACAACAACCAAACCTCTTAGTCCCAAACAAGTTGGGGTAGGCTAGAGTTGAAACCCAACAAGAGACCGTAGTCACAGTTCAGACACGTCAATGGCTGCTCTCCATGCATTTCTATCCAAACATAGATCTCTTGGTATATCCCAACTTTTAGATCTCTCTTTATTGCCTCCCCCACGTCAATTTCGGTCTACCTCTACCTCTCCTCACATGAAAATCTTGTGCTAAAACTCCACAATGCACTGGTGTCGGGGGTCCGCAAAAGGGTACCCCCAATCAACGCAAACAAATAGGGTAAACCTAGAACACCGGTTAATAACAGACCTAACTAGTCTAACCCCCTAAAAAGCCGACCCCCCGAGGCCTACAGCGCTGGCCCACCGAGCCGAGCCCTCCAAGTCAGGCCTCGGGCGCACGCTCGTTTTCCGTCTCGCCCGAGCCCTCCAAGCCAGGCCTCGGGCGCACGCTCGTTTTCCGTCTCGCCCGAGCCCTCCAAGCCAGGCCTCGGGCGCAAGCTCGTTTTCCGTCTCGCCCGAGCCCTCCAAGCCAGGCCTCGGGCGCACGATCGTTTTCCGTCTCGCCCGAGCCCTCCAAGCCAGGCCTCGGGCGCACGATCGTTTTCCGTCTCGCCCGAGCCCTCCACGCCAGGCCTCGGGCAAGCGCTTCACTACCCTTCGAGCCCCCCACAGCCGAACTCCACACCTCGAGAGCCCACGCGGGGACCTCGAGCCTCTCTGGCACAGCGGCCTATCCCTCGAGACGCGTTATGCCTCCCGAGCGGCGCAGACATCGGATGCCAGCCCCATAACGCGCACTTAATTCATCCACCTACTCCAGTCACGTCCTCTGTAACACAACGTGTGCCACAGTGGTCTGGGGCAGAGTCAAGTCTCGTTTTCACCACAAGTATGGGCGAAAAGGCACCAGTGAAGCACTGTTAACCCACGCCCTACACTGTGGCACGTCCAAGCCACGCCTCGAGGCCCAGATGCCTGCCGCTCAATCGATTTTCACGGGACTTGCCCATACCTGCGGGGACTCGAGCCCCCCGTAGGCGCCGCCTCGAGGCCGGCTCCGTGCCCCTCGAGCCCTAACTACTTTCATGCTATTGGAGGACAGGTGCCCCAAGACCCGGAGGGACCCCGCCGCGTTCTGTACGTTCCGGGATGGGTGCTGTACGGCTTCCACCTCGCCGCGCCTCCACGTCTGCGCCCAGGATGGAGGCCACGCTTCAAGGACGCTTCAACAGCAACGCCCACGTCGGCTACAATGTCTTCGACAAGACAGGGTTCCTACCCTTCTTCGTAAGGGACACAATACACCCCGACACCTGTAATACCCTTGTGTAACCCTGACCTCCCCTTGCTCTATAAAAGGGGACACCAGGGCCCTCATTCCTGCTCTCGGAAAAAAAAACACGTTAGAACACACGTACGCCTACACACTCAAGTCCGGACTCCGGTCCACGCTCACCAAGCTTGTATTCGCCCCTGTACAAGCACTTAGGTGCAAGTAATACAAGAACCTCCTCCCCCGCTGGACGTAGGGCCTTCTTTGCCCGAACTAGGATAAATCCTTGTGTCATCTTGCATCACCATCCAGGAAGAGAGCACGCGATCATATTACTCGTTGGTGTCATACCCCCGGGTTCGAAACAACACCGACAACTGGTGCCTCGGAGGTCTCCTTTGGACATGACCAAACCATCTCAACCGATGTTGGACCAACTTTTCTTCAATTGGTGCTACCCTAGCCGGTCACGAATATCGTCATTTCGAACTCGGTCCATCCTTGTGTGGCCACAAATCCAGCGCAACATACGCATTTCTGCAACACTCATTGTTGGACATGTCTTCTTTTAGTAGGCCAACATTCTGCTCCATACAACATAGCCGGTCTAATCGCCGTCCTATAAAACTTGCCTTTGAGTTTTGTGGTACCCTCTTGTCACAGAGAATATCAGATGCTTGGCGCCACTTCATCCACCCTGCTTTGATCCTATGGCTAACATCTGCATCAATATCTCCATCCTTTTGTAACATCGATCCAAGATACCGGAAGACATCTTTCTTAGGCACCACTGGTCTTCCAAGCTCACCTCTCCCTCTTCCTATGCAGCATTTCCAAAATCACATCTCATGTACTCAGTCTTAGTCCTGCTTATTCTAAACCCTTTGGACTCAAGGGTCTGCTGCCACAACTCTAGTTTCCTATTTACTCTTGTCTGACTTTCATCAACTAACACTGCATCGTCTGCAAAAAGCATACACCAAGGGATATCTCCTTGTATGTCCCTCGTAACCTCATCCATAACCAAGGCAAAGAGATATGGGCTCAAGGCTGACCCTTGATGAAGACCTATTTTAATCGGAAAAAAAATCATTGTCACCATCATTTGTCCGCACACTGGTCTCAACGTGTTGTACATGTCCTTGATGAGGGTAACATACTTTGTTGGGACTTTATGTTTGTCCAAAGCCCACCACATAACATTCCTTGGTACCTTGTCGTACGCCTTTTCCAAGTCAATGAAAACCATGTGTAGGTCCTTCTTTTGCTCCCTGAACCGCTCCATAACTTGTCTTATTAAGAAGATTACTTCTATGGTTGACCTTCCAGGCATGAAACCAAATTGGTTCATGGATATCCGCGTCGACCCTCGCAATCTATGCTCAATAACTCTCTCCCACAACTTCATCGTGTGACTCATCAACTTAATTCCCCGATAGTTAGTGCAGCTTTGGACGTCTCCCTTGTGATGTACAAATTCTTTATTAATTAAGAAAAATAAACAATGAGTTGCTGGAATTTCCTGTTACCCACCACTGTCATTCTAGTTTCATAGGCAGTGACTATGTCGGCACTACTGATACATCATGTTACAATTGTACAAACTTCTACAGGTTCACCTGCGGCGGAATTTCGGACGAACCGCAAAAACACCAGGCCTCAGCTCATCAAATCGATACCTGCAAGCAGAAGGCTGTCAATCATACTTGCGTGTGTACACTTAGATGTAGAGTTGTATTGATTGCATCGAATGTTACCCGTTCTCAATGAGGAAACCCCTACGGCAACAGGCAGTGAAGCCTGCCCTTTGCTATGGTTACCCATACCTGTGTAAAGTACAAACAGAAATGAGTTATTGCCAAAGCTGGTATTGGCAATCATGGACATGAAATCATTCTTTCTTCTATATTGCTGTTATTAAATGAACCAAATCAATGCATTATCTGCTTGTAAAATGATACCAAGATGCCCTCATCCGTTAAATTGCACATTTGCAGATAATAATTGCAAAGATTGTGGCAAGAAAAGTGATGAAAAATAAACTGTTTTAGTTTTAAAATGAAGCCATCAACTGTATGTGATAGGAAAGCATGCATTGAGGAACAACAGATTACCTGTGATCACATGTAAGATAGACTGCTTAGGCCGGCGTAAGGCCACCTTCTCAGTGGCAAGCTCAATGTTTGAACCAGTGGTTGATTCATGAATGTAGATTCCACCTTAGCTAAGTCCTCAGTTGAAGCTGACTTATTCCAGGTTGCTGGAACTCTAACATGTGGAGATGCCTCTCCAATACTGCCACAGCCTCTAATGCATGAAGACCATGCATGTCTATCTTCCAGATGTCATTATTGCTATTCCTAAGGCGAAATATTTCTTCAGCCGCCTGGTTATTCAGCTTTTCAGCAGCTGCCCGCTCTTCCTGAGCTCTGAGAGAAAGTTCCTTGGCAGCAGCATGGTCACCTCTCAAGAATGCATTGCTGGCAGAGGAATGCTTTGCGGCAGCCCTGCAACCAAAAGGAAAGAAAGTGGCTCATTATTTCACTTGAAAAAGAGTTCACTTTGGTCATCACATAAAACAAGTGAACAACCCTTAAACAAAAAATATTGCCATCTTCAACTGCCTTAGTGTCGGATCAATTTTTATTAGACATATAATTCAAGGATTTCATATTTCTTTCTAGAATGCTTTACAAATCAATGGATTTGAATGCTCATGCAAGTTTGAAATTACAAGAGTAAATGATCATATGCAAGTTCTATGCTTAATAGTTGTACATGTCATGACTAGAACTAGAATGAACATCCTAGGCTCTTCTATGCATGGCCCATAGCAAGTATTATGCTAAAAGCAGACAGTTTGAAAAACATAAGCACAAACAAAGAATTTCATCATACCTCATCATCTTCAATGCATCTTTCCGGTAGTTTAAGTAATCATCATCAATCTCTTCAAATTCAGGCTGCAAGGGTATAGAGGGAAAATTCATCGGTGGCGGCAACAACTGTGAGCTATCTGGACTTGCTTTGCCTGTTGCAGCACTTTCTGATGGTGATCCATGTGTTTTATTCATCACAGCAGTCAATTGGACGGACGTTCTGCCCTCTCCAGTCTGCAAGTCAGGAGAGACCATAGCTTTCAACAAATCAGATGCTTGGCTGACATCATTATTTACAGCAGCCAGTACATCCTCGATTAAATTACTGTCGACCCAACTGTGCACATCTTTCAAGAGCTTAACTTTATTAACAGATGCAGATATTGCACCCTGATTCCCATTGTCCACATGATTAGTAGAATTCTTATTTTCAAGTCCATTACAAACAGCTCCATAATTAACAGAAGGGCGAACCACTGAAGCAAAAGGCTTTGGTTTCAGCCCATTCTTTTCTGTAATGGAGCTGCTAGCAAGATTGGGGGCTCCAAAACTTGAGAGAGCCGGAAATGAATCAGCATCACCTTCATCCCCACTGCCATCTGCACTGCGCCACTTGCGATCAAATGCAGCCCACCCAGAGTTTGCAATCCTCTGTTTATGCATTTCGACAGCTGCCCGCCTTCTTGATCAGCCTAGTTTCAGCTAAAACTGAAGAAGATGCCAATGTTGTGATTGCTATCACAACGATGATGGGCCAGTCGCTTTATTTCCCGCCACCAGTTGAGATATCCACCAGTGTTCTCCTATAACGTGGGAGCAAAAAGGTCAGCTCAGTTCACCCAATATGGGCTGTTCATTAATTAGACTTGAGGATCAAGGCTGAAAATGACTAATTACTGACGCTGCTTGTTTTCACAAAATCAGAAACATGCTCCAGTTTTTCTATCTAATATGTTTGAATCTAACACTAACTGTGAATATTGGGATTTGGTCTGTATGATCAGATTATCTCTTTGGTGGTGGAGAGTCAACTGTGAGGTAGCAGGTAGCTCGAATGAACAATCTACTGGTTACAAGAGTTAACAGCAACCAAGCCGGCTTAATACCAAGGCCATCAAAACCAAAATTAACAGACATGGACATCCAACCTACGCAAGAATAACAATTGCACGGATACAACCAAATCGAGCCAGTGAGCGCACCTCTCGAAGAGCCGTTATTTGGAGGCGTTGAACCACAGCTCCCGGAACCACGGCGTGGCGGGGGCCGAGGACGGCAGATGGGGCGGGCGGGATGTCGTTTCAGACGTCAGGGCTACGGCGGCAGCTTTGGTCCTTCCGAAATCCATCAACAGCGTCGGCGCTTCCCGGTGAGCAAAGGGGATTTTTTTTTTTCCTCCGCGCGGCGAAGTGGGGGCAGTTGCGTTGCGTGGGCGGCGAGGAGGCTTATATCAGCACGCCCGAACGGTCTACCCCGGGTTTGGTTGGTGACCTGTTCGGGCTCGATTTCCACGGGCAACGGGCAGCCACGGGTATTCCTGGCGAAAACGCGTGCCGGCAACTGGTTAGATTGTGGATTCGGAGTCAGTGCCTTGCGCCCTTGCCCCACGAGCGCTGCTCGGCTTCCTCCCCAACTCCCAATCTTCTACTCTTTTTCAAGATGCAGCTGAGAAGAAATCTGCAGCCGGCAGCAGATGGTTCCTGCTTGCGCTCAACTGGGAGGCTATCAGTGCTAACAGTAGTGCAGAACATGGGGTACCACAATGACCACGGGTCCACAAAAACTTGCTGTTTGGCTTGCTCAGTCGATGTTCAACTTGAGCAATTAGAGTATTCGCCCATGGGATTCAAAAAACATATAGATCTTGACTTGAGATACCACTCTCCAATCTGATCCTGAAAACGAGAACTCGGTTAGTCTGGAAAGGGATTTCCAGAATCCTTAAGATTGACAGCTGCGTGGATATGCCTAAATAAAAGGCAAAAAGCCCACAGTGTGAAAAATAACGCTATGTCATACACCCACAAACTCAAGAACCGTGATTCAATCCGTAATGAGTGTTAATGAGCTTCTTACTAAATGTGGATGAAGTTCTGAACCATAGCACTAGAAGGTACAGGAGTCTGCATACTTATTTGTCCAAAGTAAAGTGGCATCTAGGAGCAGTAGGATAAAAAAAAAATCCATTGGAAGTTCATGCACATGAAGGCTCAAGCACTGGAACTGGCAACATCTACTATTTCAGATCCGAAGAGAAACAATATTACATGGAGCATTGCACAGAAAAAAAAAATCAATCCTTGAAAACTCCTTTTTTTTACCTTCAGATCTCTAGTCAGACTCTGCCCATGAAGATGTTGCTGCAGTGGATGCAGTGTTGATACACTGCCAAGTGCCAATACCAACAATTGTTACACTGAACTTGTCATCAACAGAAGTGTGCATGGTATGCACCTATTACCTATATGGTTGGAAGAAAACATCGACTTCTTTTAACAGCAGTTATATACTTTCTAAGGACCTTGGTTAACTTGAAATTCCATGGTATCTTTCTTGGCCTCAAGATCTTTGCGAGTGCTCACATTTTTAGATAATGGAGATAATCTCCAGCCACTGCACGAAGCCACAAACCAGGGATGCACACAACCATAAATTATCAGTTCTCATAACAATGTAGGATCAACCTGCTTCACAAACAAAGTGGAAGTGTATATAAGTTTTTGGCTCATTTTAGAATGGAAAGTAATCTTGTTCATTTCAAATCCTACTACAATCACAACAATAGGTTACATTAGTAAGAAAGGAAGGATAACTAGGAAAGGTAAACTGTAACCCATACTAACGGTTATAGTACAGGTATTGAGCACAAGGGGAAAGACTGGGTGTATACTTAGAGCAGAATAAGCAATCCATCCTCGCCTCTGGGCCTAACTAAAATTAGCAGGCACACCCTCACGGCCTCACCACATCTTCTAATAAAATAGTAAAAAAATGCCAGAAACGAAACTAATTCTTGTATAAGAAGACAAAAGGAACTGAAAATGACAAGACATAGGAAGCAATTAAATTACCATCTGCTAGGACATGAAGATGCTTACTGTTCCTGGACATATGACAACAATTGCCTTCTAAGCAACTGAACCACCTAAAACCGAACTGTAAATCCTGGTTTTTGCCTCTGCCAACAGGATGAACCTATCAGTATAACTGTATGGGTATAAACATTAATGCCTACAGAACATTAGTTTCATGCACAGATCAATAGCACCAGCAGTCAGGTGACAAACTAGAAGGCTTACCTGACTAGGCTACTGAATACCTCAGTGAGACAAAAGCAAATTCGTCACTATTTGCAAGCCACCGAGCACATCTTTGATGAAGAGCACTTCACTTCTAGTTTCTGCAACTTGTGGTCACATAGATTTCATCACTGTCATGTTCTGTGTCTGTGTATCTTTGATTTGCTGATACAAACTTCCTAACATATCGTAGATACAAGACCTATCTTGGTGGTTAGTATCACTCGCTATGAACAAATGTCTGGTCTTCTCAACCTCAATCCAGCTGCATCCTGCAGGCTTCCTCATATCCTTGGACTTCATCAGTTTCCGGACATGCTCAACACCATCCCATTTCTCATCAGCTGCATAGATGTTTGACATAATGACATAGTTCCCAATGTCCCCCTCTTCCATTGTGAACAACTGATCAGCAGCGAGTTGGCCAATTTCGATCTCTCCATGGACCTTGCATGCCCCAAGCAGGGAGCTCCATGCATTGGCATTGACTGCATGAGCGGGCATATCCAAGGCAAACATATATGCATCTTGGAGATGTCCGCTACGGGCAAGAAGGTCAACCATACATGCATAGTGTTCTGCTGTCGGTACAACCCTGTGAATATCTCTGATGGACTTGAAAATTTTGATTCCTGCATCAACCATCCCTGCGTGACTGCATGCTGACAGGAGCGTGGTCAGAACTACATGGTCTGGCCTAATGTTAAGTTTAAGCATTTTAGAGAACAGATCCACTGCCTTTTCTGCCATTCCATGCATCGCATAACATCCAATCATTGCAGTGAATGTGACAAGGTCCTTTGAGCTGACCTCAAAGATGTTATATGCATTGGTTATGTTACCACACTTTGAATACGCATCAACAAGAGAAGCTTCAAGATGGACGTCTTCTAGGGATGCTCTGAGCATGTAGGCATGGCATTGTCTCACAAGCTGTACAGAACACAAATGGATGCAAGCCTCAAGAATGTTTTCAATGCTAACAATATCAGGCTTCAAGCCTTCAGATTGCAAGTGATTAAACAGACTGAAAGCTTGATCATCCATGTCATTCTGTGCATACAACTGGATCATCAGATTCCGTGAAGTCAGGTCTTTATCAGCCATATGGTTGAAGATCACCTCAGCATCCTCTATACAGTTACTTTTGAGGTAGCAAGAAATCATTATATTGTCAGTTACAATGTTCCGCCCAGTATGGTTTCTGAAAAGTATGCTTGCATCCCGTGAGTAGCCACACTTCACATAAGCATCCAGAATAGCATTTGCTACTGAAGTTTCACATGTATAACCAACTCGTAGCGCCCACCCATGAGCTTCACGGACCATCTTAATCCCGCAGAAGGTACTCACGCGTATAACATTCAAGATTGTGACTGAATCCCACTGATTTACCGCACGGCACATTTCACTCATCAGTTCAAAGAACTTCTCGATATGCTGTTCACTGTTAGCACAAGCAGAGAGAATTGCATTCCATGAAATTGAGTCTCTGTTCAGAATATCGGTAAAAGCACGGAAAGCATCGTCAAACCTATCACAGTGGCTGTAAAAAGTGACAAGAGCATTCATTAAGGATGTTTCTTGAAGAAGTACTGGCCTTTGAAGGATATAACCATGAACTCCCATCCCTGCTTTGACATCGCCTACTTGAGCACAAGTGGTGAGCAGACTGATAAAAGAAACAGAATCAGGAGCAATTCCTGCAGACAGAAGCTCATGAAACAGGCCCAATGCTCTATAGTGATACCCATTCATCACATATCCTGCAATAATGGTGTTCCATGATATGATATCCCTCACATCCATACGTGTAAATATTGATTCTACAGCCTTCATTTCAAGCACTTTGGAATAATGTGTCATCAGTGCATTAGAAACAGATACATCCATTTCCAAACCATGCCTGACCACGAAACTGTGCATTTCTTTCCCATGGAACCTCCCAAACTCCGTTAATGAGCACACAGGAAGAATATTAGCCACTGTTGAATAATTTGGAAGGGATCCCTGTGAGATCATCTGACTAAACAGCACAAGTGCCTCTTGAAATAACCGATTCTCTATATACCCTGCGATGACTGAATTCCATGAAACAACATCTTTACAGCGAATAGAAGAAAATGCTCTATGCACATCATCCATTGCCCTGCTTCCACCACACTTTGCATACATTGACACCAACGCATTTCCACACAGAGTATCTGATTCCAAACCAGTTTTCACCGCGTAGCCATGGACGCTTCTGCCAGTCTGCAAATGCCTCCACTTAGCGCATGCCGGAACAATGACAGCCACCGTCACTGCGGTCGGCATGCTCTGCTCCACGCCACAGGAGAGCATCGACCGGAGCAAAATCAAAGCGTCCTCGAAAAGACCACGGCGAGAGCACGCGGTGATGAGGATGTTCCAGCACACCGCGTCGGGGCGCGCCATTTCGTCGAACACCAGGAGGGCGTCCGCGAGGGACCCGAACCTCCCGTGCGCGTCCATGACCGCCTTCGCCACCGTCGCGCTGCTGGCTACGCGCCCGGCCTTCACGGCGAGCCCGTGGAGGCACCTCGCGAGGGCGCCGCCACCATCCGGGAGCGCCGAGGCCGACCTGATCGCCGCGGCGAGCTCGAGCGCGCCCGGCCGGAGGCCCTCGGCCAGCAGACACCCAATGTGCTGCGCTGCGGGGATAGCGAGCCCGAGCGGCGCGCTACCGCGCTGACTCTGCATGTGACCGGGAGCGGGCGCCGCCGCGTGGAACGCGCGGCGCGCCTTGCGAGAAGAAGCAGATGCTGCTGCATAGCTCGTGCGGCCGAGGCTGCGATAGGCCGCGCGCATGGGAGATGGGACTATGGGAGAGAGGCTGCAGTTGGAACGCGTCGAGGAGGGAGAGGGACTGGCCGGGGCGAAGGGAAGGAACGGAGCTGCGGCCTGCGGCCTCGCGCCGGTTGGAGACGTGGAGTACCTACAGACAACAGAGGTGAGCGCGAAGCCGCCAAGGATGGGCTGCGGCCTGCGAATGAAATGTTCTTTTTTTTTTTGGTGACTGCCTGCGAATGAAATGTTCGTTTGGCCACCACAGCCAGCAAAATTTGATTTAAAAAACTCCGCACAAATCGTGATGCAAACTAGGAGTATTAAGTCAATAACTAGTCCAATAAACTTTAAAATCCAAAAAAAAAATCTCATGCTACTGCTACATAAAGTATAGCACACCCAAATTCGTCGAAGTAACAGAAAATCAATAACAAAACTAGTAGTAGTATATATTGTGAAAATGAAAATGAAAGTCTTTGCAGGCTAGCAGCCGCTGCGGTCCAATCGACGAGTCTTGTTGTTGCTAGCGGCCTCCAGGGATGGGAAAGGGCTGAACATGAACAGGGGTGAAATTCGATTAGATCGAGGTGGAAACATACGTACTCCTCCTATATACATGAATCAATTGTATCACATATAAAAAGCAGTGTACATAGTTGTTGTTTGCAGTGACTTCCACCTATCAAATGCTCAATTTGCTAATTATGGATAGATATAAGGTCACTTTTGCAATATATGTGATAAGTTAAATTTTCAAAATAACATTGCAGACAACTTTTTTAAAAACGAAAACATTGCAGACAGTTTGAATTACTAGCTTCAAATTTTGTGCTAGTCGTTGGTCACATTTTTGTCAACAAACAGTCATTGCTGTAATCGGGGGGAAGAAAATGACTTCGCTTATGCGAAGAGAAGACTCACCACTAGCTGGGGAGCGCGTCGACGGTGCACGGGCGGTAAGGGATCGCGGCCTCGACGCGGTCACCATCTCCCAGCGTCACCATACGACCCAGGTACTGCACCTTGCCGCTGCCGAGATGGTACGCCACGACGTGGAACGCGCCAGCGACGACGAAGATCACCTCCTTGCTCGGGTGACACCCCAGGATCGAGAACCGAGTCGGGGCGCTGGCCACGACGTCGAGCACCTCATCCTCGCCGATCTCTATGTCGAGCAAGCTAGCCTCGTCCCAGTTCCCGCGCCCGGAGCCGGAGCACCCACCGCCCACCTCACCACTGCCAACTTCTTCGGCGTCCTCGTCAGAGAACCACACGGTCTTGCCTTGGCATCCACCTCTCCCTTCTCCGGTGGCGACCGGAACGCGATTGGACGGCGCATGATGAAGCAGGTCGAGCATGCGCGTGTGCGCGGCGAGGTCCTTGTCGTGCGTCAGCGTCCACTCCAGCAGCCCGCCTCCGTCCGCCGATTCTTGCAGTGCCCACACCTTGACGCGGAACATGTCGACGACGGTCGCGTACCGCAGCAGCACCCCGTCCTCGGCGCTCGCAAAGATGGAGTCCACGGGGAGGCCCGACGACGAGACGTGCTCTCCCTGTCCCTCGTCGGCCGGGAGCTTGACCATGTCGTACGTCCCCTCCGAGCAGCGGAGCACCACCAGGATGCGCTTCTCGCAGTGTGCGTAGAGCAAGCCGCGGCAGTACAGGGCGGACCGCCACGTCCGCACCCACGGGTCCCCCTCCGCGGCCCGCCGGCGCCGCCGCCGCATTACCCTGTCGTAGAGGCGGGCCGGGGGCGCACCGGCCCGGCGCCAACAGTCGCCTCGTCCACCGCCCGTGCGCCGACGCGAACACGAGTAGAGGCAGCGCTTTCTCCTGCCCCGGCTGTTGCCGTCCCTCGAACGGTTCTGGCATGAACATTCCCAACGTCACCTGCCCTTGCCTGGGAGTGCAAGCCTCGGCGAGGAGGCCGGCGTCGGAGCCGCAGCGTCGGGGAGGTGGCACCGGGAGGAGGAGGACCTCGTACTCCAGCGACGCCGCCGGGTCAAACGCGAGGAACATGCCCTCGTGTCCGCGCGGCCACCACGTCGGCGGGGGCGGCAGGCGCGCCCAGCGCTCCGTCGTGGGGTTGCACACGAAGCCCGCCACGGGCCTGCCGACCAGATAGTCCTGGAAGCAGAGCACGAGGCCGTTGCATTGGTCCTACACGGCGGCGTCGGCGCCGCTGCACGGGAGGTGCGGCCGCAGGAAGGCGAGCCTGTCGGCGTTGGGCGCCCGCGAGGCCGGCGGGGGCAGGAAACCGGGGTGCGGCCTCCGCGGTCTGGTGGTGCAGACGACGTTGGCGAAGAAGCCCGGAAACGAGCGCGGGTGCGGGAGGAGGAGCCCGCGGTCGTCCACGACCGCGCGCCAGAGCGTGCACACGCACCGGCACCTGGCCAGGGAATGCGCGTGGAGGCGGCCGAGGACCTCGACGAAGATGTCTGCGGGCAGGGCGTCGATGCCGCCGGCGCCACCGTCCGCGTCCATGTCCATCAGGTGCCGGCCGCTGTGTTTTGCCGAACACGTATCCACGCGACGACCACGCAGTTTGGGTACGCCGCCCGTTATGTTCGGAGACATGCGTGTGCGTGCCGCCCGCGGCTGCATGAGGTGTTATTGGGAGGGCCCACCACGGGCACCCTACCCGTACCGTGGACGGACCGAACGTCGATGGCTCGAAGCCGCGTCCACCACGTAAGACGTAACGTAACAAGCGCATGCAGAACGTCGAGGGCTCGAGACAACTTGGCAAGAGGCGATCAGTTGAGGTTCAGGACTCTTCTTCTTTGATGGATCTCAAAATTGAGGACTCTTCTTTGTTCTCAAAATTGAATCTGTCAATCATCTTTTCTTTGACGTGCTGCATTTGGGAGAAATTTCTGAACTGCTAGGGCGTAGAGTGGGCTTTAACTTTCTGTAGCGAGACTTTGAGTGTGCAGCAAAAAGTTTATATAATTGTTAATGCTGTTTGTTGTGCAGCCTATGGTGCTTATGGAGACTCCTAATTCTATTTGTTTTCAGAGGAAAGAAGGGTAAATAAAGGATTGGAGAAGTGTGAGGGTGAGGCCGCTGATAGTGATCAGACTGACCACACTGCAATCCTTTACCTGGTACTGTAGGAAGTATATAGCGTAGTTATGAGCTGCAGCCGGTCCGGTAAAAATTACTGGAGAGACACTCGGTCCGCTAAATTTGGCGCGGTGAAGGGACGTCCGTCAAATTCAGTCGAGGAGGAGACAGAGCATACAGGGCCATGTGTGCAACTAACTAAAAAATGTTACAACTCACAAACCAAAGCCTCAAATTAAATTTCGATTACACCATTAAATTTGTTTCAATAAATTCTTCAAAATAAGATGTCACATGAGTATATTTAGATAAAAAAATTATAGACATGTGGGCCCCACAGTGGATAAAGGATGATATAGAGGATGGATGGATGCGGAAGAATTGAGTATAGAGGAGAGAATCTTGATTACTACGATGTATAGAGGATGAATTTAGAGTACGAAGAGTGCGGTCAGTCTCACTACAACAGAAATGACCTTTGGACGATCTATCAACGGAGCTATAGTCTCGGCAAAAAATTGCGTCCGGGGCTAAAGACTTTTAGTCCCGGTTGCTAAAACCAACGGAAACTAAAGGTCCCGGTTGATATTACTAACACGGACTAAAGGTCCCTAACCTTTAGTCCCGGTTGGTAATGCCAGAACTGTATCACGTGGGTTGTGTAGCTCAGTTGTAGCCCCGGTTGGTGTTACCAACCGGGACTAAAGGTCCTTCACGAGTGTATTCAAAAGGAAAACATCCAGAACTGTATCACGTGAGTTGTGTAGCTCAGTTGTTAAACGTGCGTGAGGCGAGAGGTGCTGAGTTTAAATCTCACAAACGTACATTTTTTTTTCTCGTAGGAGCCTTTAGCCCCGGTTGGTTGGGAGCTAAAGTCTGTTTCTGTTGTAATGTGATGATTGCAGGGATGCTAACAAAACTGGAAGTTCAATTCAAATCAAGCGACGAGGAGACACTGAACTGGCTTGTTGGAGGTTTGTATGTCTTGGCTAGAAGCCCTCCAAGGATCGTTGGATTTGGGAACATCGGAAGCACAGGCATCACAAACTAGCTTATGCTCATGCTATTTCGGTGCCATGGTTCCAAGTGAAGCAAGCAGCAAATCCTTTCTATAAAAACAAGATTTCCCTCCGTTAAAAAGAAGCAACTAGCAGCATTGCTTTTTCTTGAAGCGAAACATTTGGAGACTTTTAGCCGGCGCTCCGGTACCAAATCACTGGTTGACGCGCATGCGCTGTCCTCGGGTAGCAGCGCACAGACGCGTGGCACAAGGAAGAGAGAAAGACAGCGGGGAGTAGACGCGTGAACAGGAGAGGACGAATGGAACGTGTGACGCAAGGGGAGATGAGGACAGAGCACAGAGTGCGGTAGCACGAGAGAGGACACATGCAATCTGTGTCAGATCTATTTTTTTTCAAACATATACAAAACTTTAAAATATGATAACTTTCTTGTTAAACATCTATTTTTAATTCCGTTTGCACCATTAGATTTATTATAACGAGATCTATAAAAGTAGATCCATCTTGAATATGTTTTGAAATAATTTTTATGACGATAAAGTTTTGCTCTTAACGATATAAAGTTTCATATGTTATAATATAAAGTTTAATATGTTATAATACACTAAGAAATTTATAATATGATAGATCAAAGTTTTGCATATAGTAGTATAAAGATTGTAATGTGATGATGGTTTAAAATTTATAAATTCTGAGTGTAAAGGTGATGATAGTTCAAAGTTTATAAATTCTGATATTAAAGTTTTGAACCTTCTACGAATACAAATTTTGCAATATAATAGTTCAAAAGTTTTATTAATTCTAAGTGTTAAGTTTTGGAACTAATAGTACAAAGTTTAATGTAATAGTATAAAGTTTTTAACCTACCAGTAGAAAGTTTATAATGTGATAATTTAAAATTTATAAATTCTGAGTGTAAAGTTTTGAATCTAGCGCTACAAATTTTCTAATGTGATAGTTCAAAGTTTTGAACCTAGCGGTAAAAACTTTATAAGGTGATAGTTTAAGTTATAAATTCTGAGCGTAAAGTTTTAAACCTAGCAGCACAAAGTTTATAATGTGATAGTTTAAAGTTCTAAACCTAGCAGCACAAAGTTTATAAATTAAGAGTGTAAATTTTTTGAACCTAACAATATAAAGTTTATATTGTGATAGATCAAACTATTGAATATAGGAGTACAAAGTTTGTAATGTGATAGTTTAATTTTATAAATTCTGAGTGTAACGTTTTGAACGTTGTAGTACAAGGTTTGTAATATGGATAGGTTATTTTTTAAAAAACCTAGCAATAAAAAGTTGTAGTGTCATAGTTTAAAGTTTATAAATTCTAAATGTAAGGTTTTGAATCTTGCAATACAAAATTTATAATACGATAGTTCAAAGTTTGTAAACTCTGAGTGTAAAGTTTTGAATCTAACCGTACAAGGTTTATAGTGTGATAGTTTAGAGTTTTGAATCTACGGGTATAAAGTTTATAATATGATAGATCAATGTATTAAATCTAGAAGTTCATAGTTTGTAATGTATAGTTTGAAGTTTATAAATATAAAGTTTAACATGGCTTGATGTATTTTTATCTGCTTACTATGACTTTTTTATTGTATTAATGACAATTATTTAGCATCGGAAAACGAAAGTTGTATGTGTTTTATATTAGCTATTTGCAAAGTCAAATATATCTTGATAAATAAGATTTATTTTTTTTAGTTTTTTTCTAGTAACATTGCGTGTCTTTTTTTGATTTTTTTATTTTTCTGTATCGATTAAATTATTAATCTCATTATTATGAAATATAAGATATTATCAATTTTGAAAATATTACTTCTACATCTATATGGATGTCAAATAATTCCCCGCTCTTTTTATCTCCCACAAACCAGCTATCCCGAAAGAGAAAAAAAATGAATCTAGACAAGAGAAATACTAATAGGTCGGTAAAAAAAAACTAGACTTGAGAAGAGAGAATGTATCGTACTAGTACTAACACGTGATCTGCTTGTCAGGAATATGTACGTGTCCTGCTCAGGTCTCATAATATACACATCGCTATTGATTTCGGTGGATGCGCGTTACTACCGCTGCTAGCGCACGCGCGCTAATTAAGACCCCCTCCCGAATTATCGAAATCGAACGCGCAGCAAATGGGGAATGGGAGAATTATTTATTTGGCCCTCAAAAAAACTCTGGTTACTTATGTGGCCTTATTTTTTTCCGAAGTTGTGTATATGACCTCAAAATGAAATTTTGTTACTTATTTGGCCTTCCGTTAGATTTAAGGACATAACAGTGTCAATTGTTGGCTAAAAAGACCATTTTACCCCTGCGCTTAAAAAATAAAACAACAGTCTTTTTATATATATATATAATAATAATAATAATAATAACAATAATAACAATAATAATAATAATAATAATAATCTATGCACATTTTTTTGCGGCCGGCTGCCTGGCTGTTGGAGCACCACGGCTGCCTGGCTGTAGGTGCACTATTTCCAAAAATATGTATATATTTTTGTTCTATTATATATATATGACTGTTTTTTTATTTTTTTAAGCGCGGAGGCAAAATGGTCTTTTTACCCAACACTTAACACCGTTATACCCTCAAATCTAACAGAATGCCAAATAAGTAACAAAGTTTTGTTTTAAGGCCATATACACAACTTCAAAATAAAAAGGGCCAAATAAGTAACCAGAGTTTTTTTGAGGCCAAATAAATAATTCTCCCATAGGGAATCGGATCGATGCCAAACGGGTCGTTTGCTCCCAACCATCTTAGCCTTTTTGGCCCATCGATCGGCCCGGCTCATCACCGCCAAACTCGCCCCACACCGATTATAGGGCCCGGCCCACGACGCACACCAGAGGGCGTCTGGTGGCAGGCAGCTGGCACCAAGGCTCTTCCGTTCCGCCAATAAAAGATGCCCCGTTCGGCCGTTCCTCCCCACTCGTACCAGGGCTTCTCCATCCAGAGCCTTCCTCCCCATACCACACCGAGCCCTCCGCCTTCAAACCCTAGCTAGCGAGCAAGCCAGCCAGCGAGAGGTCTCACCCCCACCACCACCCATGGAGTGCCGCCTCCACCACCTCGCACTGCTGCTCGGCCTCCTCGCCTGGGCGGCGGCGGCCGCCACGGGAGCCGAGGCGCAGACGTCGTGCGAGCCCTCCATCCTCGCCACCCAGATCGCGCTCTTCTGCATGCCGGACATGCCCACGGCGCCCTGCTGCGAGCCGATCATCGCCTCCGTCGACCTCGGCGGCGGCATCCCCTGCCTCTGCCGCGTCGCTGCCCAGCCGCAGCTCGTCCTCGCCCGCCTCAACGCCACCCACCTCCTCGAGCTCTACGCCTCCTGCGGAGGACAGCACACCGGGGGCGCCCACCTCGCCGCCACCTGCCAAGGTACCTCAATTTCGCCTCTCTCTCTCTCTCTCTCTCTCTCTCTCTCTGTGTGTGTTCTCTCTCTGCGTGGAGCGTGTGTGTTCTCTCTCCGTCTGTGTGTGCGCGCGCGTGTGTTCTCTCTCCGTCTGTAATCTGTATGTGCGTGAGGGTGTGTTCGCTCGGATCCAGTGGTGGTTTGGCGAGATCCTATAGTGTACTGGGTCTGTGCTTTCGGATTTCTTGAGCTTTTTGCGTGCGTCTTTGCTCATGGTATTTCGTTGCGAGTTCCCGTCTTCCACTGTGGCGACGAACCCGTACGTCTTGATGCAAGTTTGTTCGATTTTTTTTCGCTTCATATCGTCGTCTCTTTCGGGTCGCAAGAGCGCTACTACTAGTGAGCATATTTTGAGTGAGATTACCCGTGGCTCCGTACGCGCGCGACTCCAGTTTTTTTTAGCTTTTTCTCTTTGGTTTGGATTTCGTTCGTTCTGTTCTGGATTTCGAAAAAGTTCGTTCGTCTTGGTTCCCCTCTGTGGGCTTAATTTTCCCCATGGATGATCTGATGATTTGATCCGTTTCTGATGTTTTTGCTCACTGAAAAGTATTTGCTTATTAAGCGAGCGAGGTCCTAACTTTGCGTTTCTTTTTCATCTCTTCCTTTTTGCGTTCTTGTCTGCTTGTTCCTGTTGCGTGAAAGTTTCTGGCCAATTTTGAACATGGAGAGCAACTGCCCTCTGCCAGGCTCTCTCTGGCTTTTGCAGCGAGGCCTCTTTTGCAGCAGCAGGCCAGCTGCACAACCTGCAGCAGCAGCGCTGCAGCCTTTCTGGATTCCGTTTCTCTTCCCGCCTGTTTTCTTGGCCCGCACGAAATGGCGCCGCTGCGCATGCAGCTGTGTCCAAAAGACGATAGTGCCCTTGCATAAATATCTTTTCTGTTTTCTAGCGGGAATACTTCTGCTGTTTCCTTTCTGAAACGCTGTTAAACTCTCTGTGTTCATTCCCTGCAGGTCCGTCACCTCCCGCCACCGTTCCCGTGATCGCCCCGCCGCCGACCGTCGCGCCCCGCCACAAGCAGCCAACACGTACGAACCCCCGTTCCCGTGCTATTTCTGCTTTTAACTTTTCGCGTGCTCTGTTTAATCGATGCGAGAGTTGGACTAATCCGTGGGGTGTTATGTTTTTGTTGTTGCTGTTTCGCAGGCGAGGCCCCTCCCCCGCCGCTGCGCGGGAGCGAGAAGCCGTCCCCGTCGCCCCAGCAGCAGCCTGGCGCCGCCGCCGGGGCCCGCGGCAAGGCCATCCCCACCAGCCCGGCCGCCTCCTCCACGCTGTCCCCGGCCGCCGCTCCCACGACGCCCACGCCACCGCACTCCGGCTCCGACAAGAGTCCCATCGTCGTCTCCGCCGCGGTCCTCTTCTTCGTCATCGCCGTCATCATCATCCTCGACTGAGCCCATGGCGCCGCCCCGGCCGGCCGCCAACCATCGCCGGTGCCTGGCTTGAGCCCGTAGCAGCAGCAGAAGTCGTAGTGCAACTCGCTTTCACGATTTCCCTTTGGCAGCAGTAGTAGTATCATCATCAGTACTAGTAGTAGTAGCGCCGCTAGGTCATCGTAGTTCTGTTGCATCTTAGTAGTAGCATCGGTAGCACTTGATTGGTGGTGGAGTTGGAAGGATGACGTGATGGTTGGTCTTGCAGTAGTCCTCGTATGGTCATATATACTTGCAGTATGTTCGTTCGTGTGCCTCCTCAGTGGCGTTGCTTCTGCTTGGCGTCGTCGAACCATAGATCGATCACTTGCCTGGGTGAAGTGAGTCGATCTAATACGAGAATGGAACGTCCACTGGGGAGAACACTGCTTTTTTGGTTGGTTGATCTTGTCTCTGTAGTTGAACTATTGGTTTGAGATGAATGGCGATGGAATTAATCTTGGATGGTTCGATCTGGTTTTTAAATGTGATGATGTGGCTTGTTATGTATCTATATCTTTGTTTCTGGTCCCATGTGGCTACGATTGTGTTGTAGTGAAGTTTTCGGTTCTGCATGTGATTTTCTCGTTTGTTGCCTGGTGATCAGTTGCTGCTTATCAGTTTGCAGGCGTAGTCTAATTTTTCTCGTTGGCAGTAGTAGTCTAATTTTCATGTACATTACTGGACTGTTGGTCATTATCTAACTTTATCTGTAGCGTGTCCTATCTAACCTAATCATGTTGGAGTAGCTTAATATTCAATTCCTCTGCTTATTACTGTGTTGGTCATGGTTTTACCGGCAGTGCATGCATGTTGCCTGGTTGTGAATTTTCATGGATGATGCATTTTCATGTGGACTGCTACTCTTATATAGTAGAGAGTACCTATATTCTCTGGATGTATGTCATCTCTTTCCTGTTCGTTTGAAATTTAGAATAAGTCTGAACCTGAATGAATTGTCCACATAGTTGTGCTTGTACAGATCTGCACTGAAAATATAAATTGGTAGTCCATGTCTTAGTGGCTAACTTTCACGTTCTGTATTATCTTAACTAACCAACTAAAAGTAACCAGTACATTATAAAACCTCCAGAAATCCCAAGATAGATTCTATACACAATTATGTACAATACTTCTTTGATCCCGAGGCCTTGTTTAGATGCAACCGATGAGATTTTTTCTCAACTGTAGCACTTTCGTTGTTATTTGACAAACTTTGTCCAAATATAGATTACATATACTCAAAAGATTCGTCTCGACATGTACATACTAAAAGTACAATTAGTTATTTATTTTACCAACATTTAATGCTCCATACATACGTCCAAACATTGATGTGATGGTGATGTGATGGAAGAGAGTGAAAAAAAGTTGATGGTTTGAGGTGAAGTTAACAAGGCCTCGAGATTATGCAAGAGCATTCAGTCACATCGATCTGATTTTGGCGAGGCCAGTCGCGTTTGCATATGGCCAATCGCAGACGTCGTGATGTAGTCGTATCGTCTCTGCCGCGCGTCCTCTTCCTTGCAGCAAATCGCCGGAGCAGGGTCCCCACGGAATCACCGCAGAAGCCGGCCGACAGCGGTCCACACTCCAAAGCCACACTCCACAGGTTTGCTATGCGCGGGGCGCAGGCTCATCATCTGCTGCTTTTTTCGCCAGTCCGGGCTTCTGCAACGGCGAGAGGGCCGGGCCGACCCCTGATCTGATGGCTGATGCGGTACGCATGACGTGCTCTGGCCTCTGGCCTCGCAGACCTTCTGGTGCTCTGGACGTGATCGTACCCGGCGGTTCCCAAAATGTGAAGAGGAGGGCACGGACAGCGGCATAGTGGCATACAGTACCATTGTTGCACAGCACTACTACTAGACCACACTGCACCCGCCTAGCTCTACTTCTGCAGGAGTAGTTTATCCTGGGAAATCCTCCACCCCCCCTCCCGCCTCCCGCGCGGGCTGCCGTTTCGGCCCACACGGCCCAAGGCCTGCCGCGGCGGCGGATCCGGCGAGCGCCTCCCGCTCCTCCGTATCCCCGTGCCTGCGCCCCAATGCCCCCGCCTCCCTCTCCTCCCCAATGCTTCTCCATCTTCGGCGGGTCTAGAAGGGGTCGTCCGACCGGGGGAGGCAGGTAGGCCCGGTGGTGGGGAGGGTGGTCGGGCGGCGCTTAGGGAGCCCTGGCGGCGGTGGAGGCGGCCGGGCCAGGGAGGGGCGGGGGAGCTCGCCGGAGATGGCGGTAGTGGGAGGAGGGCGGTGGGAAGGGGAAGGAGGAGGCCGCCGCGGCCGCGGTAGGGCCTCGCCGGAGCTCCGCGGCCGCGGCGGTGGGCGGAGAGCGCTCGGGGGGGGGGGGGGTGGGGTGGAGCAGGGAGCGGGGGGAGTCCTGCCGGCGCGAGGAGGAAGAAGAACAGGAGGGAGGGGAGTCGGGGGGGGGGGGGGGGGAGGGTCGGTGCGGGATTTCTTGCCGACCCAGTCGGTAGGTAGAAGCCCCCGTTTATCCTGCCCTTGCATATAGGACTATACTGGTGGCGGCGGTTTTAACAGGAATATTAATGCATGTTACCTACTAGAGTGATTTATATGTAGATCACTAATAATTCTTATCTGAACTGCCTAGTTGGTAGGAGTACACTTTTGTTGAGAGACATGATATGTTGTTTGATATTGTTGATCGAGATTTTTCGAGTCCCACCCAAAATGAATTCTTCACGTTTTAGTGGCGTCGTAGGACGAGGACAGTCGCATTTGCAAGCGGACCCGAAGTTGTCCATCGTATCGTCGTCTATTCGTATCTCTGTCCACTACTGGAGAACAGGCCAGCCCCGGGCCATTTTGGCCTTTAGCCCCGGACATGGAGCCGGGGCTAAGGAATCGGGACTAAAGGGGGACCGTGGCTAAAGGGGGACCAATACCAACCGGGACTAAAGAGGCCTCCAGCCGGGCCACCGTGGCTGGCTTCTTTAGTCCCGGTTGGTATTACCAACCGGGGCTAAATAGGTCGCTGCTTTTTTCTTTTTTTCTTTTTATTTTCTTTTCAATTGGTTATTGTTTTTGGTTTTACAATTACATTAGGTTTTCTGATACGTATTCTTCGCTGCTAATATATTCCATTAGGCCGGTTTCAAATACGTATTCTTCGCTGCTAATAAATATATATATAAACATATAAAATTTACAATTACACACAAATGAAAATATGAAACTATATATACATATATATTATAGAGCTATCTATACATATGTACATAAAATATAGAACATTATCCATCATGCATCCTTAACTTGATATTTACAACACAAATATTATTCCTGACTTAGAGGTCATACAAGTGTTCATCTTGGTTTGGCTTCATTGGTTCGTCTTTGTTAAACCAATACTCGGTGCCAGACTTAAGAACATGGTCATTAAGGAAGCCCGCGATGGTCTCTTGAATTGCTTTGAGGCGGACCTTATCCATCACCTGGTTCTTCAACCATGTCTCCTTCAATTTGGATTAAAAGAAAAAGAAAGTATTAACATACATAATATTTATGTAAAAGTAACAAAAAATAAAATAAATTTATTTACATGTTACGTACTTGCTGACTCTGTAGAGGAGTTCTTTTTTCATACACCGTCAGGAACTCACAAACATAGTACGCACATAAATTGTCTTCCGGTGACTGCCGTAGAACCCACTTTACAAGATATAAAAAGATTACTCTCCGCTTAGCGTGCGTCTGCTGAGTGATGCTAATTAAGATAAAGAGACGAGGAGGTAGTACAACTTACATTTAGTAGTAGAGGATCAAGAAGTTGCTCTTTCAGATCCGGACGGTGTTTCTCAACAAACCAAGCCCAAACCCTGCACAATATATATAATTGGATCGTTAATTAACTATTGCAGAGTTAAAGAGCAGGAATCAATATTTAAAGATCACATTTACCCTCGGATAATATCTATCATATCTTGGTAGTCTTCTTGTGGTTTTCTCAGAGAGTCATAGATTAGCAAACGACTCTCGGGGAGATCGATCACAATTAGTATCTAGTGAAAACTGCATTTATATTTATATAGTCAACACATATATCTTTATATGTCAACCTATAATAAAATGTGCATATGATAACAAAACTCACCTAAAGTTGTAGGGGAATAGTATATATCTTTTGTCCCTTTGGTTTACGAAGAACATCCGCAAATTCCTCTCTGTTTGAGTTTTCCACGCATCCGAGAGAGTACTTGGGTGCTTGAATACGATATATGGATCGATGAAACCAATGTCCTTGTCATTTTTACGCCTTAGTTGTCTCATCATGTTTCTGCATATGTTTACAAACGCTTGCTAGTGTGAGGATAATTACTTATACATATACATAAGCTAAAGTGAGATTATTAAAAGAAACAATCACTTACACGCAAAAGCAGCTGACGAGAGATTTGTCTAGAGCGTCCATGTGGCAGAGCTGATGTAACTTATTAAACTGAACATATATGATGTCATCACCACGAAAGTAATCATGGTCTCTAATTCTGACGCAAATATAGTCATCAGCTTTTCTGCCACACGCCGTGAGGTACCACTGATTTAGCAAGTGCATTTTTGTACCAAGATCCCTCAGGGCTGCTGGGTTGTATAGACTTTGACCATATACATATGCCCTCTGCCATTTATCAACAACTGCAGCACTTTTGATGCCTGCTTCTCCGAGTATGTTTTCCACATTTAAACCAGTTTCCTCCAAAAATTTGAGCAGATGCTCAGGATCAACGTCTCCATATGCTTGTTGTATGACGTCCATGTTTGTATCGTATTCATTCCCAACAACTAGATCCGACACTGATTGCTGCTTTTGTTCCCTGAGCTGTGGGACACCCTTTCCTGCTCTCTTCTTTGTCTTCTTGGCCTCCTCAAGTGATTTGCTGAGCGTGCGATCATAGTCTGATTTTGGCGAAGCCTTACGGGCAGCACGTACCTTTTTCTGGTGAGCGTCCACAGTTTGCCTTAGTTTTCCAGGAGGAACAAAAAGGTACGGCTTCTCCGGGTTTCGCTTTGCTCGACCACTAGCAATGGCAGCGTCGAAGAACTTGTTCAAGTCTTTTTGCACTGCAACTTCAGTCTCCTCCTCGGTCATGTCATATGCAAGTTTTGTCATCTTGGGAGCTGGTTTTCTCACAGAGGCTTTCTTCTTCGGAGGTGGTGGGGCTGACGCCTTTGTTTGTGTGACAGGCCTCTTCTTTGTTGGCGGTGGCGGTGTTGGAACCCGCCGTGGAGATGGGGCAGGTGGCGGTGTCGGAGCCCGCTTTAGAGGAGATGGTGGGGCCGGTGGCGGTGTTGGATCACGCCGTGGGGGAGATGGGGCCGATGGCGGTGTTGGATCCCGTCGTGGAGGAGATGGGGCAGGTGGCGGCGGTGTTGGATCACGCCGTGGGGGAGATGGGGCCGGTGATGGTGTTAGATCCCGTCGTGGAGGAGATGGGGCCAGTGGCGGTGATGGATCCCGTCGTGTTTTATCTTGATCATCATCGCCCGCAACACTGTGATCATGTGGTGAATGCATAATTGGACTTAGGTTGGGGGATGTCCTGCTGCGAAAACAACATGGTATGAGTATCCATTTATACTATTAGCTCACCAATACTATTAACTTTCATTCACTAATTTCATACACACCTAGGGTTAGGTTGTTGAGGAGGAGGAGGTGATGCGCCAGGAATTATGATATAGCGCTTGCGCCAACATATGAATGTCTTCTCCGCTTCTCCTAATGTCTTCTCGCCATCACCTCCTTTAATGTCAAGTTCGACATTGTTGTAACCTTTCACCACTCTATCCACCGAGACGCTAGCATATACAGGAGGTATTATTGCCCCATGACATCTTGGTGTGTTTGTAGGATCCATAGGAGATACAACACCTATAGCCACCATGACTGTGGCATTCCCCTGTGGAATATGCAGTTCACATGTCGTGAGAGGCTCGGTGATGTCGTCCACGGGAAAGCGCAGTGCTGCGTCTGGGACCTCTGTGGAAGCGCAACTGCTTTTCATTTGATCAGGAGGGCTGATGTTGACTCCCGGCTCTGATGCAGATTGCCTTTGCACAGGGACGAAGCCAGAAAAAAAATTAGGAGGGGCTGAACGAAAGTTGACGATGAAATTCATGAAAAAATCACATGTTCGCCTAGATACCAGGATCCTGCTGTAAACTGTGGCGTACCCTCGCCAACTAGTGTTGCGCTTAGCTCCTCTCTCTATACTAGTCCTGCTACCAACGCTCGCTTGCTTGCGGCACCTGGCTCCTTGTCCGCCCGCCTGCTGCGTAAGGCTGCTCGTTCGCTGTCCGTTGTGCTTGGCTGCATGCTCGCGGCTCACCGTGCCGCTCAGCTTCGCGCCTGGGCTTGGCTGCCTACTCGTCGTGGCCCCGCTAGCCCGCCCCTGCACAACCGCATGTAGGAGCCGCTGGCCTCGTTGTTTGTGTCATGGCGTAGTCACGTGTGCCGCCCGCTAAGAGCCGTGCGATGCTGCATGAACGAGAAGCCGCCGTTGAACGCTCTATAGGGATGAGTTAGTGCGGTCGATTGGGAACTGAGAAGTTGTGATAGGGTCGTGTCCTATTGGACTTTGACTGGATAATTCTCTATGTCTATTGAATTGCTTGCCCAATTAACAAAAGAGGTCATCTTCTACTCCCAACAAATCTCAGCCTCTCCTACCATATACATCTATAATCTTAGCCCCTCCTACCTTGTACATTTATAGCTAAAATTTCAATGAAAAACACTAGAGGTTTCACGTACTCGGCAACGGTAGGGGGGGCTTGAGCCCCTCCCGCTGCCTCCGTGCCTGCCTTTGCATCGAACTTACTGCTAACTGCACTTGCCTTTTTATTTCCTCGTTCATTTTGCCTTCAAGTGCTTTTTCTCGCTCAACTGCTTCAAGAGCCGCGACCTGTGACTGAAGAACCATTTCCTCTAACCTTTGCAACCGCTGTGCCTCCTCCTCCTTCTTTCTCGCGCGGCTTCTATAGGTCTCTATGTCCCGAGGGAAGGCATGCTCCCACGACACCTCCCCATAGCCTCTAGTTCTCCCACCATGTTCAAGATTCTCCAGGGCGTATGTCAGCTCGTCCTTGTCTCTGTTCGGCTGCCACCTGCCACTGTCAGCCATTTCTCTAGCATAAGCAAATCTTTCTGCTGCTCTATGGAGTTTTTCGCCATAATGTATCCTTCCTGTCTGTAGGTCCAGGCTTCCTCCATGACCAAAAAAACCAATACTTGGCGCGCTCAGGCCAGTTTATTGATTCTGGTTCAATGCCCTTGGCTAGCAACTCTCGTTCCATTCTTTCCCATTTAGGAATGGCACTCTTGTAGCCACCTGATCCCAAGTGATGGTGGTATTGTTTTTGTCGGGCATTCTGTTGGTTCCTTCTGACCCGTGCCTCACCCTCTTCTGATTTCTTGAATTCTACAAACTCATCCCAAAATGGCCTCAACTTGACGTAGGCCTTAGTGTTGAAATCCGGAGTTAGGTCCTTCTTGATAAATGTGTTGTATAATTTCTTCTTCCAGCCCTGGAACAGTGTTGCCATTTTCTTCATAGCCCAGTCCCGAACTCTTGCCTTCAAATTTATATCTTCTGTTTCAAGCGTGAAATGTGCAAGGACCTCTTGCCAAACCAGTTCCTTATCAAGATCAGAGACAAAACTTGTATGAGGAGCACTTGTCTTTTTCTTCCATTCACGAGCACTGATCGGGATCTTATCCCTTATAAGGCACCCACAATGGTTAACAAATTTCTGTGCATGTTCTCCAAGTACTTGGCCTGTTTCCTCGTTGAATTCTGAGATTATGTACCGGCCTTCCAACGGCTTCTTCGGACCTCGTACGGTCCTACTCTTCCCGGTAGTCGTTGTCGATCCGGAGGGCTACGTATGTAGGAACAGTAGATTATAAATACATTTATAAATTGTTTAGAATTTCATGTGCACATAGAGATTATTGTAGGTATACCTCGCCAGTATTTTCTTGCATGATTTCTTCATAATCGGCAAAGTATTGACTGCCGTCATCTACTTCTTGATTATTGTTATCGTCACCTGCTAAATCTTGATTAGTGCCGCTGTTGATTAATTCGTACATTTCGTCCTCCATGTTGTCAACTAGGTCGGCCATTTCTGCGAATAACATGAAGGATAATAAACACCATATTTCTGCAAATAACGTATATATATATTCATAAAGACCATATTCATTTTTATTCAACACTTTGTAAAGGTAAAACTTTGTTTAGAGTTTACGATTTAGAGTTAAGGTTTAGGGTTTAGGGTTTAGGGTTCAGGGTTCAGGGTTTCGGATTTCGGGTTTCGGGTTTCGGGTTTCGGGTTTCGGGTTTAGGGTTTAGGGTTCAGGGTTTAGGGCTTCGGGTTTGGGTTTCGGGTTTCGGGTTTAGGGTTTAGGGTTTCGAGTTTGGGTTTCGGGTTTAGTGTTTCGGGTTTCGGGTTTAGGGTTTAGGGTTTCGGGTTTAGGGTTTCGTGTTTAGGGTTTAGGGTTTCAGATTTCGGGTTTCGGGTTTAGGGTTTAGGGTTTAGGGTTTCGGGTTCAGGGTTCAGGGTTTAGGGTTTAGGGTTTCGGGTTTAGGGTTTCAGGTTTAGGGTTTAGGGTTTTGGGTTTCAGGTTTTGGGTTTAGGGTTTTGGGTTTCGGGTTTCGCCTTTCGGGTTTAGGGTTTAGGGTTTCGGGTTTGGGTTTCGAGTTTCAGGTTTCGGGTTCAGGGTTTCGTGTTTATGGTTTAGTGTTTCGGGTTTGGGTTTCGGGTTTCGGGTTCAGGGTTTCGTGTTTAGGGTTTAGGGTTTCGGGTGGGTTTCGGGTTTCGGGTTCAGGGTTTCGTGTTTCGGGTTCAGGGTTTCGTGTTTAGGGTTTAGGGTTTAGGGTTTAGGGTTTAGGGTTTCGGGTTTGGGTTTCGGGTTTCGGGTTCAGGGTTTCGTGTTTAGGGTTTAGGGTTTCGGGTTTGGGTTTTGGGTTTCGGGTTCAGGGTTTCGTGTTTAGGGTTTAGGGTTTCGGGTTTGGGTTTCGGGTTTCGGGTTTCGGGTTCAGGGTTTCGTGTTTCGGGTTCAGGGTTTCGTGTTTAGGGTTTAGGGTTTAGGGTTTCGGGTTTGGGTTTCGGGTTTCGGGTTCAGGGTTTCGTGTTTAGGGTTTAGGGTTTCGGGTTTGGGTTTCGGGTTTCGGGTTCAGGGTTTCGTGTTTTGGGTTTAGGGTTTCGGGTTTGGGTTTCGGGTTTCGGGTTCAGGGTTTCGTGTTTAGGGTTTAGGCCGGTTTCGGGTTTGGGTTTGGGTTTGGGTTTCGGGTTAAACACTATCGACATAAACATATCTAAGTGATTATTCCATAAACATATACACGACCATATTCGTAAAAATAACAGTACCGACATGATCGAAAAGTCGTCATATCTAATTGATTATAAATAAATGTTTACATATATTTAAGTGATTAAAAATAACAGTTCCGTAAATGTTTACATAAACATATACACGACCGATATAAATAAATGTTTACATATCATATCTAAGTGAACCAATATATATATATCTAAGTGATTTTTGCATAAACATATATTTGTAAATATATCTAAGTGAACCAAAATATATCTAAGTGATTATTCCTCCTCCATATCTATCACAAATGACACACCGGTACCGTTGACGAGAGGACAACGACGGATGGCGGCGAGGATGACGTCGCGGTGAGGACGACGACGGACGGCGACGAGGATGACGTCGCTGTGAGGATGACGGCGGAAGGCGGCGAGGTCAACGCGACCAATCTGTTTTTATCTACAGGTGCAAACATAATATTTTGTTAGGGTAAAAACGTTTTCTATAAACATTTTCTACAAACATATATTTATATAAATATATATTCATTTTTCTATAAACATATATACACTGCAGTGCATATATTCTATTTTTCTATAAATATATATCTATGTATATTCATTTTCTATATATATCATTCACATTTCTTTTTCTTTTTCTACTTCTTCACGCCGGCTGCACACACCACACACGCACACACACCGGCTGCGACACGCACGGCGGCGAGGACCACGGGGGGGACGACGGCGACAACGACGCACGGCGCCGAGGACCACGGCGTGCGGCGAACGACGAGCACCACGGCGAGGACTGCCACGGCGAGCACCACACGCACGTACGACGGCGAGGGTACGGCGGCGAACGGCGAGGACGAGGCGCGCGCCGGCGCGGCCGCGCGAGAGGAGATGCGGCGAGGGCCAAGAGGGCACGGAGGCGGACGTCGGAGAGAGCTCGAGGACGACGGCGGCGCGGTACTAGATCGAAACGGCGTGGGAGGCGGCGGCGCGGGCGGTCTGACGTCGATCTGAGGAAGGCGAAGGGCACTGTGCCCTATATACGCGGGGAGGCTTTAGTCCCGGGCCGTGGCACCACCCGGGACTAAAACACCTTTAGTCCCGGGGCGTAAGCCCACCCGGGCCTAAAGGGTTGGACCTTTAGTCCCGGGTGGTGCTACGGCCCGGCACTAAAGGTACCTTTAGTCCCGGGTGGTTCTACGGCCCGGGACTAAAGGTGTTTCTCCCGTCTTTGTTTTGGGTTTTCTGTATTTTGGGTTTTGAATTAAGTTTTAGCTATATTAATATGTTGTAATACTTGTTAATTGCATAGTAAATTCAATATTAGGCATAAAATTACTTAAAAATAACAGTTGTGTTTCCTTTTACCTTATTGTATAGTAGAAAATTTTGTAACATAAATTCTTTTCTTTTCTTATAATAACAAATATAAATGTAAATAACAATTTATATTTTGTTAATGCAAAAATATAATGTTAAATTTAAATATCTGAAACAACTGGTTCTCGAAAGGAAAATATTTTTTGCATTATATGAACGTTAAATTTTGGGTTGTTTAGCTTTTATTGTCCAAATGCACGATAGAGAAATTCACTGTTAAATTACAATTTAATTTTAAAAGATAAATTTGTGTAGTTCATTCGGCACCGAGGAAATATAATAATAAAAATAATGATAAAAAATCAAGTCATTTCGACACCGACATCAACGAACCATGACTATCCATAATCATTATTAATTACACAAAAACTGTAATACATAATATTAGTTAAAACATCACTATATTTCAAGCGGGTACACTGGTGATCTTCTTCTTGACGTATGTCCCTTGGTTATGATCATGTCGTAACCATGGAGTCTCCTCAGCATTTAGCAGGATGCTTGGGTCTTTGGTCACACTGAAGGGCGGTATTCGGTCATCCTTTTCATAATCTTCTGACATGTCTGACTTGTCCTCAATTCCCACGATGTTTCTTCTTCCTGAAAGAACTATGTGGCATTTTGGCTCTTTGGTTGATTTTTCATCATTTTTCCCTCTCTTGGGTTTTGTAGACATGTCTTTCACGTAGAACACCTGATTCACATCAGCAGCAAGGACGAATGGTTCACCTTTGTATCCAATATTGTTGAGATCCACTGTTGTCATTCCATACTCCTTGTCAACTATTACTCCGCCTCCGGTCGTCTTGACCCATTGGCATCGAAACAAAGGGACTGTAAAATTAGGTCCGTAGTCTAGTTCCCAAATCTCCTCTATGCGGCCGTAATATGTTTGTCTATTCCTATTTGGGTCTATGGCATCTACGCGAACACCACTGTTTTGGTTTGTGCTCCTTTTATCTTGGGCAATGGTGTAAAATGTGTTTCCATTTATCTTATATCCTTTGTACGTGAGTATGTGCCATGATGGTTGCCTAGCCAACAAATATAGTTGCTCATCAATATTGTTATCACCCAGACATTCTTTTCGCAACCAAGTGCTAAAAGTATTCATGTGCTCACGTGTAATCCAAACTTCATTCTTCCCAGGAAATTGGGATCGTAGGAACTCCTTGTGTACCTCGATATATGGATCCACCATTGATGAGTTTTGAAGAACTGTGTAGTGCACTTTATTGAAATAATCTGTAACACCCTAGGTGTTAAGCAACCCTAAGTGCATAATTTGACATCTCATGAGCATAAAGCATCATCATTGCATGTTGCATTCTTTCTTTTGTTAAGTGTCATTTCATGTGACCTTTTGTGATGCTATGCTTGATTGAATGCTTGTGTGTCTTGTTTGTGGGGTGTTTAAGTCTCTTTAGTAGTTGAACCTTGTTGAGGAGTCAAAATGAAGCTAGGTTTATGTTGGTCATGTTGGCTAACCAAGTCTCTAACCCTAGTTGCCTTAATAGAGCCCTAGGAGTCCTTTTGTTTGACTAACTAAGACCTTCTTGATAGAAGCTTCGCATGGCTGTGGGCCCTTAACCAAAAGTGTGTAGAATTTAGAGTAGAACAAAAGTTGTTTAAGGCCCAACTCATGAAAATGAGTTTAACAAGGTGTTTTGGGACCCACAAGGCAGATTTGAGGGAGTTTAGACTTAGAAAATTCTCTAAGTCCTAACTGCCCAAAGCAGTTTCATCTAGCCATCTTTGGAGCTTTCTCGGGAGCAATCTAGGCCGAACCAAAGATCAATCTTGTAACCAAAGTGGTAGTCGGTATGTAGCTCTAAGCAATGGAGCAAGTGGTTTAGCTTTTCATCAAGTGGATTGGGAGTTAATCGCGCTCAAAGTCTGGCCGTCAGTCGGCCTGATGGCACTGAACCGGGCCGGGCCGTGCCGTGTCGGCGCGCGCGCTCGGCGTCGTGGCCGACAGCGCCAGGACGTTGCCGCCGCGTGGCGCTCGACGGCCGGCCAAGCCAGCGTCCGCGCGCGGCGTGGCAAACATGCCTTCGCCCTCGCCCTGTCCGAACCCGCTCCTCCCTCCATTCTGTTCCCCGCGCTCGCGCCTCTCTCTCTCGCTCTCTGCTCTCGCCGGCGTTCGAGCAGGAAAAGGGGAGAAAGCAAAGCGCCGCCGCCGCCCGCCGAACCTCGGCGAGCGATTACTCGCTCCACCGGGCGCCGCTGTCCAATTCCTCTCGCCAGTTCCTCCGCCCTGATCTCCTCTTTCTCCGGTAAGGGTTGGTTTCCCCTCTCTCCCTCTCTAGCTGCCGGAACAGCGGACGCCATCCGCAAGCTTCCGCCATGGCCGCCATCGTGACCTTCACGTGGACCGGTCATCTCCGGCCATGCTACCCTGAGCTGAGCCATGTTCTAGTCTTCTCTACCGTCGTAGTAGCTTAGAGCCAGATGGAGACCTCTCTCGTGTCCTGAGTTCGCCGGACCGCGGGCCAGTCGCGCTGTGTCCGCCATGGACCGCCGCCGTGCATCGCGCCGGACAATGCCGGGGATGCCGAAGCCCGGGAGTTGCTCCAATAGGTCGCTTGTGACTTGCTTAGGCTAGTGTTAGTCTTGCCGAGTCGCAAGCCGCCGGGAAGAGTTCCGCCGCCGAGTCGCCAGAGCCGCCGCTCCGCCATGGCCGCCGTCGAGCTTGCTCCGGTATCCCTCTGTCTCAGCGAGTCGGTTAGTTGTGTTCGCCTCGCAAACCCGCACCCAGTAATGGTCTCCGTGTCGCCAGAAGTGTCGCCGTCGACGAGCTAGGGCCGGTCAACGACCTCGGCGCAAAACTCCGCCGTTGACCGCCGAGCCTGGCCTCGCACGGTAACGTGCCGAGCCTGGCCTCGGTAGCTTGGTCGCCCTGACCAGCGGGCCCCGACTGGCAGCAAGAAAGAAAGAAAGGGAAGCGTTGGGTGCCGTAGGCCTCGGTAAGCCGGGCGTGCCGAGCGTTTGCCTCGAGCCTCGGCTAAAGTCACCGAGCCTCGGTTGAGTCAGTAGCCTCGGCCGAATCAGTTGAGAGTGTTTGAGCCTCGGCCGAGTCGCGCCGAATGTGCCGAAGCCTTGCCTCGGGCCTCAGCCGAATCGCGCCGGGCGTGCTGAGCGTGGCCTCGGGCCTCAGCCGAATCGCGCCGGGCGTGCTGAGCGTTGTCTTATGCCTCGGCCGAACCAAGTTGGAGTCCGTACGTTTAGGGTTGAGTTTCCTTTTTAGTTTGTTTTTGCAGAGTTATGTAATGGCTTCAAAAATTCCTACAAGGCTCATTTTAAGTCCAAATCCTGTGAAACAAATTTTGTTAGGTCAAGCATGTTTAGATCTATCAGTGAAAACTGTTAAATGCATCTTTGGTGATACTTTTATGTGTAGATTTATTTAATTTAGAAAAGTGCTGATAACTTGGTAAATGCATAACTAATTATGTATAAGTCAGAAAAATGTGATTCTAGTTTTGTTAGGTTTGTATGAATGTGTAGTTTCAGAGAAAAATATAATATGAGGTTGTTCTGTGAACTAATTTGATAGTAACTTTTAAAATGTTTAAATGTCGTTTCCTTGTTTATTTGGTAGTAATTAAAATATGAGGAATATGAACCTGGGAATTTAAGCACATTGCTCTTATGCTAGGAAGTTCAGTAGAAAAATAAGAAATCTGTTGTTTGACACTTTTTGCTAGGGTGTGTAGTTCAAAGCACCTTTCCATAATAGGATTTGTCTTTTTCATAGAGGATGAAGTCTAGGTTCAAATGGGATGAAATTTGGACAGAGGGGTAGATTAAGTGTTATTGATCTCCAGTAATTTTTATAGGTTTTTGTGAAGCTGTCTAGGATAGGTTACTGTTATGGGCCTATTTAACTAGATTTAATTCTACAAATAATTAGAGGGTAATAAACCCGTTAAGCAACTTTGATGCGGTGACAACAAGACTTGATAAGTAGTATGTCGAGTTAAATAAGTGAGTAGCAGTAGATGACATGTGCTTATCTCCTGAATGGTTACTCCATGTTGCATCACCATGCATCCCATGTGCATTCATATTGTTCATTCATGTACCGCATCATGCAGGATCGGTTGTGGAAGCCCAGGAGACGCCGGAGGAGCAGCGTCAGGAGGAGACACCCGAGGAGGGGATTCCGGAAGGAGACGCTGAAGACCTGCCGGAGTGCCGTGATCACCGCCCCGCCGACTTCGAGCGAGGCAAGCCCCGGAGCATTCTAACTCCTACGGTTTGCAAATGTTTCTAATTAACCTGATGATGGATGCTGCATTAGGTTATAGGAATTGATTGCTACCGTTGATGCATTATTACTTATCCTTGTCCACCTGCAAATATTACCTTGTTATCCCTGATAAGTCTAGGCTCGTTTATGCTTAGCCTGCTTAGACCGGTAAAAGTCGGGTGATTTCCTGTCTCCCGCATATAGGTGGATACTGATCATGTTTAGCCTTGTGCTATCATGGAGATAACCATGTGATAATTAATTTGAGACCGGGCGGGATGTAGGAGCAGCAGGACATGGGTTCTGTGTGCTAGTAGTCTCCCGTCTGTGTCGATCAGGAACCGACGAAGGCACACCTCAGTCATTTTGAACGCGTCAATCACTTAACGGAGCAGGTGCGGGTACCTCCCGTGAAGCCGAGTAAGGTTTTTTGAGCCGGTGACGGAGATGTTGACGCCTAACACCCAGGGCCTCAGATGTACCGTGGGCAACTATTCTGATCGACCTGGCATGGTCCGAGGGCAGGCAGGGCCTGATCGACCTGGCATGACCGTGGGCAGTTAATAGCTTGAGCGACCTGGCATTGAGATAACCCCCGGTGTAGAAGGGCCCATGACCGTCCCGCGTGTTGTGTTCTCGAACCTCCTGAAGTGGTCGCCAACGGCCACCTGGCAGGGTGTGACGGGCGAGTGTGCGACATTTTATCCCCAGCTGGTAGGAATCGATTATAATCGCCATCGCTCCTGGTTAGTGAGTAACTTGACTGAGCATGTGTTACCGTAGTAATATATGGAATTAATGATGGTTATGGTTGATGAATCTGAAAGGCTATTGATGAAATAGTCACTCTTGCTTGAATAAGTAGTCAAGTGTTTGCTCTAGATCAGGTGCAAATCTAGATAATCAGGCTGATCACATAAAAGTGACTGCTAATGCTCTAATGATGATTAGTTAATAATAAAGTGCTTTTATGCAAAAAGGTAAGTGTGGCCAACCCCAGATACAGCCTTGCATAATCCTTGGTGTCGGTTATTTCTGGTTTATGACGGGTAAGTCTAGCTGAGTACCTTCTCGTACTCAGGGTTCTATCCCTTGTTGTTGCAGATGGGCAATGCTTCTTCGGCTATTGCGAGAACTGTATGTACCCCGTCGAGGGCAGTGACTAGACCATGGGCATGGTCAACTCTTATCTTCCCTGATGCTTTTGTGGACCGATCAAGCATATGGCACTGTATTGTGAACTAAGGACTTGCATTTCAAAACTATGTTGCTTCCGCTTTTGAATTTAAACTATGGTTTGTAATAACTGTTGAACTCCGATGTATTTGAACTATGTGCGAACTGAATGTACCTTGTGGGCATGTACGCTAATCTATTACGATCTTGGTTAAAGTTGAATGACTTGAAATCCTTCGAGATTTCCGGACTACCGGGTTTGTACGAGTTTAAGTACTTGTAATCTCTGTGAAAGCAGCGATTCAGTGCTTAATCTGGTGCAAATTGGTCGGTTCTGTTACATAATCGCTCCTCGTACCGATATATATTTTCTTCCCTAGTGTCCCCTTTCCACACAGCCTCCCCTCGTGTCGTGATTTAGGAACACCAATCCGGTCAAGGTCAGGAATAAAGTCAACACAGAACTCTATGACCTCCTCTGTCCCATAGCCCTTGGCGATGCTTCCTTCTGGCCGAGCACGTTGCTGAACATATTTTTTCAGTACTCCCATGAACCTCTCGAAGGGGAACATGTTGTGTAGGAACACAGGACCGAGAATATGAATCTCCTTGACCAGGTGAACTAGGAGGTGTGTCATGATATTAAAGAAGGATGGAGGGAACACCAACTCAAAGCTCACAAGACATTGAACCACATCATTCTGTAGAGTAGCGAGTTCTAGTGGATTAATTGCCTTCTGAGAAATTGCATTGAGGAATGCACATAGCTTCACAGTGGCCAGACGTACATGTGGAGGTAGAATTCCTCTTAAAGCAACCGGAAGCAATTGCGTCATAAGCACGTGGCAGTCATGCGACTTTAAGTTTAGGAATTTCTTCTCTTGCATATTTATTATTCCCTTTATATTGGAGGAGAATCCAGATGGGACCTTGATGCTGTTTAGGCATTCAAACATGATTTCCTTCTCTTCATTGCTAAGAGTATAGCTAGCAGGTCTTAAGTAATGGCGTCCATCATCTGTCTTCTCTGGATGTAGGTTGTCTCGTTCTTTCATGCGCTGCAAGTCTTGTCGTGCTTCAAGTGTATCCTTAGACTTTCCATACACACCCATGAATCCTAGAAGGTTGACACAAAGATTCTTTGTCAGGTGCATCACGTCGATCGCGTGGCGGACCTCTAGTACATGCCAATAGGGTAGCTCCCAAAATATTGATTTCTTCTTCCACATGGGTGCGTGTCCCGAAGCGTCTTTCGGAACAGGTTCACTGCCCGTCCCCTTTCCAAAGACTACTTTCACATCCTTGATCATCTCAAGTATATCTTCCCCAGTTCTGTTGCGAGGCTTGCTCCGGTGGTCTGTCTCACCTTTAAAATGTTTGCCTTTCTTTCTAACCTGGTGATTCACGGAAAGAAATCGACGATGGCCAAGGTACACTACCTTTCTACATTTTTTCAAATATATACTATCCATGTCATCAAAACAATGTGTGCATGCATTATATCCCTTGTTTGTCTGTCCTGAAAGATTACTTAGAGCAGGCCAATCATTGATTGTTACGAACAACAATGCTCGCAGGTCAAAGTGTTCCTGTTTGTAATCATCCCACACACGTACACCTGATTTACTCCATAAAAGTAGGAGTTCCTCAACTAATGGCCTCAGGTAGACATCGATGTCGTTGCCAGGTTCTCTCGAGCCTTGGATGAGCACTGACATCATAATGAACTTCCGCTTCATGCATAACCATGGAGGAAGGTTGTAGATACATAGAGTAACAGGCCACGTGCTATGACTACTGCTCTGTTCCCCATAAGGATTCATCCCGTCCGTACTTAAAGCAAACCTTAAGTTTCTAGCGTCTTTTCCAATTCCGGGAATTCTCTGTCTATTGCTCTCCACTGGGACCCATCAGCAGGGTGTCTCAACATGTTGTCTACCTTACGGTCTTCTTTGTGCCATCGCACCAACTTTGCATGGTCCTTGTTTCTGAACAGACGTTTCAGGCGTGGTATTATAGGAGCGTACCACATAACCTTGGCAGGAATTTTCTTCCGGGGACGTTCTTCACCCTCAACATCGCCAGGGTCATCTCGCCTGATCTTATATCGTGACGCGTTACATACAGGGCATTCATCCAAATTCTCGTATTCCTTGCCACGGTACAGGATGCAGTCATTAGGACATGCATGTATCTTCTGGATTTCTAAACCCAAAGGACAGACGACTTGTTTTGCTTCGTACGTAGTGACAGACAATTCGTTAGGTTTCGAAAGCATCTTTTGTTTTATAATCTTCAATAATTGTCCAAATGCCTTGTCAGATACACCATTTTGTGCCTTCCATTGTAGCAACTCAAGTGTTGTACCCAACTTTTTTTTGTCCATCTGCAGCAGACGAGTATAGTAATTTCCTTTGATCCTCTAGCATACAGTCTAACTTAGCCTTCTCCTTTTCACTTTCGCAATCTCTTTGTGCATCACGAATGACATCACCAAGAGCATCATCTTCAGCGAGTGTGTCTTCTGCACTTGCCTCTTCTTCAGCTTCCCCATTGCAGTATCACCAAAGTCACCGTATTGAGCAATAATGTCATCGTCAGGGTCCAATTGTTCTTCTTCACCTTCTTTCATCATAACCCCAATTTCTCCATGCTTCGTCCAACAACTATAGTTTGGCATGAAACCCGACTTGAACAAGTGTGAGTGAAGACTCCTTGAGCTAGAATATTCCGTTGAATTATTACAAAGCGCACATGGGCAGCACATAAAACCATTCCGCTTGTTTGCCTCGGTCACTCTTAAAAAATAATGCACGCCATCAATGAACTCTTTTGAGCGACGATCGGCGTTGTACATCCAGTGACGTGTCATCGTCTGCATTATATGATATATCACATAATTATATCTCTCATTCTTATAAACTAATGAAATTATAAAATGACATATAACATGATTATATCTCTCATTCTTATCAGCAAATTTAATTTTCTAGCTCAAATTTATAAACAAGTTCATTACACCCAAATTTAGTGATTCTTACTGGTGGCATAAAAGTAGTAACAGTTGAACTTGTCTAATTAATTATTACATCAAGATAACAGTGCAGCCTAATCCACTTGACCACAACCAAAGCAACTAACAACACCTGCACATTTTTCCCACATCACAGTCCAACAAGATGGATTGTCTGCCACTCCAACCTGATAGGAAGGTAAGGTAGGGGTAGGTGTAGTAGAAATTGAGTTGATTCTTGAGTTGAAAGCCTCTAGAGCTGCAGAAGCTTCCTCAAAAGACTTGTACTTTTTATGCACAGCTCCCTTAACTTTGAGGACATACTGACTGCACTCGGCCCAGCGGGTGTAAATATTTGGCTTGGTGCCCTCGAAAACAACATACCAAGCAGACATCCTTCTGCATTTTGTAAACTAAAGTATTATATATTTCTAATTTCTGTAAACAAATGATTTAACTCTTCTCTATTTCTCCAAAAAATTAAAATAAACTAATTAAACCGGTCACATTTTGTAAACTAAAGTATTATATATTTCTAATTTCTGTAAACAAATAATTTAACTGATCTCTATTTCTCCAAAATAATAAAATAAACTAATTAAACCGGTCATATTTTGTAAACTAAAGTATTATATATTTCTAATTTCTGTAAATAAATGATTTAACTGATCTCTATTTCTAAAAAAAAACTAATTAAACCGGTCACATTTTGTAAACTAAAGTATTATATATTTATATTTTTTGTCAACAAATGATTTAAATGATCTCTATTTCTCTTAAAGATTAAAATAAACTAATTAAACTATCAAGTCAATGAACTCAAAATAGCTACAAAAATGAAAAACTTAAGCTAGTAACCTTTCAAGGTGTCGATGGCGGTGTAGATGTAATGAAATAAATCAATCGCCGGAGATGTATTAACAAACAAAAATCACCGGAGAAGAGAGCAAACAAGCAAGCAAGTGACTGAATGAAGAAAAATGAAGACAGGAGCTCGGGCATGGCTTGAGGTGGAAGAACAGTTCAAATATAGGGAGGGACATTTAGCCCCGGTCCTTATTCCCAGCCGGGGCTAAATGTTGGCATTTAGCTCCGGCTGGGTACACCAACCGGGGCAAAACCTTTTAGTCCCGGTTGGTGTTACCAACCAGGGCTAAAGATGCCAACATTTAGCCCCGACTGGATACACCAACCGGGGCAAAACCTTTAGTCCCGGTTGGTGTTACCAACCGGGGCTAAAGACCGGCCTTTAGCCCCGGTTGGTAACACCAACCGGGACTAAACGCCCCTCTGACAATTGAGCCGTTGGGCTGGGGAACTGTTACCAACCGGGGCTAAAGACCTTTCTAGTCTCGGGCGCAAATTTTTCCGTGACTAATGCTGATTTTGCAAATCGTCCAAAGACATGTTCTCTAGTAGTGGTCGCGTCCTGCTCGCTCTTGCAGCAAGTCACCCCTCACGGTCCCACGGAATCACCGCGGGTGCAAATTGGTGACTTTTAGAGGCACCTTTGATCCTCTTTAGTGCAAATATTTATACTAAATAAAATCTCAACTCAACAAGTATGAACTAAAGAGAGTTACGTTTGCACGCGCGGGTGGAGGTGGCAAGCGGTCCAGCCGGCCGCGCGGGGCACCCAGTACTCGGCTGCTTTTTTTCCAAGTCCGGGGGGCTTCGGCGACAGCGAGGGGCCGAGGCCACCTGCCAGCAGCTGCCACCTGCCAGCAGCTGCCACCTGAAGAAATCAAAAGTTGATACCCTCACTACTACAGAACAGGGTCATAGGCCGATTCTCAAAATCGCCTTTAGTCTCAGCGTTTTTGCCGCCCGGGACTAATAGACCCTTTAGTCCCGGTCGGTAACACGAACCGGGACTAAAGGGCCTGCCCCAACGGCTACTGCGCAGAGCTGCCGGGGCAGGGACCCTTTAGTCCCGGTCCGTGTTACCAGCCGGGACTAAAGGACACTCTTTAGTCCCGGTTGGTGCCACGGACCGGGACTAAAGAGTTAGCCACGGTTTGTGGCTTGCCCCGGGATAAATGTTCACCTTTTAGCCCCAGTTTTTTATACAAACCGGGACTAAAACTCCCCGGCTTATAACCTGCCAACTTCTTCCTCCCCCGAGCCAGAGACATTCAAATTTCAGTGAGCTTCTTGCTTGTTCTTGCCTGTTGCTATTGCTTTGTTCTTCATTTGTTCTTCATTGTTCTTCGTCTCCAGCGTCAATTGGTGATCTTCTTCGACTCCGTCATCGTCTCTTTGCGTTTAGAGGTAACTATTTCCATCTCCTACCATTTCTTTTGAATATGAGAGGAATTTAATTAAAATATATAGTTTGCAAGAACAAACAGGGAGAGTTGAGTAGTTTAAATTGGTTCATCACAATCACTTGATAGTTTTCTACTGCTAGGAAGTATCCATTCTATATTTCATACTTACGCAAGACGAGTAATATTGAATTTTAGTGTCTTTTTAGTTTATTTTCTTTAAAAAATGTGGAATTTATAATAGTTTGCAACAATAAATATAGAGAGTAGACAATGTGGAAATTGGTATTGTTATATCATATTTTTTGATTATCTAAACAAATAGGTAAATTTAGAGTCTTTTTTATTTATAATTGTTTAGGAAATTAGGAATTTGAATGTAATAGTTTAAAAAATGAGCATGGATATAGTAGATGGCAACTGTGACCGGGTCCTCAGCCTCTCATCATCGGGATCCGAGGCGTTTGCGGCCGGATCTTCCTCTCATTGCTTGCGGCGAGTGTAAGCAGAAGATTGTGAAGGAGTACCGAGTGAGAAAAGAGGGAATCAACAAGGGTCGTATATTCTACAAGTGTCCGAACCATGAGGTGGGTTATTATTTACCTGCATTTGATTAATATGGTTCATTCGTATCAGTTTTGCTTGATGATGTTGTTTAAATTTCTTATTCTTTGTTCTAATTGCAGTGGGAGGGCACCGGCGGATGTAAAGGTTGGTACAGGGAGGAAGAGTACGTTCAGCACGTACGAAATTCTGTTGCACAGGAGGTTGCCGCTGAAGGTGATGAGGCAGTGAGTCAGCGGCAGCAGCCCATCCATGCTGATGAAGCGAATGATCTGTCTATTTTAGTTGGGATCGGACGCGATCTAATTATGTTGCTTAAGTGCATTTTATTTTTAGTTTTTTAGTGCTAGCTGCGATAGTCTTCGTTGTAGTCAAGCTTGTTTGAATTAATCAATCATGTGATGTCATGAGTGTTGTGCAATAACATGAGAAACTACTAAGTGCATGGTTGTAATATTTAATGCAGATGTTGTCACGCAATTGGATGTATAATGTCGATCGCCGCTCCAAAGAGTTCATTGTTGGCGTGCACTATTTCTTAGGTGTGGCTGAGGCAAACAAGCAAGATGGTTTCATGTGCTGCCCATGCGCCGTCTGTAAGAATTTGAAGGAATATTCATGCCCAAGGACTCTTCATACGCATTTGTTGAAGTCGGGTTTTGTAACAAACTATATTTGTTGGACAAAACATGGAGAAATGGGGGTTGTAATGGATGATGGTGAAAAAGGTGAAGAAGAATTGGCCCACGCTGATATTATTGCTCAGTACGGTGCCTTTGATGATGATGCAGTGGGGGGAGATGGTGAAGAAGATGCGGCAGCGACAGAAGATGTGACAGCTGATGTTGATGCTCTTGGTGATGCCATTCATGATGCACAAAGTGAATGTGAAAGTGACAAGGAGAAGGTCAAGTTTGAGCGCATGCTAGAGGATCATAGGAAATTGTTATATCCCACTGCTGAAGATGGCCAAAAAAAGCTGGGTACTACGCTAGAACTGCTGCAATGGAAGGCAAAGAATGGTACATCCGATAAAGCATTTGGGCAATGAAATGACTGATGAGGAGTTACAAATTTCGGTGAAAAAAGATGTGAAAAAAATTTTAGATGAATCAACGGCCGCGGCTAAAGCGAAGAGAAACCCAGAGAAGCCTTACCTCCTGTTAAACCCACAGGAGTTAAGGAAAAGGGTGGACCAGCATGGTATCAAGATGCGTGAAGGCCGAAAGGCTCCGCGAAAATCAGACTACGAACGCTCTCTAATCAAGTCTGCAAAAGAACAACAATCAAGCACGAAGAAAGTGGGAAAGAGTGTTCCACAACTTGGGGAAACATCAAGACCTCTGTCCCCATTATTTGTGCAAAATCAGTATGGTTCAAATATGGGCAGAGTACAGAGAAAATCTGGAGAGACCACTTTGTCTGAGATGGACTTAATGGAAAAAATTTTCATTGACAGCGGTCTCCCATACGAGATGATTCAAAATATTGCTACTGGGCTGGAGTTTCCAAGAGCGGAAGTAGTTGATGAATGGAGGAGAAATTTTGCACCGAGCAGGAGTCTAATAAACCCCAATCACTTGCATGTACTTGGTATGCAGATGTTTGCAATAAACAAATGGTGCATGGAGGCTTCTAAAGACGGTGATATAAATTGGATTTCTGTCCGAATTCGGAACCATCACTACTTCCGTGGCGATGACCTAATCTTAGTCCAGATGGAGGAATTACACCAGCTATGCCATATGGACGCACTGGACAAATTGCTCCTTAGCTGCTATTGTTTGTAAGTGTTTCTTTTATAGTTTTTATTGAACTCTCTAGTATGTGTATATAGTATGTAGTATTCTTACACACGTACTTGTGGATCGACTCGATATTGCAGGTATCAGATGACTCAGCTCAGAGATATGACAATTCTGTTGGGTTTGTTGATCCATATGTTGTTTTCAAGGCTCCAAACCCTTCAGCGACTTGGAGCGATGAGTCATGTATGAATCTCATGAGGTTCTTCGTGAACCAAAAAGATAGAGAAAAAATACTCTTCCCATACAACTTTAAGTGCGTGAGACATATATAGTTAATAATAAGTATATGCACATTTTATTTTACTTAACCCTAATAATCTATATATATGAATCATGTGTATCAACAGCTTTCACTGGATACTGATGGTCATTGATCTCAAACACAGCAATGTGTTAATCTATGACTCGTTGAGCAAACCGCAAGAAGATTACCAAGATATGATAGACATCCTCCAAAGGTAATTTTTCGATCCCTAGCTTCCATGCTTAAAGTAGAGACTAAGCTTGTATATATATACTAATTAATAAATAATGATCCAACTATTAATGTTTCATTGGCCGGATTAGGGTTTGGGAAAAATTCATTGCTCGAGAACATATGAGTCAGTGTAAGGCCCCACTTACAATAAAGCCACGACTACCAGTAAGTTTACACCTTCATCAATGTACGTGTATCTTTATTATATCATGTCATATATCATATCTTTATTACAAGATAAATCTTTTCATTCTACAGTGGATTTTGAGACAAAAACAGGGTACCAACTTAGGTGGATTCTATGTTTGCGAGTACATGATGATAGAATCAAATAGAATTCCTGAAGAAATCATCAAAGTACGTAACATGTTTCTTTTCATTTTTTATAGACTTAATATTGATAATATAGATATAACTCATATCTTCTTTAATTCCAATTGAAGACTGACTGGTTGAAGCAAAAAGTGATGCTACAAGACCAATTGAAAGCAATACAAGAGTCAATAGCAGGATTTCTTCGGGAACAAGTCATAAGTCCAAACGACGAGTTCTACTATAATACCGACGAGCCGTTGATTCCAAACAATGATGATCATTTGTATGCCCTGTAGATATTTAGATGGAGTACAACTTGTAATAGGTTTATAGTACTAACTTTAGAGTACAACTTTTGTAAATAGATATTTGGACAACTTCTACATGTATATATATTGCTTGTAATTTTATATGTACATATTTATATATATATATATATGTAGTTCTATAGTTCAATTATATATGCATGCAATAAGCTTATTGTGTTATGCTGCTAATATATATAAATTATATATATTAGCAGCAAAGAATACATATTAGAAAACCTATTAAATAAATAAACAAAACTAAAAACAGAACTGAAATGAAAATAAAAAAGAAAAAACCAGGGACCCTTTAGTCCCGGTAGGGCCTTTAGCCCCGGTTGCCGAGCCGGGACTACGCTTCTGGGACTAAAGGCCCCCCCTTTAGTCCCGGCTCCGGCCACCGGGGCTAAAGCCCACCCTTTAGTCCCGGCTGGTATTACCAACCGGGACTAAAGGGTGGGCTTTAGCCCCGGTGGCCGGAGCCGGGACTAAAGGGGGGCCTTTAGTCCCAGAAGCGTAGTCCCGGCTCGGCAACCGGGGCTAAAGGCCCTTGCCGACCTGGGTTAAAGGCATGTTTCTGTAGCAGTGCCTTTTTTCACAAGAGTGCATCCAACCGAAAAGAAAACACTGGGCAACAGTAGGCGCGCACAGCACTACGGATGGCCAAACATCTTTAGAATTTTTAAAAAGTTGTTCTCTTTTTTCACAAGACTGCAACTAACCTTTCCTCATTAAAGAAAAAAAGAAAAGAAAAGGACTGTAGCTGTATAAATAAAAAAAACATTGCACGCTACTCCGTACACAATAGTAGTAGGTACGCACAGCCCTAAGGATGCGCAAAACATCTTCAGAGTTTAGACCCAAATATTCAGACAATGTCTAATGATGTGTGTTGCAACGGCAGTATAATAGTAGAGAGATGAAACCAATTTGTGCAGCCGGTAACTAAAGGTAGATAGGAGTACAACGGTAGATGAGTCGCGGTGACGGCAACGGCATGCACAATATTATCACGCCCCAACTCGATCCAGTGTTCACTGCGTGCAGTGGACAGTTGCGTATATATATATGACTATGAGCAATCTGCAGCGCGCGTGATGTCTTTCAGTAGCTCGATCTAACAAATGGCGAACTAGTAAAATAGGTATACGTACGTAATCTATACCTGATCCTGATTCCCAGTTTTAGTTTGTCGTACCGTCGTAATTATTATTTGATCGTTATCAGCAATTGCTCCTGACCAACCAAAACATATTCGGATTTCGATGGACATTTTGCAATTCGTTCAAAATTGTACAAGCACAATCAGTAGTAGCAAAAGCGGAGGCCACCATTTTGACGAGGCCAGCATTTGCAAACGGCCGGGCCGGCCGGCGTGGCCGAAGTTGGCAGACTCTCTGCCGCGTCCTGCTCGCTTTTGCAGCAAGTCGCCCTGGAGCCCCGCAGGGTCGTCCCCACGGAATCACCGCGCGCGGTCCAGCTTGCGCGGGGCACCCGGCCAGGACTCGGCTGCTTTTTTCTCAGTTCGGGCTTCGGCGACGGGCGACGGCGAGGCCACCTGCCAGCAGCTGGCATCTAAAGAAATCAAAAGTTGATACCCTTTTTCACAAGAGTGCAGCCAACCGAAAAAGAAAACATTTGCATGTACGTATCTCATCTCCCATCTAGAGTACTCCCCCGTCCCAAAATAGAAGATATTTTGAGTATTCGTGCTACAAGTTTGACTAAATTTATAGAAAATATGTGCAATATTTGTTTCTTCAAATAATTTTGTTAAAAAACTAGATTCAAAGACCTTTTCGATGATATTAATTGTTGATATTATTATTTATAATAATTGCCGACAGTTGTTTCTCGAAAAACAAAAACGACTTCTATTTTGGGATGGCGTGTCCTATCTGACCTAATTATGTGCGAGTAGCTTCATATATTACTGTGTTGGCCATGGTTTTACCGGCAGTGCATGTTGCCTGGTTGTGATTTTTTTTTTCTGGATGATGGATTTCATGCGGACTGCTACTCTTATGTATCTGGTACTGCCTGCAAACTTGTAGAAATATAGTTATAATACAACAGTACTCACGATTCTCTGAAATTATAAATATCATCTCTTTCCTGTGCGTTTGAAAATTAGAAGTCTGAACCTGAATGAGTTGTCCACATAGTTTCCCCTAGTTGTACAGATCTGCACTGAGAATTGAAATTGGTATCTGTATTATCTATTTATCTTAACTAACCAATTAATAAATAGAGAAAAGCAACAAAAAGTATCTCTCTCGGTTTACTCAGGTTGTAGCAAATCGCCGGAGCTGCGGGTCCCCACGGAATCGCCGCAGGGCGCAGGATCGGAGGCAGCGGTCCACACTCCACGGCTTCGTCACCTGCTTTTCTCCCCAGTCCGGGGCTTCTGCAACGGCGAGGGCCGACGACGACCACCTGATCTTGCGGTACGCGCGACGTGATCTGGCCTCTGTGCCCCGACGCGATCGTACACAGTTCCCGAAATGTGAAGCGGAGGGCGCGGACAGCGGCACACCATTGTTGCAGATGGGCAAGTCAGAGAATCCACGCCCGGTCGCCATGGCCGCCATCTCCGGGGTGTAGATTCTCTAACTTGCTGTGATAAAGTTACCGGTGACTTTCTATCTGTCCGATGTCCTCTATCTAACATCCAATAGCTGAGAAAGGAAACAACATTCTGTGTGCATTTATAACCGGCCGCTATGGTGCTTGGCCCAAATAACGCTCAACTAGGAAGTGAGATTAAGAACAAAAGAGCTATTCGACTCTTAAAAAAGACATGTGAGCACAAATAAAAATAAATCTAGGTTTTTTTTAGTTCATGTCTTTTTCATTTAAATTCATTTTGGTGTGTAAAAGTTGATATAATGTTTAGATTCGTATTCGTAAATCTAAACAGTATACTCACTTCATATCCATATTAGTTGTCGTTTAGGATAGCGACACGGTCTTCAAAACATAATTTTGACCGCTTGTTTTTATAAAAAAATATTTATAGAAAAATGATATATGTATACTTTTATGAAAGTATTTTTTAAAACAAATCTATTCATATAACTTTCATATTCGCAAATTTAGAAACTTAATAGTTATTGATGATTTATATTCCCAATATTTAACCCAGCTTTTATTTAAAACGACAACTAATATGACTATGGAGGAAATATCAAATGTCATGCTTGCACGTGGCATGCACAGACTTATAGAAGCAAAAAAAAAACCCTATAAAGTAAATATGCATTGTTTCTAAGCCAACACGTTGAGTGTTGGGAAGTAGGAGATGAAATCTTCACTAAAACTAAAACTAGTTAACTAGCTGGTTGCTCACGATTTAGCTGAGCACGAGTCTCATAGAAACCAGAAAGCCTGGTTAAGTATCAAAAGATTAAAGTGACGTGGATAATTTTTCGATCCGGTCCAAATCTAAATTTTGAGGATATAGAGAAGAACTTTGATACCCATATGGGTACGGATAATCGGAATCCGAATATGTGTAGATGCAGGATACATGATATAGATTATGTAAAATCCAGTAAATATGGATTATACATTATATTCGGATTATCCTATGTCTGAAATAGGATATCCGATTTTCCTTATTAGAGTCAACACTAGCGAAATGCAACACCGTTGATTATTGGAGGCAATTTATTTATACCGTTACTTATAGCACATTTTTATAATCTTTATCCAAGCTTATACGTAAAAGTTATGATAAAAAAAGATAAACTGCGCAGAGAGAAAAAAATTCCGCCAGATACAACTCATTTGTCTTTAATTGAACTGCTATTTGCATCCAGGTTAATTAGGGATTAATAGTAATAAAAATGTGAAGACTTTATTAACCGTTGGATGAGAATTGGATGACATCGAAGTGAGGTAAAATCATCACCCGTAACTTTATCATGGAAAGTCAGAGAATTTGCGCCCATGGATTAGGCACGCCGAGACGGCGAGACCAGGCCTTTGTTTAAATTCCTCCTACTTTTTTCACTCACTCTTCGCCACATCAATATTTAGACACATACATGAAATATTAAATATTAGTACAATAAATAACTAATTGCATAGATTAGTTGTAAATGATGAGACGAATCTTTTGAGTCTAGTTAGCATATGATTGGACAATATTTATCAAATACATATAAAAGGGCTACAATAGCAAAGTTAAAAAAATTTCGAACATGTAAACGAGGCCGAGAGAGCAAGCAGTGGCTGGTCTATACTATACAGTACAGTTTATCTGTGCACCATACCTGTGTGTGTATGACACTGCCACCCTCCTCCGTCCCAGGGCCAGGTCCACAAGGCACCAGCCGCCCACCCTCCTCGGTGTTGCCGCGGCAGGGTCACCGCTGGCGAAGCGCATTTGTCACCTGCACCCCGGTCGAGCCTGACCTGACACTATCCGCACTCATGTTCCTCTATTTTTATCCTCTATATTGTCTGGTCATCAAGATTTTTTCCTCTATACTCATTTCTTCTGCATCCATTCATCATCTATATCATCTTCTATCCACTGTGGGCCCACTTGTCACATTATCTGAATATATCCATGAGAGATCTAGTTTTAAAGAATTAATTGCAACGAATTCAATGGTGCAATCGAAATTTGATTTGGTTTTTTGGTTTGTGAACTATAACATTTTTTAGTTGTTAAAACAATGGGGCCCACCACCTATCTCTCTCTTCTACGCAGCTCACCCTCCCGGAGGCCGGTACCGGAGCCACCGTACATCGCTGAAAATAGCGAGCGAAGTTGATATCCAGTATGTTTTACAGTACCCGGTGCAGCTACTTTCTCCTCTATACCATCCTACAGGATCATTTTACAGTAGCCGGTGCAGGTAGTTTGACTGGTGCGTTCCGTGAAGTGAGCCTGTAGAGATGTGTTCCGATAGATGCAATAAACCCGGCCAATAATACTGCATGGAGATAACTGACAATGGTTTAACTTATACGGAGTATAAAGCAAGTTCTCTACGTAGTGGTACTGGAAGTAGGGTAAAAACGGTCGGAAACCATCAATAGGAGGTCAAATCATTCAGTTTTACGTTATCTTCTCGAAAACAAAATCGATACGATATTTTCAGAAACAAGAACGACATTGATATTCTGGTAAATTCAGAAATGAAACTATTCGATTAAAAGTGCATCGATAACGGTCGAAAATTATGAAAGCGATATCTAAAATACAATAAATACAACAATTTGTACAGTATGACAATAATCGTATATGGATTAATTCAGCCCAACATGTGAGAGCAAAGATGTGTGCTGCCCTCAAAGGTCAATGCCTCAAAGGCTTGGGGCGCTCAACGGACTTGGCCAATGGACCTCGCTTGAGACGTGAGGGTGCTCAGCGGAGATGAGATTGAGTTTCCCTATCTAAGTTCGATAATTCTTGACGGTAGATTATTAATTAAATACGGTATTTTTTAAAAACGACAAGAAGAGAGCTAAATCACTTTCATTTTCATTATTAGATGGTTTTACCGTTTTCGTTTCCATTTTATCTGTTGCTATCACCGTTTCTATTTAGGTGAAAAAATCAATAATTTCTTGAAAACGACTTTGGTAACCAACAACTACCATTTTCGTTTTCAGCCCTACAAGTAGCCATCTCTTGTGGCAGAACGCACTTCCAAGGCCCCCAAGGCCCAGCGTATATATAACTGCACTGCACCGGTGAAAGTTATAGTTTGGTTTTGGATAATTGATGAAACTTATTTGGTCTAAATCTTATGGCTAAGTATATGTGTAGCAAATAAAAAAGGATTATGTCTGTTGACGCAAAATGTGATCCGCGTCTCACACACAGCAAGCCGGAAAAAGCGTGGATTCAATCGGGTGCCCGGACGGTTTGGAATCCGGAGACGTGCCAGTCGGTTTGACTTGAAAACCAACAAGGGATAAAACTATGAGAATAAACTAGAACATGCCGAATAAAACCAGACAGTTCCATATTTACGGCTTTGAAGCCAATCATAACGGCACACACCTATAGGAGCTGTCTGTCAACAGGTTTAAAGATCATTCGGCTAGCATTAAAATAAACATATATAAGCAGTTGATTGCCGAATGCACATGTAAGGAAACGTCATCAAGACATAGTGAATTATAAATAAGTAAATTTTGAGAATATAAATTTATTCAAACAACATATGCATAGATTAATCCAATTAGTCTGCCGCACGTCTAATCTCATAAACCCGTCAAGCGTAAACCTAAGCAAGACTAATACTCACTGTAAGTCTACACCACTTCTTACGGTTAGGTCAATCCACCGCATGATACAACCTGACAATAAGAAGCTAAAAGCATATGTACATCTGAACAGATCTGTAAACTCTCATTACTCATGTAAGCTTAACCAAGCTCGGCAAACTAGCCGAGTTGGGGTCCATGAAGAAGGAACATACAAACAAGCATGATCAAACCAAGCTAAAACCTGCATCTGCCGCACGACACCTAGTTTCATCGAAGCTCAAGCGTGATTGACATGCATGAACCCACAACATGTAACAACCTAGATTGGAAATCAATTCGGCCATCATGATCATACAGTTATTGGAAAAACAAGTAAACTTGTAAAGCTAGGCCGAACAGAGATCAATCTAGATTGGGCAAAAGAGTGTTACGGAATTAATTAAAAACATGCAACACATGATAACTTGATGAATCTACTGGATCTTGCCAAATCTAGTAGAGCCGATAACTATCTCGCTTTTGCTAAACATATGAATAAACGCCTACCGCACGATATTTACCCACAAGCAAAACATAAGCAAAGACTTCTTGATCGCTAACAAGGGTCCGCCGCACGACCATTGAAAACAAACAAGACTACTTGCATCACATCTAAATCCACCGCATGATACTAGACATGATAACAAGGTTGTCGGGACTTACGGAGGTCGACGGCTCGATGATTCCTCTCGAAGAACTCGACGACACGACTAAGGACTCGAAGGTGGCACGGGGCCGATTTGTATTGATATGGTTGCGAACAAATTTTTTACAATGGCCGAGGGTTTATATTTATACCCTGGGCGAAACACGAGTCCTAGACGATTACGATTTACATAACAAAAATTTGGAAAGATACAAGTCCTATCCTTATTCTTTTCGGTGCTCTCCATTGTCATGTATCTTCTTATGCAAGCCGGCTCTACTCGCCATATCTGTTTCCCGAACAAAATTACTGCCTTGCAAGATAGCCGACCGCTCATGCACTTGCCAGGACCCCAAGAATTAACCGATCTTGGCCTTCTGCCGAATGCATCTTACGACCATCTCTCGCACACTGGCCCATTTATCATTTCCTTGTGTATGCGAAAATCTGATGTCAACACATGCCCCCTAATTTTGGGACAAATATTTGTTCTAAAATTCTTTTTCTCCGTATACATACGTGGAACCTCCGGAAGCATCCACTTTTGTAGAAATTTTGCATGTCATAATTACTTCACCTACCGATTCATCTCCCGATGCACCTCTTGGGATCCTTTAAAGTCTCTCTTCACTCTGTTTCGGCTTGCGCATTCCGAACTCCCCTGCTTCGACCAAAAAACCCTTTCTTGTTCCTGTTCATCATTCGTTCCAATCTAGAAGATGTCCTCCGTAGCGAGTCGACACAACTCCGAGCTCAGTGCTTCCAATACCTCTAAGAAGAGGTTGCTCCTTTCTCCTTTTCCTTGTTTCGAAAATGAAACAGCTGTTCTTTACTTTATTATTTCTATTCAGGAGGATCGACGACGTTCCCTCCGAAGACCTGGCCCAGAAAATCGCAGACCTTCAATTCAATTTGGAAGAGAAGGATCGGGAGATTACCCGAATCTCTCGGGAGCGTGATGCCGCTCGTAATCGGGCCGCCGGTAAATATTTTATCATTTCTTTTCCTGTTTTCCCTTCCTGCCTTTACTCACTCTTCTTCCTTTCAGCTCTAGCAGCTAAACTCTATGCCCTCGAAGCCGCCGTCACCAAGCTTGCTATCACGACCGATGTGACAGGTACGACGGCCCTGAAGCGGGTAAATGAGGTTAACCGAATCCTCCCCGTCATCTCCAGAGCCGGCATGGGGTACGGCGCGGTGCTCGCCTTCAATGCCGTGCGGATCCACTCCGGTGCTGATTACCGTAGATTTGATGTCTGCGAGCGAGAGCTGGAAGATAGGGTAGAACACTCTGTAGATGATATGAAGGAGGCTGGAACAGATCTGGCCGATTCTTTTGACCACACTCTCCCGATTAGGTGTAGGATGGGGTGGACGAACTGACCATCCTTATTGTAATCTCACGTTCCCCCTTTTTGTAAATAAAAGTTCTTCTGCTTGATCCAATCTGTGACCGATCCTTCGAGATTAATGTGTGTCCTGCTCTGTACATTAGTCATTGACTTTTATTTTTGCTCCAACGGCGATGTGTACCACATCGGCTATCACGTCAGTCACCTTTGCTCCGTAGGCAATTGCTGTAATCGGTTACTTCAGATCCAAAGTTTCAATCTTTTCTCAATTTCCCAACCTGTGACGATGTCAGGATAGTACTTCTTTAGAGATCTTCCTGTTTTCAACTTTCTCGAAGACTTCTTCACTAAAATTTCATTGCTTGGAATAAAATGTAGCTCTTCTTAATTCGAAAACCATTGGCCAAACCTACTGTCTTCGGTGCCAATCGGTAACATGAGTTTCCAAACAATCAACCGAAACTGAACAACACTTAGCCGAATCTTGTCGGCTTCCCGATTCTGGAGTCATGACTTCTCGTAGCCATCAAAAATTCGGCCTGGCCCAACAACGGCCCATAAACTGTAAAAAACTCTACTCCGACATTTGATTCCAGTGTGCAAGCCATGGTTCTATAAATATGACCCTACACAGGTTGTCACTCTTGACTCTAATCAAACAGTTTGACTCGCAAACTCTCTACTTCTCGGCTTTTAGCTCAAGCCAGAGAGAAAATCCTTTGCTTGTGTTTCCATCAATGGCAGGTAACGGTGACCACGGCAGGCATCCCATTGGAGACGAAGCAGGAGGAAGCCAAGCACCAACTCACCGGCGTTATGGGTAAAAAATTGATTTCTTGCCCCCTTGCGGGAGCTTCTCTTGTTTATCTATTCCTGATTCACTGTCCACTTCCCTTCCAGGGTGGGGTATTCCTCCAACCAAGCTTGGGTTCCTTTTCCAGAAACGGTAACTCCAATAACCTCTCCTAATCCTTTCCCTAGGTCATCAGATTCTGAATTTGATAACTTATTTCAGCATACTCGTTTGGATGCCCCTCGGTACCGTGAGGAGAGGGATAAAGCCCAGAGGAAGTTGGAGGACGTATCTAAGAAGCATGGTATTGAGGAAGCTGAATGGGCAGACCAACGGAAATAACTTTGCAACATTATCACAGGTTAGTGAAGTCCCGGTTCTCTTCTTCTGGTTGAGCCTATCTTGCCTGACGCGTCCTTTTATCTTGCCAGCCCCCTTTCTGCAGAGAATGACCGTCTGAAAGCAGCAGCGAACAAAGTTGCCGACAAGGTGAATGCCCATGGGAACACAGCCGAGGCGCGTCTCGATGCTGCAGATGGCCGCATAGATCAGGCCGTCATCGAAGGTGTGCATCTTGGCGTTTCTCTCGGGTTAGCAGCGATGAGCTCTTGGACCAAAGAGGATTACTCCTTTTTACCAGTTGGCTTTGCAGGTGGAAACCCAGATGAAACTGAAGATATTGAAGATTATGATAATCATGCCGCTGCTATCGCCGAAGTTACTGACCCGCAGTCTGTTCTGAACAAATTATTCCAAGGGTAGTTTGTACTAGGACAGATCTGCAAACGAATAAATGAAGTCTGTTTCTTCTCTGAATAATGTCCATTCGTATTTCCCGATCGCAACAACTCTTCAGAGAAACGTTCCCCGAACGCATGATGTCATTTTAACCGAATAAATCTTGTTCTGACATGTCATGTCACTCGACATCTTATTTACTGCATTTCACCTTTCTCTTCTCCCGATAAACCTGCTAACTTGAAAAATGCTAGGGTCACCAGGATTATGAACATTTTTATGCTAAAGGCGATATAAATAATATCGGCTATATTCCAAATCATTAGAGCGTTTTCTCTGCTAAAGACGATGCTTTACATCGGCTATCTTTGTATACAAATATTCTTAAATCTGCTTCATACATAATTACTACGCATTCGGCTTTTAACAAGTAGTGTCGAAGCTTGGTTCATAAGCAACACATATATGAACAGAACTTCCTCATAGCCGAATACCCGTCCTTGGGTCTAACATCTTCGGCTAAAGCGAGTTATTACTCCTTCTTTATCTTCAAATTCTATATAAGGGCCGATCCTATTGTTAGGTTATCGGCCGCCACGTACAACTTGAACAAATTTACCAAGCTGTGGACGTGCCTTTATATATTCTTCAATTTCATCGAAAGCTTTCTGTTGTACGTCACTTCGTGTGAACTCTTGATCCTTCTTTAGTTTCGGTAATGGAGAAATAGGCAGAAACTTTTCACATGGTTTATCAATTGTAATTCGAATCAAACTTGTATATATTGGTCTTGCTTCGGCTTTATCATCAACACTTCATTCCTTATCAGCCGACATGAAACCTGGTCCTGACTCTCCTCCATTACCACCAATCAGATTAATTATTCAAAAATTACTCTGAGAGCCGATTGTTTGAAACGGCTGTTGGTCCTTGTCAAAAACATTCATAGGACCTACTTCCCAAACTCTTCCAGAGAAGCACTCGACACCATCATATTCCCAGTAGATGGATTCTGCATTAGCGACACTCACCGAATCATCAGCATGGACAATTTCGACGTCTTCTCCAATCCATTGGATGAAGAATTGATGCATAGTTGACGGAACACAATAGTTTGCATGTATCCAATCCCTTCCTAAAAGCAAAATGTATGCCCCCTTGCCATTGATGACGAAGAAAGTAGTAATCAAAGTTTTTGATCTGATCGTCAACTCAACATGAACTGCTCCTCGAGTATCAGAAGAATTACCAGCAAAGTCCCTCAACACCATGTCAGTCTTCAATAATTCTTCACTCGCCATCCCAAGTTTCCTGAAGGTAGTATATGGCATGATATTTATGGCAGCTCCTCCATCAATAAACATTTTGGTTAGTGGCTTGCCATTGACATATCCCCTCATATAAAGTGGCCTCAAGTGTCGGTGTTTAGCTGGTTTATCAAAAACTGCCCGCTGAGCCAAAACAAGCTGAGCTAACAGATCTTGGAATTCGTCTTCGTCAAAATCTGAATATACTTCTTCTTGGACATCTTGATTTTCGGGAGCTATGAATTCTGATGGGAGAAAGAATGCCATGCACGCATCAGCCGAATGATCACCTCCATTAGGCTTTTCCTTAGGATGCCAAATCTGCTTTGTTTTGACGCCTGTTTGTGCCAATTCCCTGTTCCTTAAGCGCTGCACTCTTCTCTTTTGGCTCTTCCTCAATCCTGGTGGACACCACTGCCCTTTCTGCCAAATATATTCGCGATATTCTTCCTCTCCAGTGCGTGCCCAACTTTGATCGGCAAACCTTCCTCTTTGCTGATTTTTGGAATCATTTATTTTTAAGCGTCGATCGTCTTCAAGGATTCGAACCCCAAGCCTTTCATGGACCGAACGACGGTTGACTCGAGACTGCCTATATTCAGAATATTGAACACTGCATTCAGGGCAATTGTTCTTGGCAGACAGCTTTAAGCCTTCATTCCAGCAATACTTGAAGAATGAGCATTTCCAATGAGACTGCTCTTGCTCCCTCATAGACTCTCGTTCCTCTCGGTATATCTCCTCTTTGTACCTCTGTTGCTTCTTTATGAACCTTTGTTCCTCATAAAACCTTTGCTTCTGGTACCGTTCCTGCTCCCGACGCCATTTGTTTAATAAAATACATGTCGTGATTCTAGGTCTGGAAGTTTCACCCTTTTCAGTTCAGCTATCCTAAAACCGAACTCGTTGCCGAAATTCTCCGTTTGTGATTTGTCAATCAGGGTCAACGACACCAGCTTCTCTCGCTCTATCAGAGGTTAACACTTTCATCTTGCTTTTGCCCCTGGGGTCAGCTGCATTAACCATATTAACAGAGAAGGACACGGTATTCTGTCCAAAAGGGTTACCATCAACTTTCATCTTTCCATCAAACCTCAGATGTCCATCCTGGATGGCTTTCTGGATCCGCACTCTGAACACCCAGCAATCGTTTATAGAGTGAGATATGGTATTATGGAAACCACAATACCTCTTATCTTTGACTCCTTCGGGGTGCAGCATGGGATGACCTTCCGGCAACTTGATGCGTCCTTCCTTCAATAAGTATTCAAATAGTTTATCTGATTTGGAAACATCAAAGTCATAAGTACCTTTTTGCTGCCTCAGCCATCGTTGATTGACTTGAGTTGGCTCTTTCGCCTAGACTATCTCGGCTGCAGCTACCTCATCTTCATCATCGTATTCTGCTGCTTCTTCTAAGAAAGCCTGATACATCTCGGCAGCCACATCACCTTTCTGGAACTGATTATTCCGTCTGAACTCTTGGGCCTGACTACTCATCATTGCCAACCGTTGTGATAACTGCCCGAAGTCATCAAACTCCATGCCGAATAGCTTCTCCTTGATATTCGGCAACATGCCAGCTATGGCTATCCCCGACAATTGATCATCTGGTAAATTCAAAGAGTAGCAGAGATTTTTAGTCTCCTTGAATCTGCGTAAATATTCTTGTGGCATTTCATTAGGTTTCATTTTTAGACTCATGAGTTCGACCAACTTCTTCTCATTGGTGCCCGTAAAGAAATACGCGTGAAACTTCTGTTCTAGCTCTGCCCATGTATTAATAGAATTTGCTGGCAGAGAGGTGAACCATGAGAAGGCTGGTCCTGTTAATGACAACGGAAAGTACCGAATTCTCCAAGCTTCATCTGCAGATGCCTCTCCAAGTTGCATCAAGTAACGACTGATATGTTCCACAGTACTGGTGTCGTCTTGGCCCGAAAACTTGGTAAGATCAGTGAGAGGTTTTACCCTTGGAGGAAGTGCTACTCGGTTGTACCACTCTGGGTAAGGAGATTTGTAAGCGTAAGATTGATTCCTTGGCTTCAGGCCGAATTGATTTTGCATCATGTCGGCCATCCTATGCATGATGAGGTCGACACTCGAATCCGGAGTTGCTTGTGCCTGCCCCCCAGGGAATGATCCTGCCGAATTCTTATAACCCGGATTCGGGAAAGCATCAATTGTGCTGTAATCAACGAGCTCCTGATATCCACCTCCATACATATTCTTCTGCAACCTATTTGTTGCTGGAGACACTCTGAAAGCAGATTGCAGGACATTTCCCGTTGTGCCGAACGCGAGCTGGCCATAAGTTGTGGGAGGTTGTTGTGTCTCATGAGGGACCACCCCACCTACACTTGTACCAGCTCCGCCGTCTTCAGCATTCCTTCGATATTGAGGTACTGGGAATAACAGTGGTCCCTGCATCGGACCAGCGGCTTCTTCAAAGCGTTTATCCACCGTTGGGCCGAAAATACCAACCATGACGGCACGAAAGGTATTCAAGAAAGCCGATTGATGATTTGTCATGGCCTCGGATACAACTTTGTACACTATTCTGGTCATTTTCTGGATATCGTCTTCATCAGTGCTATCAGATTGGTGAGGAAGCAGAACCCTTGGGAATGACTGCTTCTGGAAGACCTTGCCGCTTTTGTTCTTGGAGAAAGACATCAAGCACTTGCGCTGAAGCTCATCACAAGCTTGTTGTACTAAATTCCTCGAGTCTGGTGGCAACTCATCCATGGTTACGTCTAGAATTTGATTGTCCTCAATCTCAGGCATCTTGAAACAGAAGTGTCCCACCAGGCGTGCCAAAAAGTGTGTTGACGCAAAATGTGATCCGCACCTCACACACAGCAAGCTGGAAAAAGCGTGGCTTCAATCGGGTGCCCAGACGGTTTGGAATCCGGAGACGTGCCAGTCGGTTTGACCTAAAAACCAACAAGGGATAAAACTATGAGAATAAACTGGAACATGCCGGATAAAACCAGACAGTTCCATATTTACGGCTTTGAAGCCAATCATGACGGCACACAGCTATAGCAGCTGTCTGTCAACAAGTTTAAAGATCATTCGGCTAGCATTAAAATAAACATATATAAGCAGTTGATTGCGGAATGCACATGTAAGGAAACGTCATCAAGACATAGTGAATTATAAATAAGTAAATTTTGAGAATATAAATCTATTCAAACAACATATGCATAGATTAATCCAATTAGTCTGCCGCACGTCTAATCTTCATAAACCCGCCAAGCGTAAACCTAAGCAAGACTAATACTCACTGTAAGTCTACACCACTTCTTACGGTTAGGTCAATCCACCGCATGATACAACCTGGCAATAAGAAGCTAAAAGCATATGTACATCTGAACAGATCTGTAAACTCTCATTACTCATGTAAGCTTAACCAAGCTCGGCAAACTAGCCGAGTTGGGGTCCATGAAGAAGGAACATACAAACAAGCATGATCAAACCAAGCTAAAACCTGCATCTGCCGCACGACACCTAGTTTCATCGAAGCTCAAGCGTGATTGACATGCATGAACCCACAACATGTAACAACCTAGATTGGAAATCGATTCGGCCATCATGATCATACAGTTATTGGAAAAACAAGTAAACTTGTAAAGCTAGGCCGAACAGAGATCAATCTAGATTGGGCAAAAGAGTGTTACGGAATTAATTAAAAACATGCAACACATGATAACTTGATGAATCTACTGGATCTTGCCAAATCTAGTAGAGCTGATAACTATCTCGCTTTTGCTAAACATATGAATAAACGCCTACCGCACGATATTTACCCACAAGCAAAACATAAGCAAAGACTTCTTGATCGCTAACAAGGGTCCGCCGCACGACCATTGAAAACAAACAAGACTACTTGCATCACATCTAAATCCACCGCATGATACTAGACATGATAACAAGGTTGTCGGGACTTACGGAGGTCGACGGCTCGATGATTCCTCTCGAAGAACTCGACGACACGACTAAGGACTCGAAGGTGGCACGGGGCCGATTTGTATTGATATGGTTGCGAACAAATTTTTTACAATGGCCGAGGGTTTATATTTATACCCTGGGCGAAACACGAGTCCTAGACGATTACGATTTACATAACAAAAATTTGGAAAGATACAAGTCCTATCCTTATTCTTTTCGGTGCTCTCCATTGTCATGTATCTTCTTATGCAAGCCGACTCTACTCGCCATATCTGTTTCCCGAACAAAATTACTGCCTTGCAAGATAGCCGACCGCTCATGCACTTGCCAGGACCCCAAGAATTAACCGATCTTGGCCTTCTGCCGAATGCATCATACGACCATCTCTCGCACACTGGCCCATTTGTCATTTCCTTGTGTGTGCGAAAATCTGATGTCAACAATGACCAAGCCAAGTGGTGGAGCTAGCTATATGGTAACCATGATGGAAATGGTGATAACCACATGCAATCAAGTGATCAATTGCTTTACACCTGGTAAGCCCGAGAAGAAGAGAAGAGGAGGACCAAAGAGACCTAAAGGCAAAGGTACAATTAATAGTGCTCTTTGTTTTAGTGATCAAGACACTGAGTGAGTGTGATCATATTTAGGATAGATGGTCGTACTATCAAGAGGAGATATTTCACGGCTTATGCAGTGTTCAAGTGCCACTAGGTGATCGCTAACTTGTTGATGCATTAAACCTAGTGAGTGACTAACAAAACCCTTGGAAAACGCTTTTGAAAATGCTAACACAACGAGCACAAGTGGCTCATAGAAGCAAGGGCGGAAGTTAGAAAGCCAGAGGTGGTGAGATAGGGGCATCAGACGCTCTTAGCGGGAGCATCGGACGCTACCCTGGTGCGTATGATGGCAAAGCCTAACTGAGTCTAATGCTACAAGAAGCATGAGACGCATATGTAACACTGTTCAAGCGTTTGATGCAGGTGTCGTGGCGTGAGCAAACTAACCAGAGAGCATCGGGCGTTCTCCAGCGTTCAATGAGGTTCCATCGGACGCATCCGATGTGTTTGGGCGCTCTCTGGAACCTCTCTACATAGCCATCGGACGCTGCCATTGGTGCGTCCGATGCCTGCATCCAGTGAGAGGTTATTTTGCGCTAAAATGAGGTTGAAGGCATCGACGCGTCCGATGCTTAGTGTCGGTGCATCCGATGCCACTTTAACTTGCACGGGAAATGAAGTAGCCGTTGGGATCAAGAGGGTCTAATTCAAAAGTGTTGAACGCATGGCTCCGATCGGAGCATCAAATGCTGGGCCAACATCCGATGCTCCCGACAGGCACGTCCGATGCTAGGCAGTTTCAGCCCAACGACTAGCCCTTTGTGTGTGGGCTATTTAAGTGACTTGGTCCGCTTGCATAGGTTCTGTCTTGCACATTTTGAACCTCTAGCATCTTTGTGAGCGTTGCCAAGCCTTCCCACTCATCTCTAGACTTGAATTTTTGATTCCAAGTGAGATTGAGTGATCTAGTGCTAAGATTTGATAATGATTCGATCTAGTGGCACTTGTTCTTCACATTGGCTATGGATTTCTTATTACTCTTGGCATTTGCCGGTGTTTGGATGGCTTGGAGTTGATCAGCAGAGTTGGCAAGAGTTGGAGATTGTTCTTAGCCACCAGCAACCGAGTTCTAAGGGGTTTGTCGGGCCTATTCCCTACCGGAGTGGCGAAAGGCACCATTAGTGGATTGCTCATGTCATTGATTTGTGGTAGATTCTTGTTGTTGTGTAGCTTGGTGTGGTACCAATTAGCCACTGGATCACCAAGAGTTGGTCGACACATGGGGAGTAGCGTGCCGGCAAGCACGTGAACCTCGGGATAAATCAGTGTCTCCTGTGTTCTTCATCGCATTTGATTGGTCATCTTTTTTATTGGACTTCATTATCATACTTGATGATTGGCTCCTCGTTTGGGATTTTCACCGGTGATTGGTTCTTCAAAGGCGATCCCGAAGGCTTAGTGAAAACATACTAACTAGCTCCCTTACTCATTGTATTCTTGTTCAGTTGAGCTAGTTCATTGTGTATCTCTTGTGTCATACATTTTGTTTTCTATATCTTGTATAGATAACTAGTTGTTCATTTTCCTAGTCTTAATTTATGCTATACGTTGATCACTAGCGTAACAATATTTATTCTTGTGTGACATAGAAATATTAGGTAGAATTATGAGATAGGTGGCTTGCAACACATCATTTAGGCTAGTGCAAAAAGCTTCACCAATTGTGTTGCTAACTAGTTTGCCTTAGTGTTTTTGTAGATTCTTAATTAGGCTATTCACCCCCTCTAGCCAATTTGGACCTTTCAACCGGGGGTCCTAATTCCAAAACCATAGCGCCACACTCTTTCGCTTTCTGCTACAAGACCGTGCGACGTGGCATCTCGACGGTCGGGTGCTACCGGGACTACGCGACAACATCTCGACTATCGGACGACACTCCTCGTCAGCGATATAGATGGTCAAGACACCACTCGTCAGCGCCTCGCTGACCTTGAGGTGCATGCGGCTCCGCTCTTGAACATCTATTCTTCTCCCTACACGTCAGGTGCATCTAGAGAGGCAAAAGCGAGATGCGGCCTGCGAGAGGCGAGGGGATGTGGAGGACAGGAAGAGCACCATGGGTGTTCTATATTTCCTCAGCGATAGCATGGTAACTTGGGCATCACATATGCAGAAGATTGTTGCACTTTCATCTGGTGGAGACAAGTATGTGACAACAGCCGCAACACCATGCCAAAGGTGTTTGGTTGAGCCGGTTGATAGCTGATCTAAAGGGAATGAAGGGGGCACTAGTGAAGCTGCTCATGGACAACATGTCTGCTATCACCCTGAGTAGGAATCCAGTGCACCATGATCGCAACAAACAATCATTTCATCCGTGAGTGCATTGAAGAAGGCAAGGTGGAGGTCGATCGTGTTTGGACTATTGTGCAGCTCGTCGACATCTTCAACAAGTCACTGGGGCGAGTGAAGTTCATAGAACTGAGGGGCGCTCTAGGTGTTATCCATGTGCAACAAGTTTAGGGGGTGATTTGTTGAATAAACTGTTGCACATCATGTAATTTTTACTTCTTAGTTTGAGTCATGGATCAGCTAGACTAGGGGTAGAGCATGATCAATGGTGTGCTTGGTTATGACATGACTCGGTCTTGCTCGGTCAGTCAACGCCATGGCGAGCATTGTGCACGCAATGTGCGCTATAGCAAAACAGTATCACACATGACGTCAACATGAGGGGCTTGGTTATCAAGTCCGAGATTGTAGGATTTGTGTATATATAAGCATCAATGAAGAGTTTTATTGATCATTAGGCTTTTGTAAAACTGATATTGCATCTAATCAACAGTGTGCTCCATATTTTATTTATAATAATTTTATTTTATTCTAATGATGGCTTTGTATATCGCAGGGAGGTGGTGAAAACACTTTGGTCAAGGCAGGTGCACCTTGTTTGAATTGTTGTTTCCTTATTCCTTTGCTAGATAAAAAGGTAATGTTCATTAGCTTGTTTTGCCCTAACCAATATGAGTGTGTGTCTGTAGGTTGTTACTTTAATTATTTGTAAGATGGTTTTCTAACATATCTTGTTTGATCACCTTCTACCTATTGCTACGACAACTTTCTTGGGAGTCACCGTGATCTGTGTTTTCTATCTTTTAGGGAAAGTCTAAGTGATGACAATACTAAGAACAAAGGATTAAAGAAAATTTGTACTTGTAGTGTAATACTCTCTTCCTATTTGCACTAGCTAGTTTAATCGTGACATTTGCTATCAAGAGGAACCCTCGTTGTGTCTTGTTGTAATGGGAGGCATAGTTACACTAGTGTGTGGCGAGGTAGAACCATGGATTGTATGGTCAGTCACCAGTGTCATAATTGTTATTGTTTTGGTTGTATGGAGTGTACTATGCGCTTATCCCAAGGTAAGTGTGTACAATATATATATTAGTTGCTATATGTATCTCTTTTGGTCAATACCATTAAACTAATTTAACTTTACCCATTTTCGGTGCATGAGGTGGCTCTCTTTTGTCATGCAAAAGATAAGGCTAGTGGTGACACAAGAAACTCTAAGAAGGTGGGTGTTTCAACCTTATGTTCCTTTGTACATAATTCTAACCTATATAACTTGTCATCGGTTCCTACATTTGTTTTCACCATTGAATGAAATGGAAGCTTGTCCCTCGCATATACTATTTTTTTACCATGTCTTGCTAGTCGTTAAATATGTATAACATACCCTATTTTAGTGTTTGGAGCCATGATACATGATGTCGAAGAGTAGAGTTAACTAGTAGTGTCCTAAATTTGTATTGCTGAACTTACATGCCCAATGTTGGAACTTGTGGTTCCAAATAGGTTTTAGGGGATGAGAGTAAAGAGAGACAGATAGAACTAAGGTTTTCCAATCGGGGCACAGAGAGAGCCCCTCTTGCCCTCATGCTCTTGGTATTATATAGGCAAGTGACAATTTACATGCGACCCCTTAGTGGGAGAGGAATCCGCAGGCTACTATACTAACTTCTATTGGGCCTCTTCAGGGGGAATTGGCCCATATGCCATATAGGCTCCCCCAACAGTAGCCCCTCAGCTACTAGGTCAAGGTCGGCACTACATGACTTAGTAGTTGCTAATACACAAAGAGGCACAATACAACTTCAAACTTGGTTGCGAGGATCGCCCTTTGCATCCTACACGTGTGTGCCTCTTTAAAAACTCTAGTGGGAAAAAGGGTATGGAGAAAAGAGCACGTGCACAACTCTATCCTATATATGTTCTAACTCAAGGGATTGTAGCTCGAAGCATTTTGTCATCGAATTTCCTGATGTCTTCGTCTTGGTCTTGACTCTTTTTTGCTGCTTCTATGAGATGGTTCATCTTCTTCACCTAACACATGGGTCTTTGCCTCCCGGACCTCCTCAATGTGAATGTCTCTATCTCCGAGGCCACATCTAGGTCTTCGCTCCCAAGGCCTTCACATGTCTTCATTTCTATGGCCACGTGCAGGTCTACACTCCCATGGCCTTCACGGGTTGAAACTCCACTTGATGAAGTGACTTCTATTCAAAACTGGATGTAGTTGTCGTGGTTTCTATAGTCGGTGTAGGTGAAGTAGTTGTGGTCGCAGGATTTTGCTCACGAGCGCCAAACAAAAAGACTTCATGCCCTAAAGCGGTTGGTCCTCTAGTGTGCTCCCCTAGCCCCTCTTGGCTGGTGCTCGTGGTCAGATCCTCAGCTGCGCTTGGTGTATGTCGCAGCCCAATTTTAAGGATAAAATCGAGAGCACAATATATTTATGCCAGGATCAATTTTCATACATATATTGATGTCATAATAGTATCAAAATCAATGTTGTGTTACATAATCGAACATTATTACAAAAATGACCCTATAGGTCCAAAAGAATAGTACATAGACTCTCATGAAGACTTGTGGAAATTGGAAGCCAACTCCACAGGAAGGTCGACCGGGGGTAGCACCAGCCTAGTATAACTTGTCTAGGTCAAAGCCACTGTCTTCTGGATATACCTGCTCCTCCTCATAGGGGGACAAAGAGGAAGGGTGAGGACATCGAAATGTACTCCGCAAGTGTAGGAAATAATTTGACATGAGACTAATATCAAAGGGACAGACTAACTCTCATTGACACGAGCACCTAAAGCAACACATCCTATTAGTCCTATTTTCCTATGCACCTATTTACTAGGTTTAACCACCTTCTCTTTAGAACCAGAACCTACACTCGGAGTCCACCGAGCAAAACAACACTTGGAGATCCACCGAGCAACCGACACTTGGAATCCACCAAGCAACCAACACTTGGAGTCCACCAAGCAACCACACCTGAAGTTCACCAGGCAACCAGACCAGAACTAGAACTAGAACCATAACCAACTAATCTCAAAGAAGTTCAAGCCCGCTCGTGACCGTGAGCATGGCTGATATATCAGTTTTACACTCTACAAAGGTTGCACATCTTTACCCACAAGTCATGCATTTCCCCGTCATGCTAAACACTGCCAAGCTGCACAGCGGGGTCGCACTACAAGGCTTTTATAAAGAGTCCTCCTATATGTATTAGTTCTCATAGGTCATGACATAGAAGCTATGTCATGTAATAACACCAGGACTGGGCCAGAGCCTAGGAGCCATCTCTCGTACCAAGCAGTATCCTACATAGAAGAAGAATTATGTACCCATGTTCCAATGAGACTAATATCCACAGAAGGCTTCTCTAATTAATTAGTTAGGTCTGTCCCATTCTAGCCCTTATGGTTGCGCTGTTAAGCTAGGTTACATGCTTGGAGAACCGTGTCCTAGGGATCCATCACAGGATCAAACAAAACCAATGTTCCTGCCTAGATTTCCTATTCTCCATGTTGCTACAACATTACCAGGGTAACCATTTAATAGATCATTAATCAGGATTAAATAATTATAACCATCCCATCCCAAGGCTGCAAAGCTAAGCATAACATCTACCCTTTTCCCAAACGAGGTTTCAAGGATAATATGAAAAAGTTCTAGTAAACCGTAACATGAGATTCAAATTTAAGACTCTGCATGCAACTATTGGATCTAACTACTCTAACTCAAAATTTAAATAAATATAGGAGCAAGTATGGTCAAGGACACTTATCTTCGGGTTGGGTTGGATCAACAAAGGTACAGTCTTGATCATGGGGTTCCTCAAAGTCCACATTCTCTGAATCAAACATAAAACATGGCCCAAACAAAGAATATAAATAACAGTACATCATACAGTAGAAAACAGAATATAAAGTAGTCTAACACGTAGAGCTCATTGTCACGAATCCAACATGACTTGAACGAGTCAAATCAGAGTTAAAACACAAAAGTTATAAGCATTTAAAGTTTAGTGACATTTTTGTAAATAAAATGAACTTCATTTTGTAGGGTTTATTTGCAAAGTGGCCGCGATCGGTTGGTGAATGCATGACCGCGCGACACGTGGCGCTGGCTGATTCGTGCGGTATACCGTTGTTTTGTGGACGTGGTGGGTTGTCGCGGTGGACCGAGATCATGGAGGCAGGGACTCCATCCATACCGGTTCAAGGAACGAACTAATCTGAGTCGTAGGAAATAAAATGGATGGCTCGGGGCGTTCTTGTGCAAAGTGGCCGTCGGAGCCGAGGGGGATGGCCGGAATCACGTTAAAGGCCACTACAGACTGAGTTAAGGGGCGGAGGAGAAAAGGAGCTTACCGCTGAAAGGTCCTAGTTTAGTTTTGGTAGTTGATGACAACACTTGTGTCGGGTACCAAAATCAGGGGTACCCCGAATGGCCTGACAAGTGCAAGGCAGGGCCCATTAGGTAACTCTGGCCCGGCCAAAATCAGCCTCGGCCACAAGCCCAACTCTCGTCCACACGGGACTCACTCCCAAGAGCGTCGGCCCGACCCTCAAACGGGGCAAGCAGCAAAGGAGCCCGGACCAAGGGGCAAACCTCGGCCCGGGCCCGGGGGGGGGGACGCCAAAACCATCCCAGCCCCTGACACAAATCAGGGCTAGAATCGTCCCGTATAGGGGCGGTGCCATGACTAGCCAGAGTGCCTCATTTTAACAAGGACGGAGGACCTCCTCGGTCCGCCTCCCTATCCGTGCCACCATGAGGTGCAGCCACGGACCGGGTAATCCGGGGCGCCCCACCCGGAGAACCAGTGGCATAATAGTTGTGCTTGCGCTCTCCAAGAGGTCATTCAGACCATTGATGGCACAGACGGCCAGCCACTACGCCCCGCTGATCAGAAGCCACTGGCTCCTCAAAAGGGGGGGCTCAGTGGTGATTCCAGTCTGACGAATCTAGCAACAGTGTCACGCATGCAAACTCACTGTGCCAACTACCTCACCGCCCAAGGCCTCAGGCTCAGGCCTTAGGGGTAAGCTCGTTTTCCACCTCTCGAGCTTAGGCCTCGGACGAACGTACCTCTCCGCTTCACCCAACTTCTCGCGCTCTGGCCTCGGTTGAACTCTACATTCTCCGTCTCGCCCGAGGCCTCACGATCAAGCCTCAGGTGGAGCTCGTTCCTTCGACCAGGGGCCTTAGCACAAGACGACAAGCGGGAGGTACGATGAAGACCCGTGAGTCCTGGGCCACTTATGACTTTCCCAGCACGCCCGCACCGCATGGGTTGGGACATGGCACGGGACTCGTTCCATCCTGTTACTCAACATGACAGGACAAAGGTACTCGACGCTGCACAACAACAGTGCAGGATATGCCTGGTCACGAGGAAGAGGACGACGACCATTCTGCCACTAGAGAACCACGATAGCCCATCTCCATCTTCTTGACCAAGATAAGAGCACTAGTACCGCCCCCTCTATGTAACCATGTGCCCTCCTTGTGGCTATAAAAGGAGGAGCCAGGGGCACCTCAAGGCAGGTCACACACAACACCAAGACCACACACCAGCGACACTCAAGTTGCAACCTCACCTTCTTCGTTCTCACGAGACTTGGGGAGCTCTCCCTCTCTCACTCGCTTGTAACCCCTACTACGAGCACCCCGGTGCGAGATAACACGACCTCAGCTCTCCCCACTAGACGTAGGGCTTTTGTTTTGCCTGAACCAGTATAACCTCTTGTGTTCTTCTCGCATCACCACCCGGAGCTAGGAACACACAGATACAAATTCACTCGCCGGTGTTAGGACCCCCTGTTTCTGAAACACCGACAACTTGTGAACTAACTATTCTATCCAAGTGTGTGAAGGAAAATAGGTTGTGTTCACAAGACTAGTGGATGATGGTATGAAAATGATTGATTAGTTTGTTGGGATATTCAATTCAAGCATAGCAAACAAGCGAAGGCTTTGGCAAGACTTGGCTAGATGGACGTGCTCAAGCGATGGTGAAGGGCAAGCTAGTGGGCTTGATGCCGATGGACCGACACCATGGTGAAGGGCAAGCTAGTGGGCTTGTGTAATTGCATCTAGCCCTTGGTGGGTTTTGGTGAATTGAGTGACAACATAATTAAAGGTCTAACAAGTTTGCTAAGTATATCCAAGGTTCAACAAGAAAAGCAAACTTGATGGTATTCCACATAGTGTTGAAATGAAGGCCAAAATTGTATATTGTTGTTTTGGAAGATTATGGAAACAATCTAGTTCAAGCAAAAGACAATAATGCAAATGAGTTGATGAAATGGCTTTTTGGTTGTGGGATATCATAGTATCATGAGAAAGCAAGCACATTTGACAAATGACAAATGAGACATGAGTTGATGATTTGGGTTGGTCTCAACAATGGGTTGCTTTTCATGAGCAAGAAGAGTTTGATAGTGAACTAGCTTTGATCAAGGTTGAAGAATGAATCGAAAATGCATAAGTGAGTAAATGTCAAGCAAAGGTCAAATGACAAGGACTTAACTCATATTGGATATATGCCATCTCTACTTTGGTTTGCTTGTATGGATAAATATTTGGAGAATCACTTTGCATTGATTTGATCAAGCTAGAAGTATGAAGATATATATTGAAGCATTAAAGGTGTCAAGCCAAAATGAAGAGGATTTAAGGAACCGTGAATTGGCTTGACCATATTGATGTTGATTCATATATGACACTCTATGTGAAGCTTGATTGATCTCAACATTCATATCTATAAGATGTTGAAGCAAGGATCACAATACTGAAGAAATGATTATTCAATGGATGCTTAATGTGATATGACTTGAGTATGGCTTGACATGGTCAAGATAGCAAGGAAAGGGCTTCGAGGTACTAAGCGAAGGTGAAGGTCAAGGAGACCGAGGTACTATGACTAAGGTGAAGAAGAGAGTACTTGCATTGAGTTGAAGTACTAATCAAGCTATGAGGAGTCATATTGTGTTGAGGATCAAATCATTAGTGAAAGTGACTTGAAGCCATGAAGTTGAACTCACATATGGAGAAATGGTTCAAGTCACATGCTCAAGGGATGTTTGCTCGAAGAGATGAGACAGTTGCAATTGGTTGTAACCCCTATGAAGTGACACGGAGAAGAAATGACATATGAAGACATTGAAGACTCAAGTGGTTCATTGTTTATATTCTATTCTTGAGTTTAGGAAATGTCAGACTATCAAGGGGGATTCTAGAACAGTTTGTCAAACTATGAACCAATTGCTCAAAATCCCAAAATAACATCCTCATACCTAGCCAAACCAGCCAGCCAAATTTCAAATTCATCAGAGCTGTTTGGCCAGGGCAGTAGTGCCGCCCATTAAGGGCGGTAGTGTCGTCCTTCAAATCTGAGTCCAACTCAGATGTATAAATACAATCCAGAAACGTTGCAACATCACCTTATTCCTCCTCCCGACACTCAGACTATTGCAACAGCTCTCAAACACAGTTCGCTCTCCCCTATTGTTGCTCCTTCACCTCCTCAAGAGATCTAGTGATTCCACCATTGAAACTTCAGAGAAAAGGCAGCAAAACACTCGTGGGGACCTAATCTATTGATTCCCATAGTTTGAGAGCAATTGGTTCACGTTTGGCCGGTGGTTCTAAAGGACCGAATTGGCGACCAGAGGGGGGTGAATGGGAGCCTCAAATTTCCTGTCAAGAAATCAACGGCCTCTGTCCCAGAAAGTCACCCCAAAAGCAAGAATCTCACACGGGTGGTGTTCACGAGCCAACATGTGGCTGGATGTTCTCGGTGATGACCGACGAACACAGCGGAACACTCACCACCACGGAAAACACACTGCACAGCCAAATCAATCTGAAATCCAAAATGGCGCTCTCTAACTCGATGGAAACGAGAAAAGAGCCCAAACCTAAATCACCCAAACCAACTGGTGGTTTGATGACTTAGAAAAGTTCCTAGGTCAACTAGAAACCAATCAAAACAAACAGATTGAGAAACGGACACTCGGAAGACTCAGAAGGCCAAATTCAGCTAGCAGATTCGGAGGTTCCACGTGCTGGCTCGGAGGTTCCGCGGTTTGTAGGGTGAAAGAACCTACAGACCTCGGAGGTTCCATGCCTCAGCGCGGAGGCTCCGCGAGACCCTGGAACAACCTATAGACTGCGAAGGTTCCGCGGCTCAGCGCGGAGACTCCAGACCGCGGAGGTTCTGCGGTTCAGCGCGGAGGTTCCGCGACCTAAAATCAGCAGCTCGAGCTAAAGAACAAATCGCCAAAACTCAATCAAATCAACTTGGATTGACTTCAAACTTTGCACAGAGGTTCACAACAAGGTTGGTGAGCTAACTCTAAGAGATCATGGCTCAAACCCAACTAAAACTTCATCAATCACGAATCTCGTAAAAGAGGAAAAGTTTGGCTCCGAAAACGAAATTCGCCCGATCTATGTGCTTGTGAGAAATTAGAAGATTTCCTTCGGTGGAAAGATGCCTATCACAACAAAGCACAATCCATCCCTCCAATCAAAAGTTCTCACAAAATCATGATGAAGAGAAAACGAAGAACACGAAGAACACAAAAGGAAAACGTGAATCGATCCGGGATTTCAACCGTGTGTCTACCACACGAGACAATCATGAGATTACAGTCTCACTTCCTCAAAATCCCAAAGCATAGAGGTATGATTCGAGTCTCTCTATGGATCACAGGCAGCGAGGTATGCTTGGAACCTAAGCGAGGGCTAGAGAGAGAGAGAGAGCTCAGGCAATTGTGGCTACAAGGATAGAATGAGAGGGGGGCACCTCTCTTATTTATAGCCTAAGTACAATAGTCCCCTTCTACCCCTAGATACAAGAGCGAAGCGGCCAACCCTAGGGGTATCCCAGTCCAACTCTGCGAAGTTGTGATCCGACGGCCACGCGCCTTCCTCATCCTTAGCTTCGCCTCGACGCAAGCCTCAGGATGCCACCACGTGTCGTCCTATCGACCGCCGCGCCTTCCTCTTGGATAGCTTCGCCACCGCGCCAGCCTCTCCACGCCGCCACGCGTCGACCGTTCTTTTTAGACCTCCCCCCGGTTTTGAGGCTAAAACCAGGAAACCTGTCCTCCGGCTGAGTTTTGTGGCCCAAACTCAGAAACCCGCCAGCCCAGGTTTTGAGGCCCAAACTTGGAAACCGTCCTCGCCGAGTTTTGAGGCCCAAACTCGGAAACCCGCCATCCCGAGTTTTGAGGCCCAAACTCGGAAACCGTTGAGGGTAGTTTTTCAAGGCTCAACTACCAAACCCGCGCCGTAGACGGGATGTGGTTCGCACACCCCGAGTTCCAACACCGATGCCGGAGCATGTCCAGCCTCCACGCCGGGCACAGTGCATTCGCCTTCCTTCTCGGCCTCCCGCCAAGTGTCACGACGCCATCACCTTCCTCCCGACTCGGTCGATGCATCGCACATCCCCATGTGCTCTTGCTTGTCGATGCCACGTGCCAGCTACCACAGCTGGTCCTTAGGTCTCCCGGTCCATCAGTCCAAGCCCCACGTCCGGCCTTCACCACTCCCGGTCCGTCGGCACGACACGTCTCTACTTGACTGAAGGACCGAATTGGCGACCAGAGGGGGGGGGGGTGGGGGTGAATAGGAGTCATAAAATTTCTTTCGAAATGTTTAGGACTCTGTCCCAAAAATCAACCCTTAGAGCAAAGCCGATGCATGTGATGTCCACGACCCAAGAGAATGGGTGAATGTTCCCTAGGAACACAGCGGGACACCACAAAAGCTTCCTCACCCAAATCCACGCGAGTCAACTAAAGACAGGATGGACTTTGGATGACCTCAACCTTTGCTCGGAGGATTTAGGCTTTTTCGCAAAGCGTGAAGCCCGATTTCTGTAGAGCACAAAGTCGGGAATCCAACGCAAAAAGCGGATCTCCAAACGGAGCTTGAACGCAAAAGATACGGACGAAAATGCGTTTTGTCTCACTGACCGTACTCTGGGGAGCGTCCAATCAGAAGTGATCGGACGCGTCCGGTCACAAAAATTCTCTCGCTGGAGCTCTCTGTGTTGGACCGGACTCTGCGTGGAGGTGCGTCCGGTCAACACAAAAACCAGCGTCCGGTCGCTACTTCGTTATGAACAGTGCTAGCAGCGCGTCCAGTCACGGCACAACAGGTGCGTTCGGTCACTAAAAATGGTCTCAGGTACTGACTGGACTCTAGACTAGGTGCGTCCGGTCGATGCCAGGTCAGCGTCCGGTCACTAGGCGCAAGCTGGTCAGAGCTAGTGTTCAAAAACCGGACTCTGAGTCGGTGCGTCCGGTCGCTATGAAGCAGCGTCCGGTCACCCCGACCAGCCCTCTGTTCGTCCACCGATTCGACCCGATCTCCCTCAAATGAAAAGCACTAGGGCTCAAATTTCGTGTGAAGGGTCACAAGTATGTTAGTGAGCTACTCCTAAGAGATCATGGCTCGAACCTAACTCCAAATCGGTGAATCGAAGAAAACGATGAAGAACGGGCAAAAACTCGATCCCAAAAACGAAATCCGCCCGATCTGTGTGTTCGTGAGGAATTAGAGAAATTCCTTTGGTAGAAAGAAGACTCTCATGAAGCTACACAAGATGGTTCAAACGGATTCGCAAATCATCCCTTGAAACAACGAATTTCGTGAAGAGCAAAAGAGGGGAAAGCGTGCAAACGCGAAGAACAAAATCACAAGACAAAGTAAAGCACAAATTTGATCCTTGTATTCAGCAAGATGAATTGTATTAGCGCTCGGTGTATTGGGTTACAAGCCACTCCTAGCAACACAAAGCTTGGATGGCAAAAAGCTCAAGAACAAGAGCCCTCTCTCCTCTAACCCGAGCCTTCTCTCATAGGAACAAAATGAGAGTGACGCCGTCCAAGGATGGGCTGCCCTAACCAGTCCCCTTTCATATATATAGGCGCACGTCCGAATACCAAAACGTCGTCACATGAAGCACTGACCCAAATACCCCTAGGGGTAAAACCGTCCAACTCGGTCATTCTTCATCCGACGGCCACACGCCTTCTCATCCTTCGCTTCGCCTCGACGCAGGCTCCAGGATGCCGCCACGTGTCGTCACCGTCGACCACCACGCCTTCCTCACCAATAGCTTCATCGCAACGCAAGACTCTCAGTGCCGCCACGCGTCAACCGTTCCGCATAGGAACCTCCGCTCGGTTTTGAGGCCCAAACCGGTAAACCTGCTAGCCCAGGTTTTGAGGCTCAATCCTGGCAAACCGTCCACCCCGAGTTTTGAGGCCCAAACTCGGAAACCAGCCACCCCGAGTTTTGAGGCCCAAACTCGGAAACCGTCGCAGGTAGTTTTTCGAGGCTCAACTACCAAACCCGTGTCGTAGACGGGATGTGGTTCGCACACCTTGACCACCGGCACCGATGCCGATGCATGTCCAGCCTTCACGCCGGGCACAACGCCTTCGCCTTCCTTCTTGACTCGGCTGACGGCACTTGCGCCGCACGCAAGCCCGTGTCGGACCTCCCGCCAAGTGCCACGACACCATCGTCTTCCTCCCGACTCGGCCGATGCATCGCACATCCCCATGTGCTCTCGCTTGTCGACGCCAAGTGCTAGCTACCACAGCTGGTCCTCTGGCCCTCCGGTCCGTTGGTCCAAGCCTCACGTCCACTCTTCACCGCTCTGGGTACATTGGCATGGCACGTCCGTCGCACGGCACGCCCATCCTTCACCGCTCCCGGTCCGTCGGCACGACACGTCTCTACTTGACCTTCACCTCGCCATCGACCACTGTCTCTGAGCTCAACACCTGCACATCAACACAACCAAGAGACACATGTTGCACACGCACACCAACACGGGAACACCACAACTCAACACAACCAAGAGTCATAAGCATTAAGCACATAGCGAGATAATGACTCAACTGGGAAAAGCCTCAAACCTTCCTCATAAATGTCAATCATTCATCATATGTGTTCTCAATCTCCCCTTGATGAATGCATTGACTAACAATAAAACCACAAAGGAAGGGTTTGAAGGCAAGCCTCACTCAAGTGCCCAAAAACCAAGTAAAAGCAAACACAAGGCCACTTGGAATGAGGAAAGATCATGAAAACTCCAAATAAAAGCTCTCGGTCCCGAAAGAAATGGGAAAAGTGGGCAAAGCCTCCACACAACTGAAGAGTCAAGAGAAACAAGAGTTTCATGAATCCCAAAAGGCACTCAAAATCAAGAAAAACAAGAGTTTCATGAATCCCAAAAGGCACTCAAAAACCAATCTCAAATAAATTGTCAAACAATCATCACAAAAGAAACCAAGGTACTTATCCACTTGGGTTTCGAAATTTCTCCCCCTTGATGATTGAATTGACAAAAAACTAGGCACAAGAGATGGTTTGAGATACCAAAACCGTAAAGTTGGTCCCCAAAGATATGGGCAATGACTCAACGCAACCAAGCAAAATCTAAGCAAAACTCCACTAAAGAGCGAAAACTCAGACAAGGAGCGAAAGACTTGGTTCCCAAAGACATGGGCAACAGCTCGACACAACCAAGTCAAAAATGAGCTAGCCCTCAAGAAGAGGCAGAAAAGGCAAAACACCACTAGCTCAAGGCTCGATACCAATTGAGGCTGAAACAATGCATTAGAATGCAAAAGTACTAGTCGCTCAAGATAGAGGCACAGAGGCTCAACACAACTAGCAGAAGACTCGATACCAATCACAAGCAACCAAAAATTGGTGAAAACAGCTAGTTCTTCAAGACAGAGGCAAAATGTCTCAACACAACTAGCTGAAGGCTCCATACCAATCAAAGTACCAAGCAAAAACTGCTAGTTCCTCAAGATAGAGGTATAATAGCTCAACACGACTAGTAGGCTCGATACTGACTGAGAAAACACAAAGAGGAGCTCAAAACCAAATGGAGTACTAACACTCGGAGCACGCAGAGAAGTTGCAAAACAAAACAACTCCCCCCGAAAGCAAGCCTATACACAATTGCTATGCAACAAAGCTCACTATGAAGGATACCAATTGAAAAACATAAAAGAGCTAAACTCCCCCTAGCTCAAAGCTCTCCCCAAAATGCACGACTCTCCCCTTTGTGCCAACACACAAACTCCCCCTTGCAAACAGCTTCTCCCCCTTGACAGAATGGAACATGCTGAGGGGTTTTGACATTTCTTCACAAAGTTGACACAAACACAAGACGAGTCATCAATCAAAAGCATATGGGGCGTTGAAAAGCATTGAACGTGACCATGAAGTGTATCAGAGCTGGGGGTATGTATACTAAGCTAAAAATGCATGATATGCACAATGCAACAGCTTCAAGTGTATAGCAATCAGAATGAAAAGATGCTCAAAAGGGTGCTGCCCTGAAAGTGTAGCAATCAATACAAATGCTAGCAAAGGCTCAAACTGATCAAATGAATATGAAATATGAACAATTAAGCATATGAGCAGTTTTAAGCCATTTGAAAAGGAGTCCACCACTAAAATAGCACATAGCATGGATAGACAGGAAATCAACCAATTGCTAACTCAAGTATAAAAGGTGAACTACCCCAAGCAAAGTTCAATCATCATGCCATAGAATGAAGCATAGACTTGTGTTATTTTCAAATTTTATCGGAGATTGCAGCGGTATTAACACAAGTTCAAGTTAAAGCATGTGATTGTGAGAGGTTGAAAGCATGGTCATTGCCTAACTTTTCAATCGGGCTAAGCCTATGCAATAAAAGCAATCGGAAGCTTAAAGCACCGGTTTCAGTCTTACACTACACGGCTCAAGTTTAACTCAATTATGCAATGAGAACCAGTCTCGATACCGTGAGGTGCTGACACATGCAATCCCATCTCGATCTTTTCATTTCACTTAGACTTGGATCAAATTTTAAGCACAAGGTAAATATGAACAATCCAAGCAAGTGAATGACTCAGTGCAAGAGACATAGCAACCTAGCATACAAAAGATAGCACAAGTGATCTCAACACATCCTACCCATGCTAGTTGCCACTCTCAATGGTGAACAAATTAAAGATTTCATAGTTGATTAATCAAGTTCACCATTTGCAAAAATAGCTTAGCTCATAACATGTATCAAGTGATCAAAAAGAGCCTAGGCTACAAGCATCATCATGAATCAATGGGGCATACCAAAAAGAGCATAGTCTCATTCTCATTGCTCTAAACATGAAGCTCTAAAATGCAAGATGTACATGATGAAATGCATGCAAAAGCTAATCTATTAAAAACAAAGCAAAAACTAGCCTAAGAAGGAAGACATAAAACAAAAGGGTATCAGAGAGATCAAACTAAGATTCAACCAGCAAAATGCTTCCCCAACTAAAAGGGAAACACACACCAAAACTCACAAGCGAAGAGCCAAGAGATGCTCAAGCGAACAACCAGCAAAATCCACATCGAAAAGACCACACAGCAAAAAGAGGTCAAAGAAGAAGAGTACCAAAAACCGAACTCAGAAATGTGTCGGAGGTACCTCATGAAACGCTTGACCGCCTGCTTGTGTGATACCCGAGGGGACGCCTGAATCTACTGAAGTCTCCGGGGCGCCTGCCTCGCCGAAGTCGTCTCCCCCTCGCCTGATGCTGTCGCTCCCACAGGTGCAGCTAGTGCTCGCTGGAGAGCTGCTCAAGCGGAACCCCAAGTCGTGAAAGAAGTGGGATTGGGTCCGTGAGCCGAAATGCTCTCTCCAGGCTCCTGTTCTCCTGCACAATCAAAAGCAGGAAGAAAACACAAGGCATTTTCTCGTCCAGTGTGACCTCAAGGTCTCCACAAAGCGGTTAGTCACATAATAAGCATAAGGTGAACTCTCAACAAAAAGAGGTCTACCTATTAATGATACCGCAAGGAGATCTGAACTCAAACTAGTCAAAACTACCATGCAACAGGATAAAGCATTGTATAGCAAAATGCAGCCTAAAGACATGATCAACCCAAACATAGCCTAAGCCTAAACACATGCTACAATGCAAGATAATGATAGCAATAGATCCAAAAGCATGTAACATGATAAAATTGTGGAAAGGCTAGTGCTCAAACTAATCATATCAACAGGATACATGTAGCTAACCAAAACTAGCACCTGAAAAGTGATACCTAATGAACATCATACCACTACAAATCAAGCTCATGGAGAAACATGGTAAAACATGGCACAATGTTCATGAGGGTCACAAACTAGCATAAAAAGTGGAATAGCCACCAAAACTGTACACAAGACTAGCATGACATGATATACAAGATAGCACATGCTAGACTAAAGCAAAACGTGATACAAAGGAAAATGTACATGCAAGAACTATACAAGTGAGCACATGATAGTCCATCTCATACCACAAGAAATAGAACATGGATGTTCAAGGCATGAGTGTGTAAGAAAGCTCAACGAGTAGCAAAAGCCTCTTTGGAGGCAAATCTAAGCGGGGTGTAGAGAACCATCAAATCTTGATCACATCTAAAAGATCAAGCTCCATCAGGCGCATGTTCTCCACCCTGCGTCCTTATATCTACACACAAGAGGACAAAGTAACCCCAGTCCTGGATCCCGAAGGGTTAGCAAGCATGTACTTGGGAACCCAAGACTTGGTCACAAATCTCAACTTATCATGTGGGTTAGCATGATGCAAGTGTTGGTTCAAATGCAATTTTGAAACACCCTTGGAAGAATTCCTCAAAAGGACAACTCGAGGAGAAGAACGAGTCGTACCACGGGAAAACGACAAACATCTTCCAAGGTTTTTGTAGAAGAACCAATAAAAGCACCATGAAAAGCATGGCGTGGACCAAGAGAAGAAGCACTAGAAGCATGTGCACGACCATGACCTATCCCACTAGAAAAGGAGTCATAAAACCCATCAACAAAGAGGGGCTTCTTACTAGGAGCACAAGCGTTCATGCCATGAGAAGGGTTATGAACCACCAAGTTCCTAGAAGAGCGAGCTTGGCGCAAACGTTTGGCACGTCGATAGCAAAAGCTTTCTTGATGCCCATCTTTCTCACAAAAAAAGCAATGGTACAAAGGCCTATCGGAAGGCACACCATTCTCCAACAAGTGAGAAGTCCCTTGGGACTTAGAACAAGAAGCATCAATAACCAACTTGGTGCCAACACTAGGAGCACACGTGCCATGGGAAAGGCTACGCGGCTTCCTAAAAGCCTTAGCTCGAATACGTCGCTCGTGTTTGACACGGCGGAAACAAAAATCGAATGAGTGTCCATCCTTCTTGCAAAAGGTGCAATGGCAAACCGGATTGGGAGCATGAGTCCCAAAAATATGAGAAGCACCCTTATCAAGAGAAGTCCCTTGGACATCACTCGAAGAAACAACAAGGTTAGGAGTAGCTATAAAAGAGCTATCCGAAACCTTGGCACAAGTGCTATCGTCAAAAGACTCACGCGCAACACAAGAACTCAACTCCGTTTTCAAAAAATCAAGCTTAGAAACATCAACATCGGAGTTGCAAGAATTGCATGAATCAAAAGACTTAGCACAAAGACTCTTGCATCTTTTGGCTAAAATCTCATTTTCAAACATGAGGCGATCACAAGTACCACAAGGAGTGTTTCTCAAGTTTTCCATCTCCTTTTCAATGCACTCGGCATATGTGGCATGTAAGAGCTCAATCTCCTTCTCAAGGTTAGCACTCATATCATTGTGCTCAACCAACTTAGCGCTCATATCATCGCGCATTTGCTTCAAAACTAAAACTTCTGTTTCTAAATCAATGCATGATGTGCAAATGAAATCGGTGGAAGAAACATCACCATTCACATCAAGCAAAGAATCATGATTAGCACAAGAAGTAAGGCAAACACTTTTATTCAAAGAGCACAAGCTACAAGGCCTAACATTTATCTCAATAATTTCAGCCCTAGCATGCTCAAGTTCATCTACACATGTGGTGTGAGTCAATTTTAATTTATTAATTTCAGCTTGTAAAGACTCATAAGAAACACATGGTAACAAAGCATTTGACTCAAGCAAGGCTATTTCAGTTTTAGCACACTCAAGATCCTTGCGCAAGTCAATGCAAACTAAACATGGTTTGGAAGCATTAGACATCAACATTTCATTTTCAGATTTTAAGCTAGCAAGAGAAAAGCCTAGCTCATCATTCTTCCTAACCATGTCAATACAAGAGGTGCAAGGTAAAGATGCACTAGACTTCCAATGAAAAAGGCCACATTTTAACCTAGTGATGGAGCATTTCAATTTCTTGATCTTTCTATGCAAGGTATCACAAAGCTCATCATATCTAATGTTATCATCACAGCAAGGTTGAAATCGTTGGGACAAAATCCCAAGACTAGCAATAAGTGTACCTTTCTTGGCCTTGCCAAGTTCACGTATACGATCCTCCGTCGAATGCTCATCATCTCCCAGGAAGTCCAGCAAAGCATCCATCTCACGTTCTGCCTTAAGAGCCGCACTCCTCCTTCTTGCCAAGATGTCGTCCTCGATCACATGTCCAAGACTCAAACCTAAGGACAAAGACACACAGGAAGAAGAACTTGGTGCCATTTCTAAAAGCACCGTTAGTGTTAGCCAAAACAAAAGCTTAAACACATCGACGAACAAAGTCGGAAACACAATCGCTCTAAAAGGTCGCCTTCGCGGATCCGGAACCGGTTAAGGTAGAGAGATCTCTAACTTGCTCTGATACCAATTGAAGTACCGAATTGGCAACCAGAGGGGGTGAATGGGAGCCATAAAATTTCTTTCGAAATGTTTAGTACTCTGTCCCAAAAATCAACCCCTAGAGCAAAGCCGATGCGCGTGATGTCCACGACCCAAGAGAATGGATGGATGATCCCTAGGAACACAGCGGGACACCACAAAAGCTTCCTCACCCAAATCCACGCGAGCCAACTAAAGACAGGATGGACTTTGGATGACCTCAACCTTTGCTCGGGGGATTTAGGTTTTTTCGCAAAGCGTGAAGCCCAATTTCTGTAGAGCACAAAGTCGGGAATCCAACACAAAAAGCGGATCTCAAAACGGAGCTTCAACGCAAAAGATACGGACGAAAATGCGTTCTGTCTCACTGATCGGACTCTGGGGAGCGTCCGATCAGAAGTGATCGGACGCGTCCGGTCACAAAAATCCTCTCGCTGGAGCTCTCTGTGTTGGACCAGACTCTGCGTGGAGGTGCGTCCGGTCAACACAAAAACCAGCGTCCGGTCACTACTTCGTTATGAACAGTGTGAGCAGCGCGTCCGGTCACGGCACAACAGGTGCGTCCGGTCACTAAAAATGGTCTCAGGTAGTGACCAGACTCTAGACTAGGTGCATCCGGTCGATGCCAGGTCAACGTCCGGTCACTAGGCGCAAGCTGGTCAGCGCTAGTGTTCAAAGACCGGACTCTGAGTCGGTGCGTCCGGTCGCTATGAAGCAGCGTCCGGTCACCCCGACCAGCCCTCTGTTAGTCCACCGAATCGACCCGATCTCCCTCAAATGAAAAGCACTAGGGCTCAAATTTCGTGTGAAGGGTCACAAGTATGTTAGTGAGCTACTCCTAAGAGATCATGGCTTGAACCTAACTCCAAATTGGTGAATCGAAGAAAACGATGAAGAACGGGCAAAAACTCGATCCCAAAAATGAAATCCGCCTGATCTGTGAGTTCGTGAGGAATTAGAGAAATTCCTTTGGTAGAAAGAAGACTCTCACGAAGCTACACAAGATGGTTCAAACGGATTCGCAAATCATCCCTCGAAACAACGAATTTTGTGAAGAGCAAAAGAGGGGAAAGCGTGCAAACGCGAAGAACAAAATCGCAAGACAAACTAAAGCACGAATTTGATCCTTGGATTCAGCAAGATGAATTGTATTAGCGCTCGGTGTATTGGGTTACAAGCCACTCCTAGCAACATAAAGCTTGGATGGCAAAAAGCTCAAGAACAAGAGCCCTCTCTCCTCTAACCCTAGCCTTCTCTCACAGGAACAAAATGAGAGTGACGCCGTCCAAGGATGGGCTGCCCTAACCAGCCCCCTTTCAAATATATAGGCGCACGTTCGAAGACCAAAACGCCCTCACATGAAGCACCGACCCAAATACCCCCTAGGGGTAAAACCGTCCAACTCGGTCATTCTTCATCCGATGGCCACGCGCCTTCTCATCCTTCGCTTCGCCTCGACGCAGGCTCCAGGATGCCGCCACGTGCCGTCACCGTCGACCACCGCGCCTTCCTCACCGATAGATTCGTCACAACGCAAGCCTCTCGGTGCCGCCACGCGTCGACCGTTCCGCATAGGAACCTCCGCCCGGTTTTGAGGCCCAAACCGGTAAACCCGCCAGCCCAGGTTTTGAGGCCCAAACCTGGCAAACCGTCCACCCCGAGTTTTGAGGCCCAAACTCGGAAACCGGCCACCCCGAGTTTTGAGGCCTAAACTTGGAAACCGTCGCGGGTAGTTTTTTGAGGCTCAACTACCAAACCTGCGCCGTAGACGGGATGTGGTTCGCACACCTCGACCACTGGCACCGATGCCGATGCATGTCCAGCCTCCACGCCGGGCACAACGCCTTTGCCTTCCTTCTTGACTCGGCTGACGGCACTTGCGCCGCACGCAAGCCCGTGTCCGACCTCCCACCAAGTGCCACGACGTCATCGTCTTCCTCCCGATTCGACCGATGCAACGCACATCCCCATGTGCTCTCGCTTGTCGACGCCAAGTGCTAGCTACCACAGCTGGTCCTCCGGCCCTCCGGTCCGTCGGTCCAAGCCTCATGTCCACCCTTCACCTCTCTGGGTACATCGGCATGGCACGTTCGCCGCATGGCACGCCCATCCTTCACCTCTCCCAGTCCGTCGGCACGACACGTCTCTACTGGACCTTCACCTCGCCATCGACCACTGTCTCTGAGCTCAACACCTGCACATCAACACAACCAAGAGACACATGTTGCACACGCACACCAACACGGGAACACCACAACTCAACGCCACCGGTTAGTCATAAGCATTAAGCACATAGCGAGATAATGACTCAACCGGGAAAAGCCTCAAACCTTCCTCATAAATGTCAATCATTCATCATATATGTTCTCATTGACCTTCACCTCACCTTCGACCACTGTCTCCGAGCTCCACACCTGCACATCAACACAGTCAAGAGACATGTTGCCCGTTGACCGATCACACATTACTCAGGAAGGGAACCACAAGAGCACATATCAACCTTGTGTTCGCAATCTCCCCCTTGATGCGTGCATCGTCAACTCATAGTACCCGTAATCAAAATAAAAAAAAGCAGAAGTAGATAGAAGGAGAAAACTCACTCGAGATGTCCAAAAGCCAAGAGAAAGGCCGAAAAAGAACAAATCAAGATAAGCAAAGCTTGGTCCCCAAAGACATGGGCAACGGTTCAACACAACCAAGCAACGGATCAGAGCAACAACTCATCAAAGAGCAAAACTCGATCACAACGGAGCGAAAAACTTGGTTCCCAAAGACATGGGCAACGGCTCGACGCAACCAAGTCAAGATCAAGCTAGTCCTCAAGAAGAGGCAGAAAGGGCTCAACACAACTAGCTGAAAGCTCGATACCAAATGAAGACTGCATAAAAGGCAACTATTGCTAGTCCCTCAAGATAGAGGCACAGAGGCTCAACACAACTAGCTGTAAGCTCGATACCAATCAAGAAGCACCAAAAAATGGTGGAAACAGCTTGTCCCTCAAGACAGAGTCACAGAGGCAAGACACAACCAGCTGAAAGATCAATACCAAAAGAACACCGACTCGGAGCAAAGCAGAAAAGCTCCCCCTCACTCAAAGAACTCCCCCTCAGCAAGTGAAGCATAAATTGCAAATTGTCACCACATCAAGACACTCTCCCCCTTGGAAAAATTCTCCCTGAAAGGATCAAGATGCCCAAGAGGGGGGTGAATTGGGCTTTTCTAAAACTTCTTGCAATAATAAAACCTATCAAGCCCCAATTAACCCCCTAGTGCCTAGAAGTGTGATTCTCTTTATTCTACCGCACAAAAGACCAAGTCTAAGCCACTCCTACTCTAGCAAAGCAATTCAATATAGAATGAACAACAAGTAGTAATGCGGAATTGAATTGCTTGAAAGTAAATGCGTAGGTAAAAGAGTAGAGATGTCTCGACGATCTTTTTGCCGAGGTATCGAGGTGTTGGCACACCCCCTAGTCCTCGTTGGAGTACCCACGCAAGGGTATCGCTCCCCCTTGATCCGCGCAAGGATCAAGTGCTCACTATGAGCTGATTCTTTGCCGCTCTGGCCCGGTGAATCGCTCACTACCGGTCACAAGCTTGCTTGGGTCATCCACAATGCCACCGGATGCTCTCCAAGCTTCACGATCGCCACCAAGCCGTCTAGGTGATGCCGATCACCAAGAGTAACAAGCTATAACTCTCACTTGACCAACACAAGGCCAAAGAGATGGATGGATGCACACTTGCTACTCAATTCTCACTAGGAGGTGTCTAATTCTCACAATTAGCAAATCACTCAACCTCACTAGGGCTCTTGCACTATCTCACACTCACAATGTGTCTCTCAGTAGTTGGAAGTGGCAAGAACACTCAAATGGATGGAGGGAAGGAAGTATATATACTCCCCCAACCGACCATCCAAAAATAGGACGAAATAGGGTTTCTGCGAGGTCATCGGACGCTCCGATGCCTGGCATCGGACGCTCCGATGACCTCGACCAACGGTCGAATGTACCCTCTTGTCAGACCTGTTAAAGTGTCATCGGACGCTGGGCAGCGTCCGATGCCACCACATCGGACGCGTCCGATGTGGATTTACCCTCTCTGGAACCTCTCTGGATGGCCATCGGACGCTGGCCCTCAGCGTCTGATGCGAGCGTCCGATGCGGCCTCAAGTTCACGCGCACGTGAACAGTGGCATGGGCGCGTCCGATGTGAACACATCGGCGCGTCCGATGCCACGCACCAGACTAAACCCTAGTCGGGGTGAGCATCGGACGCGTCCGATGCCCATAACAAGGGCAGACTCAACTCAGATCGCGACGCGGCCTAAACGACTTTTGATCCACTCGACCCAAGGCATCTCTCTGAGCTACCTAGGGCTATGAAATAACAAGTGTGCACCACACCTACCTCAATAGTCTTATCTAGGTCAAGCTACTGATTCACGCTCCCCTTTATAGTACGGCCAAAGGAAAAACAAAGACCTAAGACTACCTAAGTGTCCTCCAACACCATATGACACTTAGCCTAGTCTACCACCGTCTTCGTCGTCCGTCCTTTGAAAACCGAAACGATATCCATCGCCAGGGGACATGAACTCCATATGCCCGTATTGTCGCCATTACCGTGACCTAACTCAATCCTGTTTCTGCAAAACACACGTTAGTCACAATAATCTTGTGTTTCATCCAATCACCGAAACCACTAGGGGCCAAGATGCGGTCAATCTCCCCCTTTTTGGTGATTGATGACAACACGAGATCGAGTATAGAGAGAAGAGGTTTTTAAATCATGACATGTATGAACTTGCAATAAGTAAGAGAAAATCATTAGGGGCAAGCTCATACATATCATGCCATCATCCTGCACTCAACAGGTTAGAGTGAATAACAGGTGCAAGAGTAAAGAGCTCGAATACATAACAAATGAGAATTGAGCACAAGTAATCGAGTAAGACGAAATGACATGTCATATCATATATCATAGTGAGCACATACATGTCATAAAGGTCCATAGCATAAGTATATCACATAAACATGCACAAAAGATACGATAAGTAAAGAGCGTATGTGAATGTAACACAACATAAGACATCGAAACCCTCTCACATCGCTCCCCCTATCGCTATACTCATCCACTCTCCCCCTTTGGCATCAAGCGCCAAACTAAGCGTCAGAGGGCGGAGGTGGTGCAGACGAGGCAGGAGCAGTCTCCGGAGTACGCTGAGAGAACTCAAACTGCTGAAGGTACTCCTTGGAGTCAGAAGAAGAGGTGCCGGTAGCCTGCTGACCCTCTGAAGCTGGAAGCTGCTGTGTAGCGGTCTGGGTCAGCTCTGGCACTGACTGCTCTGCCTGCTCTGTCTCTGGCGCAATCTCAGTAGTAGTGTCAACCTGAGTATTGGAGTGCGGAAGCTCTGGAATGGCTGACAACTCAGGCTGAACTAGCGTGGTCGTCTCAGACTGCACAGGCCACTGACCCCCTGGAGCGCTTTCGGCGCGTAATCAGCTTCGCCTTCCCAGGCCACTGACCGGGAGGGGGACGTGGAGGGGAGTCCCCTGGGCCACCACCGACGTTCTTGCAGCGCGGCATGGCTGACAAGAACGAGGGAACAACTGCCGCTGAAAGACTGGACTGACACTGAAAGATCCACTGACCCTAAAAACCAAGCTGACAACTCAACTGACCAACTGAACGAACAACTCCCTTTGGCACTGATCCTCAACTGCTGCTGACACTTTGCGAGGCTTGGCCTCGATCCGTACCCGCGGGCTTGGCCCCGGGTTAGCTGTCACTGCCAACTTTCACTCGAACGCGGCCACTGACTTGCTGCGAGAAGAGAGGGGATATATAAGCATATATAGTCTAGAGGCGAGCAGGTCCTATGGAAGCAAAGCAATGGAGAGAAGGGATGAGTATGGCTTTGCTACCTGACGGAACGACGAATCGAACCAAGCAGGAGATAAGAACTGACGTTCCGGCACCCACACGAAACACCAAAAGGAACTGCATAAGGTTGGAGTGGAAACGGAGGTCAGAACAAGGTGGAACGTTTATGTAGGCATTTCATCGAGCATTTTGAAGGCATGGAGGATGGAGGTGGGTGGTGATGCTAACTGTGTGGAGTTGTCGGTCGGGGAAGAAGTCGCCGAAGGGAGGAGCTCCGGCAAATTAGACGATCGCCGGCGAGGAGCTCCGGTGAGGGGTGGGCGACCTAGGGAGTCCAGACGGCGACGGACGCGCACAGACGGACGGCGGTGGGGGCGCACGGTGGCGGGCGGGGTGGCAACGGAGCACGGTGGAGCAGGGGCCGGCGACGAGGGGCACGGCGGCCGGCGGGGAGGGCGCAAGCGCGGGCGGACGCGGCGGCCGGCGAGAGTTAGGGTTCGGGTGATTGCGAGCTCCGGTTCGGGCGAGGGCGCGAGGTGGACGAAGACGATGGAATGACGCGTGGGGCCGGTCGATCAGAGAGAAGAACCTATTGCGCCGCTTAAGGGAGCATCAGACGCGCCGTTGTGATCACAACGGACGCTCTGATGCTCGTCCAGAGAGCTTTAGAAACGCTTATTTCGCATCGGACGCGTCCTATGCCTCGGCATCGGACGCTGGGCTGAAGGACCGAGAAAGCACTAGCAAGGCGACCAGAGGGGGGGGAGGTGAATGGGAGCTCAAAAATTTCTTTCGAAACTTTGGCCAATTGTCCCAAAATCAACTCCCAAAGGCTACGACCGAGAACGTGATGCCCACGACCCTTGGAAGAGGGTGGATGATCCCTTGGATCACAGCGATGCAGCACAAAGCGACAACAAACAAAACGCCAAAAGAACCGCACAAGTTCGACCCTCAAAAGCCAAGTCCCGAATGTAGATAGACGGCTACGTCGAGAACTCCCTAAATACCTATGCTAACAAGTAGCAAAGATAGTTAGAGAGGTTCCTTGGACAACTCTAGGGTCAAACGGAAAGTCCGGAAACCAAGCGAACAAGTCGGGAGAGCAAACGCACTAAACTGAAAGCTTTAGCCAGATCCCGGACTGTCCGGACCTGGGGTCCCGGACTGTCCGCCCAAGGCCGGACTGTCCGCGGTTCACTGGCGGACTGTCCGCCGGCAGAATACGCAAAACAGCAGTGCTGCTGAAGTCTTGCTGGACGTCTCCCGGACTGTCCGCAACTTTGAACGGTGGACTGTCCGCCGGTCAATCAAAAACCAAACGGCCAAAGAACAGAGTCACTGGTCCGGCTCGTCCCCGACGCGCGGACTGTCCGCGATGGCACTGGCGGACTGTGCGCGAGTGCCTAGAAAGGGCGATTTTGGTCGCCCTCTACTCAAATCTTCTCCAAATCGATCCAAACCAAAATCCCTTGATCCCAAACTTGGAGAGGATGATCACGAGGTAGTTAGGAGACTATCCCCAAGAAATCATCCGCTCAAATCGATTCAATCACCGGGAAATCGAAAGGGGAAGATCAAGAACGAAAAAGCGCCACGAAAACGAAATCAACCCGATCTACTTGTTCGCGAGGAGTTAGATGAATTCCTTCAGTGGAAATGATCTCCTTTCAAAAACGAACAAGTTGATTCAAACGGATTTTGCAAAGACGCAGTAGGGAGAGAGATCGAGTGACAGGAAAAACCGCGGAGAAACGAAGAACGCGAAGAACACGAGCAAAACGCGAATCAACACATCGATCTGCAACCGTGTGGCTACCACACGCTACAACAGTGAGGTAACGACCTCACTTCCTCAAAATCTCCAGTACACAGAGGTATGATTCTCTGCGGATCTCAGCTAGCTACAGCAGGGGATTGGGAGAGCAGGAAACCCTAGAAGCAAAGAGCAAATGACTGAGATAGATGGGGAGGTGGGTGTCTCCCCCTACTTATCCTAATTTTAACTATTCCTAATTCCCACTCTACCCCTAACTACTTACAGAGCAAACCAGCTAAACCCAAAGGTTATTTTGGACCAACTCAAAGGTAGGCGGATCCGACGGCCACGCCCGCACAACTCGTAGCGTTGCCTCGACGCAACCTCCCGATTGCCGCCACGTGCCGCCACCGCTCTGCCGTCCTTTTCCCGGACGTCGCACCCCCGGTTTTGTGGCCCAAACTGGGAAACCAGCCTTCACAGCCAACCCCCGGTTTTGAGGCCCAAACCGGGAATCCAGCCCACCAGCGCCTAAGTTTTGTGGCCCAAACTCAGCAAACCCGCAGCACCCAAGTTTTGAGGCCCAAACCTGGAAATCGTCCTCAACCCGAGTTTTGTGGCCAAACTCGAAAACCATCCGCGCCTAGGTTTTGAGGCCCAAACCTAGAAACCGTCCACCTGATGGTTTTTCTCTGGCTCTACCACCAAACCGAAGCTGTAGAGGGGATGCACCGCCCGTGCACCCCGTCCACCGACACGTGTCCCCAAGTCCACGACTTAGGCAACACATGACCGCAAGTCTTCGCTCGTCGCTGTCCCAGGCTGTCAGCCACCACAGCTGATCCTCGGGCCACCGGTCCCTCAGTCCAAGCCTCACGTCCGCCCTTCGCCACTCTCGGTCCATCGGCACGGCACGTCTCTACTTGACCTTCACCTTGCCTCTGATCACTGTATCCGTGCTCGACACCTGCACAACACAAGCCAAAGAACATGCGCATCATCCCAGTTGACAATCACTCATCACTCAGAGACTCGGCATACACCCATGTATCCGCAATCTCCCCCCTTGATGAGTGCATTGTCAACTACCAACACAAATCATAATGAAAAGAAGAAAGAAGAAAGAAGGAGAGAGAGAACTCAACCAAATGACCCAAAAGCATAGCAAAGCCGAAGTAGGTCAAGTGGAAAGAGCAAGACAACTTGGTCCCCAAAGACATGGGCAACGGCTCGACGCAACCAAGCAAACTAAAGCTAGCCCTCAAGAAGAGGTAGAACAAGCTCAACACCGCTAGTAAGAAAAAAGGTTTGATACCAATTTGTCGGTGTTTCGAACCCGGGGGTACGAAACCAACGAGTAATATGATAGCGTGCTCTCTTCCTGGATGGTGATGCAAGATGACACAAGGATTTATCCTGGTTCGGGCAAAGAAGGCCCTACGTCCAGCGGGGGAGGAGGTTCTTGTATTACTTGCACCTAAGTGCTCGTACAGGGGCGAATACAAGCTCAATGAGCGTGGACCGGAGTCCGGACTCGAGTGTGCGTGTGTGCGGGCGTATGTGCGTTCTAACGTGTCTGTCGGAGTTGTGTCACCGTCCGCGCGAGGGGCCCTGGCGTCCCCTTTTATAGAGCAAGAGGAGGCCAGGGCTACACAGGGATGACATGTACAGCGCTTGATATGGCGTAGGGTAGGAATCCTGTCTTGTCGGGGCCACTGGAGCCGACGTGGGCGTTGCTGTTGATCGAGGGCTTCATTGAGATCGAGGGTAGGGACGAGGAATGGAGCGATCGCCGCGTCGACTTGATCCTCGAGAAGGTGGACAAGCCGGGGTCGGCGCTCGCGAAGCTCTTCGAGGAGGACGTGCTACCTCCGGAGGCGGACAGCGGTGCAGGTGGCCCCCCTTCTCCTGGCCCGGACGTCGAGGCCGAGCCCGCCGCGGAAGATCTCGGGGAGGAGTACCGGACCGACGAGGACTGAGGCCTGCATGCCAAATTTGGGCGTCGAGGCCCTTGTAAGAATTCAAGTCATAACTTATGGCCCGTCGGGGTCAATATGTGTGTATAACTAGCTTATCTAAAGAAGTTGTTTTCTTTTCGAATTTATTCGATCAATTCTCTTTATCGCAAGCTCGAGCTTTTACCGGCTTAGTCTGTGTTCCTTCGATACGCGTCACGAGTTCCTCGAGAGGAGGCGTAGGTAGGGTACCGTAGCCCGGGGGCGTAGGTGGCCGTCTACGTCGACGCCCCCGACTCTTGGGGGCTCGAGGTATTTATGGACTCAGACGTCGCTAGTGCGCTCGAGATGCGAATCGAGATAAGGGTCGAATTTTTGAAAAGAAAAGCGCGTTTTTTCCGGAGTCTGGGGGGGTCCCCCCTATCAGCCCCCGAGGGAGGCTTGACCCTGAGCAAGGCAGGGTCGAGGCTACCTTAAGTTGCTAAGAAAAATGAAAGACAAAGCACGAGTTTGTTCATTCATTTTGGGCGTGTTTGTACAAAGCAACAAAATGAATGAGGCCTCGAGGCCTTTAAGGGTAGAAGCGACGTAGCTGAGATATATTCCACGCGTTTGCCAGGATCCTCCCTTGGTCGTCGTCATTGGCGTCGCGCTTCGCCTTCTGACCTTTGCGTTTGTTCTTCTTTTTGTTGCTGTTATTGTTGTCGTTCTTGGCGCCGTTGCCCTTGTTCGAGCCCTCCGGCGCGGTCACCGCCTTACCTTTGTCCGTGGAGCGGCCAAAGAAGGCCCCCACTGCGTCGTCGCCTAAGGCAAAGCTGGTGACACGATCCATCAGGTCCTCGACCGTCCTGGGACGGTAGCGTCCTAGCACATGAACTAGCTCTTGGCTTGTCGTGCCCGCGAGGAACATTGAGATGACATCCTCATCAGGCACGTGGGGGAGCTCGAGGCGCTGCTTCGAGAACCGTCGAGCAAAGTCGCGGTGGGGTTCGTCCACTGCCTGCTTGCAACGCCGTAGATCCCAGGGGTTGCCTAGGCGCACGCAAGTCCCCTTGAAATTCCCGTCAAAGACCCTGACTAGGTCAGCCCAGTCGTCGATCCGATCCGGCGGGAGCCCCTCGAGCCACCGACGCGCGGTGTCCGAGAGGTAAAGTGGGAGTTGGCGTATGATCACACGGTCGTCGTTCTTCGCTCTGCCCAGTTGGCAGCCTAGGCGGAAGTCCGAGAGCCAGAGCTTGGGCTCGACCTCCCCGTCATACTTCACGATGTTGGTCGGTGGCCCGGCTGAAGACTCTGGGGCCCGGGGGCTCGAGGACTTGCCGGTCCTCGTCACTATCGTAGCGCCCCCCTCGATGGGCGCTATAGCCACGCTCTTGGGCCCCCTTGTCCTTGCGCCGTCGGTTGATGTCGTTGCGGGCGTCATTGGGGTCTCGAGGTGGCCGGTTGTCGATGATCCGTTCGCGGACTGGCCTAGCTCGAGAGGCGTCCGGCTGGTGGACGGATGCCTCGCGCTCGTTGCGGGGCGTGTCTGCCGATTTCCCCGAGGCCGCCCCGCGCCGCCGCGAGGCTGAGCTCTCGGCCTGCTGCACAGCGGCTGTCTCGAGGAGGTTCTTCATTTCCCCAAGCATGCGCCTGGCGTCAGGGTTGGAGACGGCGGGTAGATCACAGAGCAGCATCGCCGCCGCCACCACGTTCTTCCCCGCTCGCGGGAAACGCACCTCGGGGCGTGCTGGCGCCCCGTCCTTGAGGATCTGCCGGTGGACCTCTCGAGCTCGGCCACGAACACCAGCGCCTCGAGGCTGGGCTGGCTCCTGCACTAGGGTTTTTTCGAGCTGCATCAGTCGTTGTCGATCCTCCTCAGCCTTGGCGATGTCCTCCCGCAGCTGCGCGAGCTGCGCCGCCCGGTCGTCGCTGTGCCGAGATGGTGCAGCCGGTGCGGGGGGTTCGTTCCTCCCCTGAACGCGTGACCCGCCTGCCGCAGCCACGTCTCCGGGCTCTTCGAGGTTGAGCGCCGGCCTGTTGTCGTCGCCGTGGTCCTCGGTATCGCTTACGACTCCCTCGAGCTGGAAGCACTTCCTGGTGGGATCCCAGAGGTCAGGGTCGTGGTAGTCGTACTCGTCGGAGTCGGAGCTATTGACGTCGCGCTGCCCTGGCTCATGCTGGGACTGCAGCTCGCGGTACCACTCTCCGACGGTGGCTTGCCGGGGTGGGTCGACGACTCGTGAGAAGCCGCGGTCGACGTGCGCGGGGTAGACGACCTCCAGGTTGGTGGTGGCTCGAAGGAGCACACCCGGATGTTCCTCCCGCTCTGCCGCCGTCCGGCCCTGATGACGCTCGTCGAGGTGGTGGGCATGAGCAGCTGCGGAGTTGTTGAGGCCGAACGGGGGCCGCTGGCGTCGGGCGCGGTACACCCCGTGAGGGAGGAGGCCTGGTGGTGTCGACGGAGCACGGCTCGGGGGCCTCTGACCAGGCTCCTGGTCCGTGCGCGTGACGAACGCAAACTCGCTAGGGGAGTGCGCGCACGCCCTAGAAGTCTCCGGCCGCGCGCCGGGCAGGTTTCCCCTCGGGGACTCTGCGTCGGCCGCGGGGAAGTGGGTGTGCACCGCGGGCACCGCCTGTGCCCGGCGTCGATGGTGACGACGGCGCCGCTCGCGAGGTGGCGACGCATGGTGGTGCGGGTGACGCGCCACGCCCCCTGCGCGGGGTGGCGCGACACGCCCTCCGCTAAGGCTCTCCGTGGAGAGCAGGGTTAGCTCGTTGCCGTTGCCGGTGGCCAGGAACTCGAGGCTCCCAAACCAGATGACGACACCAGACGAGAACGAAGGAGGGGATGAAGCCATCCAGAAAACAACGAGAATCGGCTCGGACACGCGAAGGCCCCTACCTGGCGCGCCAACTGTCGGTGTTTCGAACTCGGGGGTACGACACCAACGAGTAATATGATCGCGTGCTCTCTTCCTGGATGGTGATGCAAGATGACACAAGGATTTATCCTGGTTCGGGCAAAGAAGGCCCTACGTCAAGCTGGGGAGGAGGTTCTTGTATTACTTGCACCTAAGTGCTCGTACAGGGGCGAATACAAGCTCAATGAGCGTGGACCGGAGTCCGGACTCGAGTGTGCGTGTGTGCGGGCGTATGTGCGTTCTAACGTGTCTGTCGGAGTTGTGTCACTGTCCGCGCGAGGGGCCCTGGCGTCCCCTTTTATAGAGCAAGAGGAGGCCAGGGCTACACAGGGATGACATGTACAGCGCTTGATATGGCGTAGGGTAGGAATCCTGTCTTGTCGGGGCCACTGGAGCCGACGTGGGCGTTGCTGTTGAGGCGTCCTTGGAGCGTGGCCTCCATCCCGGGCGCGGACGTGGAGGTGTGGCGATGTGGAAGCCGTACAGCACCCATCCCGGCACGTTCAGGACTCGGCGGGGTCCCTCCGGGTCTTGGGGTACCTGTCCTCCAATAGCATGAAAGCAGTCAGGGCTCGAGGGGCTCAGAGCCGGCCTCGAGGTGGCACCTACGGGGGGCTCGAGTCCCCGCAGTTATGGGCAAGTCCCGGGAAACCCGATTGAGCAGCAGGAATCCGGGCCTCGAGACGTGGTTTGGACGTGCGACAGTGTAGGGTTTGGGTTAACAGTGTCGTACTGGCACCTTTTTGCCCATGCTTGTGGTGAAAACGAGACTGGACTCTGCCCTGGTCACTGTGGTACACGTCGGGCTGCAGAGGACGTGACTGGGGTAGGTGGACGCATTAAATGCGCGGTATGGGGTTAGGGAGCAGGAAGCTTCCTCCTCGTGGAGGGCTTCGAAGGGTAGTGGCGCACTCGCTCGAGCCCGTGCGCTGAGGGCTTGGGTGAGTGGAGGTTGAGCTCCAGCTCGAGGCCTAGATCGAGACGAGCCCCGAGGGATAGGCTATCATGCTGGAGGGGCTCGAGGTCCCGCGCGAGGTCCCGAGGAGCGATGCACAGCTGTTGCGGGTTCGAGGGGTGGGCTACCAGGAGGTGGCCGGTAAGGTCTCGACAAGTCTAAGCTCCCTGGTGGTGTACTAGCGTTGCAGGCTCCGAGGGGTTGGTTTCTTGGGAGGTTAGCTTAGCTGGGTTTATTAATTGGTGTTCTAGGTTTAACCTATTTGTTTGCGTTGATTGGGGGTACCCCTTTTGTGGTCCCCCGACAGTAGCCCCCGAGCCCTTGTTTGAGTGCTTGGACTCGAGCAGGGGCTCCCGACTGGGACCTCGAGGGTTAGCTAGCCGGTTCTCGAGGGTTTGGTTGCTTTGATTCCGTGGGTGTCATGCGAGCGACACCCGCGGGTGTAGCCCCCGAGGCCACGGGGGAGTGGTTGGGATTCCCTCGTGGGCTTTTTCTTGCATGATTGTTAGTTGCATTTTTTAGGTTCGGGAGTGTCGAGCCCCCGAGTTTTTTACCCTCTTTCGTCCAGGGGTGCCAGGCTGAACCGGCCGGCCAACTCATCGAGCTGTCCGGCACGCCGGTTGCCCAGGCTTGTCATCCCACGAGTCCTTTCGATCGGATGCGAGGGGGATGCCTCGTACTACCACGAGCGGGCGAGTATCGAGGTTGCCGGTGAGCTGGTAACGGGGAATCCAAGTGAGACCTCGTGCCCCGTTCGATAGGGGTCGACTGTAGCCCGGAGGCGATTTCATAAAGCATGGGTGCTCAGTCTGCAAGAGTGTCGGGTCCATTCGATAGGACCCGGTGGCCCGATGCCTCTCTCCGAGGGGATCTCACTGCATGTCGAGCTCCCTGCCTTGGATACATGTGAGGGGCCTCGAGGGCTTGGCCCTCGAGCGATGCTGCGAGTGGCACCCCTTGGTGTCCCTGACTTGGGTGCTCGAAGCCGGCTGTCGAACCCTCTTCGAGGGCCAGCCTTCGCTGCTTCGAGGCTTAGGGCCGGGGCCCGTTTTTACCTTCCTGAAGAAGCCTTCGTCGCTCGGAATCCTTCTGCCCGTTGGGCGCGCCTTTTTAGGCGGAAACCGTCAGGGAATGGAGATCATGGCGCCCGGGCAGCGGACGTGAAGTTGGAGCGACGGCCGCGGAGGGCCCCGGTAGTTGAGCGGATGGGATGTTGTCGCGGGTACCTGTCAACCGGCTCGAGACGTGGTTAGGTGGGCACATTAAATGCATGCGGTTACCTTTTTACGTCATGGGAGACCCCGCCCGTTGGGGTTTTCCCTTATAAATATCGAAAGAGGGGGAAAAGGAACCCTTTACTTTGCCTTTGCCTTCACCGTCGCCGTAGCCTCCACGCGTCCTCTCCCTCGAGCTAGCAATTGGGAATCTTCCCGGCCGTCCGTCCGCCGCTTAGATCCGCGCCGTCGCTGCCATGGCCGCCCAAGTGTTGCCGCCTGAAGATTGGAGTCCGACGAAGGTGATGCAGCAGGAGCTGGAAACGTTGGTGGAGCGGGGGCTTCTCCGCCCCAACCCGCAGGGGGGCCTCGCGTGGTGGATTCTCCCATCGGCGGACCACCGGGAGCCGCACCCGCCAAAGGGGTACGTGGTGAGCTTCACGCGCTACCACCGTATGGGGCTCGGCGTCCCGCCGAGCCGCTTCATGCGGGGGCTGGCCCACCACTTTGAGGTGGAGCTGCAGCACTTCTCCCCCAATTCCATCTCGCACGCCGCCATCTATGCCGCAGTGTGTGAGGGGTACTTGAAGATTGAGCCACACTGGGAGATGTTCGTCCACCTCTTCCGCGGCGAGCTCTTCAACAAGGCTGCGAAGCCGAGCGGGAGGAGGCTCGCGCGCGTGGGCTCCCTCACCATCACCGCAAGGACCGGGCCTTCATCGGCCAACGTTCCCCGCGACTACCTCCGCTATAAGCTGTCCACCAACAAGGCGGGGTGGGACGACCACTGGTTCTACCTGCGGAATGTGGACGGGCTTCTTTCGCAGTACACCGGCAGGGTCATCACCCATCGCCCGGAGAAGTGGAACTGGGGCGTCGTGGCGGACACGCAGCGCCACTTGTTGCCGCTGATGAACACGATGCGGACGCTGGTGGAGGAGAAGAAGCTGATCGTTCAGGCGGTTATCTGGGCGTTCCATCAGCGGAGGGTCCTCCCTCTGGCAGACCGCCCCCTTCTCATGTTTGAGATGGGGCCAAACGCCTCGCCCGAGGCGCTGAACCAATCGAGGATGGCCGAGGAGAGGTTGCCTCGGAACGAGGCTACCTCCCGGGTGACGCTCACCGTTCAGGGGACGTTCCGCCCAGAGGAGGCTGACCTGATCATCATGGCACCCGACGAGGGGTGCCTCGACCTGGTAAGCCATCCTCGAGTTAGGCTGTCTCGATCCCCCCCTCCTCTCCCTTTCTTTGAACCTTGTTCGCTTTCCCCGTAGTTTTTCTCATCGAGCTTCTTCTTCCTCGCAGGGGGCGTTTACTTGTCCCACGTCGATGCCCCCGGTGAGGGAGGACGCCGCGGAAACACAGGTGAGGCGCCTTTCTGCTCAAAAAGACAAAGAGAGAAAGGATGCCAGAAAGAAGAAAGAGAGATAAAAACTTGCGTCGGTTGGCTCGGGAGCAGAGGCTGGCGAAGGCTCGTCGCAACCGGCGGCCTGGAGATGAGTCCCCCGAGCTCAGCTCCTCGAGCTCGGAGGAAGAGGATGATGACGATGAGGAGAGTGATGACGAGGGAATGGACGCGCGTTTGAGGCGCGCGGGGGTCGTCGACGTCTGAGCTGACCACTCCTCTGTGCAGGAAGATATCTTGGAGGTCCCCCCGGCGAAGGGATCGCGCGGGACGCAGCCGCGGAAAGCCGCATCAGGCCCGGTCTCGTCGGAGGCTCAGGGTACGTCGAGCTCCGCGCCGGTCGTGCCGGCCGTCGCGAAGAAGCCGCGGATCAGGAGCGCTATCGCCGCGGCACAGAAGGAGACCACGGCCGCATCGACCCGGGCGGGGGGTCTCGAGGGGGGCCGGTCCTCGAGAAGCGGACGACAGGTCGATGTGACGGAACGACCCTAATCCCATGGCCCACGTGTCCCTGTCAACCTCTGACAGCCGAACCCATGTTCCATGTGATTAAGACCAGTTCGCCACCGGGCTACATCAGTGCCCAATGTCCGCAGGATCATCTCACAATTCGGTTACAGCATTGCATACTTTTACAAATAACATCGGAATAATGAGCGGAAGACTTAAATAATATTAGTTTTACAAAGCAGGGTTCCAAATAGAAATTAAGGTGCAGTTATTACAAACCAAGTTCTTGATAATGGAAATAGACATAGGCAACATAGTGGAGAATAGCAAAGATACTTATAATCACCCAGCCCGCGGGTGTACAACTATTCTTCGGCCTCATCGGCCTCTTCCTGGACGATGGTCACGCAGCAGGGTGCAAGACACATCGGGGACTCTGTCATACCTGCAGCATGGGTAACAAACCCTGAGTGCAGTTGATAAGACCAAATTTCTGCTCCATGGTGCGGAGCCAATCATCAGCTTCGAGGTGTTCATCGGCCTTGGTGAAGACCGGTGGACGAGTTTTGGTGAATTCCACATAGGTGGTCTCTTGGTTGATGTTGTGGAGACCACGGTGAAAGTTCTGCTGTCCTTGGTTTTGAGCCATTAGGTTGGCAGCGGCGGCCAAGGCTGCAATGGCATCTGCTAGGGTAGCTGGGACTGGTGGAGGGTTTGGGAGGTTAGCATCATCAGAACCTCCAGCTCCAGTGCGAGTGTTCACAGGCATCTGTTAAGCAACTTGGAACTTAGCATTCATAGTTAGGGTTCTGAAAACAACAGACTGATAGCTTCTTCTGATACAAAAGACTGATGACTTGATAAGGTGACTGACAGATGATACAGACCGATAAAGGGAAAAGATGCGAAAAGAAAGATACATGCCAGACTTGGCAACAGACAGACTAACGCCCCCAAACCTAGACTAAGGTTTTAGGTAAGCAGATGGTACAGACACTACAAGTCTAGTCATCGTCGATGATGATCATGTCTTCGTCGTCGTCTTCTTCGAGGATGAGCTCAGGCTCCTCCTCCTCGTCCTCGTCTTCAGCGTGATGTCCTCAGCAGGTTCAATTTCTTCGTCCACGTCTGGCTCTTGTTCCACATCGGGTTCTTCCACTACTCCGTCCTCAGGGTCTTCCATAACCGGGGGTACCAAGGGGTGGAGTTGATCATACAGCTGATGCACTTCCTCATGAAGCATATCATTGAACTGTTCAATCTGAGCTGTGTACTGCTGCAGTCCGTGGAGCTGAGCTCTGGTAACGTCCTCGCGGGTCCAAGCATCATTGCGCTGCTCGATAGCGCGAACCGTGTTCCGGTTGGCCTGCTCCAGGGAAGCTCGTGCCTCATAAAACTCCAGGCGTGAGTGGTAGAAGTCATGCTCCAAGTTCTTCAGCTCAGCCTTCAGATCCTTGATCTCCTCCTTCAGGTTCTTACGGGTGCGGCGGGGAAAGCGACGACCGTTGGAAGATTCTCCAGTCTCCTCCCCAGCGCGTGGTGCCAGCTGGTGGCGTGGCACACCATGCGGTCCAGTCGACTTGCGGGCAGTCAGCTTGATACGGGCCATGTCTGGATAAGAGAAGATGGATGAGAAAGGCTAGCAAGAACAGGTAAAGGCATACTACCCCAACGAACTTAGAGAGGAAGTTAACTTAAGTGATTATGACATGATGCATGAATCGTTCCTACGGAACAAAGCAATGCAATAAATAAATAAATTACATAGGGCTTAAAACATGTTGTTCCACTAGCTAGTGTTGCCATATGAGAGACAAGATGAGAGAAGCAATTTGGACTCAAAATAGTCAAGTTTAGTTTGTTTGGACTCAAAAGGTCTTTTGAAGTTTTCGCAAAAACGAACACTGCAACGTTAAAGTGAGATGCTCTGATACCACTCTGTGACGGAACGACCCTAATCCCATGGCCCACGTGTCCCTGTCAACCTCTGACAGCCGAACCCATGTTCCATGTGATTAAAACCTGTTCGCCACCGGGCTACATCAGTGCCCAATGTCCGCAGGATCATCTCACAATTCGGTTACAGCATTGCATACTTTTACAAATAACATCGGAATAATGAGCGGAAGACTTAAATAACATTAGTTTTACAAAGCAGGGTTCCAAATAGAAATTAAGGTGCAGTTATTACAAACCAAGTTCTTGATAATGGAAATAGACATAGGCAACATAGTGGAGAATAGCAAAGATACTTATAATCACCCAGCCCGCGGGTGTACAACTATTCTTCGGCCTCATCGGCCTCTTCCTGGACGATGGTCACGCAGCAGGGTGCAAGACACATCGGGGACTCTGTCATACCTGCAGCATGGGTAACAAACCCTGAGTACTGGGGTACTCAACAAGACTTACCCGACTAAAGAAAAAGGGAGGAGACTCAGGAATGAGAGGCTTAGGGTAGTCAAGGTAAGGCTTAAGCAAGATCAAGTATTTTGCAGAAAAGCATTTTTGTAAACCTTATTTTATTTTGAAAGATTCAGTATTCCTCAATTCTTCATCGTTCATGATTCATTTTACATTTCAAAACATTCCTAGTTGAGAACCACTCTCCGTTGACAGTCAGTGACCAAGTCTCCATAACCGAGGAGCAACGTTAATCCGGATAAATAATAATCAGCTGAGGATCCCTATCCACACTGCATATGTAGCACCCAAGCTTGCATATGCCAACTCGTCTACCACGATTCCTCCAAGATTGGACCGGTCCTACGCCACCCGGAAGTACAGTACACCACTCCTTTCCAGGTACGACGACCACGTGGGTACATGCGACTTCCGCCATCTCTCCACTCCCAGTGCGCGGTTGTCGGTCCCAATCAAGGATTTCTCGGAGCCAGAGCTTTCCGAAGTATGTGAATAGTTACAAGTCTTGACCAGCAGGCCCCCATACGGATGGTCCCTAATTTTTCCAGCCAGAACTATACCTTGGTCATATCTCACCCAAGCGTAATAGTCCTGTCAGTTTTTCAACCCTGTCCCGGTCGGTGTCAACTGTTGAGTCCCGGACTACAACATGACGGCACTGTACGCGCGGATAACCTCTCCTCGCTATTGACTAGGTACGGATCAGATACCTAGCCAACAGCCGGGGAGTAAGACCAAAATTCCATAAACATTCCTTAAGTGATCACACTTTTGAAATTGGCATTTTATTGCAAAGTCTAATTCAATAAGCATTGCTAAGCATTTTTCAAATACTTTTGAACAGCAGGTATCAGGTGTATCAGTGGTCAAGGTGGATAGTGCATCAATTAGGATAGCACACAACTCCTATAAACCTAATGCAATAATTTAACTCAAAAGCATTTAAGGAAATCATTTTATAAATTCAAGGAAAGGGTTAAATGCACCGGGGCTTGCCTTGAAGAGCAAAGAGGGCAGGCTCGAAGGCGGCAGGGCAGTTGTCGGAACTCGGGGTAGCCTCAGGGACAGGTTCGTCGGCGGCTGCCTTGATCTTGACTCCTTCTTCGGTGACTATACGAATGCAATGATGCATGCACATGAGTATGCTAGCATGAACAATGCAAAACAGGGCATACAACATGAACCCTAATCACTTTTTCTATTTTCCTTAATTATTTAAAAAGGTCATTTTATGAAGTTGCTCCAAAAATTACCAAATTAATCACATAGGTTCATTATGGTGCAGATAGATGGCAAAATAAATTTCATAATTTTTGGAGTTCATTAAGGTGCTCAAATAAAATCAGACATTAATTAACAAAGGCACTATTTAACAATTAAAGATAAATGCTCAAAAATCAACTTGTTCCAAAAGACTTCAAAATTTCACCAGAGACTAAACATGGCATAGGAAGCTCACAAAAATTTATCTCATGATTTTTGGAGTTATAAATAATTTTCTAAAAATCCAGAACTATCCATTTATTAATTAAAATAGGGATTTTATATTTTCAAATTCTTGCAGAAAAGTCAAGTTTCATATTTTTCTAAAATACTACACAGTGCATGGAGCATACCATAATTTTCTCAGAATTTAAGGAACAACAGATTAATTCAAACAAAAAAGAGAAAACAGAACACTATTCACACTCTTTCAAAAAGGAAAAAGAAAAGAGCGCTGTGCTCCTTCCTCGCAGGGGCTCGGGCGAATCGCTGCGAGGCGGACAGCAGGGCTCGGGCGAGGCGGAAACACTCGGCCGTCCGAGACCTGGCTGGTAGGCTCGGTCGAGACGGAAACAAGCGTTTCGTCCGAGGCCTGGCCGGAAGGCTCGGGCGAAACGGAAAGCAAGCGTCCGTCCGAGGCCTGACTGGGAGGCTCGGGCGAGACGGAAAGCATGTGTTCGCGGAGGCCTGGCTCGGGCGAAGCGGAGTGGAAGCAGAGACCGGAGGCTTCGGGTGCTTACCACGGGTCGAAGGCAGGGCTCCGCTGCTTCGAGGGAGCGCGGTTCGCAGGCGTGCTCGAGGGTGTGGCTCGGGAACGTGCTCGAGGGTGAGGCTCGAGGGTGAGGCTCAACACGTGCTCGAGGGTGAGGCTCGAGGGTGAGGCTCGACACGTGCTCGAGGGTGAGGCTCGACACGTGCTCGAGGGTGAGGCTCGAGGAAGGAGACGACCGCGGCGGCACTCCGGCGATCCGGCGATCCTGCGCAACACACGAGACCGCAAGGGCCAGGTTAGAGTCGCGCGGAGCCAAGGAAGCTGACACAGGGGTCAGGGGAAGATGATCGTGGCGGAGAGGTAGTATTTGACGAACCCGAGTTCACCGGTGTTCCGTCGGAGTTTGGGAAGACGGGGTTACGCCGGGCGATTGGAGGCGGGGGAGGTGAAATTGAGGGGCTGGGAAGCTTCGCGAGCTCAAGGCGGAGCTTTCGGGCTAGGTGGTTGAGCGGCGGGAGCTTCGGAGTGGTCTGGCCACGGCGGCGGGGTCGAGTGAGGAGCTCGGACTCCGGCGGCCCCTTTTATAGGCACGGTCGGGGACGGTAGAGAGCACGGGATGGTGTGGATAAGCTCGGCCGAAGCGTGCGCACTCGATTGCAAGCCGGCGAGAAGGACGGCGTGCACCCAGGGCCTGGGCGAAGGCTCGCCGGTGACGGCCACGCGGCGGCGACGCCCTGGGCACTGTAGGGGACGGGGCGGAGCTCAGCGCTTGCGCGTGCGGGTGCGGCATGATGGCGCGGGCGCAGGCGACAAGTCGGGGCGGGCGTGCGGCTGCCGGGCGCGCGTGGCGTAGGCGGCGCTGGCGCGCGGCCATGGCCGGGGCCCCCTCCTGCTCTGTGCCGGCTAGAGGTAGGGGATGAACAGGGCTAGGTCTAGGGTTTGACTTTCTGTATTTCGCAAATTACTTCCAAAACTTGAACTGAGCAGCAAAAACTCAAAACACCAAAGTTGTTCAGAAAAAAGAGATCTACAACTTTGTCAAAAAGAATACTTTCAAATTCCCAACAGTTTTTGAATTAAATACGAAATCAGAAAAGGGGATACTTTTAGGATTTGAATAATTTCAAAATTACTTTTGATTTTACATTGAAAGTTGGAAATCTGCAAATATGAAAGTTGTTCCTTTTATCAAAACCTACAACTTTGCTAATATACCCTATTTCTGAAACCCAAAAGTTTTTAAATAACTTTTGAAAACTGAAAAGGGGACAAAAACTGGAATCTGAATGAATTTGGATTTACTTCAAACTTTGTACAGAAACTTGAAAATTTGTAAATACCAAAGTTGTTTATCTCGGCCAGATCTACAACTTTGCTTTTTGGACCAACCTCAAATTTTGAATAATTTTTGAATTACAAAAAGAGGGATAAAATCCAGGGTTTGGAAATCAGGGTTTTGCAAAGGGATTTGAAATCTGATTTTGGTTTTTGAACTTTGGCCAACACAACAAAACTTCAAGACATCCAACTGAACAAGAATTACACAAAGCTAGGCACAGAGGTGAAATTACCATTTTTGCCCTTAAGGAAGATTTGGGCTTTTAGGGTTTTTGAAAAGAGATTGCTACACAAGTACTAAGCAAACATAAATGCAAGGCAAGGATGATTAATGACTAATGATGATGACATGTCAGGTTAATTACAGTTAAACACCAGAGGTGTTACAGCCTTCCCCCCTAAAAGAAATCTCGCCCCGAGATTCCACGTCTTAAGAAGGAAAAGGCAAAACCTTACATCTACAGAGATTCGAGAAAGTCGGGATAGTTCTTTGCTAAGAAGTCTTCGGATTCCCAGGTGGCTTCTTCTTCAGAGTGCTGGTTCCACTGGATCTTGTACCATCTTGTGGTGGTTCTTCGGGTAACACGATCCTTGTGATCCAACACGCGAACTGGATACTCAGTGTATGACAGATCTGGTTCTAGCTCAACGCCTTCAACTTCAACCACATGTTCAGGTACTCGGAGACACTTCTTGAGTTGGGAGACATGAAACACATTATGAACTGCTGAAAGATGATCGGGCAAACTTAGCTTGTAAGCGACCTTGCCACAACGATCCAGAATCTCAAAGGGACCAATGTAGCGGGGTGCTAACTTTCCTTTGACTCCAAAACGAGTGACTCCTTTGGTGGGTGAGACCTTCAGGTACACATAATCCCCGATCTCGAACTGCAGAGGTCGACGTCTCTTGTCAGCATAACTTTTCTGTCGAGACTGTGCAATCTTCATGTTCTCTTGTATATGCTTGACTTTCTCTTCCATATCTTTTACTAGGTCGACTCCAAAGAATTCCCTTTCTCCGGGTTCAGACCAATTGAGAGGTGTACGACAACGACGGCCGTACAGTGCTTCAAAGGGTGCCATTTTGATGCTCTCTTGGTAACTGTTATTATATGAGAACTCTGCCAAGGGCAAACAGTCATCCCAAGTATCTGCGAAGGTGAGCACACATGCTCTCAACATATCCTCTAACACTTGGTTGACTCGCTCAGTTTGTCCATCTGTTTGCGGATGATATGCCGTACTATGCAAGAGCTTGGTTCCAAGTGAGGTATGGAACGCTTTCCAAAACTTTGCGACAAACTGAGTACCACGATCAGAGATAATGCTCTTGGGTATGCCATGGAGTTTCACTATGTGGTTCTTGTACAAAGTGGCATAAGTGGGGACGATGTAACTGGTCTTCACTGGCAGGAAGTGAGCTTGCTTAGTGAGGCGATCCACGATCACCCATATGGAATCAAAACCTCTTGATGTCTTGGGTAGACCATTGATAAAGTCCATACTGATATCGTCCCATTTCCAAGCAGGTATAGGTAAAGGTTGCAATTCTCCTCCGGGCTTCATGTACACGGCTTTGACTTTCTGGCAGGTATCGCACTGAGCGACATACCGGGCGATCTCAATCTTCATCTTTGTCCACCAGAATTGCTGCTTCAAATCCTGGTACATTTTGTTGCTGCCGGGGTGGATGGAGAATCTAGTCAAGTGTGTTTCATCAAGGATTAACTTTCTTAACTCAGGCACTTTAGGAACTACTAACTGATTCCTAAACCATACTACTCCTGCATCATCAATACTGAAACAATCAGCCTTCCCGGATTGGACCTTTTCGATGATGTGTTTGATTCCAGAGTTATCTTTTTGTGCAGCGATGATCTGCTCTCTGATAGGGGTTTCTATTCTGATATTATTCAGAGTTCCTTGCGGAATCATTTCAATATTCAACTTTTCCAGCTCATAACACAAAGAAGAATCATAGGGTTTCATCATCAGACAGTTGCAATAAGACTTGCGACTGAGCGCATCGGCGACCACATTCGCCTTACCCGGATGGTAATGCACTTCAAGATCATAGTCCTTAATTAACTCAAGCCATCTTCTCTGCCTCATATTCAGTTCCTCTTGAGTGAAGATATACTTCAGGCTTTTGTGATCAATGTACACATTACAGGTACTGCCCAACAAATAATGACGCCAGATCTTCAAGGCATGCACTACTGCTGCTAACTCGAGATCATGAGTTGGGTAATTCTCTTCATGTCGCTTAAGCTGTCGGGAGGCATAAGCGATCACTCGACCTTCTTGCATCAAAACACAGCCCAAACCAGTACCAGATGCATCACAGTAGACATCAAAGGGCTTCTCGATGTTCGGCTGGGCTAGCACTGGTGATGTAGTTAACAATTTCTTCAGAGTCTGAAAGGCTTGCTCACAGGCTGGTGACCAGACAAACTTCACAGAATTCTTTACTAACTCAGTGATAGGCTTGGCGATTCTTGAGAAATCCGGAATGAATCGACGATAATATCCTGCCATTCCCATAAAGCTGCGGACTTGATGAACAGTGGTAGGTGGCTTCCAATCCAGAATGTCTGCCACTTTACCAGGGTCAACTGACACACCTTTAGCGGATAGGACATGACCAAGAAACTGTATCTGATCTAACCAGAACTCACATTTACTGAACTTGGCATACAGCTGATGCTCTCTGAGACGGGATAGAACGATACGAAGATGTTCGGCATGATCTTCAGGGGTTTTTGAGTAGACAAGGATGTCATCAATGAACACGACCACAAATTTATCAAGCTCTGGCATGAACACAGAGTTCATGAGGTACATGAAATGAGCAGGGGCATTGGTCAAACCGAAGGACATGACCAAGTACTCATATAGGCCGTATCTGGTGGTGAAAGCTGTTTTAGGAATATCTTCAGGACGAATCTTTATTTGGTGGTAGCCAGATCTGAGATCGATCTTGGAGAATACTTTGGCTCCAGCTAACTGGTCAAAGAGAAGATCAATACGAGGCAAGGGATATTTATTTTTGATGGTGACCTCATTGAGTGGGCGATAATCAATGCACATTCTGAGAGTCTTGTCTTTCTTCTTTCAAAGATTGCAGGACAGCCCCAAGGAGACGAGCTTGGCGAATGAAACTCTTGTCCAACAAATCTTGTAGTGGATTTTTAGTTCTGCCAACTCTCTGGGAGGCATTCGATAAGCTCTGCGGATATAGGAGCAGTCCCGGGGCTTTAGCTCTATGGCAAACTCACGTCACGGTCAGGAAGCAGACCAGGCAAATCCTCAGGAAAAACATCAGGGAATTCACAAACCACGGGGATGTCCCGGGTTTCCAGAACATAGGCGGTTATTTATTTGAGTGGCTGCTGGTTTTTGAGGCATTGGAAGTTGGAGAAGGAGTTTGGCGGTACTGTTAGGAATATCCACTCTCACAAACTCTATTCAGGATGTCGATCATGGCTTTATACTGACACATCCAATTCATGCCTAGGATGACATCTATCTCCTGATCATGAAGCACTATCATGGTGGTGGGAAATACATGTTCCCCCAACCTTACTGGTATAACTGCGAACCACTTCCTTAGTACTTATACGCCCTCCAGGCGAAAATATGCAGAAACTTTCTTTTAAATCCTCAATTGATATTTCATGCTTGATGACAAAAGTACGACTGATGAAGGAATGCGATGCACCAGAATCAAACAACACAACTGCAGGGTGATTGGCAACAGGAAACCTACCGATCATGACGGGCTCCCCTTCTGGTATATCGCTGACAGCAGTGTAGTAGACTTGCCCGTGCTTCTTGACAATCTTGCCCTTCTGAGCATGCTGCTGCTGTGCACGGTGCTGCTGCTGCTGAGATCCTCCAGGATTCTTCTGAGTATTCTGGGCATACCTCTTGGGCTTTGGGCACTCACGAGACCAGTGACCAAGCTGGCCACAGTTGTAGCAGGGATGGTTGTAGGCTGTTTGTGGAGTGGTGATACGAACACCTGGGGCGTTCGGCTGTGTGGCACTCTGCTGGTTGGCATTATGGGTGGTGGCCGCGGTACGGACGACCACTTGCTGGTTGGGGTAAGGTAGACAATTGTGGTGGTGGCTGGGGTGATAGATGATCCTCTGGCGTTTGTGACCGCCAGAGAAGCTGCCTGACCCTGCTTTCTTCTTCTTCTTCTCTTCCTGGTACTGGCGATTGCTTTCTTCAAAATCAACAGCCTGGTCAACAACATCGTGATAAGACCCAGTCAGGTTATTGGACAAGCTCCTGCGGATCTTTGGGTGCAGTCCTCTGAGGAAACAATCCCTCTTCTTCTCATCCGTGTTGACATACTCTGAGGCATACTGGTTGAGATGATTGAATTGACCCACATATTGCATGACTGTGGAGTCTTTCTGTTGGAGAGCCAGGAACTGATCAAGCTTCATTTTCATTAATCCGGAAGGGATGTGATGAGCACGGAAAGCAGTGCGGAACTCTTCCCAGGTCAACCGATGACCTTCTGGCTGGGCAGCCAACAGGTTGGCGTACCAAGCACTTGCCGGACCACGAAGCTGCTGTGAAGCGAACCGTGGCTTCTGGATATCGGTGCAGTTGATAAGACCAAATTTCTGCTCCATGGTGCGGAGCCAATCATCAGCTTCGAGGTGTTCATCGGCCTTGGTGAAGACCGGTGGACGAGTTTTGGTGAATTCCACATAGGTGGTCTCTTGGTTGATGTTGTGGCGACCACGGTGAAAGTTCTGCTGTCCTTGGTTTTGAGCCATTAGGTTGGCAGCGGCGGCCAAGGCTGCAATGGCATCTGCTAGGGTAGCTGGGACTGGTGGAGGGTTTGGGAGGTTGGCATCATCAGAACCTCCAGCTTCAGTGCGAGTGTTCACAGGCATCTGTTAAGCAACTTGGAACTTAGCATTCATAGTTAGGGTTCTGAAAACAACAGACTGATAGCTTCTTCTGATTCAAAAGACTGATGACTTGATAAGGTGACTGACAGATGATACAGACCGATAAAGGGAAAAGATGCGAAAAGAAAGATACATGCCAGACTTGGCAACAGACAGACTAACGCCCCCAAACCTAGACTAAGGTTTTAGGTAAGCAGATGGTACAGACACTACAAGTCTAGTCATCGTCGATGATGATCATGTCTTCGTCGTCGTCTTCTTCGAGGATGAGCTCAGGCTCCTCCTCCTCGTCCTCGTCTTCAGCGTGATGTCCTCAGCAGGTTCAATTTCTTCGTCCACGTCTGGCTCTTGTTCCACATCGGGTTCTTCCACTACTCCGTCCTCAGGGTCTTCCATAACCGGGGGTACCAAGGGGTGGAGTTGATCATACAGCTGATGCACTTCCTCATGAAGCATATCATTGAACTGTTCAATCTGAGCTGTGTACTGCTGCAGTCCGTGGAGCTGAGCTCTGGTAACGTCCTCGCGGGTCCAAGCATCATTGCGCTGCTCGATAGCGCGAACCGTGTTCCGGTTGGCCTGCTCCAGGGAAGCTCGTGCCTCATAAAACTCCAGGCGTGAGTGGTAGAAGTCATGCTCCAAGTTCTTCAGCTCAGCCTTCAGATCCTTGATCTCCTCCTTCAGGTTCTTACGGGTGCGGCGGGGAAAGCGACGACCGTTGGAAGATTCTCCAGTCTCCTCCCCAGCGCGTGGTGCCAGCTGGTGGCGTGGCACACCATGCGGTCCAGTCGACTTGCGGGCAGTCAGCTTGATACGGGCCATGTCTGGATAAGAGAAGATGGATGAGAAAGGCTAGCAAGAACAGGTAAAGGCATACTACCCCAACGAACTTAGAGAGGAAGTTAACTTAAGTGATTATGACATGATGCATGAATCGTTCCTACGGAACAAAGCAATGCAATAAATAAATAAATTACATAGGGCTTAAAACATGTTGTTCCACTAGCTAGTGTTGCCATATGAGAGACAAGATGAGAGAAGCAATTTGGACTCAAAATAGTCAAGTTTAGTTGTTTGGACTCAAAAGGTCTTTTGAAGTTTTCGCAAAAACGAACACTGCAACGTTAAAGTGAGATGCTCTGATACCACTCTGTGACGGAACGACCCTAATCCCATGGCCCACGTGTCCCTGTCAACCTCTGACAGCCGAACCCATGTTCCATGTGATTAAAACCTGTTCGCCACCGGGCTACATCAGTGCCCAATGTCCGCAGGATCATCTCACAATTCGGTTACAGCATTGCATACTTTTACAAATAACATCGGAATAATGAGCGGAAGACTTAAATAACATTAGTTTTACAAAGCAGGGTTCCAAATAGAAATTAAGGTGCAGTTATTACAAACCAAGTTCTTGATAATGGAAATAGACATAGGCAACATAGTGGAGAATAGCAAAGATACTTATAATCACCCAGCCCGCGGGTGTACAACTATTCTTCGGCCTCATCGGCCTCTTCCTGGACGATGGTCACGCAGCAGGGTGCAAGACACATCGGGGACTCTGTCATACCTGCAGCATGGGTAACAAACCCTGAGTACTGGGGTACTCAACAAGACTTACCCGACTAAAGAAAAAGGGAGGAGACTCAGGAATGAGAGGCTTAGGGTAGTCAAGGTAAGGCTTAAGCAAGATCAAGTATTTTGCAGAAAAGCATTTTTGTAAACCTTATTTTATTTTGAAAGATTCAGTATTCCTCAATTCTTCATCGTTCATGATTCATTTTACATTTCAAAACATTCCTAGTTGAGAACCACTCTCCGTTGACAGTCAGTGACCAAGTCTCCATAACCGAGGAGCAACGTTAATCCGGATAAATAATAATCAGCTGAGGATCCCTATCCACACTGCATATGTAGCACCCAAGCTTGCATATGCCAACTCGTCTACCACGATTCCTCCAAGATTGGACCGGTCCTACGCCACCCGGAAGTACAGTACACCACTCCTTTCCAGGTACGACGACCACGTGGGTACATGCTACTTCCGCCATCTCTCCACTCCCAGTGCGCGGTTGTCGGTCCCAATCAAGGATTTCTCGGAGCCAGAGCTTTCCGAAGTATGTGAATAGTTACAAGTCTTGACCAGCAGGCCCCCATACGGATGGTCCCTAATTTTTCCAGCCAGAACTATACCTTGGTCATATCTCACCCAAGCGTAATAGTCCTGTCAGTTTTTCAACCCTGTCCCGGTCGGTGTCAACTGTTGAGTACCGGACTACAACATGACGGCACTGTACGCGCGGATAACCTCTCCTCGCTATTGACTAGGTACGGATCAGATACCTAGCCAACAGCCGGGGAGTAAGACCAAAATCCCATAAACATTCCTTAAGTGATCACACTTTTGAAATTGGCATTTTATTGCAAAGTCTAATTCAATAAGCATTGCTAAGCATTTTTCAAATACTTTTGAACAGCAGGTATCAGGTGTATCAGTGGTCAAGGTGGATAGTGCATCAATTAGGATAGCACACAACTCCTATAAACCTAATGCAATAATTTAACTCAAAAGCATTTAAGGAAATCATTTTATAAATTCAAGGAAAGGGTTAAATGCACCGGGGCTTGCCTTGAAGAGCAAAGAGGGCAGGCTCGAAGGCGGCAGGGCAGTTGTCGGAACTCGGGGTAGCCTCAGGGACAGGGTCGTCGGCGGCTGCCTTGATCTTGACACCTTCTTCGGTGACTATACGAATGCAATGATGCATGCACATGAGTATGCTAGCATGAACAATGCAAAACAGGGCATACAACATGAACCCTAATCACTTTTTCTATTTTCCTTAATTATTTAAAAAGGTCATTTTATGAAGTTGCTCCAAAAATTACCAAATTAATCACATAGGTTCATTATGGTGCAGATAGATGGCAAAATAAATTTCATAATTTTTGGAGTTCATTAAGGTGCTCAAATAAAATAAGACATTAATTAACAAAGGCACTATTTAACAATTAAAGATAAATGCTCAAAAATCAACTTGTTCCAAAAGACTTCAAAATTTCACCAGAGACTAAACATGGCATAGGAAGCTCACAAAAATTTATCTCATGATTTTTGGAGTTATAAATAATTTTCTAAAAATCCAGAACTATCCATTTATTAATTAAAATAGGGATTTTATATTTTCAAATTCTTGCAGAAAAGTCAAGTTTCATATTTTTCTAAAATACTACACAGTGCATGGAGCATACCATAATTTTCTCAGAATTTAAGGAACAACAGATTAATTCAAACAAAAAAGAGAAAACAGAACACTATTCACACTCTTTCAAAAAGGAAAAAGAAAAGAGCGCTGTGCTCCTTCCTCGCAGGGGCTCGGGCGAATCGCTGCGAGGCGGACAGCAGGGCTCGGGCGAGGCGGAAACACTCGGCCGTCCGAGACCTGGCTGGTAGGCTCGGTCGAGACGGAAACAAGCGTTTCGTCCGAGGCCTGGCCGGAAGGCTCGGGCGAAACGGAAAGCAAGCGTCCGTCCGAGGCCTGACTGGGAGGCTCGGGCGAGACGGAAAGCATGTGTTCGCGGAGGCCTGGCTCGGGCGAAGCGGAGTGGAAGCAGAGACCGGAGGCTTCGGGTGCTTACCACGGGTCGAAGGCAGGGCTCCGCTGCTTCGAGGGAGCGCGGTTCGCAGGCGTGCTCGAGGGTGTGGCTCGGGAACGTGCTCGAGGGTGAGGCTCGAGGGTGAGGCTCAACACGTGCTCGAGGGTGAGGCTCGAGGGTGAGGCTCGACACGTGCTCGAGGGTGAGGCTCGACACGTGCTCGAGGGTGAGGCTCGAGGAAGGAGACGACCGCGGCGGCACTCCGGCGATCCTGCGCAACACACGAGACCGCAAGGGCCTGGTTAGAGTCGCGCGGAGCCAAGGAAGCTGACACAGGGGTCAGGGGAAGATGATCGTGGCCGGAGAGGTAGTATTTGACGAACCCGAGTTCACCGGTGTTCCGTCGGAGTTTGGGAAGATGGGGTTACGCCGGGCGATTGGAGGCGGGGGAGGTGAAATTGAGGGGCTGGGAAGCTTCGCGAGCTCAAGGCGGAGCTTTCGGGCTAGGTGGTTGAGCGGCGGGAGCTTCGGAGTGGTCTGGCCACGGCGGGGGGGTCGAGTGAGGAGCTCGGACTCCGGCGGTCCCTTTTATAGGCACGGTCGGGGACGGTAGAGAGCACGGGATGGTGTGGATAAGCTCGGCCGAAGCGTGCGCACTCGATTGCAAGCCGGCGGGAAGGACGGCGTGCACCCAGGGCCTGGGCGAAGGCTCGCCGGTGACGGCCACGCGGCGGCGACGCCCTGGGCACTGTAGGGGACGGGGCGGAGGTCAGCGCTTGCGCGTGCGGGTGCGGCATGATGGCGCGGGCGCAGGCGACAAGTCGGGGCGGGCGTGCGGCTGCCGGGCGCGCGTGGCGCAGGCGGCGCTGGCGCGCGGCCATGGCCGAGGCCCCCTCCTGCTATGTGCCGGCTAGAGGTAGGGGATGAACAGGGCTAGGTCTAGGGTTTGACTTTCTGTATTTCGCAAATTACTTCCAAAACTTGAACTGAGCAGCAAAAACTCAAAACACCAAAGTTGTTCACAAAAAAAAGATCTACAACTTTGTCAAAAAGAATACTTTCAAATTCCCAACAGTTTTTGAATTAAATACGAAATCAGAAAAGGGGATACTTTTAGGATTTGAATAATTTCAAAATTACTTTTGATTTTACATTGAAAGTTGGAAGTCTGCAAATATGAAAGTTGTTCCTTTTATCAAAACCTACAACTTTGCTAATATACCCTTTTTCTGAAACCCAAAAGTTTTTAAATAACTTTTGAAAACTGAAAAGGGGACAAAAATTGGAATCTGAATGAATTTGGATTTACTTCAAACTTTGTACAGAAACTTGAAAATTTGTAAATACCAAAGTTGTTTATCTCGGCCAGATCTACAACTTTGCTTTTTGGACCAACCTCAAATTTTGAATAATTTTTGAATTACAAAAAAGAGGGATAAAATCCAGGGTTTGGAAATCAGGGTTTTGCAAAGGGATTTGAAATCTGATTTTGGTTTTTGAACTTTGGCCAACACAACAAAACTTCAAGACATCCAACTGAACAAGAATTACACAAAGCGAGGCACAGAGGTGAAATTACCATTTTTGCCCTTAAGGAAGATTTGGGCTTTTAGGGTTTTTGAAAAGAGATTGCTACACAAGTACTAAGCAAACATAAATGCAAGGCAAGGATGATTAATGACTAATGATGATGACATGTCAGGTTAATTACAGTTAAACACCAGAGATGTTACAGTCGAGAAGGACTCTGGGCCCGACCGCCGTGAGCCGTCGAGGGCGCCGTCGAGCCCGCGGAGGAGCGGGCAGTACGGGAGGGCGTCGAGCCCCGGCCATCATGACCGTGGAGGAGGGAGCTCCCAATCGTCTCGTGGCCAGAGCCGCGAGCGGTCCCGGAGCCCGTCACCGCCCCACCGCCGGGAGAGGGAGGCAGACGCGGGGGTGCGTGACCGTCAGCACGGGCGCCGGAGTAGGTCCCGGAGCCCGCGCCGGGAAAGGCGCCAAGATGACCGCTCGAAGGAGACGCGGTTGCCCCCGCGACAAGGGGCAGAGGGAGGACTCCCCGTCGAGGTCGGGCCACGGGAGGCACCGGGGGCCGTCCCCCCATCCGAGCCATTCAGAGACGGCTCAGGGGCATGGTTCGAGCCACAGGTCGGGCTCAAAGCCCCCGAGTGAATCCGGCGACTCGGGGAAGAAGCCCCGTCGCCATTTTGGGTAAGTAGCATTTTTCAATTTCGTTGGTGGTGAGGTTTTACTCCCCCCCCCTTTCCTTTTATCTTTTGTGATGCGCGTCGTCTATGGTTTTTTAGGGGAAAGCGCTCCTGGCAGGAGGTGGACCTCGCAGCGTCCAAGCGGACAAAGACCTTGAGCTCTGCTGTGGAACAGGCACCTCGAGGTACGGCTTCTTCCTCTGCTAGGGAGGCCGCTTGGCTGGCAAAGGCCTGAGCGGCCATGGCTCGGGGAAGTCGGATGGCCGCCGCAGATCTTGGTGAGGCCGCCGCCATCGACCACGGAGGTCGAGGCATCTTCTTGACTCTGACAACGTCGTTATCCTTTTCAGCAGGGACCGCAGCTTCTGGCGTCGAGCCCGCCGTCACCGCGTCCATCGCAGTATCGCCACCACCTCCTCCTCCTCCTCCTCTGGTGGCGCCTACCAAAAGTGCTACCCCTCCCCCTGTCGCAACGGCCGTTTTGGGGGAAGCGCCGGAGGCAAGCACGGCCCTGCCGGCGTCTGGAGCTGAGGAGACTGCGACCCTTGAGGCCCCAATCGACGCGAACCGGCCCGTCAAGGAGGGGAAGGAGGGGGAGGCGTTGGCAGAGAAGGTGCCGACGGTGGAGGAGCTCTTGAGTGAGCTGGAGCAGCAGGAGGGGACGACGGAGGGGCGGAGAGAGCTGCGGCTCGTGCCGCTGGTCGGTGAGCCGCAGCCGGCGCCGCTCGAGATGGAGGAGGAGGACCCGCCCGTCGTCGAGATCGATCGACCGGCGTGGCCGTTTGCTGACGCGCCGAGCCCGCCCCGTGCCATGGTCCCCATCGAGCGATCGGCCCAACAGGGCGCCCCGCGGGAGGCGCGGTCCATCCTCAGAGAGGTGGTCGAGCTCGTGGCGGAGGCGGAGCGGTCCTTCTCGGAGGAGACGGACAGGTCCGCGCGGGCGGCGGCTGCCCTCGCCAGGGCGGAGGCGGAGCTCCAGGATCTCCGCGCTGAGCTGAGCCGGAATGCCCAAATGGCGAGCCGGCTCAACAAAGCGCAGGCAGAGGCCCAGGCGGCTCGAGGGGAGGCCGCCCGAGCTAAGGAGGAGGCCGCCATCGCTCTGGAAGCGTCGAGGAAGGAGGTCGCTGATGCCCAAAGCGAGGCCACCACCGCCCGGTCTGAAGCGGAGGCGGCGAAGAAGGAAGCCGCCGACGCCCAAAGCGGGGCCGCCACCGCCCGATCCGCAGCGGAGGCGGCGATGAAAGAGGCCGAGGATGCCCAGAGCGAAGCCGCCACCGCCCGATCCGCGGCGGAGGCGGCGCTCCAAGAGGTGATCCGGAAGGATCTGGCCCTTGCGGAGACGGGCAAGCTGGTAGAAGACCTCAGGGCCGAAAAGCGCGACGCGCTGTCTGAGAAACGTAGGCTTGATCAGCGCGTCGAGGGCCTTGCCAGCGACCTCGCCGCTCTGGGCATGCACTGCGAAGGTAATTTTCATGCCTTGCCTTGTTTTGATCTCGAGGTTTTTGTCATGCCGCGATCTCACTCCTTCTTGTTCGTTGCGCAGAGGTTGAGAAGACCGCCGAGGAGCTTCGCGGGATGAACCAGGCTCTCCTGGAGCAACTCCAGGACGAGACCATGGTGGCGGAGCGAGCGCGCGCCACCCTCGACAGGCTTGACTCTATGTGGGGCGTCGCTCCGGTGGCCGTGGCAGAGGGCGCAGTGGCTCGAGGCGACGCTTTGGTCGACGCCTTATGCTATTTTGACGCGGCCATGCGGGACCGAGTCTGGCACGCTCACCATCATGGCATCAAGTAGGCGCTCGCGGCTGTCCGTTCCGGCTTCCGCTTCCCAGTCAATGTCATCGCCAAGGGCTTCATTGAGATCGAGGGTAGGGACGAGGAATGGAGCGATCGCCGCGTCGACTTGATCCTCGAGAAGGTGGACAAGCCGGGGTCGGCGCTCGCGAAGCTCTTCGAGGAGGACGTGCTACCTCCGGAGGCGGACAGCGGTGCAGGTGGCCCCCCTTCTCCTGGCCCGGACGTCGAGGCCGAGCCCGCCGCGGAAGATCTCGGGGAGGAGTACCGGACCGACGAGGACTGAGGCCTGCATGCCAAATTTGGGCGTCGAGGCCCTTGTAAGAATTCAAGTCATAACTTATGGCCCGTCGGGTTCAATATGTGTGTATAACTAGCTTATCTAAAGAAGTTGTTTTCTTTTCGAATTTATTCGATCAATTCTCTTTATCGCAAGCTCGAGCTTTTACCGGCTTAGTCTGTGTTCCTTCGATACGCGTCACGAGTTCCTCGAGAGGAGGCGTAGGTAGGGTACCGTAGCCCGGGGGCGTAGGTGGCCGTCTACGTCGACGCCCCCGGCTCTTGGGGGCTCGAGGTATTTATGGACTCAGACGTCGCTAGTGCGCTCGAGATGCGAATCGAGATAAGGGTCGAATTTTTGAAAAGAAAAGCGCGTTTTTTCCGGAGTCTGGGGGGTCCCCCCTGTCAGCCCCCGAGGGAGGCTTGACCCTGAGCAAGGCAGGGTCGAGGCTTCCTTAAGTTGCTAAGCAAAATGAAAGACAAAGCACGAGTTTGTTCATTCATTTTGGGCGTGTTTGTACAAAGCAACAAAATGAATGAGGCCTCGAGACCTTTAAGGGTAGAAGCGACGTAGCTGAGATATATTCCACGCGTTTGCCAGGATCCTCCCTTGGTCGTCGTCATTGGCGTCGCGCTTCGCCTTCTGACCTTTGCGTTTGTTCTTCTTCTTTTTGTTGCTGTTATTGTTGTCGTTCTTGGCGTCGTTGCCCTTGTTCGAGCCCTCCGGCGCGGTCACCGCCTTACCTTTGTCCGTGGAGCGGCCAAAGAAGGCCCTCACTGCGTCATCGCCTAAGGCAAAGCTGGTGACACGATCCATCAGGTCCTCGACCGTCCTGGGACGGTAGCGTCCTAGCACATGAACTAGCTCTTGGCTTGTCGTGCCCGCGAGGAACGTTGAGATGACATCCTCATCAGGCACGTGGGGGAGCTCGAGGCGCTGCTTCGAGAACCGTCGAGCAAAGTCGCGGTGGGGTTCGTCCACTGCCTGCTTGCAACGCCGTAGATCCCAGGGGTTGCCTAGGCGCACGCAAGTCCCCTTGAAATTCCCGTCAAAGACCCTGACTAGGTCAGCCCAGTCGTCGATCCGATCCGGCGGGAGCCCCTCGAGCCACCGACGCGCGGTGTCCGAGAGGTAAAGTGGGAGTTGGCGTATGATCACACGGTCGTCGTTCTTCGCTCCGCCCAGTTGGCAGCCTAGGCGGAAGTCCGAGAGCCAGAGCTTGGGCTCGACCTCCCCGTCATACTTCACGATGTTGGTCGGTGGCCCGGCTGAAGACTCTGGGGCCCGGGGGCTCGAGGACTTGCCGGTCCTCGTCACTGTCGTAGCGCCCCCCTCGATGGGCGCTATAGCCACGCTCTTGGGCCCCCGTGTCTGCCGATTTCCCCGAGGCCGCCCCGCGCCGCCGCGAGGCTGAGCTCTCGGCCTGCTGCACAGCGGCTGTCTCGAGGAGGTTCTTCATTTCCCCAAGCATGCGCCTGGCGTCAGGGTTGGAGACGGCGGGTAGATCACAGAGCAGCATCGCCGCCGCCACCACGTTCTTCCCCGCTCGCGGGAAACGCACCTCGGGGCGTGCTGGCGCCCCGTCCTCGAGGATCTGCCGGTGGACCTCTCGAGCTCGGCCACGAACACCGGCGCCTCGAGGCTGGGCTGCCTCCTGCACTAGGGTTTTTTCGAGCTGCATCAGTCGTTGTCGATCCTCCTTAGCCTTGGCGATGTCCTCCCGCAGCTGCGCGAGCTGCGCCGCCCGGTCGTCACTGTGCCGAGATGGTGCAGCCGGTGCGGGGGGTTCGTTCCTCCCCAGAACGCGTGACCCGCCTGCCGCAGCCATGTCTCCGGGCTCTTCGAGGTTGAGCGCCGGCCTGTTGTCGTCGCCGTGGTCCTCGGTATCGCTTACGACTCCCTCGAGCTGGAAGCACTTCCTGGTGGGATCCCAGAGGTCAGGGTCGTGGTAGTCGTACTCGTCGGAGTCGGAGCTATTGACGTCGCGCTGCCCTAGCTCAGCTGGGACTGCAGCTCGCGGTACCACTCTCCGACGGTGGCTTGCCGGGGTGGGTCGACGACTCGTGAGAAGCCGCGGTCGACGTGCGCGGGGTAGACGACCTCCAGGTTGGTGGTGGCTCGTAGGAGCACACCCGGATGTTCCTCCCGCTCTGCCGCCGTCCGGCCCTGATGACGCTCGTCGAGGTGGTGGGCATGAGCAGCTGCGGAGTTGTTGAGGCCGAACGGGGGCCGCTGGCGTCGTGCGCGGTACACCCCGTGAGGGAGGAGGCCTGGTGGTGTCGACGGAGCACGGCTCGGGGGCCTCTGACCAGGCTCCTGGTCCGTGCGCGTGACGAACGCAAACTCGCTAGGGGAGTGCGCGCACGCCCTAGAAGTCTCCGGCCGCGCGCCGGGCAGGTTTCCCCTCGGGGACTCTGCGTCGGCCGCGGGGAAGTGGGTGTGCACCGCGGGCACCGCCTGTGCCCGGCGTCGATGGTGACGACGGCGCCGCTCCCGAGGTGGCGACGCATGGTGGTGCGGGTGACGCGCCACGCCCCCCGCGCGGGGTGGCGCGACACGCCCTCCGCTAAGGCTCTCCGTGGAGAGCAGGGTTAGCTCGTTGCCGTTGCCGGTGGCCAGGAACTCGAGGCTCCCAAACCAGACGACGACACCAGACGAGAACGAAGGAGGGGATGAAGCCATCCAGAAAACAACGAGAATCGGCTCGGACACGCGAAGGCCCCTACCTGGCGCGCCAACTGTCGGTGTTTCGAACCCGGGGGTACGACACCAACGAGTAATATGATCGCGTGCTCTCTTCCTGGATGGTGATGCAAGATGACACAAGGATTTATCCTGGTTCGGGCAAAGAAGGCCCTACGTCAAGCTGGGGAGGAGGTTCTTGTATTACTTGCACCTAAGTGCTCGTACAGGGGCGAATACAAGCTCAATGAGCGTGGACCGGAGTCCGGACTCGAGTGTGCGTGTGTGCGGGCGTATGTGCGTTCTAACGTGTCTGTCGGAGTTGTGTCACCGTCCGCGCGAGGGGCCCTGGCGTCCCCTTTTATAGAGCAAGAGGAGGCCAGGGCTACACAGGGATGAAATGTACAGCGCTTGATATGGCGTAGGGTAGGAATCCTGTCTTCTCGGGGCCACTGGAGCCGACGTGGGCGTTGCTGTTGAGGCGTCCTTGGAGCGTGGCCTCCATCCCGGGCGCGGACGTGGAGGTGTGGCGATGTGGAAGCCGTACAGCACCCATCCCGGCACGTTCAGGACTCGGCGGGGTCCCTCCGGGTCTTGGGGTACCTGTCCTCCAATAGCATGAAAGCAGTCAGGGCTCGAGGGGCTCAGAGCCGGCCTCGAGGTGGCGCCTACGGGGGGCTCGAGTCCCCGCAGTTATGGGCAAGTCCCGGGAAACCTGATTGAGCAGCAGGAATCCAGGCCTCGAGACGTGGTTTGGACGTGCGACAGTGTAGGGTTTGGGTTAACAGTGTCGTACTGGCACCTTTTTTGCCCATGCCTGTGGTGAAAACGAGACTGGACTCTGCCCTGGTCACTGTGGTACACGTCGGGCTGCAGAGGACGTGACTGGGGTAGGTGGACGCATTAAATGCGCGGTATGGGGTTAGGGAGCAGGAAGCTTCCTCCTCGTGGAGGGCTTCGAAGGGTAGTGGCGCACTCGCTCGAGCCCGTGCGCTGACGGCTTGGGTGAGTGGAGGTTGAGCTCCAGCTCGAGGCCTAGATCGAGACGAGCCCCGAGGGATAGGCTATCATGCTGGAGGGGCTCGAGGTCCCGCGCGAGGTCCCGAGGAGCGATGCACAGCTGTTGCAGGTTCGAGGGGTGGGCTACCAGGAGGTGGCCGGTAAGGTCTCGACAAGTCTAAGCTCCCTGGTGGTGTGCTAGCGTTGCAGGCTCCGAGGGGTTGGTTTCTTGGGAGGTTAGCTTAGCTGGGTTTATTAATTGGTGTTCTAGGTTTAACCTATTTGTTTGCGTTGATTGGGGGTACCCCTTTTGTGGTCCCCCGACACAATTGAAAACCAAAAATCGAAGCAAAATGCTAGTCCCTCAAGATAGAGGCACAGAGGCTCAACACAACTAGCAAGAATGCTCGACACCAATTGAAAATCTGAAAGGTGAATGCTAGTCCCTCAAGAAAGAGGCAAAGGCTCAACACAACTAGCAAAAACGCTCCGAACCAATTGGAAATTTCAAAAACTCATCATGAGCAAGCTCCCCCTTGCATGGTGCACACAACCGATTCCTCTCCCCTTTGAACATGGGAGGTATGATTTGTCCTAATTCTCCCCCTTAGTTGAAAATGCACCAACAAGCAAAAGGAACCGAAAGCAATTTTCTCCCCCTTCTAAAATGCATGAGTCAAAAAGCAAGTTAGCAGCTTCAGGAATATAATCAAGAAAATGCAAAGATGCTCTAAACAGTGTAGCTCCAATGACTCACTGGAAAGCATACAATGCTAGCAAAGGCTCAAACTGATCACCAAATATAAAATATGAACATATGAGCAAAGTGAGCAGTTTTTAGCCAAAAAGGTATTCACCATCAAAATAGCACACAACATGTATAGACAGGAAATCAGTCAAGTGCTAAACATGTATACAAGGTGAACTACCCCTAGCAAAGTTCAATCATCATGCTATAGAGTGAAACATAGTCTTGTGTATCCAAAATTTATCGGAGTTGCAGCGGTTAAGATTACACAAGTTAAAATTTCAGCATGTGATTGCGAGAGGTTGAAAGCTTGTCATTGCCTAACTTTCCAACTGTGCGAAGCCTATGCAGAAGCAATCAGAAGCTTAAAGCAACAGTTTTGGTCATACACTACACAGCTCAAGTTTAACTCAAAGTGCAATGAGAAACGGTCTCGAAACTGTGATGTGTTGACAAGCAATCTCATCTCGATCTTTTCAATTCACTTAAAACTTGGTTCAGATTTTAAACAGAATATGAACATACCAAGCAAGTGACAGACTCAGAACTAGAGACATAGCAACCTAGCATATATGAAAAGCACGAGTGAAGACAACACATCCTACACATGCTAGTTGCATATCTCAATGGTGAACATTTTCATGTTTAAGTTCATTAAGCAGGTTCACCATTCAAAATAGCTCAGCTCACAACATGTATTAGTGATCAGAAAGAGCATAAGCTACTGGTATCAACATATAGCATCGGAGCACACTAAACAGAGCATAATTACATTTTAAAGAAAATATGCATGAAGCTCAGAATGTAAAAGCGTATGCTGAAAATGCAAAAAAAAAACAAAGACAAACGAAAAAGAGTCAGTTTATAGTACAAGAACCAAAACGTTTCCCCCATCTAAAAGGGGAAACACACACCAAGCTCACCTCTCAACCGATTAAAGGTTGATTGGTCCAAAGGCTTGGTGAAAATATCAGCCAACTGATGATGAGTATCGACATGGCGAAGGTCGATATCACCCTTCTCATAGTGGTCTCGCAGAAAATGAAAGCGCACATCAATGTGTTTGGTCTTCGAGTGAAGCACGGGGTTCTTAGCAACGCTAATAGCACTCGTGCTGTCACAAAGCAAAGGAACGCGAGAAAAGCTCAGACCAAAATCATGCAAAGTGGCCATCATCCAGAGTAACTGGGAACAACAGCTAGCCGCAGCAACATACTCATCCTCCGTGGTAGACTCGGCGACACTAGACTGCTTGCGAGAAGACCACGAAACAAGAGAAGAACCAATAAACTGACAAGTCCCAGAAGTGGACTTGCGCTCAATGCGACAACCACCAAAATCGGCATCGGAATAACCACAAAGGGAAAGGGTGGAGGAAGCAGAATACCAAATCCCAAACTCAGGAGGGAAGCATAAGTAGCTCATAATGCGCTTGACTGCCTGACGGTGAGAGGTGCGCGGCGAAGACTGAAATCACGCGCAAAGACACACCGCGAACTGAATGTCCGGGCATGTCGCCGTCAGGTACAGCAGCGACCCAATCATACTCCGGTACTCCTTCTGGTCCACTGCTTCTCCCTCCTTGTCCGCATCCAAGGCCATCGTGGTCGACATGGGTGTTGGAAGAGGCTTGGCCTCACCCATATCAAATTTCTTCAGAATGTCCTCGGTGTATTTGCCCTGGTGCACGAACGTCCCTTCCCGGGATTGCTGGATTTGCAAACCGAGGAAAAATGTCAACTCTCCCATCATGCTCATCTCAAATTCCCTGCTCATAGTATCTGCAAACTTGGCAACCAAAGCGTGAGAAGAACCACTGAAAATGATATCATCCACGTAAATTTGGACCAAGAGAGTATCAGTGCCTTGCTTGAGGAGAAAGAGTGTTTTATCTACACATCCCATTTTAAAACCCTTAGCAAGCAAAAAGGTTTTCAACCTATCATACCAGGCTCTAGGGGCTTGTTTCAAACCATACAAAGCTTTGTGGAGTTTAAAGACATGGTTTGGAAACTTGGGATTTTCAAAACCGGGGGGTTGTCTAACATACACCTCCTCTTCTATGTAGCCGTTTAAGAAGACACTCTTGACATCCATTTGAAAAAGTTTGAAACTTTTGGATGCAGCAAAAGCCAAGAGTATCCTAATTGCCTCCAAACGAGCTACAGGAGCAAACGTCTCCTCATAGTCTATCCCCTCCTTCTGACTATATCCCTGGGCTACGAGTCTGGCCTTGTTTCTCACAACATGGCCATCTTCTCCCTATTTATTTTTGAAAACCCATTTTGTTCCAATTGGGTGACACTCAGAAGGTGGAGACACTAGAACCCAAACTCGATTTCTCTCAAAGTTCTCAAGATCCTCATGCATGGCATTGACCCAATCCGGAACCATCAAAGCGTGTCCAACATCTCGGGGTTCAAAATCAGCAACAAATGCAGAATGAGCAAAGTGAGAGATTTGCCTTGACCGGGTGACGCGTTCGTCGATACTGCCGATCATCTGCTGAGGCGGGTGCTGGCGTTGAATGTGTCGTGGCGCCTCCCTTGCCGAAGTGGCCTCCCCCTCAACAGCAGCTGGTGCCTCCTCGGGTACAAAGGGTACCGCTCGAGGTGGCGCATCCCACGGCCCCCAGGAAGAAGACGTGTCGGGGCCGTGAGTCGTCGTAGAAGCCGCTCCTTGCGGCACAGCAGGTGGAGGGGGTGCTGGATCATCCATACCTTCAGCACCCTCATCCTCGTCATCAAAAAGAGGCTCACCAACCTCATGATAACCTGCACGCTGAAAACGAGAAGAAGGACAAACCATGGTCTCGTCGAAGGTGACATCGGATGTCTCCATGACTCGGTTAGTGTCAAGGTTAAGTACACGATAAGCTCGAGTGTGAGTGCCATAACCCAAAAACACACCGTCAAAAGAACGAGACTCAAACTTGTCCAAGTTGCCCTTTTTGAGTAAAAAACAATGGCAACCAAAAACTCGAAAATAACTCACCTTGGGCAGTTTTCCAAAACGCAACTCATAAGAGGTCTTTTTCAAGAAAGCTCGAAGAAAAATGCGATTGAAAATGTAGCATGCAGTGCTCATAGCTTCGGCCCAATATCGCCTAGGAGTCCTGTGCTCATCGAGCATCGTCCTTGTAACACTCTGGTGTTAAGCAGACTAAAACCTGACATGTCATCATATGCACTAGCATTTCATTTGAGTTGATAGCCCAATTTTGCATTCACTAAAAACAAGTTTTATTCTTTATGCTTGTGCTTAGTGGATAAGGAGTGTTTAAGTTTGCAACCCTAGTCTATGTTTTCTTGTTGTGAATAGTGCTTTTATGCTATATAAGGGTACTATGGTAATTTCTTATATAGTAATTGAATGTTGGACCACATCTTGGTATTATGTCTCAAAGGTGTATTTGGATCATGTTTCAAGTCACCATTGAGGTATAATTCGAATTTGGTCGGAATTCAATTAAGTAATTTAATTAAGTTAAAAACCCTATTTTTGTCCCCTTTTTCATAATTTTAAATCTAAAAAGAATTTGGGTAAACTCTAAAAAGCAAAGTTGCTCCATTTTTTGATAAGGATCAACTTTGATGTATAAAGTTTTTCAAGTTTTCATATGAAATCAAAAGTAATTGGGAAAATACCCTTTTGCCCTTTTTGTCCCCTTTTGATTTTCAAACCCTAATTCAAAATCTAAGCATATTTTGCATATGTTGCAAAAATAAAAGATGTTCAGTATTGAATTTTGAGCATTTGATATTTTCACATATTTTCAACTTATATTCAAAAATCCAAAGTAATTTCTAAATTTTTGAAAGGGTATAAAGGAGAAGGGGGGGATATGTTTGTTTCCCTGTTCATGGCGGCAGGAAGCCGATATTTTGATCGTTGCTGCTCGCGCGAAGGGCGTCGATCTCTCCCGAATGAGTGCGCAACCGTGTTCGTGGCAAAGTGAAGCAGCTGCTGGCGCTCTCCCTCGCGTCGTGGCACCTTCTCCTGAGCTCGCCGTCGCCGTTTTGCCACCTAGGGCACCGACGGACTCCTTTTCGTCCAAAACCCAAATTCACTGCCTCTGATCATCCTCATCCAAAATTGACCGCAACTATAACTTCTCTATTCACTTACGCACCTCCAGGACCATCCTTTCTATCTCTACTGCCTCAGAGCGCTTGTGCTCGCCGTTCTTCTTCCCGCCGGGCGAAATCGCCGCCGAGCTCGATCTCACCGTGGTCCGCTCAACTGGGCACTCCTCTGCTCTCCCAGTCTCATGTTTCTGTTTTGCCTTGACCCCACGTTACTCATCGGCTCGATGGTTTTCCTTTTGGCGCTCAGGTCTCGCTGGAACATCGTCTTCTTCGCCGGAGCTCGCCGCCGCAAGCCACTGCTCCGTGGAACTTTCCTCTCCGTTCATCCTCCGCTTGAACCAACTACATAGTCAGCATCAGGGTAAGCTACTGGAACTTCCTAGCCCCTCCGTTCTACTGCTACTAGCCTAGGTTCGCCGGAACAGCTCCGCCATGATCCGGTCCGCCGCCGTGCGTGGCTAGACCTCACCGGAGTGGTAGCGGTTAGGGTTAGGAGCTCTATCGGCTGCGGGTGACTTGCCGGTGTTGGTGCTCGCGTCCATTAGGTCTCTACTGGCCGGAGTTCACCGGCGTAAGGCTCGCCGGTGCTCGGTGCGCCGCCGTCCGCTCTGGCCATGGTCGGGGACCTCATAGTTGTAAAGATAAGAAAGTCTAGGGTGTTGGTTGCAAAGTTTGTGACTCATGTTAATAGTGCTCAGGACTGTGGGTTGTTTTCGTTTAAACCGAAGGGCTTTTCTGCAAAGTCGCCGAGGCGCGCGGGCGGAGACAGGCCGGGCCGTCTTTCGCGCGCGTTGGGCCGCGCGGGAGCAGGCCGAAAGCCCAGTTTGGGCTAGAATTGAGCTTTTCTTTTTATAGCTTTATGCACAGTAGCTAGTTTTGTTATTTTTGCTATAATTTTTCTATAGCTCTGTTTATTGTGAATTTTGACATGTTAGATGATAGCATGTCGGTCCTAATATAAAAATTATAAAACTTGTGTTTTGAGTACTTTTACTATGACAATTAAATCTGTACTTTAATTAATAAATGCAACTTTGATGAATTATGTGATTTTCTGTGTTTCTCCTAAAATCATGAAATTTGACATGTGAGTTTATGTCACTGATATCTACCTTCATGTTTAATTTCAGCTCTGTTTGATAAAGTATGATTTGTTCATAAGTAAAAGGCTATTTAAAATGACTTATAAAATAAAAAGAAAGAGTTAATCACTTTGGATGTGTGTGACTTTTGGAATTGTTTGACAACCAGTGGAAAACTAGCATGATTTGCTCCCTGGTTATGGATTCCTTTATGCAAATAACCTTTTGTTGCTTGTTAGTTACCTAACTTTGCTTAATAGAGATAATAAAATTTGCTTAGTAATAATATATAGTTTAATAGCTAAGTTGGTTTTGTTAGTTTGCAACTATACCGTGATGGAAGATTGTACAAATAAATGTCTACAGCTTAGAAAATTTCCATCTTTACCATGATCATGTCATAAGCATCCCATTGATCATGCATATGCACTTCTACGTGTAGATCTCGTTTCGGAAGAACCGGATCCACAGTGGGTTTCTTCTGAGAGTTTGATCCTTCTGGTTTTTCTGAGTCACCGGACTTCGCTGATCACCAAGGCAAGCCCCGGACATTAAACCTACTCTTGTATTTTTTATAAAGTTATTTATATCACTTGAGTTAATTTGATGCATTAGGTAAATAGGAGATGGGTGAATCCTAGTTGATGCATTACCAACCTTGATGATTCCAATACTTAACCTTGATACCCGTTTTATAAAAATACTTAGTATGCTTAGCCATGCTTTACTACTTCATTATAGTAGGTGTTTTAAAAATGGTTGCTAGGTTATGGGATTAATGAATCTTGAGACAACATGATAATTATAGTAACTTACATCAAGAATGGAGTCTTGTGGTAAGGTTACTCAACATAGGACCTTATCGTTGTTGGCCTGCTGTGATTGAGACCTTTGAGTACAGCCCACATGCGGTGGTAAGCCTCATCTATAGCTATTCCGATACTTGAGAACGGCCAACCACGTACTGGGAGTGGAGAGATGGCGGGAGTAGCGTGTACCCTCGGGGCTATGAGATAGTCGGGTTCGAGGTGTACTGTACTCTCGGGTGACGCTGGACCCGTTCTTGTATGGGAGGATCTATAGATAGGGTTGACATATGCAAGATTAAGATCTACATATGTCGTGTGGTACTGAATTCCCAGCTGGGTTTAAACGATTCGAATCGCCGTGTTTCCTCAGATATGGAGCCTCAATCCACTGACCCTCACCGTAGTAATGAATGGGATCTTTATGTAATGAGAACGAAAGATGTGGTATGCTTATGAAATTTTGAGAATCTTTGGATAGTTATGAAATTTAATCTTGAGTTAAAACATGAAACTAGGTTTTACTATTAGTAAGCTCTTATGCAAAAGAAATGTTTTGATCTTGCTAAAGCCTTACCTTGAATCCTTATAGCCTTCATACTTGAGTCTTCTCCTCTTTTCTAGACGGTTAAGTCTTGTTGAGTACTTTTGTACTCAGGGTTCGTTATCCTTTGTTGCAGGTGAGTTTATTGATCATCCTTTTGGTGGTCAATGTTTCTTCACTCTTGTGGAGGAGAGTGATGATGACACTGATGTTTGACCTTGGGCAAGTAACCAAAAATTGTGTGGTATATGTAATATAAAGTTCCGAACCTTTTATGTATCAAGTACTTCTGTGTTGTAAACTTTTAAACTTAAGTTTCAATCTATGTCATATACTCTTTCCGCTTTTACTCTGATTTATCTTATCTATAAAACTGTTGTAATATTGTGATGCTTGACGAGGGAATTCCTGAAAAGAATGTAACGTGGATGATTCGGGTTTCCCGAGGACACCCGACAGATCTCTTGAGTCATTTGGAACTCGTGCAAGCCGATCAGAAGTCTTTAGGACAATGATGGGTGCATGTGGGCCACTTAATTCAGGAGGTTCTACCACAGTCCTGGCCATCTCTACAAGGGTCCAATTCTTCCTCTCTACCACACCATTCTGTGGCAGTGTGTAGGGAGAAGAAAACTAATGCTCTAAACCCAAAGAGTTACAAAACTTCTCAAAGTCTGAATTCTTGAATTCGGAACCTGTGACACCCTGAAAATCGCTTTCGGAAAAATAGATTTTAATAAGGCTTTATTTATTTATTTTTCATGAAACATATAGGTCAAATAATAATTTTTGGTGAATTAATAAATTAAGTTGGGGCTTAGAAACATTTTTGTTGCATTCAAGCTGGAGCATTTTATTTTGTTTGAGTGTAGGGCTAGAGTTGTGTGGTTTGAATTCAAACTTTATTTGAATTTGAACAAGTTTTGAAACAAAAATAAAAAAAGAAGAGTCTTTTCTTTTCTCTTTCCTTCCCCATCCCTTTCGGCCCAGCCGATGAAGTGGCCCAGCCCGCAACCGCGCCTCACCTCTCCTCCCCCGCGCCTGCCGGCCCAAGCTGTGTCCCGCCTCCCCTCGCTTTCCCCTTCGCGCGCACTGGCCCGCTGCGGCCTGCTCGGCCCGCTCCGCGCCCGCTCTCCCTCTCCCCGCTCACGCGCGCCGGCCCAGCTCCCGCGCGGCCCGCTCGCTCGCGTGCAGCGCGCCCGCCCGCGTCCATGCTCTGTCGCTGGCTTGGCCCCACGCGACAGCCGCTACTGCCCCGCCTGCCAGCCTGGGCCCACGTGTCAGCGACCCCGACCCCTTCTCCTTCCTCCCGCCTGTGCAATGCACCGCCGCCGACCCCTTCCCTCCTGTAACCGCCACGGTAGTGGCCATTAAGGCCACTACACCGCCGCTTCACCTCGATGGAGCACCCGCGCCCCCTCGCCGCACCTCTCCACCCCTATAAAGCCCGGGCCGAAGGCCCGAGTCCCTCCCTCACCCACCTGCTCGACCTCACTGTCACCACCGCTTGCTGCCGCCGTCGCGAAGCCCCGCCGGCCACCATGAGCCCCAGCCGAGCGCCCTCAAGTGACACCGCACGCGTGCCGAGTACCCCAGTGCCCTCTCCCCTCCTTTTCCGCCGAATCCGAGCTCACCGTGGTGTTTCCCCTTTTTGCAGATCCCGCCGCCGTGGTTTGGCGTCGTGGTGAGCTCCCTCGCCGTGTCTGATCCCGCTATCGCTCTCGCCGTTCTCCCCGTGTCTCCCCGGTCCGATTCGTTTGGCCAGTGGAGGCCTGGAGTGCTCTCCGGCAAGCTCCAGTGCCACGGCCATGGCGCGCCGCCGTATTCCGGTGGCGGCGCCGCCGCTCCGCCGCCGCGTCGCGCCCGCTGAGCCTCCCTGCGTCATCCGATCGGCGTGGACGGCCAGGATTAGATCCATCCCGAAGGGGTATGGACCGAGTTCGTGGACCCGTGGACCAACCGCTGCGCGCGCGGTCCACCGCCAGCGTGATGGACCCAGCCAACCCGCTCACGACGCGTGGCGCTGAGTCAGCGCCTGCGCAGCAGCCACTGCCGCTTTTGCATAAAACCCCCTGAGTTTTAGTGAAATCAACCCGCAATCCAAGCCAGGTCAAAGTAATTCTTTTAGGGTCCTGTTTTCTTATGAGTTAACCCCTGAGCTTCCCGGTTTTAGTGCCCGCAGTCCAGTGCGGCCGTTTTCGCTTGCTAGCCCCGCAGATCTATCGTTAATTGCGTTTAGATCCTCGATTTTCGGGAGTTAGCCCCCGGAAAATGAGTTTTATTTACAAAAGTGCCCCTGAAACTTGTTTTCTTTATAACTTTCTCGTTTTTAGTCCGATTAGAGTGATCTTTATGTTCATGTGATCGTATCGACGAGTAGAATAGTTTTATATATGTTTCTCTACCTATTTTTGATGCTTGGTGTACTGTTCTAATAGAAGTATATTTTATCTGCATGTGATGATTGGAATGGATGTTTGTGTGGTGCCTTTGACCCCGTTTAGAGTTCAAGCTGTTCAAGGTTATCGAGAAGATCTCTGAAGAAGTGAGACCATCAACATGAGTTTTTGGAAGGCAAGTATAACCTACGGTTTCCTTGTTACCTATTAAATGCAAGACCCAGTAATTCATTATGCATGTGTCTAATATGATGAACCATAGGACCATACTAGTTACCTTGAACTGTATACCTTGTACCTATGGGAGGGTTTTTGCATAATATGATTAGAAATGCTATGCGCTATATAAATGCTAATTGTTTAATACTGATTAATGACTATGGAACAAATGTTAGAAGAGGCTTTTTAACCACGTTTAGGGCACTGGAGCCTGGTGTTGCTCAGTGACCCACCCCAGGGACTATCTTTTCAAGCGGCCACCCGGGAGATCCCGTGCAACCTTGGGTATTATATGGCTCTGATCTTAGTTGTGTAACTAGACTTTCTCTAGCTTGTAGTAGTTACCAAAAGGCGCTAGAGGGGGGAACTGGGTTAAAGAATGGCTTCCTTGCCTGTCAAGACGTGTACTGGTCGGCTGTCAGGTGTGCCATCTTGAAGGGGGCCTCCATTCGCCTGGACGCCTAAACCTTGTGGCTACTACTTGTTAGGGTAGCTAGTGAAAGACTACGTAGTGAAACCCTGTCGTACTTCCATAGAGGAGGTAATGTGGGATTGGCTCTCCCCGGCATATGGGAATCACGACCTAAGGTGAAAGTGTACAACCTCTGCAGAGTGTAAACCTGATATATCAGCCGTGCTAACGGATACGAGCGGCTCGGATCCTTTTTAAGTGGTTCATGGTGGGGTATGTTGGTGGTTTGTGGCTTACCTTTTTTAACATAATGATTATCACTTACTATGGGAAACTGGGATCATACATTTAGTAATAGAAGGTTAATATAAAATATGATCAACTTAAAATGCTAACCGCAGTTAACCGAGTCAAGCCTTTGAGCCTTGCATCCCCATAGTTGTACTTGCTGAGCATGGTGAGCTGACGCTTGTTGTTGGTTCACAAAAATCTCGGATGGGTACCAGATGGTGTTTTCAAGTGAAGATCTACTGAAGATGTTCCAAGAGTTCTAGGCGGGTGTTCCCCCAGTCAACCGTTCCTGTGGAGTTTGGAGTTCCGAAGAGTAGTTTCCACTCTGCTTTGTTTAGATGTAAGTCTTGTTGTAACTATGTTTCGATATGTAATAAAGCATTGACTTTGAGAAAATTCCATATTTGGTGCTATATGTGTCTTGTGGACTTCCTGGGCACACATATAGTTGGCACTTGGAATTCTTCAGAAATCCGGGTGTTACAGAACCATTATCACTCCTAATAGCTCGCATCGATTTCAAAGGGAACTCGTTCTGAAGACACAAAATCAGATTGCGAGCAAAGGAGAAAGTCTCGGTCTTCTCAGCTAAAAAGAAGACCCAGGAATATCTCGAAAAGTCGTGAACAACAACAAGCACATACCACTCCCCCCAACCGAGCTCACCCGAGCCGGACCAACAAGGTCCATGTGCAAAAGCTCTCCAGGGTGCTTGGTCATGACCTGAGTCACTGGATGGTGGGGAGCGGCAACCATCTTCCCATGTCTACAAGAATGGCAAACAAGATCCTTCTCCATGGATAACTTGGGCAATCCTCGGATTAGGCCAAGTGAACTAAGTCTTGCAAGCAAGTCGAAGCTCAGGTGACCAAGTCTCCTATGCCACTTCCAAAGATCAGAGGAGGAAGGTCCAGCCAAAAGACAACGAGAAATTCCAAACGACTTCGAGAAATCCGCACGAAAGACTTTCCCAAAGGGCGAAATCACACAAACAAGATTGCCCTGACGGTCCAAAATACGACTGAGATTCGGATTAAAACGAATCTCATAGTCATCATCAAAGAGTTGCAAAATAGAAAGAAGGTTAAAATGCAAGTTAGAAACAAGAGCAACATCGCGCAACACAAAGTGCTCATTAACTCGCACCGACCCACGAGACAACACTTTACCTTTGCTATTGTCGCCGAAGGTGATAAACTCCTTTCCGGCGACTGGACTAAGACTGGAGAACCACTTGGCATTTCCGGTCATGTGCCTCGAGCAACCGGAATCCACCAACCAAACGTTCTCCAATCGTTTTACCTACATCAGTAAAAAGACATAGGGTGAGCATACGGTCCAACATTGGGGTTAGTGAAGTAGGAAGAATACCAGTGTTGGGCCGGCTGCTCAAAAGAACGGTTAGTAGAAAAACCATTCCTAGCACGTCTATGGGGAAAACGATCACCACGCTGAGGAAAACGTGGTCCGCTAAGGGAAGAGCGTCCATCGCGATACTCAAAACACGGTGGGGGAAAACACTCAACTACAAAGCCACCGCCACGGGATCCATAGCCTACAACTGCAGGCTCCCGCCGGGCACGACCTCTTCGCTACCTAGGCCTAGGAACTTGAGGTTCTGGACCTCTAGGCCTAGAAGCTCTCCTCGGAGCTCTCCTCTGAACATTCGGCGCATGTACATCATGGAAAGGATGGTACATGTCCGGATTGTTCATCCCCCTAGCATGGCGCGCCTCTCTCTTGCGCTGAAAGCAGAACTCACTCAAGTGTCCATCTCGCCCACAGTGCTCACAATGGTACCTCACCGCTCTCAAAGGGGGTTGTTGGTACTCACGGTAGTGGGTGTGGATCACTTTGCCCTTCTGTGGCATAAGCTCCTCTTGGATGGGTGGCATGGTGTCCAGCTTGTTCTTGAGGTGGTTTGGTTTGGGAGCCCATGTTTGTTTCTTGGGTGGAGCTCTAGGAGGCTCAACAAAGACCCCATCCTTGGTGTTAGGCTTGAGTGGCTCTTTGGGTGGAATCTTGGTAAGCTTGGGAGTAGTGGTGGAGTTGGGCTTCTCACATGGGTTAAGACCACTCGACTCTCCAATCTTCCCAAAAGATGAACCATCAACACCCGGAGCAAAACCTACACCAGGACCTCCAGCAGCTCGCTTGAATTGGGAGATCATCATCCCGAGCTGTGGCTCACCACTAGACACCCAAGATAAGATGGTCCGAAGGTATGTGTTTTCCTCCTCGGTTTGCATCTTGTCATGCTTCACGTTTGCGATCTCCATCTCCAAACCCTCACAAAGAGCACACCTAGCCACACATGTGCTACCTGAGTTGGCCTCTTCAAGAAACACAATCTTGGCATTCTTCTCTGCCAACTCAGATTGCAAGACAGGACAAGTCTTGCACGCACCCACCAGCATGGGTCTAGCTCGGAGCTCATCCACCTCTCCTACCAACGCCACATACTTACCCCTCAAAGTGAGAAGGTCAGTCATGTGCGTGGTGCACATGTCACACTCCTCCTCCTCGGTGACAACAACGGTGGACTTGACAGATTCAAGTTCCTTCACTGTATCCTCCCACTTCTGCCTAAACTCCTTGCGCTCTCTAGCGGCACGCCTAAGCAACTTATCCTAACTAAGGAGCGTGGCAGTAAGCTTCTCGACCTCAGCAGAAAGCTCGTCGAGGGTCAGAGATACCTGGGAGGTGTCGTCGTCGTCGTCGTCGTTCCGAGGGGTCTCCTCCAGCTCGCCGTCGACCTCCTTGCCGAGGGCCATGGTGCAGAAGCCGTCGTCATCGGCGAAGAAGCAGAGACCGTTCAGCTTGTCCTCGATCTTCTTCTTCTTCTCAGACTCGTCGTCGCTTGAGGAAGCGGAGTCGTCGTCCGAGTCATCGACGTCGCTGAGCGTGGCGAAGAAAGCACGCTGCTCAACCTGGGCCTTCTCCAAGTACTTCGTCTTGATGTACTCCTTGTTGAAGCCGCCCTTCCGCTTGTGCCTTGCGGGGACGTACTTCTCCTTATGCTTGCCGGAGTCGTACTTGTGCCCATGATCGCCCTTGCCAAAGACTTGCTTGTTCTTCTTCGGGCAACTGGCGATGAAGTGGTTGGGGTCGCCGCACTCGTAGCATCCCGAGCATCCTCCTCCGCGGCGACGGTTCATGCGGTTGTTGTGGAACCGCGAGAACCGGTTGGCGAGCATAGCCAGCTCGTCATCCCCCAAAGACTCCAGCTGCTCCTCTGTGACAGAAAAGAGAGAAGAGAGTGCAAAACCTCCAGAGGGGTTAGCAGAAGAGCCAGAAAGCAAAGCCATCGATGGGTCAGAAGGATTTTCATAAGAAGCCCTCGTCATGGCATCGATCTCACTGGACTTGAGCTTACTGAAGAGCTCGTCGCACGTGAGGGTCTCATAGTTAGGCGATTCGATGATCCCATGAACCTTGGAATCCCACACCGACCGATCAAGGGTATGCAAAAGCTTGAGAGCCCTCTCATGATCGTCGAAAGGCAACAGCTCCTTGTTATCCCTCATCCTGTTGACAATCACCTGAAAGCGAGCGAATAAACTTTCTATGCTCTCGCCAGGCATATGTCGAAAGTTCTCATACTCTCGCTTGAACGACTCGTAGAGACGGGTTTTGACTTGAGAGGTTCCCTCATGAAAGCGCATGAGGGTAGCCCAAATCTCCCGAGCCGTAGCGAGGTGAGAAACGCAATCAAACTCACTCATGCTGAGGTATGAGAAAAGAGCATTATGGGCTCGACTATTGGCATCGTGCTCATCGATCTGAAGCTGAGAGACACGAGCAGCCAAGACCACGTAATCGGCAGAGTTGCAAATATCCCAAATGGAAGCACCCAAACTCTGCAGATAGGCCGACATGCGTATCTTCCAATACGCATAGTTCGTCCCATCGAAAAACGGCGGTTTGCCCACGCCGCGATCCATGTCGCCTTCTATGGATCTGGAACCGGTTAAGGTGAAAGATCCTTAACCTGCTCCGATACCAATTGAAGGACCGAGAAAGCACTAGCAAGGCGACCAGAGGGGGGGTGAATGGGAGCTCAAAAATTTCTTTCGAAACTTTGGCCGATTGTCCCAAAATCAACTCCCAATAGCTACGACCGAGAACGTGATGCCCACGACCCTTGGAAGAGGGTGGATGATCCCTTGGATCACAGCGAGGCAGCACAAAGCGACAGCAAACAAAACGCCAAAAGAACCGGCACAAGTTCGACCCTCAAAAACCAAGTCCCGAACGTAGATAGACGGCTACGTCGAGAACTCCCTAAATACCTATGCTATCAAGTAGCAAAGATAGTTAGAGAGGTTCCTTGGACAACTCTAGGGCCAAACGGAAAGTCCGAAAACCAAGCGAACAAGTCAGGAGAGCAAACACACTAAACTGAAAGCTTCAGCCAGATCCCGGACTGTTCAGACCTGGGGTCCCGGACTGTCCGCCCAAGGCCGGACTGTCCGCGGTTCACTGGCGGACTGTCCGCCGGCAGAATACGCAAAACAGCAGTGTTGTTGAAGTCTTGCTGGACGTCTCCCGGACTGTCCGCAACTTTCAACGGCGGACTGTCCGCCGGTCAATCAAAAACCAAACGGCCGAAGAACAGAGACACTAGTCCGGCTCGTCCCCGACGCGCGAACTGTCCGCGGTGGCACTGGCGGACTGTCCGTGAGTGCCCAGAAAGGGCGATTTTGGTCGCCCTCTACTCAAATCTTCTCCAAATCGATCCAAACCAAAATCCCTTGATCCCAAACTTGGAGAGGATGATCACGAGGTAGTTAGGAGACTATCCCCAAGAAATCATCCGCTCAAATCGATTCAATCACCGGGAAATCGAAAGGGGAAGATCAAGAACGAAAAAGCGCCATGAAAACGAAATCAACCCGATCTACTTGTTCGTGAGGAGTTAGATGAATTCCTTCGGTGGAAATGATCTCCTTTCAAAAACGAACAAGTTGATTCAAACGGATTTCGCAAAGACGCAGTAGGGAGAGAGATCGAGTGACGGGAAAAACCGCGGAGAAACGAAGAACGCGAAGAACACGAGCAAAACGCGAATCAACACATCGATCTGCAACCGTGTGGCTACCACACGCTACAACAGTGAGGTAACGACCTCACTTCCTCAAAATCTCCAGTACACAGAGGTATGATTCTCTGCGGATCTCAGCTAGCTACAGCAGGGGATTGGGAGAGCAGGAAACCCTAGAAGCAAAGAGCAAATGACTGAGATAGATGGGGAGGTGGGTGTCTCCCCCTACTTATCCTAATTTTAACTATTCCTAATTCTCACTCTACCCCTAACTACTTACAGAGCAAACCAGCTAAACCCTAAGGTTATTCTGGACCAACTCAAAGGTAGGCGGATCCGACGGCCACGCCCGCACAACTCGTAGTGTTGCCTCGACGCAACCTCCCGATTGCCGCCACGTGCCGCCACCGCTCTGCCGTCCTTTTCCCGGACGTCGCACCCCCGGTTTTGTGGCCCAAACCGGGAAACCAGCCCACCAGCGCCTGAGTTTTGTGGCCCAAACTCAGCAAACCCGCAGCACCCAGGTTTTGAGGCCCAAACTTGGAAACCGTCCTCAGCCCGAGTTTTGTGGCCAAACTCAGAAACCATCCGCGCCCAGGTTTTGAGGCCCAAACCTGGAAACCGTCCACCTGATGGCTTTTCTCTGGCTCTACCACCAAACCGAAGTTGTAGAGGGGATGCACCGCCCGTGCACCCCGTCCACCGACACGTGTCACCAAGTCCACGACTTAGGCAACACATGACCGCAAGTCTTCGCTCGTCACTGCCCCAGGATGTCAGCCACCACAGCTGATCCTCGGGCCATCGGTCCCTCAGTCCAAGCCTCACGTCCGCCCTTCGCCACTCTCGGTCCATCGGCACGACACGTCTCTACTTGACCTTCACCTTGCCTCTAATCACTGTATCCGTGCTCGACACCTGCACAACACAAGCCAAAGAACATGCGCCTCATCCCAGTTGACAATCACTCATCACTCAGAGACTCGGCATACACCCATGTATCCGCATGGGCAGCGTCCGATGGAGCATTGGACGCTCCGATGGGTACACATCGGACGCTACCCCGACACTGTTTCAGCCGGAGCTGTCTACAGTGCAGGGCATCGGACGCTGGGGGAGCGTCCGATGCAGCGTCCGATGCCGCATTTTGAGCAGTTTTGAAGATTTCTGTTGCGGCTCCCTCTCCCAACCAAGTTCCAACTCAAATAAGAGGCAAATAAACACCAGTTGGAACCTAGTATGAGCATCCTCGCATAAGCCCTCAATTTTAGAAATATTTTGCCATAGGCTACATATCATTTTTAGAGAAAGTAGGCAATAAATCCCGAGGAGACAACATGTGGCCACCAAAACTAGGGGACTCAACCAATAGGAGCCTCAAATGCTCCCCCTAGCGGTGGACGAACACAGCGGTTGCTCAAAACATAACCGAAAAGAAATGACAAAGCAACAAACATGCATATGCAATGCATTACGGAATTTGAATCTAGGTTGCTTGTCAAGTTTGCTCATGGGTAAGCTTCTTCACACGCTTTTTAGGGCGGTTATCTTAACCACGTCTGACAAGCCTATGTGCATAGCATAATTTAAACATGGCATATTATACAATGCAATGCAAAGACAACCCCCTTTCACCTTTTGACAAAGTTACTTAGATCAAGCACATTAAGCTCACTTCTCAATCTACAAAGAGTGTTTTCATCTAGGGGTTTTATGAAGATATCCGCCAATTGATCTTCGATTCTAACTCCCTCTAAGGATATGTCTTTCTTTGAAACATGGTCTCTAAGAAAGTGATGGCGAATATCTATGTGCTTTGTGCGAGAGTGTTGAACCGGGTTGTTAGCAAGCTTAACCGCGCTCCCATTGTCACACAACAAAGGTACCCTTTCTAGAACTACACCATAGTCTAAAAGGGTTTGTTTCATATAAAGGATTTGTGCACAACAAGCACCCGCGGCTATGTATTCCGCCTCGGCGGTAGACAAGGCCACACTATTTTGCTTCTTTGAACTCCAAGACACTAGTGATCTCCCAAGCAAATGGCACCCTCCGGATGTGCTTTTTCTATCTACTTTGCAACCCGCGTAATCCGAATCGGAATACCCAACGAGTTGGAAGTTAGCTCCTTTGGGATACCAAAGGCCAAAGCTTGGGGTGTGCTTTAGGTACCTAAGGATTCTCTTCACCGCTATGAGATGTGATTCCCTAGGCTCGGCTTGAAAGCGAGCACACATGCACACACTAAACATGATGTCGGGCCTAGATGCGGTCAAATATAACAAGCTACCAATCATAGAGCGGAAGAGAGTTTGGTCAACCGGGTTACCTCCCACATCTAGGTCGAGATGTCCATTTGTTGGCATTGGAGTCTTGATAGGCTTGCAATCATCCATGTTGAAGTGCTTGAGGAGATCTTTTGTATACTTCTCTTGGGATATGAAAGTCCCCTCCTTCAATTGCTTGACTTGGAAGCCTAGGAAGAATGTGAGCTCTCCAATCATGGATATTTCGAACTCTTCGACATCAAGTCACCAAATTCCTTGCAATAGGCTTCATTTGTTGACCCAAAGATGATATCATCAACGTAGACTTGACAAATGAAGATTTCTCCATCAAGCTTCTTGGTGAATAGTGTGGTGTCGACCATCCCAATGGTGAAGCCCTTCTCAATGAGGAAGTCCCGGAGGCGCTCGTACCAAGCTCTTGGGGCTTGCTTGAGCCCATATAGCGCCTTGGACAACCTATAAACATGATTAGGATATCTAGGGTCTTCAAACCCGGGAGGTTGATCAACATAGACTAGTTCATTTATGAAGCCATTTCAAAATGCACTTTTCACATCCATTTGATATAATTTAATGTCATGATGTGATGCATATGCAAGAAGGATACGAATGGTTTCTAGTCTTGCAACCGGTGCAAAGGTCTCTCCAAAATCCAAACCTTCAACTTGAGAGAACCCCTTTGCCACTAGCCTTGCCTTGTTTCTAACAACCTTGCCTTGATCATCTTGCTTGTTTCTAAACACCCATTTTGTTCCAATGACTCTTGCGCCTTTGGGTCGCTCTTCATGTGTCCAAACTTGGTTGCGGGTGAAGTTGTTTAATTCTTCATGCATAGCATTCACCCAATCTGGATCACTTAGAGCTTCATCTACAATGGTAGGCTCAACAAGAGACACAAAGGAGTGATGTTCAATAAATAAAGCAAGTTTTTGAGATCGAGACATTACACCCCTTGTTGGACTCCCTATGATGAGATCTTGAGGATGAGCTTGTAGTAGAGGAGTAGTCCTTTGATCAACCACTTGAGGGGCCGCTTGTGGAGCATCAACATCTTGAGCTTGTACCATCATTTGATCATGGGAGACATGAGTATCTTCAAATGGATCCCTCCCATCTTTGTCATCAACATGTGGTACATTGGATGAGGATGGCTTGTCAATGACTTGCACATCATCATCATCATCTTTAGGTTTGATGGCTCCAACCGGCATGTTCTTCATTGCTTCCCTCAATGGTTCATCACCTACATCATCAAGATTTTCATGATCTCCTTGAGAGCCATTAGATTCATCGAATTCCACATCATATGTTTCTTCTACCATCCCGGTGGCATGGTTGAATACTCGATATGCTTTGGATTTCAATGAGTAACCAACAAGAAAACTAATATCACATCGGCATTGAAACTTCCCTAGGTGTTGGCGCTTCTTGTAGATGTAGCATTTGCACCCAAACACTCTAAAGAATGATATATCCGGCTTCTTGTTGTTGAGTAGCTCATAGAGGGTCTTGCCAAGGAGACGATGGGGGAACAACCGGTTTGATGCATAGCAAGCGGTGTTGATTGCTTCCGCCCAAAATCTTTCCGGTGTAGTGTACTCATCTAACATAGTCCTTGCTAGGGTGATTAGTGTTCGGTTCTTCCTCTCAACTACCCCATTTTGTTGTGGTGTGTAGGTTGCGGAGACTTCATGCTTGATCCCAACTTCATCACAATATTGCTCAATGTGGGTGTTGTCGAACTCTCTTCCATTGTCACTTCTTATCTTCTTGATCTTCAAGTCAAACTCATTTTGCGCTCTCTTGGCAAACTTCTTGAATGAAGGGGTTGCTTCGGATTTGTCATGGAGAAAGAATACCCAAGTGTATCTAGAGTAGTCATCAACAATCACTAGGCAATAGAGATTTCCACCCAGGCTAGCATATGTTGTTGGCCCAAATAGATCCATGTGAAGTAGCTCTAACTCTCTTGATGTTGACACAAAGGCTTTGGTTGGATGAGTATTTGCAACTTGCTTGCTGGCTTGACATGCACTACACAATTTGTCCTTCTCAAATTTGACATCCTTCATTACAACATGTGCTAATCTTCTATGCCATAGCCAACCAAGTGATTGCTTAGTGAACAAACAAGTCTTCAAGTTGGCATCTTCGGAGGTGAAATCCACTAGATAGAGATTGTTGTATCTAAAGCCCTTGAATATCACTTGTGTATCATCTTTCTTGGCATTACAACACAAACCCCCGTATAACAACAGATAGATAGCTACGGAACATTGATGCGTTGGTGGGCGATGTCCATACTCTGCACGCACTCGATGGAGTAGGCCCATTTCCCAGCCCACCTCTGCATTCCACGTCCAAGATAATAATAACTATTCCACCCATGCCTAATCTATCTCCACGGCCAGATCTAATCTCAGACAAAAATGCCTAGAGGGCGCGAGGGTTCCATCGATCTCTTCTCGTGGTGTCTCTCCCAGGGGCAAGGCAATGATGGCCGCATGCCAAAGAGCTTGGCGACGATGGAGACTGCACTAGGACATTAACGTTCCTAATGTATGGCTTGTTGGCCAGGTACCAGAAAATTATTATAATATATGAAGGTGAGTCGTTCATCCACCACACAGTCCATCTTGTCCTATACGATCGTATTCACGGAGATTTGATTAAAGGTGCATTTTTTGTGCATATCTATCTAATCTCTTTCTTCTATCAGATGATTCACGTTGTCCCTGATTCCTAATTCCAAGATTTAGTCGTCATACCCTGATCCGCACAATTGAATTTGATTCTGTTTCTGATATTTGTGATATTCATTCATATTTCCTATTTTTCTCATTGATATATAATTTTTTGGTTTTCTATGAAACTATAGGTGGTGGAGGCATTGGAGGCATGGATGTCCAGTGGTTCTTGCAATGTGGATCGATCTACTTGTTGTACTTGGTGACTTCTCCTTCGATTTCCCTAACTTCGAGATTGATTCATAAACGATGATTTCTGCTGATGCGATTCTTCCTGCAGTCGCTGAACTTATGGATATAAAGCACATATGTTCTCCAATTCTGTACTATATACAAACTCTCCAAATCAATCACTCAATTACTGAAAACGTAATCACGTTACTTTGTTCAAAGAAAAATCTGGATACAGCTCAATTTATCTACAATGTACATGGTTTATAATATTTATTTCCCACAAAGATTCATGAAAATATAGAGATTGGACATTAGGAAAGTACTAACAGACAAAAAAAACAAATTTATAAATATATTTTTTCCTCGGGGTCATTTTTATGCTTGCAGCTTCTTTCCATGAACACCCAGTTCACTGTTCCACAGTTTTTGCTAAACAACTTTTTCATGGCATACTAGATACTGATATCACGGCCAGGGCTAATATTTTAGTAATAAAATAGAGTAACTCCTTTGCATATTCAGTAGATTAGTAATATTTTAGTTTCTTTTGTTCAGGTGGATCCAACAAATACAATCATATCTAGGATGAGTAAAGCTAGATCAACAAAGGTAGTAGCTGTTTATTATGTCATGTTAATTAATTTTCTATGGGCTAACTATTATTGTGGTCCAGAAAAAAATTATGCATAGTTTCTTTCTTGATCAAAATGCAGCTTATCAGTTACCTGGCCCCTGGACAAGCAGTATTGTTCCACGGTTTGTCAACAAGGATCAAACTGTTTGCTAGATTTAAGAGGTATGGTTTTCTTTTTACACAAATTTTATTTTTATACTTAAGCTGATCCACTAGTATTCAGTTAATTCAGTGTTTTCTTGTAGAATCTACCAAATGTCTTAATGTTATAGAATTGACAGATCGAACCATCTATAACCACCACATTTTTAGTTAGGTGGTATGAACTTCACAATCATAGGAATGGTCACCTTAATAACATTTGAGATATTTAAATAACATAGAAGTTTGGATGTATAGTGTTTTCATTTTTTTTGTGCTGATGCAATCACCGGATTTGAGCTCTTATCTTAAATTTTGATTGCTTTTGGGAGATAATCTTCAGAGTTGAGAATGGTATCTATAGTGTTTTCTACTACCAGTTTACTAATATAATATTTTATTTTTGATGATCAAACTATATTTTTATGGAACTATTATAATACTATACGGTATTTGATGACGGTTGATATTTGTGAAAAGTATAATATACATCTGTTTATAATATGATGCTATTATATAAGGCAAATCTCTTAAAACTTCGTATTATCTTTTTCTTGTTCTTAATTATTCTTACAGCGGTAGACTAATATTCCCCATGTATACTCTTGTAGAAACATCAATGTGGCACAATAAATGGATGACCATATCATAAGAATGATATCAGAAGAATGCTAGACTAAAATGGAGGAAAGAGAAAGGAGGATGCTAACGTTCTTAGATGGATCCCTTTATGTTTTTATATTTTACTCCCATAGGAATGTAGTCTAAAAAATATTGTGTCATGAATTATATGGATGACACTTATTGTAATACAACAAATTATTTATACAATCTGGATATGACAATGTTTATGTTTATTTATTTTTGTGTTGGATGACCTTGCATTTCTCGGTATAATGTTTACATGCATTTCTCTATATTTATAAATAAATAAATAAATATGATTCAAAAAAGATTAGATGGCGTATTCCTCATAACACATATAAGTGTTGCTACAAACTAAATCTATATGTTGCAACAAGCCATAAGATGAAGTTTCGCCTATGCTTGTACAAACACATATAAGTGTTGTTATAACCCACCGTTATGTGTTGCAACTTTGCAACAGTTATTATCATAGGTTACCAACACATAAATAAGTGTTGCAATAGATTCTTGCAACGCCACTTTAAGCAACGCATATTAGATGTGTTGGTATAGACCCTACCAACGTATATATGGACTTTTAGCAACATATATTTGTGTTGCAAAAGAGGAGGTTACGTTGTAGTGTGGTCACAACCACTTCTTTGTCGGTGAACAAACATTGAAAGCCAAGATCACATAGTTGCCCAACGGATAGCAAGTTGAAGCTCAATGATGCAACTAGAAGCACATTGGAGATGGTATGATCATTTGATATAGCCACTTTGCCCAATCCCTTGACATTGCCCTTTGAGTTGTCACCAAATGTTATCTTTTCTTGGCCATTGACATTCTCTTCAAGTGAGGTGAACATCCGGGGATCACCGGTCATATGTTGTGTGCAACCACTATCAATCACCCAATGAAATCCACCGGTCTTGTAGTTCACCTACACACAAGAAATCATGCTTGAGCTTTAGGGACCCAAACTTGTTGCGGTCCCTTAACTTTCTCTACAAGTGACTTTGCAACCCAAATTTGCTTTGGCCTATTCTTGTTAGGAGGCCCCATGAACATAACTTTCATCTTGCCACTAGAGTCTTGTCTAAGCATGTAGTGAGCATTGAAAGCAAAGGGCCTAGCATGCTTGGGCAAGGGTGTGGGCTTTGGCTCTTCACAATCATGAGCAAAGTGACCTTCCTTTCCACACTCATAGCATCTTCCAATCTTCTTCCTCTTTGGCTTTGTGATGCTCTTGCGTTGCTTCATCTTCTCTTCAAGGAAGCCAATACCATTTCTATTTGTCTTCATCACGGTGTTCATGAGTAGCTCACTTTGAAGACATTGCCCCTTGGTGAATTTCTTCAATCCGGTGGTGAGGTGCTCCTTCTCTCTCTTGAGCTTGTCATTCTCTTGTTGGAGCTCTAATTGAGATGGTGTCATCTTGTAGTCTCTTTCCATCTTCAATCTCTTGTTCTCTTATTTTAGCATGTCTAGCTCAAGTGACATGCTATACTCATCATCTTGGGTCTCAATGATGACTTGCTTTGTGGTTGCTAGCTTCTTTAGATCAATCTTGAGCTTTGCATTCTCATTCTTGATCTTGACATAATCATCATAGTGATTGGCCACAACCACACTCTTGCCTTTGCCACTAGCTCTTTGCTCATCATGCTCACTAACCAAGTCCTCACAAGATGTTGCTATGTCACACTTAACAACAAGGTTAGGAGCATCATGTGTCTCATGTGAAAGCATATCATAAGCAATGGTGAGAGTATCATAGTCTACTTTCACTTGAGTGTATTGTTCCTTAAGCAAGGCATGACTAGCGGTAAAGTCACTATGCATCTTATCAAGTTTTTCATTTTTAGCCTTCAGCTCTTTGTTAGAGGACTTGAGCTCCTTGATAGTGGATGACATAGTTGCTAGTTCATTTTTTAGCTCATCACTAGCATGTATAGCATGATCATATTTCTCAACAAGAGATTCATTTTCATCAACAAGCTTTTCATTTTTAGCTCTAGTCTTCCTTATGATTTTAGAGTAGTTGTTTAGCAATTTAACAAGCTCATCATAAGTAGCTGACTCAAATTCACCATCACTATCACTATCACTAGAGTCATCATCGCTTTGTACCTTCCGGTCACCCTTGGCCATAAGGCATAGGTGTGTAGATGATGATGGCGATGGTGGTGGTGGTGGTGTAGAGGAGCCAATGACTAGAGCGGCCACCTTCTCCTTCTCATCATCACTATCTTCATTTGATGAGCCACCGAAGGAATCAATGTCGGTGAGCCAATCACCAACAATGTAAGCCTTCCCACCTTTCTTGTGGTATTGCTTTTTCTTCTTGCCATCCTTCTTGTAGTAGGGCTTTTCTTCCTTCTTCTCATCTTCACTTGATGAGTCATACTTCTTGCCCTTGTTCTTGTTCTTGTAGCTCTCTTTCTTGGGCTTGGTGCATTGATGAGCAAGATGGCCAAGCTCACCGCAATTGTAGCAATCCATTTCGGAGATTGGCCTCCTCTTGCTACTTGTGAAGAACTTCTTATTTCTTGAATCAAAGTTGACTCCATTCTTGTGAAGCTGCTTCAACATCTTGGTGGTCCTTCTTACCATGAGAGCGATGTTGGAATCATCCTCTTCATCACTTGAGCTCTCATGATGCACCTCAATAGCCTTGGACTTGCCTTTCTTGTCATGGCTAGCTTTGAAGGCCAAGTCCTTCTTCTTGTCGGTGGAGGAGCCACCGCTTGGTGTGATGTGCATGTACATCTCATGTGCATTGATCTTTCCCCAGATTTGAGTTGGTGTAGCGGTGGAAAGATCACCTTGATGTAGCACTGTCACAATGTGTCCATACTTCTCAATTGGAAGGACATAAAGAATCTTCCTCACAACATCCGATGGTTGCATTTGTGTGAGGCCAAGTCCATTGAGTTCTTCTACAAGAACATTCAAGCGTGAGTACATTTCATTTGCACTTTCATTAGCATGCATATCAAATGAATGAAGCTTTTGCATAACTAAATGATATCTCTCCTCACGCTCACTCTTGGTCTCCTCATGGAGAGCACAAATGTTATCTCATAGATCATGGGCATTCTTGTGGTTTCGGACGCGGTTAAACACATCCTTGCAAATGCCTCTAAAAAGAATATTTTTGGCCTTTGCATTCCACTTCTCATTTTCTTCCTCATGTGGTGTGAGGCTAGTGCCCTCCTTGGGTTTGGGGAACCCGGTTATGGCGGCATCGCGGCGTTTCACATCAACCGCTTCTAGGTACGACTCCATACGGATTTTCCAATATGGAAAGTCGTCTCCCTCGAACATGGGAGGTGGTCCATCACCTCCGGACATCTTAACTCTAGGTGGTTAAGCCTAAACTGAGAGCACTAGGCTCCGATACCAATTGAAAGGATCAAGATGCCCAAGAGGGGGGTGAATTGGGCTTTTCTAAAACTTCTTGCAATAATAAAACCTATCAAGCCCCAATTAACCCCCTAGTGCCTAGAAGTGTGATTCTCTTTATTCTACCGCACAAAAGACCAAGTCTAAGCCACTCCTACTCTAGCAAAGCAATTCAATATAGAATGAACAACAAGTAGTAATGCGGAATTGAATTGCTTGAAAGTAAATGCATAGGTAAAAGAGTAGAGATGACTCGACGATCTTTTTGCCGAGGTATCGAGGTGTCGGCACACCCCCCTAGTCCTCGTTGGAGCACCCGCGCAAGGGTATCGCTTCCCCTTGATCCGCGCAAGGATCAAGTGCTCACTATGAGCTGATTCTTTGCCGCTCCGGCCCGGTGAATCGCTCACTACCGGTCACAAGCTTGCTTGGGTCATCCACAATGCCACCGGATGCTCTCCAAGCTTCACGATCACCACCAAGCCGTCTAGGTGATGCCGATCACCAAGAGTAACAAGCTACAACTCTCACTTGACCAACACAAGGCCAAAGAGATGGATGGATGCACACTTGCTACTCAATTCTCACTAGGAGGTGTCTAATTCTCACAATTAGCAAATCACTCAACCTCACTAGGGCTCTTGCACTATCTCACACTCACAATGTGTCTCTCAGTAGATGGAAGTGGCAAGAACACTCAAATGGATGGAGGGAAGGAGGTATATATACTCCCCCAACCGGCCATCCAAAAACAGGACGAAACAGGGTTTCTGCGGGGTCATTGGACGCTCCGATGCCTGGCATCGGACGCTCCGATGACCTCGACCAACGGTCGACTGTACCCTCTTGTCAGACCTGTTAAAGTGTCATCGGACGCTGGGCAGCGTCCGATGCCACCACATCGGACGCGTCCGATGTGGATTTACCCTCTCTGGAACCTCTCTGGATGGCCATCGGACGTTGGCCCTCAGCGTCCGATGCGGCCTCAAGTTCACGCGCACGTGAACAGTGGCATGGGCGCGTCCTATGTGAACACATTGGCGCGTCCGATGCCACGCACCAGACTAAACCCTAGTCGGGGTGAGCATCGGACGCGTCTGATGCCCACCTGGCCAGCGTCCGATGCCCATAACAAGGGCAGACTCAACTCGGATCGCGACGCGGCCTAAACGACTTTTGATCCACTCGACCCAAGGCATCTCTCTGAGCTACCTAGGGCTATGAAATAACAAGTGTGCACCACACCTACCTCAATAGTCTTATCTAGGTCAAGCTACTGATTCACGCTCCCCTTTATAGTACAGCCAAAGGAAAAACAAAGACCTAAGACTACCTAAGTGTCCTCCAACACCATATGACACTTAGCCTAGTCTACCACCATCTCCATCATCCGTCCTTTGAAAACCGAAACGATATCCATCGCCAGGGGACATGAACTCCATATGCCCATATCGTCGCCATTACTGTGACCTAACTCAATCCTGTTTCTGCAAAACACACGTTAGTCACAGTAATCTTGTGTTTCATCCAATCACTGAAACCATTAGGGGCCAAGATGCGTTCACTCCCCCTTGGGGGCAATTGGCAATCAAAAGAGAAGGGAAAAGAGCTCAATTAAGCGAAACGGAGCTAGGTCGTGCCTATCGGAGTCAAGCAAATGCACATGAGTCAAAAAATGCATGTTAGCAGCTTCAGGTATATAATCGATAGAGTAAAATAAAGCTCTAAAGAGTGTTGATCCGACTACAAAGCAACAATCAAAAGTGCTAGCAAAGGCTCAAAGTGATCACCAAATACAAAATATGAAAGCATAAGCCAAGTGAGCAGTTTTAAGCCATTCAGAAAGGAGTTTCACCATCAAAATAGCACTAAACATGTATAGACAGGAGGTCAAACAAGTGCTAAACATGTATACAAGGTGAACTACCCCTAGCAAAGTTCAATCATCATGCCATAGAATGAAACATAGACTTGTGTTTTCATATTTTATCGGAGAAATTGCAGCGGCTATTAAGACAAGTTTAAATTCAGCATGTGATTGCGAGAGGTTGAAAGCTTGTCATTGCCTAACTTTTCAACCGTGTTAAGCCTATGCATATGCAATCAGAAGCTTAAAGCATCGGTTTCGGTCTTACACTACACGGCTCAAGTTTAACTCAAAGTGCTATGAGAAACAGTCTCGATACTATGATGTGCTGACAAAGCAATCTCATCTCGATCTTTTCAAGTCACTAATACTTGGTTCATTTTAAGCAGAATATGAACAGTCCAAGCAAGTGAAAGACTCAGAACTAAAGACATAGCAACCTAGCATATATGTATAGCATAAGTAACCTCAACACATTCTACACATGCTAGTTGTCAATCTCAATGGTGAACATGTATCAAGTTTTAAGTTCATTTAGCATGTTCATCATTCTGAAAGATAGCTTAGCTCACAACATGTATCAGTGATCAAAGAGAGCCTAAACTACAAGCATCATCATATATCATCGAAGCATACACTAATCAGAGCATAAGTTCATTCTAAGGAATATAGACATGAAGCTCAAAAATGCAACATGTATACATGATGAAATGCATGCAGAAGTCAGTATAGGAGCAAAACAAGACTAAACAAACTCAAGAACAAAAGAGTAAGAAAAAGTCAGTCTATGGTACATCAAACAAAATGCTTCCCCCATCTAAAAGGGGAAACACATACCAAGCTCACCTCTCAACCTAGCAAAGGTTGAGAGATCTAAAGGCTTGGTGAAAATATCTGCAACCTGGTTATGGGTGTCTACATGCCTAAGATCAATGTCGCCTTTCTCGTAGTGATCATGAAGAAAGTGAAAGCGAACATCGATGTGTTTGGTCTTGGAGTGAAGAACAGGGTTCTTTGCTACACTAATGGCAGAAGTGTTGTCACAAAGCAAAGGGACCCGACTGAAATCTAGACCATAATCACGCAATGTAGCAACATCCATAAAAGCTGCGAAGCACAAGAAGCGGTGGCAACAAACTCGGCTTCCGTAGTAGACTGGGCTACGTTCGACTGTTTGCGAGAAGACCATGAAACCAGTGAAGAGCCAAGAAACTGACAAGTCCCAGAAGTAGACTTGCGCTCAAGCCGACAGCCGGCAAAATCCGCATCGGAGTAACCACAAAGCGAAAGAGTTGAAGAAGAAGAGTACCAAAGTCCGAACTCAGGAGTGTATCGGTGGTACCTCATGATACGCTTGACTGCTTTCTTATGGGAAGTCCGAGGGGACGCCTGAAAGCGAGCGCACAAACACACAGAGAACTGTATGTCTGGCCTCGTCGCTGTCAGGTACAGGAGCGAGCCAATCATGCTCATGTACTCCTTCTGGTCAACTGTCACTCTGTCCTGGTCCGCGTCCATCGCAGCAGTCATCGCCATGGGCGTCGTAAGAGGCTTGGCCTCGCCCATGTCGAACTTCTTCAGGATGTCCTTCGTGTACTTGCCTTGATGCACGAACGTCCCGTCTCGGGTTTGCTTGATTTGCAACTCGAGGAAGAAGGTCAACTCACCCATCTGCAAACTTGGCAACAAGTGCATGAGAAGAGCCACCAAAGATGTTATCATCCACGTAAATCTGAACTAAAAGAGTATCATTGCCTTGCTTGAGGAGAAATAGAGTTTTATCTACCCGTCCCATTTTAAAACCCTTGGAGAGCAAAAAGGTTTTCAAATGCTCATACCACGCTCTCGGGGCTTGTTTCAAACCATACAAAGCTTTTCACAGTTTAAAGACATGGTTTGGAAACTTGGGATCCTCGAAACCAGGGGGTTGCCTAACATAAACCTCTTCCTCTATATACCTATTCAAGAAAGCACTCTTGACATCCATTTGGTAAAGCTTAAAACCCTTCGAAGCAGCAAAAGCTAGAAGGATCCTAATGGCTTCTAAACGGGCTACAGGGGCAAAGGTTTCCTCATAGTCTATCCCCTCTTTTTGACAAAAACCCTGGGCTACTAGCCTAGCCTTGTTCCTCACTATCATCCCATCCTCACCCTGTTTGTTTTTGAAAATCCATTCAGTACCTATAGGGTGGCATTCTGGTGGAGGTGGAACTAGGGTCCAAACTTGGTTTCGCTCAAAGTACTCTAACTCCTCATGCATGGCATTAACCCAGTTAGGATTAGAAAGAGCGTGTCCAACATCTTTGGGCTCAAAAGAAGCAATAAATGCAGAATGAGCAAAGTGTGAGATCTCATACGCTCGTGACCACGTGACTCGTTGGTCAATGTCACCGATCATCTGTTGTGGGGGATGAGCCTGCTGAATGCTTCGGGGCGCTTGCCTCGCCGAATTCGCCTCCCCTCGCCAGATGTTGTCGCTCCCTCAGGTGCAGCGGGTGCTCGCTGGAGAGGTGGCTCAAGAGGACCCCAGGAAGAAGAAGTCATGGGATCGGGTCCTCGAGCTGAAGTAGTCGTCGCCGGATCAACGGGGGCAGCCAGTGGAGTTGGCTCGGGATCACCCCAATCGGCATCTTCCTACTCCTCCTCCACAAAAATCATCTCTCCCAGCTCATGTTCTCCTGCAACATCAAAAGCAGAAGAAACACAAGGCATAGTCTCATCGAATGTGACCTCGCATGTCTCCACTATCAGGTTAGTCTCAAGGTTAAGAACTCGATAAGCACGTGAATGCAAAGCATAACAAAGAAACACACCATCTGCAGAGCGAGATTCAAATTTGTCCAAATTGCCTTGCTTCAGGATAAAGCACTTGCACCCAAACACCCGGAAATGAGACACCTTGGGTACCTGTCCAAAACGCAACTCATAAGAAGTCTTCTTCATGAAAGCTCGAAGAAAGATGTGATTTGAAACATGACAAGCGGTGTTGATCGCCTCAGCCCAAAAACGCCTAGGAGTCCTATGCTCATCGAGCATCATCCTGGCCATCTAAACAAGGGTCCGGTTCTTGCGCTCAACAACACCGTTCTGCTGGGGGGCATAAGGAGAAGACAACTGATGCTCGATTCCATGAGAAGAACAGAAAGAGGAAAACTGGGAGTTAACAAACTCAGTACCATTATCGCTACGAATAGCTCTAATAGTATTAGGGGGAAACTCGGTTTTCAACCTCAAGATCAAATCATGAGCAAAAGAAAAAGCTTCGTCCTTAGCCTCCATAAAGAACACCCAAGAGTACCTCGAAAAATCGTCAACGATCACTAGAACGTACCACTTCCCACCCGCTGAGCAAACCCGAGCTGGACCAACTGTGTCCATGTGTAAAAGCTCGCCGGGTTGCTTTGTCATCACCTGATTAACAGGTGGGTGAGAACCAGCAACCATCTTCCCGTGACGACAAGGATGGCAAACAAGGTCCTTCTGAAACTTAAGCTTGGGCAATCCTTGGATTAGGCCAAGTGAGCTAAGTCTTGCAAGCAAGCCGAAGCTCAAGTGACCAAGCCTCCTATGCCACTTCCACTAATCAGAAGAAGGACCAGCCATCAAACATCTAGAAGAGCCAAAAGAGCGAGAAAAATCGGCTCTAAAAACACGACCAAAAGGGACGACCCAACAAACAAGGTCTCCCCGAGAGTCCAAAACACGACTCAAACCATTCTTAAAATGCACTTCAAAATCGTCTTCAAGGAGTTGCGAAACATAAAGCAAATTAAAATGCAAGTTAGAAACCAAAGCAACATCCTTGAGAACGAAGTTCTCATTGAGCCGAATAGCTCCATGAGAAACAACCTTACCTCTACCACTATCCCCGAAAGTGATGTACTCCTTATGCACAACAGGGTCTAGGCTGGAGAACCATTCCTTCTTTCCGGTCATGTGGCGCGAACATCCAGAATCCATGAGCCACATGTTCTCCAGCCGAAGTTCCTGCATCAATAGAAAGGCAGGAAATGAGCATATGGCTCAACACTGGGGTTACTATACTGAGAAGGATACCAGTGTTGTGTTATAGGCCTAGAAAAAGTGTTAGAAGCAACACCAAACTGTCCTCATCCCATGGGTGGATAGAGATCACCACCAAACTGAAAAGGTGGTCCGCTATGGAACGTAAAACCTCCAAACTCGCCACTATGTCCCATTTGAGCAAAGCGATCACCACCAAGCTGAAACGGTAGTCCGCTATGGGATGGTGCAGCAAAGCCTCTTACACCCGGCTCACGATCGTATTGAGGACGACCGGAACCGCGACGAGCACGACCACCACCCCGTGGTCTAGCTGCCTGGGGCCTAGCCGCCTGAGGGAGTGCACCTCCAGGCCTAGCGCCCTGCCTCTAAACTCCCCGACCTTGCAAACCATGGAGAGGGTGGTGCCTGGCTTGGTTGTTCAACTCCAACTCCTTCCTAGCGTCTCTCTTCCTCCAAAAGCAAAACTCAGCTAGGTGACCCTCTCGGTGACAGTACTCACACTCAAACCTCACCACTCTCTTGGGTTGTTGGTTCCTATGGTTGCAAGGGTTGTGCACTCTAGTCGGTTGCTTGCCTCTCAGAAGGGGATCACTAGAGACGTCAGGAATGGTGTCCAGTGTGTTCCTAAGATGGTTAGGTTTAGGTACCCACACTTGCTTGCGAGGTGGAGCTTTGGGAGGTTCATCAAGGATGCCATCCTTGGTGATAGGCTTGGGAGGCTCAGGTGGGGTGATATTGGTAAGCTTAGGGATAGCGGATGGCTTCTCACTCGGGTTCACTCCGCTAAACTCACCGATCTTGCCAAAGATGATAGCGCCCTTCCCACCTGAAGCAAAGCCTACTCCCGAGCAATCAGTTCCCCTCTTGAACTGACTGATCATCATGCCCAACTGCGGCTCACTACATGACACCCAACTCAAGATGGACTGAAGGTATGTGTTTTCCTCCTCGGTTTGCATCCTGTCATGCCGACAGTTGGCAATCTCAAGCTCCATCCTCACACATCGCTCACATGGAGCGGACAAGGTGCTAATTGAGCTGGCCTTCACGGCTTCAACAAGCTTGGCATTTACTTCTGCCAACTCATTTTGCAATCCTGGACAGGTCTTGCATGCACCTAGCAAAGAAGGCCTTGCCTTCACCTCCTCCAGCTCCTTCTTCAGGAGGGGACACTCTTTGCAATCACCAACCAAGTCAAGCCTACCCTTCAGCTTGTCATACACCTCAATCAAGGAGGCGTACTTGGTTTGTATGGTGGCAAAGTTGGTCATATGCATCGTGCACTCCTCACACTCCTCCTCATCGGTCACTCTCACTTCGGACCTAGCAAACTCAAGCTCCTTAAGCGCCTCATTCATCTTATCCTTAAACTCGTTGCGCTCACAAATAGCACGCTTAAGTTGCTTGTCCTGACCAAGAACTATATCGACCAGAGAATCGCGCTCACCGGTAAGGTGATCGACAAGAGAAGAGGTTGATACCACGGAAGCGTTGTCGTCATCGCCGGCGGCGGTGGCGGCGGCGTCCTTTGCCTGGCACTTGCGGTCCTCTTCATCCAAGGCCATGGTGCAGAAGCCCTTGGAGGAGTTGCCGAAGAAGCAGAGTCTGTTGAAGCGTTCTTCAGTCTTGTGCTCGGACCCATCGGAGCTGGAGTCGCCATCGCTGATGGAGGCGATGAAGGCACGCCGACCGGCGTCGAAAGCCTTCTCCATGTCCTCTCGGCAGTAGCTGCCCTTCTTCTTCTTCCTGGTCTTGTTCTCCGGCTTGGGCTTGCGCCTGGAGTTGCGGTTCTTGCCGGGGGAACTCTTGTTGCGCTTGGGGCAGCTTGCAACGAAGTGATCTGGATCTCCACAATCGTAGCAGCCCTCATGTGCGCCACCACATCGGCGATTCAGGTGGTTGTTGTGAAACCGCGAGAACCGGGTGATGATGAGGGCGAGCTCGTCATCGTCCAATGCCTCCACCTGCTCCTCTGTCACTGAAAGCAAAGAAGACAAAGCAAAGAGAGGTGGTCAAGCGTCAGCGGAAAGAGTCGATCCACACTTGCCTGAGACCAAAGCCATGGAATGAGAAGATGGGTTCTTCAGCTTGGCCTGAGTCAAGTGATCGATCTCGGTGGACTTGAGCTTGCTGAATAGCTCGTCCACGGTGAGGGTGTCATAGGATGGAGACTCTTATGTTGGTCGACACCTTCACCTCCCATACCCTCCGATCTAGGGCGTATAGCAACTTGAGAGCCCTCTCATGATCGTCATAGGGTAGGTTGGCCCGATTGACACGCATCTTGTTCACAATCGTTTGGAAACGAGCGAACATAGCATCAATCATCTCTCCCTCCAACTGAACAAAGTTCTCGTATTCCCGCTTGTATGTCTCGAAGAGTCTGGTCTTGACCTGAGCGGTCCCCTCGTCAAAGCTCTGAAGCTTCACCCAGATCTCTCGAGCAGTCTGAAGCTCGGAAACACGCTCAAACTCAGGAAGGGAGATGTTGGCCAAAAGCACGTTACGGGCCTTAGAGTTGGCCTTGTGTTGGTCAATTTGGTGCTGATCAACTCGAGCCGCAAGGACCACGTAATTAGCGACCTCGCATATCTCCCACACAGAAGATCTGATGCTATTGAGATAAGCACGCATCCGAATCTTCCAATAGGGATAGTTCATCCCATTGAAATAGGGAGCTTTGTCGTTCCCTCGATCCATGTCGCCCTTAGGATCTAAAACCGACTAAGGTAGAGAAGATCCTTAACCGGATCCGATACCAATTGAAGGACCGAATTGGCGACCAGAGGGGGGGTGAATGAGAGCCTCAAATTTCCTCTCAAGAAATCAACGGCCTCTGTCCCAAAAAGTCACCCCAAAAGCAAGAATCTCACACGGGTGGTGTTCACGAGCCAACAGGTGGCTGGATGTTCTCGGTGATTGCCGATGAACACAGCGGAACACTCACCACCGCAGAAAACACACTGCACAGCCAAATCAATCCGAAATCCGAAATGGCGCTCTCTAACTCGATGGAAATGAGAAAAGAGCCCAACCTAAATCACCCAAACCAACTGGTGGTTTGATGACTTAGAAAAGTTCCTAGGTAAACTAGAAACCAATCGGAACAAACGGATTGAGAAAGGGACACTCGAAAGACTCAGAAGACCAAAATCAGCTAGCAGGTCCGGAGGTTTCGCGTGCTGGCTCAGAGGTTCCGCGGTTTGTAGGGTGAAATAACCTACAGACCTCAGAGGTTCCACGCCTTAGCACGGAGGCTCCGCAAGACCCTGGAACAACCTACAGACTACGGAGGTTCCGCGGCTCAGCGTGGAGACTCCAGACCGCGGAGGTTCCGCGGTTCAGCGCGGAGGTTCCGCGACCTGAAATCAGCAGCTCGAGCTGAAGAACAAATCGTCAAAACTCAATCAAATCAACTTGGATTGACTTCAAACTTTGCACAGAGGTTCACAACAAGGTTGGTGAGCTAACTCTAAGAGATCATGGCTCAAACCCAACTAAAACTTCATCAATCACAAATCTCGTGCAAAGAGGAAAAGTTTGGCTCCGAAAACGAAATTCGCCCGATCTATGTGCTCATGAGGAATTAGAAGATTTCCTTCGGTGGAAAGATGCCTCTCACAACAAAGCACAAGATGGTTTAAACGGAATCGCCAATCCATCCCTCCAATCAAAATTTCTCACAAAATCACGATGAAGAGAAAACGAAGAACGTGAAGAACACAAAAGGAAAACGCGAATCGATCCGGGATTTCAACCGTGTGTCTACCACACGAGACAATCGTGAGATTACGGTCTCACTTCCTCAAAATCCCAAAGCACAGAGGTATGATTGGAGTCTCTCTGTGGATCACAGGCAGCGAGGTATGATTAGAACCTAAGTGAGGGCTAGAGAGAGAGAGCTCAGGCAATTGTGGCTGCAAGGATAGAATGAGAGGAGGGGCACCTCTCTTATTTGTAGCCTAAGTACAATAGTCCCCTTCTACCCCTAGATACAAGAGTGAAGCGGCCAACCCTAGGGGTATCCCGGTCCAACTCTACGAAGTTGTGATCCGACGGCCACGCGCCTTCCTCATCCTTAGCTTCGCCTCGACGCAAGCCTCAGGATGCCACCACGTGCCGTCATGTCGACCGCCGCGCCTTCCTCGTGGATAGCTTCGCCACCGCGCCAGCCTCTCCATGCCGCAACACGTCAACCGTTCTTTTTGGACCTCCCCCGGTTTTGAGGCTGAAACCGGGAAATGTGTCCTCCAGCTGAGTTTTGTGGCCCAAACTCAGAAACCTGCCAGCCCAGGTTTTGAGGCCCAAACCTAGAAACTGTCCTCGCCGAGTTTTGAGGCCCAAACTCGGAAACCCGCCATCACGAGTTTTGAGGCCCAAACTCGGAAACCATCGAGGGTAGTTTTTTGAGGCTCAACTACCAAACCCACACCGTAGACGGGATGTGGTTCGCACACCCTGAGTTCCAGCACCGATGTCGGAGCATGTCCAGCCTCCACGCCGGGCACAGTGCATTCTCCTTCCTTCTCGGCCTCCCGCCAAGTGTCACGACGCCATCACCTTCCTCCTGACTCGGCCGATGCATCGCACATCCCCATGTGCTCTTGCTTGTCGATGCCACGTGCCAGCTTCCACAGCTGGTTCTCAGGTCTCCCAGTCCATCAATCCAAGCCTCATGTCCGCCCTTCACTGCTCCCGGTCCGTCGGCACGGCACGTCTCTACTTGACCTTCACCTCACCTTCGACCACTGTCTCCGAGCTCCACACCTGCACATCAACACAGCCAAGAGACATGTTGCCCGTTGACCGATCACTCATCACTCAGGAAGGGAACCACAAGTGCACATATCAACCTTGTGTTCGCAGGTTCTAGGGTTTTTTACTCTTGGAGCTTGCTCCTAGTCGGCTAGGCATCGCCCTTGAGCTTGACAACTTGTGTGGCAGCCTAGGGAGGTTTGTAACCACCCATTGCAGCTAAGAAATCACCCCTCACTTCAAGAGTTCATTCTCTTGATTTGAGATCGAAGGAAAGAGCAAGCCTTGGTGGCTAGCTCATCCTTGTGTGGATACCTCAACAACATGGACATAAGCAAGCCTTGGTGGCTAGCTGAACCACGGGATAAATCTAGTGTCTTGTGTGGTGATTTACTTTCTGCAATTCATCTTTATCTAGTTGTCTTTATGGTTTTGAGCTTGATCTTTTACTTTGTGAGATATCTGTGGTATACAGTCTTTGAGTTGTATCTTATCTTTCTGTTGTAGGGTTAAGCTTCTTAGAGTATCTAGTTTCTACCTGCAAATAAGTTTCATTTCTGTCCGCTGATATTTTGAAGAGCGCCAGTGCCGCTCTAGTAGAACGGCAGTGCCGCCCTCTAATCTGATTGAATCTTGAGCTGAAATTTTGCAGTGTTGTCACTAGATATATCTAGTACTTAGTCTTAATGTTTGGGCAGATTTGGACTTACGACCTCAAAGGGAGGCAGTGTTGCCCTCAGTTTTAATTTCTGTTTGAGCTAAATTTCTGTAGGCCTATTCACCCCCCCTCTAGGCCTCCTAGGAGACATCAAGGTCCTTTCAATTGGTGTCAAAGTGAGGCTCTCAAATTCGGGCTTAACCGCCTTGAGAGACGATGTCGACAAGTGAGGAAGTATCTCTAGAACTTTTACTTTCAGATGGCTCAAACTATGCATCTTGGTCTGCTTGTGTGCTTGATATTTTTAGGACCATGGGTTCTCATATTGAGCAGATTGTAGATGTGAGCATTTCACCTCCTAGCAATGATTTGACCTACTTATCTAAAGAGGAAGTGAAATGGTTACAATACAATGCTCAAGCTGCTAATGTCTTATTTAATGCTTTCAGTGAAGATGTATTAGATGATGTCATATTTGGGGATGGTGAACCAATTAGTGATGTTGATATCATTTGGACCACACTCAAAGAAAGATATGACAAGTCCAAATGTGATGAGAAGATGCCCAAATTGGAGGAATCACTTGAGAAGTTCTCAACTTCACCGACAAATGATGAGCCTCAAGTGATTCTGCCAAAAGGCCCAGTTGATCGTGCCACACCCACTCTCTCACCAACATATGTGAAAGGTAATGAAATAGTTGGTGAGAACAAGGCTTTGACATGTGGTACTTCTACTTCCTATAGTTCTGGTGAGACTAACATTTTGAAGGAAGAAGAAGCTTGTGATCGGTGGAGGCCAAGTGATGAATCTACTTCACCAAAATGCTCAACTATCCATGCTACTTCTCATATATGTCTTATGACAAAGGGTAAGAAGGTAAAATCAAAAGCCAAACCTTCTCCACCTTCTAGTGACATCTCTAGTAGTGATCTTAGTGATACCTCTAGTGATGATGATTCTAGTGATGAAGAAATAAACAACATAACTAAGAATTTGGATAGAAAAAGCAAGTTGTTTATTTCTCAACTAATCGATGATTTAGAGGCAACACAAGCTGAGTTAAAGAAGAGAGAAAAGACTTTGATCAAACAAGAAAATCTCCACATAGCTAGTGATGAAGCTCTTGCATTGACAAGAAGTGAGGTGGACACCTTGCATGAGGCCTTGGCCAAAGAGCAAGACGCCCATGCTGTCCTAAAGAAGGATTACATTGCTCTCCAACAAAAATATAGATGGTTGGATAACAAGCATTCCGAGCTTGGGGAGCAATTTAGTATTCTTTGGGAGAGCAACTCACATCTTTCCAAAGCAAGTGATGTCTCTACTCCTTCCACTAGTCAAGGTTGTGGAAAATGCTTTAATCTTGTTTTGAATATTTATGCCACTAACCTTGCTAATATGGAGGCCATGAGAAAGGAGATTGCTAGGCTCAATGAGACCATAGCAAAAGAGTGCATGGATGGCAAGACTCAAAACAGTGGCAAGAAGGTGGTGAAACAAAAAGGGCCACAATACAAGAGTGAAAGGTATCTCTCAACTAAAGATGGGTTTGAGCATGAAAAAAGAGCTAAAACCAATGGGAGAAAGGTGAAAAATAGCTCTGAGTGTGCTCAGTCCATGATCAAGGGCAAAGTTGGTACAAATCAGCATGTACAGATGGTGGCACAACAGTAGCCCCAAGCAGCACAGCCACCTAAGAGCGGCAGTGCCGCCCCCACAGAAAAGGGAAGGCTACCACTTATGCCCCTAGTCAGGTCAAGATCATGAAGAAGGTCTCCAAATCAAAGCAAAAGTCCCAGAAAGCAAATAAGACTCTCATGACTTGCTTCAAGTGCAAGAAAGAGGGTTGCCATGTAAGAAACTGCTCTTTGGAGAAGGAAGAGAAGGGCATGAACAAGATCCAAGAGAAGAAGAAGACGGCTCATGTCAAGTGCTCCAACATGGGACACAATGCCTCTATATGTTCCAACAAGGTTGATGACCAAGCCACACTTCCAAACAAGAAGGCAAGAAGAAGCAAGAGGAAGTGTTATGAGTGCAATGAGAAGGGTCATAAAATTGCATCATGCCCCTACATGAAGGACAAAGGCTTGCTATCAATTCATGCAGACATAGTTATGTTGGTCCTACTTGGTACTCACCATATTTACATCGAGTCTATATTTTAAGGAACGAACAGTCTTTCCCTAATATTTTGTAGCCATGGCACACTTCGACAAGCTGTTATCGCTTCCCCAGGCAGTTCCACCCGAAGAGAACACTTCTCTATGGCAACAGGGTTCTCTTAGACATCTATCTCCGGCTATAGTGAGAACAAAAACACACATAGAGGTTTCTCTTATACGGCCTCTAGCATAGAGACTCATCTTATGAGACCAAACTAAAGAACAACAGGGATTTTTAAAGACAAACTACTCCATTAAAATAGTCAAGATTACATATGTCTTTCCTTTTTAGGAGGCCCCAAACACATGAACTACAAGAGCGGACTTACCTCACTACAGGCAAAGCACTACTCCTGTTCGGGACTATAAAGATTATAAGCGAGGAAACTAGGACTACATCGCTCACTCTAACACTCGCATTGCTATCCTGGACTCTTTCTCCTCCCTTGTTCCTCCTTCGTTGATGTCACCTTTTATACCAACGTCGAGGGGTCTATTGTTGTACATCGGATAACAACTATCACGCGCCGAGACACCACCGCTTGGCAAGGCTCGGATGCGCTCCAAGCATCATCTGTTGCTGCTACGTGCATTGCACCTATTTAACACATTGCTAATTGTATGGGATCGGATGATTGCTATGCCATGGGATTTCTGGGATCAAATGATGACCCCGCTTCAGGATTCTCCTGCACTTTCCTCATGTCCTATGTTTGAGGAACGCCTTTCCTCGTGTCTTGTAAATGAGGTCTTCATGTACTATATCCTAAGAACACAAGGTTGATATGTGCCCTTGTGGTTCCCTTCCTGAGTGATGAGTGATCGATCAACGAGCAACATGTCTCTTGGCTGTGTTGATGTGCAGGTGCGGAGCTCGAGCATTGGTCGAAGGTGAGGTGAAGGACAAGTAGGGACGTGTCGTGCCGACCGACCGGGAGCGGTGAAGGGCGGACGTGGAGCTTGGTCCGACGGACCGGGAGACCTGAGGACCAGCTGTGGTAGCTGGCACGTGGCGTCGACAAGCAAGAGCACATGGGGATGTGCGGTGCATCGGCCGAGTCGGGAGAAAGGTGATGGCGTCGTGACACTTGGCGGGAGGCCGAGAAGGATGGCGAATGCACTGTGCCCGGCGTGGAGGCTGGACATGCTCCGGCATCGGTGCTGGAACTCGGGGTGTGCGAACCACATCCCGTCTACGGCGCGGGTTCGGTAGTTGAGCCTCGAAAAGCTACCCTCGACGGTTTCCGAGTTTGGGCCTCAAAACTCGGGGTGGCCGATTTCCGAGTTTGGGCCTCAAAACTCGGCATGGATGGTTTCCAGGTTTGGGCCTCAAAACCTGGGCACGCGGGTTTCTGAGTTTGGGCCACAAAACTCAGCCTGAGGATAGGTTTCTCGGTTTCGGCCTCAAAACCGGGGGAAGGCCCAGGTTTCCCGGTTTCGGCCTCAAAACCGGGGGGAGGTCCGCAAAAAGGACGGTCGACGCGTGGCGGCGTGGAGAGGCTGGCGCAGAGGCGAGGCTATCCATGAGGTAGGCGCGGCGGTCGACTGGGCGGCACGTGGCGGCATCCTGAGGCTTGCGTCGAGGCGAAGCTAAGGGTGAGGAAGGCGCGTGGCCGTCAGATCAGCCATCAGCAGAGTTGGACCGGGATACCCCTAGGGTTGGCCGCTTCGCTCATGTATCTAGGGGTAGTAAGGGGATTATTGTTTTAGGCTATAAATAAGAGAGGCACCCCTCCTCTCTCTCTATCCTTGCAGTCATTTGTTCCTAAGCCCTCTCTCTCTCTAGCCATCGCTTAGGTTCTAATCATACCTCGCTGCAAGCGATCCGCAAAGACGAAAATCATACCTCTGTGTATTTGGATCTTTTGAGGAAACGAGACCGTATTCTCGTTGTCTCCTCGTGTGGAGGAATTTCGGCTGAAATCGAATCGTGTTCTGTGTTCTTCACGTTTTGGTTTTTTCATCTCCCAGAGATTTGCATCGTTCTCCCTCTCCGCGAGATGATTTTCGATTCCACTTGAATCAATTCGTTCTTGGTCGTGAGCTCCATCTTTCACCGAAGGATTTCTTCTATAACCTCACGAGCTCATAGATCGGGTCGATTTTGTGTTCGTTCTTCCTTTTTCCCCCTTCCCAGTGTTCCCCTGATTTCTCTCGATTGACTTGGATTGGTGCGATGATTTCTTAGGATTAGCACCTCAATACGTTGAGGAACACCTGGGAGGAGTTTGATCGAAGTCCCTTTTGATTTGGTGAAGCTTCGATCGAATTTGCCTTTTGCCCCGAGCGTTTTTGCGCTCTCTGTTCATCCGCGGACAGTCCGCGCCCCCAGCGCTGACAGTCCGGGACTCGGGGCTCGGCAAGGTCAGAACTGCGCAGCGCGACACTGTTCTCGGTCAAGTGACCGGCGGACAGTTCGCCAGTGACCCACGGACAGTCCGGGGTCACATCGGACGCAGCACAGGGTTGACATCGGACGCTTGTGTGTTACTGTTCACGAGACCCGCGGACAGTCCGACGTTCGAACCGCGGACTGTCCGAGACTCGAACAGGGCTGGTGCAGAACTGCCTGTTTTGGTAACTTTAGCCGGCGGACAGTCCGCACCTCTAGTGGCGGACAGTCCGGGACCCTTACCCCGGACAATCCGCGAAACGGCTGCTTGTGCTGTTTTGTTCCTTGGCTTTGGCAGTTGGTTTTGGGGTTTCTCCGAAGGTTCCGCTGTACCACTAGGACATCTCCTAGGGTATCCACCGACTTGTAGGTCGTGAACTCTCCGGTCATTTCGAGTCTTTGTTTTTGGGGTGACTTTCTGGGACAAGGGTCATACTATTCACAAGTTGAATTTGAGGCTCCCATTCACCCCCCCCCCTCTGGTCGCTAATCCGGTCCTTCAATTGGTATCAAAGCCGGTTAAGGGATCTTCTCTACCTTAATCGGTTTCGGATCCTAAGGGCGACATGGAACAAGGGAACGGCAAGGCTCCGTGGTTCGATGGAACGAACTATCCCTATTGGAAGATTCGGATGCGTGCTTATCTCAACAGCATCGGATCTTCTGTCTGGGAGATATGTGAGAATGTTGAGTACGTAGTCCTTGCGGCTCATGTGGGTCAGATCCAGATTGACCAGCATGAGGCCAACTCCAAGGCACGTAACGCTCTTTTGGCCAGCATCTCCCTTCCTGAGTTCGAGCGTGTGTCTGAGCATGAGACGGCACGAGAGATCTGGGTGAAGCTCCAGAGCTATCACGAGGGGACCGCTCAGGTCAAGACCAGACTCTTCGAGACGTACAAGCGCGAGTACGAGAACTTTGTTCAGTTGGAGGGAGAGACGATTGACGCCATGTTCGCTCATTTCCAAACGATTGTGAACAAGATGCGTGCCAATCGGGCTAACCTACCCTATGATGATCATGAGAGGGCTCTCAAGCTGCTATACGCCCTGGATCGGAGGGTATGGGAGGTGAAGGTGTCGACCATCATAGAGTCTACATCTTATGACACCCTCATCGTGGATGAGCTGTTCAGCAAGCTCAAGTCCACCGAGATCGATCACCTGACTCAGGCCAAGCTAAAGAACCCATCTTCACATACCATGGCTTTGGTCTCAGGCACAGGTGGATCGACTTTCTCTGCTGACCCTTCACCTCCTCTGTTTTCGTTGTCATCTTTGCTTACAGTCACGGAGGAGCAGTTGGAGGCGGTTGGAGACGATGAGCTCGCCCTCGTCATCACCCGGTTCTCACGGTTTCACAACAACCGCCTGAATCGCCGGCGTGGTGGCGCACGCGAGGGCTGCTACAAGTGTCGTGACCTAGATCACTTCATGGCGAACTGCCCCAAGAACGACAAGAACTTCCCCGGCAAGAACCGCAACTCCAGGAGCAAGGGCAAGCCGGAGAACAAGGCCGGGAAGAAGAAGGGGGGCTACCGCCGAGAGGACATGGAGAAGGCTTTCGACGCCGGTCGGCGCGCCTTCCTCGCCACCATGAGCGACGGCGAGAAGACCTCCGACGGCGACTCCAGCGACGATGGTTCCGAGCACAAGACAGAAGAACGCTTCAACGGACTCTGCTTCTTCGGCCACTCCTCCAAGGGCTTGTGCACCATGGCCCTGGACAAAGAGGACTCCAAGTGCCAGGCAAAGGACGCCGACACCGATGACGACGACGACGACGATGCTTCCGAGGTATCAAACTCTTCTCTTGTCGATCGTCTTACTGGTGAGCACGATTCTCTCGTCGACATAGTTCTCGCTCAGGACAAGCAACTCAAACGAGCTATCCGAGAGCGCAACGAGTTTAAGGCTAAGATGAATGAGACACTTAAGGAGCTTGAGTCTGCTAGGTCTGAGGTGAAGGTGACCGATGAGGAGGAGTGTGAGGAGTGCACGATGCATATGACAAACTTTGTCACCCTGCAAACCAAGTATGCCTCTTTGATTGAGGTGTATGATGAGCTGAAGAGTAGGCTAGACTTGGTGGGTGATTGCAAAGAGTGTCCCTCCCTGAAGAAGGAGCTGGAGGAAGTGAAGGCGAGACCTTCTTTGCTGGGTGCGTGTAAGTCCTGTCCAGGCTTGCGAACTGAGTTGGCAGAAGTTAGTGCCAAACTTGTTGAAGCCATGAAGGCCAGCTCAGTTAGCACTTTGACCGCTCAGTGTGAGCGATGCGTGGGATGGAGCTTGAGATCGCCAACTGTCGGCATGACAGGATGCAAACCGAGGAGGAAAACACATACCTTCGGTCCATCCTGAGTTGGGTGTCATGCAGGGAGCCGCAGTTGGGCATGATGATCAGTCAGTTCAAAAGGGGAACTGATTGCTCGGGAGTAGGCTTTGCTTCAGGTGGGAAGGGCGCTAGTACCTTTGGCAAGATCGGTGAGTTTAGCGGAGTGAACCCGAGTGAGAAGCCATCTGCTATCCCTAAGCTCACCAAGATCACCCCACCTGAGCCTCCTAAGCCTATCACCAAGGATGGCATCCTTGATGAACCTCCCAAGGCTCCACCTCGCAAGCAAGTGTGGGTTCCCAAACCTAACCATCTAAGGAACACACTTGACACCCTTCCTGACGTCTCTAGTGATCCCCTTCCGAGAGGCAAGCAGCCAGCCAGTGTGAACAACCCTCGCAACAATAGGAACCAACAACCCAAGAGAGTGGTGAGGTTTGAGTGCGAGTACTGTCACCGTGAGGGTCACCTAGCTGAGTTTTGCTTTCGGAGGAAGAGAGACGCTAGGAAGGAGTTGGAGCTGAACAACCAGGCCAGGCACCACCCTCTCCATGGTGTGCAAGGTTGGGGAGTTCAAAGGCAGGGCGCTAGACCTGGAGGAGCACCCCCTCAGGTTGCTAGGCCCCAGGCAGCGAGACCACGGGGTGGTGGTCATGCCCGTCGCGGTTCCGGTCGTCCTCAATACGATCGTGAGCCGAGTGTAAGAGGTTTTGCTACTTAGTCCCATAGCGGACCACCTTTTCAGTATGGTGGTGATCGCTTTGCTCAAATGGGACAAGTAGGTCAGTTTGGAGGTTTTCCGTTCCATAGCGGACCACCCTTTCAGGTTGGTGGTGATCGCTATCCACCCATGGGACGAGGACAGTTTGGTGTTGCTACTGACACTTTTTCTGGGCCTATGACACAACACGGGTATCCTTCTCAGTATACTAACCCCAGTGTTGTGCCATATGCTCACTTCCTGCCTTTCTATTGATGCAGGAACATCGGTTGGAGAACATGTGGCTCATGGATTCCGGGTGTTCGCGCCACATGACCGGAAAGAAGGAATGGTTCTCCAGCCTTAGCCCCGTGATGCACAAGGAGTACATCACTTTCGGGGATAATAGTAGAGGTAAGGTTGTTTCTCAAGGAGCTATTCGGCTCAATGAGAACTTTGTCCTTAAGGATGTTGCTTTGGTTTCGAACTTGCATTACAATTTGCTTTCTGTTTCGCAACTTCTTGAGGATGATTGTGAAGTGCGCTTTAAGAAGGGTTTGAGTCGTGTTTTAGACCCTCGGGGAGATCTTGTTTGTCGGATCGTCCCTTTTGGTTGTGTTTTCAGAGCCGACTTTTCTCATTCTTTCGGCTCTGCTAGGTGTTTGATGGTTGGTCCTTCTTCTGATTTGTGGAAGTGGCATAGGAGGCTCGGTCACTTGAGTTTTGACTTGCTTGCAAGGCTTAGCTCACTTGGCCTAATCCAAGGATTGCCCAAGCTTAAGTTTCAGAAGGACCTTGTTTGCCATCCTTGTCGTCACGGGAAGATGGTTGCTGCTTCTCACCCACCTGTTAATCAGGTGATGACAAAGCGACCCGGCGAGCTTTTACACATGGACACAGTTGGTCCAGCTCGGGTTTGCTCAGCGGGTGGGAAGTGGTACGTTCTAGTGATCGTTGACGACTTTTCGAGGTACTCTTGGGTGTTCTTTATGAAGGGTAAGGATGAAGCTTTTTCTTTTGCTCGTGACTTGATTTTGAGGTTGAAAACTGAGTTTCCCCCTGACACCATTAGAGCTATTCGTAGCGATAATGGTACTGAGTTTGATAACTCTCAGTTTGCTTCCTTCTGTTCTTCTAATGGAATCGAGCATCAGTTTTCTTCTCCTTATGTCTCTCAGCAGAACGGTGTTGTTGAGCGCAAGAACCGGACCCTTGTTGAGATGGCCAGGACGATGCTCGATGAGCATAGGACTCCTAGGCGTTTTTAGGCCGAGGCGATCAACACCGCTTGCCATGTTTCAAATTGCATCTTTCTTCGTGCTTTGATGAAAAAGACTTCTTATGAGTTGCGTTTTGGACGGGTACCCAAGGTGTCTCATTTTCGGGTGTTTGGGTGTAAGTGCTTTATCCTGAAGCAAGGTAATTTGGACAAATTTGAATCTCGCTCTGCTGATGGGGTGTTTCTTGGTTATGCTTCTTATTCACGTGCTTATCGAGTTCTTAACCTTGAAACTAACCGAATAGTGGAGACCTGCGAGGTCACATTCGACGAAACTATGCCTTGTGTTTCTTCTGCTTTTGATGTTGCAGGAGAACAGGAGATGGGAGAGACCATCTTTGTGGAGGAGGAGCAAGAGAATGTCGATTGGGGTGATCCCGAGCCAACTCCACTGGCTGCCCCCGTCGACCCTGCGACGTCTACTTCAGCTCGAGGACCTGATCCCACGACGTCTTCTTCTTGGGGTCCTCTAGAGCCACCTCTCCAGCAAGCACCCGCTGCACCTGAGGGAGCGACAGCATCTGGCGAGGGGGAGGCGACTTCGGCGAGGCAGGCGCCCCGAAGCGTTCAGCAAGTTCACCCCCCGCGACAGATGATAGGCGGCATCGACCAGCGAGTCACGCGGTCGCGAGCGTATGAAATCTCTCACTTTGCTCATTCTGCATTCGTTGCTTCTTTTGATCCCAAAGATGTTGGACATGCACTTTCTGATTCTAACTGGGTCAATGCCATGCATGAGGAGTTAGAAAACTCTGAGCAAAACCAAGTTTGGACCCTAGTTCCACCTCCACCACAATGCCACCCTATAGGTACCAAATGGGTTTTCAAAAACAAAGAGGGTGAGGATGGGATGGTAGTGAGGAACAAGGCTAGGCTAGTAGCCCAAGGTTTCTGCCAGAAAGAGGGGATAGACTATGAGGAAACCTTTGCCCCTGTAGCCCGTTTGGAAGCCATTAGAATCCTTCTAGCCTTTGCTGCTTCGAAGGGTTTTAAGCTTTACCAGATGGATGTCAAGAGTGCTTTCTTGAATGGGTATATAGAGGAAGAGGTTTATGTTAGGCAACCCCCTGGTTTCGAAGATCCCAAGTTTCCAAACCATGTTTATAAACTTTCAAAAGCTTTGTATGGTTTGAAACAAGCCCCGAGAGCATGGTATGATCGTTTGAAAAACTTTTTACTCTCCAAGGGTTTTAAAATGGGACGGGTCGATAGAACCTTGTTTCTCCTCAAGCAAGGCAACGATACCCTGTTAGTCCAGATCTACATGGATGACATCATCTTTGGTGGCTCTTTCTCATGCGCTTGTTGCAAAGTTTTCAGATACTATGAGCAGGGAGTTCGAGATGAGTATGATGGGCGAGTTGACTTTCTTCCTCGGGTTGCAAATTAAGCAAACCCGAGATGGGACGTTTGTGCATCAAGGAAAATACACGAAGGATAACCTGAAGAAATTCGACATGGGCTCAAGCAAGCGGTCAAGCGCATCATGAGGTACCTCCGATACACTCCTGAGTTCGGACTTTGGTATTCCTCTTCTTTGACTCTTTCGCCTTGTGGTTATTCCGATGCAGATTTTGTCGACTGTCGGCTTGAGCGCAAGTCTACTTCTGGGACTTGTCAGTTTCTTGGCTCTTCTTTGGTTTCGTGGTCTTCTCGCAAACAGTCGAACGTAGCCCAGTCTACTACTGAAGCCGAGTATGTTGCCGCTGCTTCTTGTGCATCGCAGCTTTTATGGATGGTTGCTACATTGCGTGATTTTGGTCTAGATTTCAGTCGGGTTCCTTTGCTTTGCGACAGCACTTCTGCCATTAGTGTAGCAAAGAACCCTGTTCTTCACTCCAAGACCAAACACATCGACGTTCGCTTTCACTTTCTTTGTGATCACTATGAGAAAGGCGACATTGATCTTAGGCATGTAGACACCCATAACCAGGTTGCGGATATTTTCACCAAGCCTTTGGATCTCTCAACTTTTGCTAGGTTGAGAGGTGAGCTTGGTGTGTGTTTCCCCTTTTAGATGGGGGAAGCATTTTGCTTGTTGTAAAATAAACTGACTTTCTGATCCTTTTTGTTTTTGGGTCTTGAGTCTTTCTGTTTTTATTATTGGCTCTGATTCTGATTTCATCATGCATATACCTTTCACTTTCAAGCTTCATGTCTACATTCCTTAGAATGAATTTATGCTCAGATTAGTGTATGCTTCGATGATATATGATGATGCTTGTAGCTTAGGCTCTCCTTGATCACTACTACAGTTTGTGAGCTAAGCTAATTTTTTAGAACGCTGAACATGCTTAATGAACTTAAAACTTGATACATGTTCACCATTGAGATTGGCAACTAGCATGTGTAGGATGTGTTGAGGTCACTTGAGCTATTTCATATATGTTAGGTTGCTATGTCTCTAGTTTTGAGTCATTCACTTGCTTGGACTGTTCATATTCTGCTTAAAATGAACCAAGTTGTAGTGAATTGAAAAGATCGAGATGAGATTGCTTTGTCAGCACATCACGGTATTGAGACTGTTTCTCATAGCACTTTGAGTTAAACTTGAGCCGTGTAGTGTAAGACCGAAACCGATGCTTTAAGCTCCTGATTGCATATGCATAGGCTTAGCACGGTTGAAAAGTTAGGCAAAGACAAGCTTTCAACCTCTGGCAATCACATGCTGAATTTAAACTTGTGTTAATAACCGCTTCAAATTCTCCGATAAAATCTGAAAACACAAGTCTATGTTTCATTCTATAGCATGATGGTTGAACCTTGCTAGGGGTAGTTCACCTTGTATACATGTTTAAGCACTTGTTTGACTTCCTATTTATACATGCTCGGTGCTAATTTGATGGTGAAACTCCTTTCTGAATGGCTTAAAATTGGTCACTTGGCTTATGCATTCATATCTTGTTTTCGGTGATCAGTTTGAGCCTTTGCTAGCACTTGTGTATGCTGCTATGTAGTCGGTTCAGCACTCATTAGAGCATTCCTTCACTCTTTCGAGTATATACTTGAAGTTGCTAACATGCATTTTTGACTCATGTGCATTTTCTTGACTCTAATAGGCATGACCTAACTTCGTTCTGCTGTTTTGAGCTCCTTTCCCCTCTCTTTTGATTGCAAATTGCCCCCAAGGAGGAGAATGTTTCCAATGATGAGATTTTTTCGATTTTCTGTGGTGACAATTTGCAAATTATGCTTCACTTGCTGAGGGGGAGTTCTTTGAGTGAGGGGGAGTTTTTTCTGCCTATTTTGAGTCGTCTCTTATTTGATATCGATCTTTTAGCTAGTTGCGTCGAGCCTCTGTGCCTCTGTCTTGAGGGACTAGCTGTTTTCACCATGTCTTGATGGCTCTTGATTGGTATTGGGTTTACTGCTGGTTGTGTTGAGCCTCTGTGCCTCTATCTTGAGGGACTAGCAGTAGCTGCTTCTTATGCAGTCTTCTTTTGGTTTCGAGCTTTTAGCTAGTGGTGTTGAGCCCTTTCTGCCTCTTCTTGAGGACTAGCTTGTTTCTGACTTGGTTGCGTCGAGCCATTGCCCATGTCTTTGGGAACCAAGTCTTGTGCTCTGATTTCGATCGAGTTTTTCTCTCTGATGAGTTGTTGCTCTGGTCTTCTGCTTGATTGTGTCAAACCGTTGCCCATGTCTTTGGGGACCAAGCTTCGCTTATCTTGAGTTGTTCTTCTTCGGCCTTTTCTTTGGCTTTTGGACATCTCGAGTAAGTTTTTCTCCTTCTATCCAATTCTGCTTCCTTTTATTTTGGTTATGGTTACTATGAGTTGACGATGCACTCATCAAGGGGGAGATTGAGAACACAAGGTTGATATGTGCCCTTGTGGTTCCCTTCCTGAGTGATGAGTGATCGATCAACGGGCAACATGTCTCTTGGCTGTGTTGATGTGCAGGTGCGGAGCTCGGGCAGTGGTCGAAGGTGAGGTGAAGGACAAGTAGGGACGTGTCGTGCCGACGGACCGGGAGCGGTGAAGGGCGGACGTGGAGCTTGGTCCGACGGACCGGGAGACCTGAGGACCAGCTGTGGTATCTGGCACGTGGCGTCGACAAGCAAGAGCACATGGGGATGTGCGGTGCATCGGCCGAGTCGGGAGAAAGGTGATGGCGTCGTGACACTTGGCGGGAGGCCGAGAAGGATGGCGAATGCACTGTGCCCGGCGTGGAGGCTGGACATGCTCCGACATCGGTGCTGGAACTCGGGGTGTGCGAACCACATCCCGTCTACGGCGCGGGTTCGGTAGCTGAGCCTCGAAAAGCTACCCTCGACGGTTTCCGAGTTTGGGCCTCAAAACTCGGGGTGGCCGGTTTCCGAGTTTGGGCCTCAAAACTCGGCATGGATGGTTTCCAGGTTTGGGCCTCAAAACCTGGGCACGCGGGTTTCTGAGTTTGGGCCACAAAACTCAGCCTGAGGATAGGTTTCCCGGTTTCGGCCTCAAAACTGGGGGAAGGCCCAGGTTTCCCAGTTTCGGCCTCAAAACTGGGGGGAGGTCCGCAAAAAGGACGATCGACCCGTGGCGGCGTGGAGAGGCTGGCGCGGAGGCGAGGCTATCCACGAGGTAGGCGCGGCGGTCGACTGGGCGGCACGTGGCGGCATCCTGAGGCTTGCGTCGAGGCGAAGCTAAGGGTGAGGAAGGCACGTGGCCGTCAGATCAGCCATCAGCAGAGTTGGACCGGGATACCCCTAGGGTTGGCCGCTTCGCTCATGTATCTAGGGGTAGTAAGGGGATTATTGTTTTAGGCTATAAATAAGAGAGGCACCCCTCCTCTCTCTCTCTCTATCCTTGCAGTCATTTGTTCCTGAGCCCTCTCTCTCTAGCCCTCGCTTAGGTTCTAATCATACCTCGCTGCAAGCGATCCGTAGAGATGAAAATCATACCTCTGTGTATTTGGATCTTTTGAGGAAACGAGACCGTATTCTCGTTGTCTCCTCGTGTGGAGGAATTTCGGCTAAAATCGAATCGTGTTCTGTGTTCTTCACGTTTTGGTTTTTTCATCTCCTGGAGATTTGCATCGTTCTCCCTCTCCGCGAGATGATTTTCGATTCCACTTGAATCAATTCGTTCTTGGTCGTGAGCTCCATCTTTCCACCGAAGGATTTCTTCTATAACCTCACGACCTCATAGATCGGGTCGATTTCGTGTTCGTTCTTCCTTTTTTTTCCTTCCCAGTGTTCCCCTGATTTCTCTCGATTGACTTGGATTGGTGCGATGATTTCTTAGGATTAGCACCCCAATATGTTGAGGAACACCTGGGAGGAGTTTGATCGAAGTCCCTTTTGGTTTGGTGAAGCTTCGATCGAATTTGCCTTTTGCCCCGAGCGTTTTTGCGCTCTCTGTTCATCCACGGACAGTCCGCGCCCCCAGCGCGGACTGTCCGGGACTCGGGGCTCGGCAAGGTCAGAACTGCGCAGCGCGACACTGTTCTCGGTCAAGTGACCGGCGGACAGTCCGCCAGTGACCCGCGGGCAGTCCGGGGTCACATCAGACGCAGCACAGGGTTGGCATCGGACGCTTGTGTGTTACTGTTCACGAGACCCGTGGACAGTCCGACGTTCAAACCGCGGACTGTCCGGGACTCGAACACGGCTGCCTGTTTTGGGAACTTTAGCCGGCGGACAGTCCGCACGTCTAGTGGCGGACAGTCCGGTGTTCAGCGGACAGTCCGGGACCCTTACCCCGGACAGTCCGCGAAATGACTGCTTGTGCTGTTTTGTTCCTTGGCTTTGGCAGTTGGTTTTGGGCTTTCTCCGGAGGTTCCGCTGTACCACTAGGACATCTCCTAGGGTATCTACCTACTTGTAGGTCGTGAACTCTCCGGTCGTTTGGAGTCTTTGTTTTTGGGGTGACTTTCTGGGACAAGGGTCATACTATTCAAGAGTTGAATTTGAGGCTCCCATTCACCCCCCTCTGGTCGCTAATCCGGTCCTTCATATCCGTCTTTCCTCGTGGCTTGTAACGGAGTCATTAGACTCCGCAGGTCATATGATTGTATGAATATTTCTCATGTATGATGATTAAGCTTCATCGCTGCATTGATATTTATACAGAGCTAGATGTTTGTATGTAATTTATTCTTTTCTTTTCTTTTTTTCAAAACCTGGCAGCTTTCGAGAGACACACATTCTGCTCATGATGAATATGTGGATAATATTTTTGGGTGCTACTCAGGGGTCTTCCCCGCTCGCACAATTGATAGCATTTTGTATCAATTTCACGTGCTACTCAGGGGTCTTCGTCGCCCGCACAATTGATAGCATTCGGACATGAAGAGAAGGTTCAACAAGCGACTCTAGCGTCCTCTTCGCACGAGGCAGGTCATGAAGAGAGTGTTGGGCAGGTCATGAAGAGAAGGAAACTATCAGAGGCAGAAATAAAAAAGGGGCAACTTTGATGGAGGTTCAACAAGCGACTCTAGCGTCCTCTTCGCACGAGGGTGACTCAAGGGCTCGCGACTGGCCCTGAGAACTTGACCCTCCCTCCCAACACGTTGTCATCGTGCTACCGTAGCCTCCTCGCCACCGGCGGTGCCGGCCAATAAGGGAGCTCAAAAAGGGCACCTCTACGCTCTCTCCTCTCTCTATCTCTCTCCACCATAGCCCACCGCCTCCCCCTTAATTCCACCTTCCGCTCCCCTCTCCCTCTCCATCTTTGATGTCGCTGGCCAGCTGGCCAACTAGATGTAGAGTCTTCAGGTCGTAGGTGGCGGCTTTGGTTGGCTAGGGCAACATGGTGGCAGAGGTGACGGTTGTGAGCACTTGGTGTCCAGGGCTAGGGCTGGCCTCCCCCTGCCAGCCCAAGGCGAAACTGGGTCTTCAATTGTGATGCTTTCTGTGCAGTCCTATAGAGTACAAAAAAAAATTCTCCACAAATAGGGTCTTAAACGATTCTTGCGAAACTATGTGGTCCAAGAAAGTGTCGAACACTAGCTTTTGGCAGCTTAAGGTGGTACTAGGAGCCCAACAAAACTACATTTGATTGTAGTCCTAAGTAGCCAATTAATTGGAATAAAAAACAAACATAGGGAGAACCAAAATCCCAATTAATTGGAATAAAATGCAAACATAGGGAGAATCAAAATCATCTAATATTTGCAGGTGCTTGCATCAGACAAAAATGTATGGTCTAGGAAGACCGCATCGCATGTCCAGCAGAGGGCGATGCCCCGACGGACGATCATTTCTCAATGAAGCTGATGGTATCCGCTCCTTGCTGTTATACATGGCCAACGGGCCGGCCCGGTCCGCCCCGGCCCGGGCCCGACCAAGGCACGGCCCGACCGGGCCGGGCCGCCGGGCCGGGCCGAGGTCGGGCCTCGTGCCCCAGTGTCAGCCCAGGCCCGGCCCAGGCAGGGTTCGGGCCGGCCCGAAGGCCCATCGGGCCCGCCGGGCCCGTGAGGCCCGCAGTAATATTTAGTCTTTAAATCTATATATTTATATTTATTTATTTATTTATATATAAATATATGTATATGTATATGTATTTATATTTATATACATTTATTTGTATAGATGTATATATATTTCTATATAAATATTTTTTTGTATATATCAGGCCCGGTCGGGCCGGCCCGCCGTGCCCAGGGTAAGGCCCAGGAACGGCCCTAGGGTTCCGTGCGTGCCGAGCCGAGCCGAGCCGGGCGTGGGCCGGGCCAAAAGGGCGGGCCGTGGGCCGGGCCGGCGGGCCTCGTGCCTCATGGCCGAGTATACTTGGTGTTGAGCCATCTAGCCTAAAAGGCCTAGTGGCCCACCCATTGACGCGCAGCCCAAATGCTCAAAGGTCTAAGGACACTCAGCCTACCAGAAGCACCGCGCTCGACCTCATCCCATTGCTCTCTCACTCTCGGTTTGACACTCGATGGCGCGTCCGCGGTCCACCTTCCGCGTTCGCCCGCAGCCCGCGCCTCCGGCCACCACTCCACCCCGCTCACCCGCTCTAGTGCTCCACGCGACACCCGCATGACCACGCCGCTTTGGCCAGAGGTCGTGGCCCTACCGTTGTGTGCCTGCGACCTACGCCCGAGCCGCCGAGCGACACCAACCTGACTGCCGTCTGCCAGTGCCCGATGCGCTGTTGATGGATGGAGGAGGAGGAGAATCCTCGCGGGGAAGAGACGAAGATGGAGCCAATGATAACAGAGGCACGAGTAAGCAGAGGCCGACAACTCGAACTCCAACTCCATTAAGCCAGAAGCAATATATAAGAAACTAAATATTGGTATTAATTTATTGCAAATTGGTGGCTTAATTAGTTTTCATAATTATTGATTTAGCAGTTCACCCTACCTTATTCCTTCGTCCAGCTCCGCCGTTGTCCATATTATGTGGACCATTGTCACGCTAACAAAATTGTACCATACCACGGTTGTTAGCGGTTGAACAACTAAGTTACAAACACGCAAAATAAAACATACTCTCTCATCGTTAATCATTCATTGGTCATTCCTCATTTATCATCAAAATTGTAGGGAACGATCAAATGATTTTTTTGTTAGTCATTCATTAAAAGTTTAAAACAAAGATACGTTTTGAGAACACTATTACTCAGCCTGGTACTTTATAGACCTAAACTAAAAAAGCCTGATAAATAGTCTTAGTAAAATCCTCGTTATCAGAGCGATGGATCATCCTTCCTTGACCACTTGTGAGGAGGCTTGTTGTCATCGTCGTCGATGTAAAAAAAAGGAGCTACGACCATTTGTTGACATCTTGGGAGACGAGGGTCCGCCTATGTATTCTAAGGGCCACAGAGCCGGCTGAGGGAAAAATCTCGTGTCGAGGGTGTCGCTCCCCAACAGTCGTCGTAGCTCCTGGTAGGGTAAACATCATCGTCATCGTCTTTCAACCACTTCAAGGCCCGAAGGCATCATCGAAGTTGTCCTCCTCATAGGTCTAAGGAGGACTTGAAGAGTAAAAGTTTTTCCAAGTTTGGTCAAAATTACAGAGAGAAATACAAAGATTTATGACATCAAATCGGTATCTATAACCCCTATAAAGCAAAGCCCCACTAGCCTATTTCTCTAGCTTATCCTTCCTCTACATCATCTCATCCCAGGTGTCAAGACATCATGCACTCATGCATGCAATTAAGTACCCACCGTTGCTCACTCATGCATGCACTTAAAATAGAAAAAAGTCACAGCACCTAAACCGAGTATCGTAGTTAAAATTCAATTGCACCATGGTGTTCCTCGCAATAAACTCTTCAAAATAAGACCTCACATGGATATATTTTGGTCCATTCGTGAGAAATAATGATTCTCGTGCGCCTTCTAGACCCAAACTAGTGTTTCTGAACAAAAACGTGACAAAACTGCATATGCGATAGATTTTTTGAGGTTCTCCAAAAACACCTGAAATAACCATACACAGAAAGAATTGTCGGAACTGCTAGAACTACTCCCTCCGTCTCTAAACAAGTGTCGTTCTCGCTTCCCGAGAAAAAGTTACCGGCAATTATATATTAAAATATGTTAATATTTATGTTAAGTAATTAGTATCATCGGAAAGATCTTTACATCTAGTTTTTTAACAAAATTATTTGGGGATATAAATATTGCACATATTTTTCTACAAATTAAGTTAAACACGTGGCACGCATACCAACAGCGACACTTTATTTAGGGACGGAGCGAGTACGCAATTAAAGGACCGATCGAGACTCTCCCGAGTCCGAGTTCTCCGTCCTTTTTCTACCTAGAGACTTTTGTCACGGGTTGTACCGATATACATGTGTATAACTTGGAGACACGTATATTTAGACTAGATTGGACAATAAACTGCACAAGATTTCAGTTTGTGGTTTGATTAATTGGACCATTGGCTACTTCATGTTGTAATCACAAACTGCACGACATTTCAATTTGTGGTTCGATTAGTTGGACCATTGGCTACTTCAGGTACGGTTGCAATAAGAATAATTTTTTAATCAATAATTTGACCATAGCCGATAGTAATCTTTATTTTTTTATTAGAACGACTTAAGTGTTTAGAAGACTATAATATTATATTTATTATTTGTTTTTTATGTTTATCAGAATCCCGAAGCAACTCGGAGCACGGACAAACGGTTCCGCGGAGCGAACGACCAACCGAACGTAACGGAACGGGGAACGGGGAGGGAACGAACTGGACGGAACAGAACGGCGACCGAAAAAAAACACACCACGGACGGAACGGAAAAGAAAACCAACGGACAAAGCGACCCATACGGAGAAGGACTCCTCTACGAAGATTCCTAGCAGAGTACCGTCAGTGCTCAGTAACAGTAACCAACCGGTTGGTCTCGTAATCTCGGGTTTACATGAAGCTAGCCGAGGGATAAGGATTGAAGAGCAAAGTCGACAAAAGCGAAACCCCCGGAATCAACAAGATGTCGAATCTTGGGTCCGAGTCCGAATTTGTTTTGGATCTCGAGAAAGGCAAAGGCTCTTCTGATCCGGAGACGGCGTCGTCGGCGGCAGCGGCAGCGGCAGCGGCCACCGTGGAATGCGCCGCGGTGGCTGAGCTGGAGAAGGAAGAGGAGGATACAGAGCTGGTCACGGACCCTAGGAACGCCGGTCTGGTCAACCTCGCCGTGGTAAGCTAGCTTCTTCCGTTCCGCGTCTCCTCCCGCTACGATCTTGTAGTTTTATTATTTAAGCACAACAGCTTCCTTCCCGCAACATGATTTATGATCTCGCTTCTGCTCAGGTGGTTTTCTGTGTGGCCGCGATCGTCGTCTTCGTGTACTCCGTACACTCTATGTACAGTGGCACCGTACCTTTCTGGGAAGCTTTTGGATACTGTACGGTATATTTTGTTCTATGCGTCGTATCCATCGTCACGGTACTAATGGTGAGAAAGACACTCATCAGCATGTGTGCTGCGGCTGGTCCGGAAGAAGAAGATGATGATTCTTCTTCTACTACTAGTAGTAGTCCTATCAAGCTGTTGGACTTGGACTTGTTTTGAAAATTATTAGGTTTATATAAAATAAGAGAAAATTAAGGGCTTTTTTGCAAGGTTTATACTTGATGCTGTGTAAACGGTAATGTATTTTTTGTGTTAGTATTTTGTGAAACAATCAAGGTTCTGTTTTTTTTTTCTGTATGCTGACGGAAGGCAACCGTTGCCACCGACGTCTGAATTGAACGACGAATTCGATGAGGTGCCTCTGTTGTTTCTCGCCTGGACAAAGAGGTGACCTGATCATTTTAGCTTTAGATCAGCTAGTCTTTGATAGGAGATCCTCGATCATCCTCCCGATCCAAGTCCATATTAACTAATCAATGTCGTCAGTATTTTTCTCTGGTCTTATGAACAAACCATGGATTTCGGTGCTTCCACCAGTGTCAGTAGCTGCCTTTCGTTCTATGCATATCCATAATAATAATGAACGTGCCAAACGCGCTGAACCGACCCCGAGTCGCGCGTATCGTACGTAACCGATGCTTCTTGATCTTTTCAGATCGCCCACTCGATCACCATATGACGGCGCCTCATCATCTATTCCTTCGTTCTTTCTCTTGCGTCACCCGCACGGCTACACCCGGCCATTTATTTGGCCCCCGTGACCGTGACTAGTGACGAACTGCGTACGGTTGCGTTTAAACGCTGCAGCCAGGACTAGTGATAGATCTAGAATTTTACTAAACAGTAACATGTCCAAACAAAAAACAAATATGTATATGCCAAATTCGGTAAAATCTAATATCATACCTCATTTTGATATGCAAGAATAAGATAAATTTAGCCCCTCATACTAGGTGCTGGGGTCATGTCTTATCTCGAGAACAAGCTATTGATGGTTTAATAGAAAGTGTTGTCAGTCGTTTAGGAAAAATTCGTGGAAATCTAAAACTGATTGAGTTGAGTAGTATCAATGGAGGCCGGATAGATAAATTGACAAGGGGAGGGGTTACATTGCAACATGTATTTAGATTACTGGTATATAGCAACAGGGACAATTTTTACGTTTCTCTACAAATACATACTGTACGTATTTTGGCACGACGGAAGGCCACCGTTGCCACGTCTGAGCAACGAATTCCATGAGGATCGGAAGGGCCTCTGTTTCCTCTGGACAAAGAGGTAACCTGATGATTTTAGCTTTAGATCAGTTTGGTCTTTGATAGGAGATCCTCATCCTCCCAATCCAAGTCCATATATTAAATAATCAATGTCAGTATTTTTGTTTGGCCTTGTTAATAGACCATGATCGTGACGCCCTGTTTCTCCAGATATTTAGTGTCGCCAAGAACCCTAGGGTGTCCACTTCAGTAAGTGCTGTAACCTGGATCTTTCTATCATCCTCGTTACACACAATTTGATTTCTTAGTGCCTCCCATTCCGGATCGATCTGCCAGTTTCTTACTGCCACGACCTGACTTTTGTTTTCCATCCAGACGATGTTCTCCGTAGCGGTGGACCGGTGGTGGTCATGTCCATATATACCGTGTACCTGCATTTCAAGACTGACGAACCCTCTGTGAGGGAAGCTTTGGTGTCGTGCGCTGTGGGCTGTGGCGTCGCTGCTCTCCATAGTCCATAGTACCGCTCTGCATGGTACCAATGCCAAGGGATGCGTTCGTCGCTACTCGCTATATATGCTATGATGGTCTCGCCCTACCAGCACTAGTAGTAGGAGTAGCAAGCACTCACACGTTGCTCGTTGGCATGGGCATGTACTTGGGGTGTCCTGATATTAGTGGGTTTCCTTCTGATATTAGTGGGGGGGAAAATGTGAGCTGTGGGATATCAAACAGTGGAGGCCCCATTTCAGCAGCTAACAGAACATCCATGGAGCATTTAGATTCTTTTCGGACGCGACCAAAACAGAGACAAACACAACTGGCGATTATAGGTTCGAACCATTGTTGTGGAGCCCGCCGCGTAAGCAGCTGCCACATGAGGGTGCGTTTGGATGAGCTCCACGGAGCTGATTCTCAGGGAGAATCACTCCCTGGCTGCCAAACGCATTTTCCAGTGTGAAGTGATTCTTTGCTGATTCTGTGAAGTGATTCTCTGAAATGAACTAGGAGGCTAAGAGCTGAAAAAAGTAGCTTCACCTGATTCTGTGAAGTGATTCTCTATCCTGATTTTGAGAGTTTAGGATAAAGAATCAAAGAGAATCTACTTTCAGCCACAGAATCACTTCACCAGAGAATCTGGGAGCACAGCTGGAGAATCTGGGAGCACAGCTCTCCCAAACAGGCCCTAATGTTTCTCATCAAAATGGTTCTGGATTCTGAGCAGCAGGAGCACGAATGACGCCTCTCTTCTTTCTTTGGACTGTTAAGGCCACAAAGGGCAGAGCTAATTTGCATGTAAAGAATACACAGAAAGGCAAGTAGACTAGACACTGAACTGAACATATTCAGATGATTATAATGTCCAGACGATGGTCAACATCATTGAAGATTACAGCCAAATATTGAATATCACGCAAACATTTTAGACACATCAGAGAACCACTTTGTTAGTTAAAAAACCTGAACTGATCAGTAAACTACAACCAAGCCAGAAGCCACAGACTGTAAGGAGATGCACACTGGTCTTCTGGTCCTCGCTCCTCAGACAACAAAAGAAACAGCCAAATGCATGAAAATAGGCAATCATCAAGCTAACAGCCAGCACAAGAAAAGAGCCACCATATGGTGCAAGGCTAAGAGCACAAGTTGCACGACACTGTTTATTAAACAGTAGACTATATACAGATCACTTGCACAAAGATTGTTGCTGAAAGAAACATACATCTCCCACCTGACCACCTACAGTACACCCTCAGGCTTGTTGCTGCTAAAGATAACAATTACCGAATCACAATTGATGCATACAAATGCCCAAACCTCAATACCAGGGCATGGGCATCTTAATGGCACTATATACATTCATTACATACATAGTCCTAATTACTAGCTAAGCAGTCGAAGGAGAGGCAAGGCACCGTCCATCTTGCAGCTGACCGGTTCTTTCTTCAAACCAGGGACCTGCTAAATAAGCCATGGATACTCCTACCAAACGTCACAGACAAATGGGAAATGGCACGCAGATGCCAGAGTGCCTCTTCCAGGAGGCTCGTGCTGGCATGGCAGTCCAAAAGCCTCCAAAACTCAAAGGCAATTGAATGCCAACCACAACTTCAGCCCACGGAGCAATGATGGGCATTTACCCCCATAATCAATGGTGGAAATAACACAATTAAAGGGACGTTAGCACTCTGCAGTCTTTGTTGATAGAGTCATTCAGACAGTGAGTTCACAGCGCTCAGCTTGCTGCTGTCACTGCTAACCGGTAACTTTGACTTGGATGTCAGCTTCTTTGCCTCCTCATATGTGTAAATGTAAATCCTTTTCACCATTCTGCAAAACTCACTGAAGGAAGATGCATTGCACAGGGATTAGGACTTTAATAATGCAAAAAGAAGCACTCGTTCATACAGAGATGAAGGGTTCTTACTCCCAAGGATCATCCCCAACAAGCATCATGTCATCCTCATCATCAGTGAAAATGACCCGCCATTTCTTGAGTGTGGAACCTAGCTCCCCGTGAATATCAAACATCTCCTCCAACTTCTGGCAAAGATCGCTGTAGCCACTAAGCTTTGTCAGATCTACAGCCCTTCCAACTGCCATTCCTTGCATAATTACCTGTGTGCACAACATTAACCAGTTACCCAGTGAACCACAAGCAAGAACAGAACACAATGTGAAAAAAAAAACTAATGTAATATAAAATCACCTTGGTGCAGCTCCTCACTTGCCGGCTTTGGGATTCAAGAGGTGAACGCTCACTGCTAGCTACTGGGGCATCAGAATTGTTGACATCAGATGGCTGTGAGAGCTTATCTGAGTTCAACTCTATAGAGGCAGCTGTCTGCTCATAACCAACACCTGGAGTAGTAACCACAGGTAATACTTCTTCCTCAGCTGAGCATATATCAATTCCAAACAATCTGCAGCCACCAGAACTTGGCTCTTGCTTCTTTTCAACTATAACTGTGTTGGTGCTAGCAGCACAGGAGTCGGCTCTTGTATCCCTTGCTGACCAGTAGAACTGACTGGTTAGCATGGACGGCTCATTCTTTGACTTGAAACTGACGTTTGATGAAGATGAGAATGTTGACGTGGGAATTGAAGGAAATAACTCTCGAGCTCGTTGAGGTTCCGAAAATGAAAGTGTACGGGATGATTCAGTTTGGGATTTCCAGAGTCCTAACAAGAATGTCACAAGAACTCAGATACAGTAGGAGAGCACATCATTCATATCCAAGAATGCTTATGGTATCCATGAACTGAGCATTCTAGAAGCTGAACCATATTTCATAAGTGTTAAGCGACTCACCAAAACCTGAAGGTAGCTCTGAAACCATACAAGGTGAAGCTGGGGGTCGTGGACGCTTAGTCCTTAATGGAGGTTGAGGGGATTGTGGATTAGCTGCATCCAGGGGCTCCACTTCCCATGGTGAGATTCTATCTGGACGAAGAATGGATGAAGGTTCATCCCATTGAACCTGGTAAAAATTACAGTTTAGATTAACATTTTTAGAAGATAAAGAAAATAAATATAATGAATCACTCTGCACAATTTGCAGATAGCACACCACTAATTTGACAAAGAAAAAAACGTCGTTACCATTAGAGATCTCCAGTCAGAATCTGCCCACAGAGATTTTGACATTGCCGGCAAACTGCCGATGCCAGTAATTGTTCCACTGAACCTGTAATCAGAGACAAATGTTAATGTTCCCTCCAGCATAAATAAAATGTTTAATTGAAAGCAAGTCCAAACCATACCTTCTTTCAGGAGCCTCATCACCTTCAAATCTCATCTTAAACCTCATTCCAACAGATATTTTCTGCTTCTTAGCTTCAAGGTACTTGTTAACACTCACAATAAAATCAGATCGGCTAGTTCTGGGAAAACAATAAAGGAGCATAAAGTTTAGCGGGAAAGATTATGAAGGAAACAAAACATGCGCGCATTAATGCTAACTAGGACAACCATAGTAGGCAACTTTGGTGCAATGAAAAGCGCAAGGGATAAGACATCACTCAATGGATGCAGTAGCTACAAACAAAAAGCTTGTTTACAACTGAAGCAGAGTACAAATCTGACTTTGAAGTTGAAACAGAATGAAATTAGCAAATAGAAAGTACAGTCAAATACACAGGACAGTTGCACATCGATTAATAAGAAGTGTACTGCAGTCAAATGTATAGATAAAGCAAACAAAAAATATCAAACCTTGGTTTGTAGAAAACAGAAAAGAGGGTTCCAGTGGAGATGGCATGGGAGGCTGTTGCCAAGACTCCAAGATGCATGCTGTGGCTTGATATGACAGATGACGGCATGCTATTTACTTGTCTCATGAGCCTCCTTACACCAACCCGAAGCTCACCATTTCCACCTCTGCCATTCAGAAGAACAAAAATTAGTAAAAAGTAATCCATAATGAGCAGAAATATAAAAGTTCATCCACGTTGGAATCTGGGATCCTGAGTAGGTTGTAGCTGAAGGAGGTGGGAGGGCAGGGCTTCAGTTCCCGGGGACGCGAGGCTGAGACACCATGCTGTCTCTCTATGTGTGTGCATGTGGAAAGCTCCTCATCCTGAGAGTCATCGTTGTCGTAGTCGGTCACCTCCAAGTAGAAGAGGTGCTAGTACTTGTGGATGCACATATACTGCTCATTGCAGTTGTAGCAGAGACCTTGCCGGCGATGTTCGGCGAGCTCGGCTGGTGATAGACGACCAGGGACAGAGCAGGCAGCGCAAGTGGCTTAGGCGCCGCCGGCAGCGCAGGGACTGGTGGTGCAGGCGGTAAGTGCAGCCAAAAGTGCCAACGCCTCTTCTACTTGGAGATGACCGACTACAACAACGACTCTCAGGATGAGGAGGATGAGGGCGCTGATGATGGCACCGCCAGGACTGCCTGAGGTGGAGGCTACATGGGAGCCTGTCAACACCTTCCGCGACGCGTTCCCGACGTTTCAGCTCGAGGACGGGCTGTTTGTCAAGGAAGGGAGAGATGTTATGGTAGGTGTAGTATACGTTTCAGCTTGTCATGTTATGGTAGGCATAGTATACGTTTCAGCTGGAGGACAAGCTGTTTGTCAAGGGAGGATGTTATGGTAGGCAAGGGAGGGAGAGATATTACAGTAGGCGTGGCTTAGAGGCGCCTGGACTTGGCCCTGGTCACCAGCATGCAGTGGCTGAGGACTATAGGATCTCAGTCAATTAGTTCAGGCGCAGCATGCAGTGGCTGAGAGGGGCACGCACCTGGGCCTGGTCCTGGCCACTAGACTCCCTAGACGATAGGCTCTCAGTCAAATTGGATTAGTTCAAGTGTTTCTTAGGATTTGGCTATAAACCCTAGACTCTATAACAAAGACGAGCTGGAGATTGAATAATCTCTACCGTTCCCTCCCTGTCACCCCTGCCTTTCCACACGCACACGCACACGCACACAGAGACAGCACAGCGTCTCAGCCTCGCTGCCACAGGGAACTGAAGCCCTGGCCTCCCACCTCCTTTGGCTACAACCTACGCAGGATCGCGGATTCCGACAATCCCCAATTAAAACAAAAGCTGGGTGACAGGTGCAAAATGCACCAAACCTCTCCAGTTATCATGTTCCATGAGTCAGGGTATTGTACCTCATGAAGATAAATGCATCACCAGCAACCAGTCTTTTTGAGCTAACAAAGACACTCCAGCCAGTGGTAAGGAGATGCCTCTTCGGTTGCCCTGAAAGAAACATGGGAACGCAGGCATGAGACAAAAAAAGAAATGAAACTACAGAATATATCCGTGTTTATGCAATGCTGCAACAGATTACATCAAAATTTAGAGATGTAAATACAAATTAAGAAAGGCTATCTTTTTAATAGAAGGAATTTTCAAGCAAGTGAAGAGTGCAAATCACCTCGAAAAATGTGCCGAAAATGCCATTCAGTGCCATGGAGATCTTTGGCAACCAGTTCTTGGCAAGGTGGATTTTGAGACATGTCCTACAAAAGGTTACATACAGTAAAATATCTGCTAGCCAAGAAATCTCTTTAAGGCATACAATGCTTTTGATGCTAACCAGCTGAGGAAGACATTCCTCAGCATGCCTCCGAAGAACAGAAAACCCGCCATGGGTGCTCGTATCTGAAGCTGTCAGTGTCTTGCAGAAGGAATGGGCAGTGCATTTTTCAGGTTCTTGTGGTTCAGGGTCTAGGCTGGTGAGTTCGTTTTGCTGATCAAGCATATTTAGGAAAATAAATCAATGTATGTACATGCAATTATGTAAAAAGGCAACGAAGTAGTACCAAACCATAAAAAAAATGAAAGCAACACTTAATATTCTCAAGTAAAATTTTGCAGACTTACATCAGTTTCTGGTTGCAACATAATTTGAGCATAAACTTCATCCGAATCAGCTTCGGCCTGAATTGCAGAGTTCAAAAGATTGAGCACACAATAAGATTTCTCAGTTCGGTACCTAGAATAACCAATCCCCCAAAACACACATGCAAGGAGGTTGCACCAGACAGATTCTAAAAACCACACTGACCCGTAGTTCCACGTTGACTACACTGCATAGGATCTTGGGTGGTAGATTGAACATCGGTAAGTACTGATCAAGCTGCTGGTGTGTAGACGCCTCAAGCTACAAAAGAAATCATGAACAATTTGAGGAAAAGAAACCCCAAATGCATGTGCACACGGAGGCACCACAAAATACAAGATTGATCAAACCACCTGCTCCATATGGCCCTGGGGGAAGTAATAGACACGCTCGCCTTGTCTAGGTACTGTGACCAACGGGCCGGCACATGCATGCCACAGCTCACGGTACAGGGCGTCACTAGGTATTCCTCCTGAACAGAAGCAATTAATTTGCATCAATGGGTCATCCGAGCAAATACAGAACATATAGAAATAATTGTTTTGCTCTATATTTTATAGTTCGATTTTATAACTACTAATCATGAGCTATCTGAACCATTAGGAAGAATGCTAAGAGTTGCAGACTGAACAGGAGCACATGGATCCACGACATCAAAATACCCCATTCGAGAAGCAACAATACTGGTGCTAAACTAGCAACATAAAGCAGACACCAAAAACCAAAGTAACAGGTCTACATTCGTAAAAGGTCCCTGATCCAAACTTTTCCCCATTCGAGAACTGGTGAAAGCGCATGCCTCTGTACAAGGAGGAACGTGATCAAAATATGAACTAGTCTGTTGCCACTTGACAGAGAACAACAGAAACGAATCATCAAGAGTTGGCAAGCCAGTTAACGAAAATTGTTGGTTCCCCCAAAAAAATTCGTTTACTGATACCAACTGAAATTATGAGAATCCTGCGACGTTTTCCGCACAAACTAGTCAACTACTGAAGTCCACCCAACGAACTCGCCCCTATCCAGTGCCTCAGTTTCGCACAAGCCAATTTAGGGAAACCGCAGCAAATTCATAGAATGCATAGCTCGCGAGTACAGGGCAACAGTATAGGAACGAGAAACTCAGATAGGCTGCTAGAGACAGGAATCCACCGAACCTGAGGCAGCAGCCGCTCCAGGGTTGTGCGCGTCCATCGCCGCGGCCATATCTTCCAAGCGAGGCGCCTCAAAAAATGGCTAGCGAAACAAACAGCGGCAGGTAAGCAGGCGTCGTGCGATCCACTGGCGCAGCACTACTATCCGCGCTGCGGGCGGCTGAGCTCCATGGATCTGCCCCCGACGACGCCCGCGGCCACAAGCACAACCAGGCCCTCTGCACAGGTCCGGGAGGCCGACGACTCGCAGGGGGGAGCTCGCTGGCGCCGCGGGCGTGGGATCCGGGCCGCCGGGGAAGGGAAGGGAAGGGAAGGGAAGGGAAGGCGGGGGTGAGCGAGCGCGGCGTGTGTGGCGTGGAGGAGACGAGGACGAGGCGATGCGGCTTGCGTTGAGGCGGGGGAGGTCTGAGCCTGGGCAGGTGGCCTCGGCCTCGACAGCGAGCGGCGGTCGCGGTCGCGGCGGCAAGGAGGAGGCAGAGGAGGCAGCAGCGGAGCGGAGGGTGAGGGCGCCGAGAGAGACGGGCGGGCGGATGGATGGATCAGTGGAAGAAGGATGGGTGGTGGACTGCGCCTGCGCGCGGTGGTGGGTGGGTGGGGGGTGGCTACTTGGGAACAGGTTGGCGTTGGCGCCCGCGGGGCCGCGGCTCGGTTCTTTCCGTAGAAGTAAAAGCTTTCACGGGCGCTCGAGGGAGTGTGGCTGCTGGCTACCGATGGCGCCCCCACCGGCCACCCGGACCGGACCCCCACCGCCCGGCCCCCGATGCACGCACTGCCGTACGCTGCCGGCTGCACCCGGTGGCCGGGTGCCCCCACGGCGCGAGTGCGAATCTTTCCTGCCCGGACATCGCTGTAGCACTGGTACGTACCCGTACGGGCGAGCGTGGCGTGCCGGGCGTCTCGTGCTGTCACCTCCTCCCCGCGTCCGACGCTGCCGAACGGGGCCACGCCGATCCGGCCTGTCTTTTACGTGTCGTCCAGTCGGGATCCCCGGCGGGGGCCGCACCGCACAGCCTGAGCCACGAGGCGTCCGGCTCCGCTTCATCACATGGGCGCGATCGGGGCCTCGCGTTCTGAGATGGAGCCAGAGCACAGAGGAGGACGAGCCGTAGCGACGGGGCCCGGCCTGGGACTACTCTCCTCCACTGACCACTGCTACTGTGTGCTGCTCCTCATACAGGTAGGGGTAGTACTGCTACGAGCCGTGTAGCCGCTGGTAACAGTGACGGCGCAGCGTGCGCGGCCGGTGGGCCCGGCGGCACTACGCTCGACGACGCGTACGGTACGAGGGCCGGCAGCGGCAGGCCCAGGCCGTCGTCCCGCTGCCGTCAGGCTCGCTCTAATGGGCACCGATCGATCGACGCGCTCCGGCTGGCAGGTAGGGCCCGTGCCACGAGGCCTGATTCCTAGGATGTCTAGCTGTGATTAGGGCGCATCAGCGTGTTCCTCGCCGACCCGGCATGCAACCGCGTCCCCCACCAAGAAAGCCAGCCGTCATGTTGCGGCAGGCAGCAAGGCAAAGCGTGGCCGCCTCCCGCATCCCGCCTCCCGCCCAACAACAGCCCGCAGGCGAGCCAGCCAAAGCCCCCCGTGTCGTGGGAACGGGCACGGGCGCGCGTACCATGCACCCATGTGGTGTGCCATGTGGTGTGTGAACGCGCTCGACGGTGTGTGATTTTAGTAGTACAGTCCAAGAAAGCAGCCGGTGCACTTCTTGTTTATGCTTTGCTCGAGCACCACCTTCAAAGTCAATTTTAGTTAGTGGTAAAAAAAACGCAATTGGTCGACGAGATAGAGAAAATGCTGGCAAGGGACAAGTCTCCCCACCGAAATTTCGTCCACAGTCTCCCAAACGTAAATGTTACTGTATGTAGTACCAAATATATACAGTACAGAGTTTTATGGTCGAGAATACGCAAATACTCCGTACTCCATTGATCGACATGAATCCACGAAAACGATCTCTAGCAGCAATTAATGTGGTCGAGAAAAAATACAAGGCGCGGGTGACAGGGGCACGGAGAAGGAAAGGAAGGAGTGACGGGAACAGCGATAGTGCCATAGTGGGCACAGGGGGGTGCGCGTGTCCCTGTCGACCCGGCCCCACAACAGCAGCCTCGCGGTGCTTCTCGCGCGTTTCCTTCCTCCTCCTGCCGTCTGCCGATGGATTCTCGGGCAGAAAAAGAAAGCGAGCGCGACGGCTCTAGGTTTGGGTTTTGGCAGCGGTCGGTCGCTGCCTCCCCGGGCGCGCCTCATCTGCTTCTTGATTAGGTGTACGTGTACTACTTGGAGTAGTTAATACTCGTGCTCTGTTCTTTTCAGCAAGGCAAAGCCCAGGCACTTGTCAATTTTCGTCGACCGGTGCACGTTGATCTCGCGTGAAGAGATCGATCTAACGGCCACGCCACCTGCATGCATGCATGTGGGTAGCTGGGTTAGCAAAAGTTACCGCGGTTACAGTTAACCGCACCTTGCAAGTTACCATGACGGTTTGTAACGACTGATGAGCTGAGGATACTTAGCGCACCTCCAACAATTGGCTTTTAAGCTAGCTCTAATCATTTTTCTTATATTTTAATAGAGGAGAGAAAAAAGCTAGCTCTTACACACATCTCAAGGTCATGTGAGATTGTTATGTGGGGGTCATCCATGTTAAAAATTATGTACTAAGAGCTAGTACTGTTGGAGAAGTTAGCTTGGAGTTAGCAGCTGACTCTAACCACTGCGGGTGCCCTTATTACGAGTACAAGTTATATAGATGGCCATCGGGTCGGGCCCGGCCAAGGCACAGCCCACACCGTGTCGGGCCGGCATGGCCCGCAGGCCTCCCGTGTCGGGCCTAAACGGCCCACGGGCCCATGGGCTATTTCTGTGCCGGGCCGGTCCGAGAAGCACGGGCATTTCAACGAGTCGAGCCGGCCCGAGGCCCATAGAGAGAGGGAAGGGGAGAGAGCAGATCCGCGCGGCCGGAGGAGGAGGCCGCCGCCGTGGTGCCGCCGGCTTGCGCTTCCGCCCAAGGCAGATCTGGCGGCCGGACGAGGAGGCCGCCGAAGCTGCCGCCGCCGGAGGAGGAGGCCACCGAAGCTGCGGCAGTGCGGTCGGAGGAGGAGGAGGCCACCGAGGCAGATCCAGCGGCTTGCTCGTCGGAGCGCCAGCGGCTACATGGGGAGCCCGAGGACGGAAGAGCCGAAGGGGAGGGCGCCTCGCGCGTGGCCGCGTGGGGGAAGTGGGGAGACCGGGAGGGAGTGCAGCGTTGAGCGTCCACTCCACCCGCCACCGTGCCGCCGTTGCGGCTCGCGCGTGGCCGCGTGGAGATCTCGGCGGGTGCGGGGAGGAGAGGTGCGGGGAGCGGCGGAGCGCCGAGCGGGAGGGCGGTGCGGTCGCCGAGCGGGACAGCGGGAGGCCGCGCGAGCGCTGAGCAGGAGCGCCGCCGAGCGCGCGGTGCGGCCGTGCCGCCGAGTGGGAAGTGGAGAGATTGAGAGAGAGAGGATAAGGTAGGTAGGGTTTGGGAATTGGGAGAGTCTTAGCAGGCCTGCTGTGAGGCCTTAGCGGGCGGGGCTGCCTCGTGCCTGTCATTGAAGGTCGGGCCGTGCCCGGGCCAGCCCGCGTGCCTTGCCTAAGGCCCAGGCCCGGCCGGCCTGGGCCCGTAGTTTATCGGGTCGGGCCATGCTTGCACCGGGCTATTTTTTCGTGCTTCGAGTCGTGCCTTCGTGCCTCGGGCTGCATGGAGAACTATAACAAGTTACAACCAAAAGTGATCCCTCCCAATTCTTCAGAGAACGTGGATCCTGGTCACAAGTCCAAGTGCAGGGAAGCTTTAGGGCATTAGAATAACCCGCGCCAATGAGCTGGTATAGCTTTACCACCTCCCCGCTGCCGCCCCGTCCCCGTGATTAGTTAACTCTCCAACTAAACAAAGCACGACCACACCTTCAATAATCTACGCTCCATTATTGCAGCTAAACTATACTACTCGTACAGTACTCTACTACTAATCCGCGTTAGTAGTAGTAGTATTAAACAATACTATTGGGTGCCATGGGGTTCTCCGTCGCCGGATTGGTCGCCGGCGGGGAAGCTGAGGCGGGGAGGGAGCAGGCCGCAGGAAAAGGGAGCAGCGGGGAAACGGACGGGGACTGCACCAGCACCACCAAACCAACCCAGCCACCCAGAACCAGCAGCAGCTTTGCTTGCGGACTCGTTCGTCCACTGGCACGCAGACGCAGGCAGGCAGGCTAGCCGCTAGCGTCACATGCTGCGCTAACATGTTTCGCTGGCTATCCGTGTCCGATCCTTGGAACGGAAACTATTAGTATGCCGATGATGTCTGCCGGCGTGGCCCAGGACGATCGCCAAGGGCCAAGATCCTCGTCCCTGATTCCTTGTTGATTCTGCGTGACTAGTATAAGCGCAACTAGCTTGTTTTATATATTTTATTTACATATATAATAAAGTGGTGTTGGTACCAGTCGCATGAAATACGATGGATTAAGGACAAAGCTACAGCCACCATATTGCACCTTTCATCTGTGGAAATGGAATAATAATAGTAGTCCCAATATGCCCCGGCGAACTGCCGGGGAACACAAGTCAATAAACTCAGCTTGTGGTATCCTGAATTCTATCAACTTCCTTTTTTATAATTAGAAAGAAATTGGGCTCGGTGCATGAACATTTCGTAAAATTCCGGATTTTCTTATGAGCTTCGTACGCTTGAGATGCTGCCTGCTCCCTCCGTTCCAAAATAAGTGTCACTAGAGATCCGTGTTTCCCTCACAGACACGCTTTTCAGACGACACTTATTCTGGAACGGAGGGAGTACTAGATTGGATGCACCAGCTAAACTTTAGCCAAATAAATTTAGCTTATAAGCATCCAAATAGCCCAACAAAAGTTTAGCTAGATTTAGCTATTCCAACTCAGCTAAAGTCAGCTAAAATTTAATTGAGCCTATTAGTTGGAGCATCCAAACACCCAACTAAAGTTTGGTTAAGAAACTTTTAGCTAGCTAAAGTTTTATATTAAAATTATAGCTAGCTAAATTTTAGTTGGGTACATCCAACACTACTACACAAAGGTTTTTTAGGGGCGGTTCTATGGAGTTTGTAGAGGCGATTGGCACAGCCGCCTCTACCCAACCGCTTCTACAAATCACTGATTTGTAGGGGCGGTTGGCCAGCCGCCCCTAGAAATCGATTTGTAGAGGCGGTTCTATATAGAACCGCCCCTACGAATGATTTTCGAAATATTAACTCCAGATTTTTTAAAAAACCTAAAAAAATAGCAAAAAAACTCGAAAAAATAACAAAACACTTTTTTAAATTTGAGAAGGAACCCAGCCACACAGCCCACCATTTTATGTCATTTTTTACAAGTCACAACTATTTTTAAGCACAAATATCACAGACTCTGCAGGCGGTGGGATTCGAACTCACGACCTCACACTCGCGCATATCGCCCTCTACCACTACACCTCACAGTCACTTATATCTATATTGGATTTTAGTTATACTCATATTATACTAAATCAAGTTTAAATTAAGTGTTTGACACCCTAAACCAATTTAAATTAAAAAGTGGTCAACTACAAAGTTGTGTAACTTTTTAAGATCTACAACTTCTATTAAGGTTGTTTCTCCATCCGAGGTTATTTAAAAAAATTTGAATTTTAAATTTGATAAATTTAAACGTAGATTTCTATGACAAGATGAATTCAAATAAAAAAGTTGTAAACATCAAAGTTCTGTAACTTTTCAAGATCTACAACTTTTATTTTGGTTGTTTCTCCATCCGAGGTTGTTTAAAAATTTTGAATTTTAAATTTGATAAATTTAAACGTAGATTTCTATGACAAGATGAATTCAAATAAAAAAGTTGTAAACATCAAAGTTCTATAACTTTTTAAGATCTACAACTTTTATTTTGGTTGTTTTTCCATCCGAGATCGTTTAAAATTTTTGAATTTTAAATTTGACAAATTCAAACGTAGATTTCTATGACAAAATGAATTCAAATAAAAAAGTTGTAAACATCAAAGTTCTATAACTTTTCAAGACCTACAACTTTTGTTTTAGTTGTTTCTTCATCCAAGATTGTTTGAAAAAATAAATTTTATTACTTAATTTAATTATTCGGCGTCTATTTATAGGGACGGTTAAATATAGAACCGCTCTTACAAATATGATTTGTAGGGGCGGCTGGATATTGAGCCGCCTCTACAAATCCGAGCTATTTGTAGGGGCGGCTCGTAACAACAGCCGCCCCTACAAATGGATGTATAGAGGCGGCTCGTCTGGTGGGCATTTTTAGGGGCGGCTCTATATAGAGTCGTCCCAAAAAAAAAAGGAGGCGTTGCTACAAATATTTTTTTTAGTAGTGCAAACAGCCCTAATGTTAGTGCATCTGTCAGCCCAGTTAGGTAGGCTCGTACTTCTCTTGTGTTTTCCTATTCCTAGGACATCCTTAGCTATTTAAGCAATTGAACAGATGCCTGATAACAATATTTTCTAAAAGAATTGTAGGAGTAATGTAACAAGGGCAAATTTTATTCGTCCTTCGTTCCTTCATTCAGTTATGCACTCCCTCTAATCTAAATTATAAAAGTATTTTGACTTCTCTAGATACATACTCATACATATACACTATCTAGATAAACATTCTTACAATTTAGGTAGATTATTATTGAAAGGAGTAGAATAGTGATTGATGGTTCCGGTAGAAGGGCAGGGGCGTCTAATGCCCACTCAACTAGTGTCATGAACCCTGACTTCACGCATTTTATTAGTAGGCTTATACTACTACAGAAACATGCCTTTAGCCCCGGTCGGCAAGGGCCTTTAGCCTCGGAGTCCCGGCTCCGGCCACCGGGGCTAAAGCCCCCCCTTTAGTCCCGGTTGGTAATACCAGCCGGGACTAAAGGGTGCTGCCCGGTGCCCCGCAGCAGCACCCTTTAGCCCCGGCTGGTATTACCAGCCGGGACTAAAGGGTCCCCTGGTTTTTCCTTTTTATTTTCATTTCAGTTCTGTTTTCAGTTTTGTTTATTTATTTAATAGGTTTTTCGATATATATTCTTTGTTGCTAATATATATAATTTATATATATTAGCAGCATAACACAATAAGCTTATTACATGCATATATAATTGAACTATAGAACTATATATATATATATAATTACAAGCAATATATATATAGAAGTTGTCCAAATATCTATCTACATAAGTTATACTCCAAAGTCAGTATTGTAAACCTATTACAAGTTGTACTCCATCTAAAGATCTACAGGGCATACAAATGATCATCATTGTTTGGAATCAACGACTCGTTGGTATTATAGTAGAACTCGCCGTTTGGATTTATGACTTGTTCCCGAAGAAATCCTGCTATTGTCTCTTGTATTGCTTTCAATTGCCCTTGTAGCATCACTTTTTGCTTCAACCAGACAGTCTTCAATTGGAATTAAAGAAGATATTAGTTATATCTATATTATCAATATTAAGTCTATAAAAAATTAAAAGAAACATGTTACGTACTTTGATGATTTCTTCAGGAATTCTATTTGATTCTATCAACATGTACTCGCAAACATAAAATCCGCATAAGTTGGTGCCCTGTTTTTGTCTCAAAATCCACTGTAGAATGAAAAGATTCATCTCGTAATAAAGATATGATATATGACATGATATTTAAAGATACACGTACATTGACGAAGGTGTAAACTTACTGGTAGTCGTGGCTTTATTGTAAGTGGGGCCTTACACTGACTCATATGTTCCCGAGCAATGAATTTTTCCCAAACCCTAATCCGGCCAATGAAACATTAATAGTTGGATCATTATTTAATTAGTATACATATATACAAGCTTAGTCTATACTTTAAGCATGCAAGCTAGGGATCGAAAAATTACCTTCGGAGGATGTCTATCATATCTTGGTAATCTGCTTGCGGTTTGCTCAACGAGTCATAGATTAACACATTGCTTTGTTTGAGATCGATGACCATCAATATCCAGTGATAGCTGTTCATACACATGATTCATATATATATATATTATTAGGGTTAAGTAAAATAAAATGTGCACATACTTATTATTAACTATATATGTCTCACGCACTTAAAGTTGTATGGGAAGAGAATTCTTTATCTATCTTTTTGGTTCACGAAGAACCTCATGAGATTCGTACACGACTCATCGCTCCAAGTCGCTAAAGGGTTTAGAGCCTTGAAAACAACATATGGATCAACAAACCCAACAGAATTGTCGTGTTTATCTCTAAGCTGAGTCATCTGATACCTGCAAAATATCGAGTTGATCCACAAGTATGTGTGTAAGAATACTACTATATACACATACTATATACACATACTAGAGAGTTCAATGAAAACTATAAAAGAAACACTTACAAACAGTAGCAGCTAAGGAGCGATTTGTCCAGTGCGTCCATATGACATAGCTGGTGTAATTCCTCCATCTGGACTAAGATTAGGTCATCGCCACAGAAGTAGTGATGGTTCCGAATTCGGACAGAAATCCAATTGACATCACCGTCTTTAGAAGCCTCCATGCACCATTTGTTGATTGCAAACATCTGCGTACCAAGTACATGTAAATGATTGAGGTTCATTAGACTCTTGCCCAGTGCAAAATTTCTCCTCCATTCATCAACTACTTCCGCTCGTGGAAACTCCAGCCCAGTAGCAATATTTTTAATGGTGTCGTACGGGAGACCGCTGTCAATACAAAAATTTTCCATTGAGTCCATCTCAGACAAAGTGGTCTCTCTAGATTTCCTCTGTACTCTGCCCATGTTTGAACCATACTGATTTTGCACAACTAACGGGGACAAAGGTCTTGATGTTTCCCCGAGCTGTGGAACACCCTTTCCCACTTTCTTCTTGCTGGATTGTTGTTCTTTTACGGACTTCATAAGAGAGCGTTCGTAATCTGATTTTCGCGGAGCCTTTCGAGCTTCACGCATCTTGATACCATGTTGGTCCACCCTTTTCCTTAACTCCTGTGGGTTTAACAAGAGGTAAGGCTTCTCCGGGTTCCTCTTCGCTTTAGCAGCGGCGTCACATTCATCTAAAAAATTTCGCACATCTTTTTTCACCGTAATTTCTAACTCCTCATCAGTCTTTTCATAAGCTAATTTCTCTTGGGCTTTTTTTCTTGATGCAGGAGCCTTCTTCTTTGGAGGTGCGGCCTTTGGTTCTGTGGCGGTAGACCGCTTCTTAGGGCCGCGCGGTGGAGGCGGCGGTGTTGGAGCCCGCGGTGGAGGTTGTGGCGTTGGAGCCCGCGGTGGAGGAGATGGTGGGCCCGGTGGCGGTGTTGGAGCCTGCGGTGGAGGTTGTGGCGTTGGAGCCCGCGGTGGAGGAGATGGTGGGGCCGGTGGAGATCTTTGTGCAGGAGATGGGGTTGAAGTCGTGTCCTCCAACACATCGTCACCGCCCGCAGCACTCTGATGCGCTGGGGAATAATGACGAACTGGACTATAGTTCCTGCTACGCAAAACAACAAATGATGTGAGCATCCAACTAATATATACATATAGGAAGTTAGTGTAATAAAAATTGTTTCTCTGGGAATTCTCTGTCTATCGCTCTCCACTGGGATCCATCAGCTGGGTGCCTCAGCATATTGTCTACCTTACGGTCTTCTTTATGCCACCGCAACAACTTTGCATTGTCCTTATTTCTGAACAAACGTTTCAAGCGTGGTATTATAGGAGCATACCACATAACCTTGGCAGAGATTTTCTTCCTGCTTGGACGTTCTTCACCCTCTACGTCGCCAGGATCATCTCGCCTTATCTCATACCGTGATGCTTCACATACCGGGCATGCATCCAAATTCTCGTATTCCTCCCCACGGTACAGGATGCAGTCATTAGGACATGCGTGTATCTGCTGGATTTCTAATCCCAAAGGGCAGACGACCTGTTTTGCTTCGTACGTAGTGGTGGGCAATTCGTTCGCTTTCGGAAGCATCTTTTTCATTATCTTCAATAACTGTCCAAATGTTTTATCGGATGTACCATTCTTTGCCTTCCATTGTAGCAGTTCCAGCGTAGTACCCAACTTTTTTTGGCCATCTTCAGCAGTGGGATATAGCAATTTTCTATGATCCTCTAGCATGCGCTCAAACTTGACCTTCTCCTTGTCACTTTCACATTCTCTTTGTGTATCACGAATGGCATCACCAAGAGCATCAACATCAGCTGACACATCTTCTATCGCTGTCGCATCTTCTTCACCATCTCCCCCCACTGCATCATCATCAAAGGCACCGTACTGAGCAATAATATCAGCGTGGGCCAATTCTTCTTCACCTTCTTCACCATCATCCATTACAACCCCTTTCTCCATGCTTCGTCCAACAAATATAGTTTGTTACGAAACCCGACTTCAACAAATGCGTATGAAGAGTCCTTGGGCTTGAATATTCCTTCAAATTCTTACAGACGGCGCATGGGCAGCACATGAAACCATCCTGCTTGTTTGCCTCAGCCACACCTAAGCAATAGTGCACGCCAGCAATGAACTCTTTGGAGCGGCGATCGACATTATACATCCAATTGCGTGACCACATCTGCATTAAATATTACAACCATGCACTTAGTAGTTTCTCATGTTATTGCACAACACTCATGACATCACATGATTGATTAATTCAAACAAGCTTGACTACAACGAAGACTATCGCAGCTAGCACTAAAAAAACTAAAAATAAAATGCACTTAAGCAACATAATTAGTTCGCGTCCGATCCCAACTAAAATAGACAGATCATTCGTTTCATCAGCATGGATGGGCTGCTGCCGCTGACTCACTGCCTCATCACCTTCAGCGGCAACCTCCTGTGCAACAGAATTTCGTACGTGCTGAACGTACTCTTCCTCCCAGTACCAACCTTTACATCCGCTGGTGCCCTCCCACTGCAATTAGAACAAAGAATAAGAAATTTAAACAACATCATCAAACAAAACCGATACGAATGAACCATATTAATCAAATGCGGGTAAATAATAACCCACCTCATGGTCCGGACACTTGTAGAATATACGACCCTTGTTGATTCTCTCTTTTTTCACTCGGTACTCCTTCACAATCTTCTGCTTACACTCGCCGCAAGCAATGAGAGGAAGATCTGGCCGCAAACGCTTCGGATCCCAATGATGAGATGCTGAGGACCCGGTCACGGTTGCCATCTACTATATCCATGCTCATTTTTTAAACTATTACATGCAAATTCCTAATTTTCTAAACAATTATAAATAAAAAACTCTAAATTTATCTATTTGTTTAGATAATCGAAAAATATGATATAACAATACCAATTTCCACATTATCTACTCTCTATATTTATTGTTGCAAACTATTATAAATTCCACATTTTTCTATTGAAAATAAACTAAAAAGACAATAAAATTCAATATTACTCGTGTTGCATAAGTATGAAATATAGAATGGATACTACCTAGCAGTAGAAAAGTATCAAGTGATTGTGATGAACCAATTTAAACTACTCAACTCTCTATGCTTGTTCTTGCAAACTATATATTTTAATTAAATTCCTCTCATATTCAAAAGACATGGTAGGAGATGAAAATAGTTACCTCTAAACGCAAAGAGACGATGACGGAGTCGAAGAAGATCACCAATTGACGCCGGAGACGAAGAACAATGAAGAACAAGCAAGAACAAGCAATAGCAACAGCAAGAACAAGCAAGAAGCTCACTGAAATTTGAATCTATCTAGCTCGGGGGTGGAAGAAGTTGGCAGGTTATAAATCGTGGAGCTTTAGTCCCGGTTTGTATTAAAAACTGGGGCTAAAAGGTGATCATTTATCCCGGGGCAAGCCACAAACCGTGGCTAAATCTTTAGTCCCGGTCCGTGGCACCAACCGGGACTAAAGAGTGCCCTTTAGTCCCGGTTGGTAACACGGACCGGGACTAAAGGGTCCCTGCCCCGACAGCTCTGCGCAGTAGCCGTTGGGGCAGTCCCTTTAGTCCCGGTCCGTGAAACCGACCGGGACTAAAGGGTCTATTAGTCCCGGGCGGCAAAAACACCGAGACTAAAGACGATTTTGAGAATCGGCCTATGACCCTGTTCTGTAGTAGGGTTAGGCTCATTTTCTCATGCTTAGAAGGGGGGCGTCTTGTTTGGACCAAGTTTTTGGAAAATGTAGACAACACATCTATAACTTTGACCATGCATAATGCATTTATTTAATATTATAGATGTCAATATATTTTTTTCATAAACTTGATCAAATTATCGGATAAGTTTGACTTCATTAGAACAAAAAATTAACATAATTTGCCGTTTGAAAGAGAGTAAGTAGATAACAAGGGATTATATAGTTGATCATCTCGTCAATGATTGATTTTTAAAACAGATCACATATTGACAGGTATATATGCAGATGCAACTGCCATTCTGCCAAGAAACTAAACACAGGTCAAGGAACACACAATTATCTAGCTAGTGCCTACCCACCTACCTGGCTACCTCCCATGCATGTTTTATAGGAAATGATATCACGATTTTTCATATTATTGATCTGAAATGCACCTGAGATTATAAAGGTGTGATACTAGCAGCTAGCACGCACTTTTTTTTTTTAAAAAAAAGTATATCAGTTTCTTGTAACTATTTTTTAGCCTATAGGTAGCTAGTTAGGCACATTCTTTTGCTCTTTTCCCTTATTTCGTGATTCTCCAGTAGTCGCACGATCGACAAAGGAATTGGATATATATGTCAGATGCTGATCGATCGGCACAATATCTTCTAAAGCAGCAGAAAAGCCAAGAACAGATCAATTAAGATAGAGATGATATGCTTAACCCGTGCTGTGCATTTTGTTATTATGTTATTGCAGGCAGAGGGAAATGCATGCAGTCTTCACGATGAACGAGTGTGCAGAGATATCTTCTTCCCTCTGGTCAAATGCCTGATAGAGCATCGATCGACAAAGAGAACAACTACTGGGGGACACTTTGGCGCGTAAACAAGTGCAGGCAGAGCATAAGATGCTCTCCTCTGTGCGCTTAAGCAGAGCCCGATGGCCATAATTAAATTTGCTTTGCTCGTAAGCTAACACCGGGAAAGGTTAATTAGAAAAGGGTAGCGTGCGTTGCTGAGGCCGCACTGCCAACAAGCCTTTCTCCGTTTCAAATATGCAGTGGAGGATATATTCAGTGGCGATGATCTGTTTCTGAAGTAGGACACCTCCAAGCACGTCGTCCATTGATCGACCATGCACAGAAAGTGTTGTTGTTAAATGCATGAGAACGTATAACGAAGGAGCTAGCTGCGGGCGTTGCGGATCGACCTGGCGACTTGCAGTGACCCGTGACCGTCCTTCAGGAGGGCAAGGTAAAATATGGAAAACGTGGGCAAGGTCATTGACTCATTGTAGGTGTAGCTGGGGATCTGCCGGAGGCCGGAGCACCCTTTTGCGCCCTGAATACCTGACGTCTTCTGCGCCGTTTTGCCGACACCATGCGCGTTCCCAGTATGCATGGTAGTCAGGGACATAAAAATTGGCGCCCACAACTGGCCCTGCAGTTGCACCTTTGTTGCTTTGCTTGCTTGTTGGGTTGCTTCGTCAGCTCCCACAATGCCATCCTCGTCATCGCGGCATCATCCTCGACCTCTTCTGGTTTACGATGAGAGCCATGCGTCTCCTGTTCTCCTCCACTGCCACTGCCCTCATCAACACCGCTCCCCGATCCGAGCGATGGCTGGGTGTGGTTTTTGTTCTGGTTTCGTGCTGCACACGAGGCAAAGCCACGTCTAACACACCTCTTTTAATTAAGATCCTGTCGAGCCCGGTGTCTGGCCAACCTATCGTTATGCTAGCCATACCGATTTTATCCTGCCTTTTATCTTCTCCAATGAATAATCGTTCTTGGCAAATTCTAAACTGGAATATCAGAGGGCTAAATGATAGTGGCAAATGGGATGCAGTGCGTAGCAAGATTGAAGAAAGCGCTCGTGCGGTTTTCTGTTTACAGGAAACTAAGAAGGAAGAGATCACTCTCAGTTTTTTCCGCAACTTTGCCCCTCGGCGTTTTGATAGCTTTGATTTTGTGCCTTCTATCGGCGCCTCCGGGGGGATTCTGATTGGTTGGAATAGTTCGATTTTTGATGGGGAGATTTTAGAAAAGCAACGTTTTTGCATCAACGCTAGATTCAGTTCCACCCAAACTGCTCAAGTTTGGCGCCTATCGACAGTCTATGGCCCTTGCACGGAACCGGGTCGTACGGATTTTTTGAATTGGTTCAAAGGAAATGAGATAGCTGAAGATGATAACTGGCTCTTCCTGGGCGACTTTAATCTTTACCGCTCTCCTGAAAACAGGAATAGACCAGGAGGTACCATCCAGGATTCTTTTGCCTTTAATGAGGCCATCGGGCATCTAGGCCTAGTGTAAATCCCAATCAAAGGAAGAAGATTCACTTGGAGCAACATGCAGCAAAACCCCCTCCTGGAACAACTGGATTGGTTCTTTACCTCTGTCAACTGGACAGAGTCCTTCCCAATGACAGAGGTTACCCCTCTAGCCAAGATAACCTCGGATCACATCCCATGCAAAGTTATCGTCAACACCGTTATCCCTAAATCTAATATCTTCAGATTCCAGAATTTTTGGACTGAGCAGGAGGACTTCATGAATGTGGTTCAAAGTGTTTGGGATAATGGGCTTTTGCTCGAGGCACAGAACTATGCGATCAGGCTAGCAGGAAAGTTCAAAGCTCTAAGATATGCCCTAAAGAAGTGGAGCATGAGCCTTTCCAACCTGAACACCCTAATCAACAACTGTAACTCGGTAATTCTCTTTCTTGACTTCCTCGAGGAGAGAAGGCCACTCTGTCCCAGAAGAAAATTTGAGGCGCATCATCAGAGTTCAAGTAGCCAGATTACTCCACTGCAAGAAGCTCTATTGGAAAAATCGCTACACTGTGAATCATGTCAGGCTTGGGGATGAGTGCACGAAATTCTTCCATGCTATGGCAACGATCTCCCACCGACGAAACTCCATCAGGCAGCTGACGAACTCAGATGGAATGGTCATTTCAGACCATGATGGCAAGGCATACCTGATCTGGACTGCTTTCAGAGAAAGGATGGGTGTAACTGATAACCCCCCTATGCTTTTCAATCTTCAGGAGCTCATAACCCTGAGTGATACACTCGCAGATCTGGCACTCCCATTCTCTACCCAGGAGGTGGACTCAGTCGTGCATAGACTACCCCGCGACAAAGCACCAGGCCCGGATGGATTCAATGGACACTTCTTAAAAACATGCTGGCAGCTGATCAAGCAAGATTTTTACAGACTGTGCAACGACTTCTTCCTTGGACAGGCCAACATTGAAAGCATCAACGAGTCCTTCATCACTCTAGTCCCAAAGACTCAAAGTCCAGAAACGATTAGTGATTTTCGTTCGATATCACTCCTCAACAGCAGTCTCAAGATCATCACCAAAATCCTGGCTGACAGGCTTCAATCAAAGATCATGGGGATCATTCATGCAAACCAGTATGGCTTTATCAAAAGCCATACCATTCAAGATTGTCTTTCCTGGAGTTTTGAGTACCTTCACCAGTGCAAACAATCCCGTAGAGAAGTGATAATACTAAAGCTGGACTTTGAAAAGGCCTTCGACATGGTCGAGCACAGTGCAATTCTCCAGATGCTCCAACACTTAGGATTTCCTTCTCGATGGTGCAATTGGGTGGAAAGCCTCCTCTCCACAGGCACCTCGGCTGTGTTGCTAAATGGTGTCCCTGGCAGGAAATTCAAGTGTAAGCGGGGGGTACGGCAGGGTGATCCTTTGTCCCCATTGATCTTTGTCCTGGCGGCAGAACTGCTTCAAGTTTTAATCAATAAAGCAGCAACGCAGGGCCTGCTCTCTCCACCGATCCCCAGCTCGAACGGAGACTTCCCAATTGTACAGTATGTAGATGACACGCTTCTGATCATGCAGGCTGATGCGAGGCAAGTCTTCTTCCTGAAAGCCCTCCTTAGAAGTTTCTCTGACTCCACTGGTCTCAAGGTCAACCATGCAAAGTCGCAAATGCTCCCTATCAATGTCGACCCGGACAGGATGCAAGTCCTAGCTAACACCTTCGGTTGTCAAGTTGGATCATTTCCCTTCACATACCTTGGACTGCCAATGGGTACCACTAAGCCAAAGGTTGAGGACTATGCACCCTTGATGGATAGGATTGAGCGGAGACTTACCTCGTGCTCATCTCTGCTCTCATACTCAGGGAGACTAGAAATGGTCAACTCGGTCATTACATCAACATCGACCTATGCCATGTGTTCCCTGAAACTGCCGAAAGGGGTAATCAATAATATTGACAGAGCACGGAAACAGTGCTTATGGAGGGGGCCAGACACGGCTAAGAAAGGAGGCAACTGGGTGGCATGGCACATGGTTCAGAAACCAAAAAACAAAGGAGGCCTGGGAGTTTTAAATCTTAAAATTCAGAACGACGCATTGTTGGTCAAGCATCTTCATAAATTGTACAACAAAGTCGACATTCCTTGGGTCAACCTGTTATGGAACAAATACTATGTGGATTCTGTGCCCCACGCGACGAGAGAGGTTGGTTCATTTTGGTGGAAGGATGTCCAGCATCTAACACCCATCTTCAGAAGCATATCCAAGTGCAACATCGGGGCTGGTACAACTCTCACCTTCTGGAATGACAGATGGATAGATCAGACCTCTCTCGCAGACAGGTTCCCAAGATTGTACTCGTTTGTCAGAAATCCAGACTTTAGTTTCAAAAGCACCATGGAGCTCGAGGAGTTGGATGAACTCTTATTTTTGCCAATCTCCCAGGAAGCATTTGAGGAACTCGAAGCCCTGGATCAGCTCCTGGATCAGCAGAACTCGTCATCTAGTGACAAAGATTCCTGGTCTTATATTTGGGGTAGCCCGAACTTCTCTGCAAGGAGACTATACAAGCTTGCTTTTCAGCATGTGACAACCCACCCAACTTTCTCTTGGGTCTGGAAATCAAAGTGCACTCCGAGGGTCAAGTTCTTTGTTTGGATGGTCCTAGTCAATCGGCTCAACACAAAGACCATGCTTCGAAGGCGGCAACTCAGACATGAAGATGATTCTTGTAATGCCTTATAATTTTGGTCAAAGTTAAAAAAGTTTGACTCTCCAAGATTCTTGGAATGCCTTATAATTTGGGATGGAGGGAGTATCAAAATAAGAGGTCTTTTGCTAGGATGGTCCACCTACGGCTACGTGGTCGACTTCCTTTGACGCTAGATACAAGTGTTTTAAAGTCTTTTTCTTAATACAATGATACATAATTTTTTTTGCATATTGGAGAAAACACTAACTTAGGTACGTAGGACTTAGGAGATAGAGGTGCTTTATGGTTACGTTATATACCTATAGATTGGTATTATATATTTTTTTCTCGCACAAACAAAATCTCAGAACCAAGATCCACAAACACAGAGTTTTCCTCGCCAAGATTAGAAATTCCATTATCCGTTGAACTAGCTCGCCTACCGCCTACCTTGGGAGTCGCTTATCAACTTATACACTTGTATCATAGCTAGCTAGTCGATGCTTTCGAAGGCCCCATTTAGACAGTTGGGATTTATCCTGGATCATATAGTTTTTCTATGGATTTTAACTGTTTCTTATAACCGTTGTGAAATTTCTACATTCTAAACATGCCCTAAGCATGATCAAGAAAAATAATACCATACGTCTACACCAATCGTAGCTACCCTAATATGTTCCCAGACATTCAGAAATCTCCGACAATGCGCATTTGCAGCACAGTGTTGGCAATTGGTAAATATTGATATCCCTTCAAATGAAGGCTTCCCAGAAATTATAGATCACTTAAAGAACAGGCTTCAGTCTCGATTCTTTATGTCAGCTATCATCTTAATTTGTTGGGTTATCTGGACTTCAAGAAACGTTCTGATCTTCGAAGACATCCATCTGTTGACGTCGGAAGTTATCCGAATTACACACCAGCAGGGCTAGAACGCCTGGAGAGGTTGCGGTTCAACCTGAGACAGCAGGGACCCTGGCTAAACCGACGAAAACCGATCTAAAGACCGATTTTGATCGATCTAGGGTTTTGGGTTCCTGTGTTGATAACTCTAGAACTCCTCCCGGGAAGACCCGTCAGGGAGAAGCACGTAGAGGTTGTTCTAGGACCAGCAAGGCTGCCTAGAACGGCGTCGAATCTCACCGGGAGATGCGCCGAACAGCAAGGTAGAGGGGGAAAAGGGTAAAAGGGATAGTAGATTGGTTTTGATCGATTAGTGTTGGATGTCACAATCGGCTATGATCCTCTCATATATATAGAGGGGGTTGGTCTTATCCCAATAGGAAACATCTCTAGATTCAATCTCCAAGTTTCCTATCCGGACTCTATCAAAATATAGAATCCGATCCGGTCACAATAAAGTAACCCTGATCTTGTAAATCTTCAGATCGAACAGATCGGCTTAATGGGCTTTATCAGCCCCAAATCGTCCTCACAAGAGAAGGATTCGCATATTAACACCGGACTCAATTTTCATAAGGCCTCCGACCAGGGCCATTTGGTCGGACATATCATAAGTGATCGGAAACCCAAAACGACTAGGCCCATCCGATCCGTTAAACATTAAGTAAAAGAAGACAAATTCGACTCTAATATTTTAGGTAGAATGCCTGTTCTAAATTCATCTTTTCCTATGACACTTTTGAGTGTCAACATATGCCCCCTGTTTTTAGGTGATCTTTAATAGAACCTGAAAACAAACCGAATAACAACAATGTCCAACTCATCGGCTATTCGAGAATTAAGGATGAATATTCTGACTATTTTTGTTCTAAGTGCGATACATGTATCGGCCATTGTTTGGAAGACGCTCAGGCTTCTTGCCAAACACTTGGAAAGTACTTTTTCAAATACCTTCTGTTTATTGCTCTTGGGAGACTTTCACCTTGCAACGTCTCCAGCACATATGCATTCCCGAATATTACCTTGATTACTTTATAAGGACCTTCCCAACTCGGCGATCACTTGCCAAACTTGTTACTTCTCGACCCGAGTGGTAGTATAGTTTTCCATACTAACTCTCCCACTTGGAACGATTTGCTTCTCACCTTCTTGTTGTATGCTCTGGCAACCCGGGCTTTGTCTTTTTCTATCTCCTTAAAAGCTTTTAATCTTTTATCGGTTATTTCATCTATGTTGTCCATCATGGCATCATGGTACATAACAGCAGATAAATCATTCTGTCTAGCTAGTCTGTATGCATCCAGATTTACCTCGACGGGCAACACTGCTTCTTGCCCATATACCAGCTCGAAAGGAGTGACTTTTGTAGCACCATGCCTTGACACACGATGAGCCCATAAAGCCTCAGACAAAACCTCATGCCACCTTCTTGGATTGTCCTCAATCTTCTTTTTGATAAGCTTGATCAAAGTCTTGTTACTAGACTCAGCTTGGCCGTTAGCTTGAGCTTAGTATGGAGATGAATTGAGCATCTTTATTTTGTATAATTCGGCAAAATCTCGCACTTCCTTAGAAATAAAAGACGTCCCTTGATCTGTGGTTAACGTCTGAGGTATGCCGAATCTATGTATAATATGTTCAGTAATAAACTCAATTACCTCCTTATGTGTCATATTCTTCAAAGGCACCGCTTCAGTCCATTTAGTGAAGTAATCTGTAGCGACCAGAACAAAACGATGTCTCTTTGAAGATGGGGGATGAATTTGGCCAATGAAGTCTAGCCCCCAACCATGAAAAGGCCACGGTTTGATAATAGGATGAAGCATAGCAGCAGGTGCAAGCTGTATATTTCCAAACCGTTGACATTCTTCGCATCTTTTGTAGTAACGAAAACAATCGGCCATCATTGTGGGCCAATAAAACCCAGCTCTGCGCAATAGCCATTTCATCTTAGGCGCCGATTGATGTGTACCACAAATACCTTCATGAACTTCCCCCATAGCCACCTTTGCTTGATCAGATCCCAAACACTTAAGCAACAAGTCTTCAGCAGTTCTTCGGTAAGGCTCATCATTACGTAGTACATATTTAAATGCACTCCGCCGAACACTTTGATCAACCTTAGTATTTGGATCATTAAGATATTTAAGTAGGGGAGTTCTCCAATCTTCCAAATCAGTTCCATTTGTTTCAGATCAATTTAGAATTTCTTTAGACAAATTAATCGTTCCAAGATCGACCAGGTCAATCGGACGGATTAACTGACTTGATTCATAAACAACCTGGTCGGCCATAGTACTTACCCAAGTATGTTCAACATATACCTGGTCTCCATGACAAGGTGGCCGAACTGGTCTTAAAACAAATTGGTCGGTCATAGAAGCCGACAATACTTTTGCGTGCTGCTGCACCGGCTTTATGCAAAAATTGCGTTTACTAACATTATAGCCAGATGCTTGCTGGGCTAACATGTTGGCTTTATAATTTTCATGCCTTGGTATATGCCGAATCTGGAATTCGGTAAAATGAGCAATGATGTCAAGGCACATGTTAAGATAAACATTTAACGATCCCTCTAAACATTGGAAATTACCAGCAACTTGCTGTACTACTGGTAAAGAATCACCATAAGCTTCAACATGGTTAACCTCCATGGAACATAAAATTTCTAAACCGAATAAAAGAGCTTCATATTCGGCTTGATTATTAGTGCACAAGTAATCTAACCGGTTCAACACTTCAAACTCAACACCATTAGGAGAAATAATGACCACACCAACACCTTGGCCCTCCTTACAAGCCGATCCATCAAAATGAAGTTTCCATGGAGTAAAAGTAAAATAAACGATTTCATCTTCTAAACTTATACCATGCTCAACAATGAAATCGGCCACAACTTGACCTTTCAAAGTTTTCAATGGTTCATAGGTCAAGTCAAACTCAATCAATGCATACGCCCATTTGCCAATCCTTCCTCTAAGGATTGGTCGATATAACATGTGCCTAATCACATCGGCCTGACATGCAACAACACATGTACTAGATAGCAAATAGTGTCTCATTTTAGCACAAGCATAGTACAAGGATAAACATAATTTCTCGATATGGGCGTACCTTGTCTCGGGATCAAGAAGACGGCGACCAATATATGCAATTACATATTCTTTACCTCCATCTTCTTGTGTCAAGACAGCTCCAATAACCTTCTCTTCGGCGGTGATATATAATCTGAAAGGGATACCTCTCTTAGGCGCCCGAAGAACTAGTGGAGATGACAAATATTCCTTTATCTTTTCAAATGCTTCTTGCTGCTCTACCCCCCAAGCGAACTCAGCTTCATCCTTTAATTTTAAAATAGGGGTGAAAGGAATAATTTTCCCGGACAAATTTGCAATAAATCTCCTCAAGTAGTTCACTTTCCCTAAGAACTTCTGCAAGTCCTTTTGCACGTAGGCGCCTGAACTTCCTTGATCTTTTCTATCCTTTTAGGATCAATCTCTATGCCTTTGTCATGAATGATAAACCCTAAAAACTTCCCAGCTGATACACCAAAAGCACACTTCAATGGGTTCATCTTCAAGCCATAACGACGCATCCTTTCAAACGCTAAACGTAAATCGGCTAGATGAGACATATGGGCAGCCGATTTAATCACAATATCATCAATGTACACTTCCATGATTATCCCAATCAAATCATGGAAGATCAGATTCATAGCGCGCTGATAAGTAGCACCTGCATTCTTCAAACCGAATGTCATCACGACCCACTCAAAAATACCAACGAACCCAGGACAAATAAAGGCCGTTTTGGACATATCTTCTTTGGCCATGAATATCTGATTATAACCAGCGTTGTCGTCAAGAAAACTGACAACCTGATGTCCCGAAGCATCATTGATTAACATATCAGCTATAGGCATAGGATACTCATCTTTGGGAGTGGCTCTATTCAGATCTCTAAAATCAATGCAAACCCTGATTTTCTCGGTATCTTTCTTTTCTACAGGCACGATGTTAGAGACCCACTCCGCATATCTGCATGGTTGGATAAACCCCGCTTGTAATAACCGATTAATCTCTTCTTTAATCTGGTCATATATTGTAGAATTAAAACGGCGAGGGTGTTGCTTGAATGGTCGGAACCCCGGTTTAATAGGAAGTCGATGTTCAACAAGTTCTCGACTTAACCCGGGCATCTCTGTATAACTCCATGCAAAGCAATCAACGTACTCTTTCAAGAGCGTGATTAACTTTAATTTATAATCGTCTTCAAGATTTTGATTTACAAAGGTCGGCCTAGGTATAGAACCATCCCCAATATCTATTTGTTCTAAAGGGTCGGCCGACGTGAAACCTTGGCCCAACTTATTGAGCTCATCAAAATCATCAATAGCCTCACAAGTATCGGTCTTACAGGTCCGATATTGCTCAACACGATATTTTAACCAATCAACATTAGCATCCATTAAATTACATGATAATGTTGAACCGATTATCAGTCGGCTTTAAAGATATTGGTACGAAACCTTCCCTAGTAACACTAACAAACTAAAAATCAGAAAGGTCCCGACCAGATAGACAAGCAATAGTATCATGCCCCCCGAGCAAAGGAGCATCGGCCGTAGCTACATAGGCCGATGAATCTGAGTGCACCACCTCAACATCGTCTCCCACCCATTGAATGAGAAACTGATGTAAACTAGAAGGTATGCACTAATTAGCATGAATCCAGTCACGTCCAAGTATAAGGTTATAGCTACCTTGTATGTCGGCGATGAAGAAGGCAGTAGCCAAAGTCTTGCTCCCAACGGTCAGCTCCATGGATGCAACCCCTTTGGCCGGAATTGGATCTCCCCCTCCGACTCCAGTGATAGTCATGTTGGTCTTGATCAGTTCTTCATCAGTACCGCCAAGCTTCTGGTAAAGCGAGTAGGGCATCAAGTTTACAATTGCCCCGCTGTTGACCAGCATCTTGTGAACAGGCGTACCATTGATGTGACCCTTTATATGCAACGGTTTAAGATGATTAACGGATTCCTCTAGCTTCCGGAATACAGCAGTCTATGTAGCGAAGTTAAATTCCGCCGCCGTTGAATCATCTCCGACCACATAGTAGTCGGCCGATAAGTAAACTACATTGACCTCCGCCCTCTCTGGAGAAGGTTCATAATCCACCATCTCCTCGTCTCGTTCCCCAGATAATTCTCCACGGGTTGCAGCAACATCAGTGAAGGAATCAGGATTATCAAGAAGCGAGCCTAATCCCATCAGCATATTAGGAATCGATTCGGCCACAGACCCTGGTCGAGCCAGCTTAATTTCTGATCCAGTAGTAATCGGCTCACCCTGCTCGACCGATAAACTCGTCGGCACCTGTCCTGTAGTGGTCAGATTGGTGTCCGACTTGGTTGGTTCTGAAACCTCTTTAGTAAATTCGGCACTTAGATTGGTCAGTTCAGGATTCGACCTGTTTATCTCTACTATCGTCAAGGTTGGCTTTTGATTGCAAGCCGGCTCCTCACCCCTCGTTTGCCCTGAGGGAAAATAGGATGTATTGAATTAAATACATCTTCCCTCATTTTGTCGAGCCATTCTTTCCTCTGTTTGTTGCAGCGGGCCCTCTGCAACTTTCTTCGCTGAGTTTTAGTCAAACCAGGAGGACACCATCTGGGCTGCATGTACTTGGGGTCACGCTCGACAGGCTTCTCTGCCTCAGCCGGAGTATCTTGAGCCTCTGGGACCTCTTCTGTTGCTGGCTCCTCAACCACCATAGGCTCAGGTTCATTGGCAAGAGGGACTTCCATAGACCCGATTGTAATAGTAGGGACTGGGTCGGGTCTGGTCGGAGAGGCAATAAGAACACTTCACACCTTCTTAGGCCCATAGACCCGTCGTGCATGCGTCTTCCTGGTCTCCTGAGATATTGAAGTTTTTGAAGCGACTGGCTAATTCTGGCTAGAACTCGGCTGATCACCGAAGCGATCAAATACTGAGACTCTTGCAGGCTGATTAGTGGGCATTCCCCATCCTGGCTGATAATACATATGTGTCGGCATAGGGTAGGGCACCCACACCCCTTGAGGACCCCATTGTGGTGGTGGCGAAATAGGAGGGGCCCACTGATGGTAACACGGGCCAGCCTTTGGTGCCGGATACGTCGTCTGAGACACCACCATCTGTTTGGATTTCTCGCCCTCACGCTTCGGAGGAGTAGAATCTCTCTTTTTTAAGAGCCGATTCTGAGAATCGGCCTTCTGCTGCTTGTATTTGGCCATGAGCTTGTCAAAAGCACATGGTTCTCTAGCGACCTTTCCCTTATTTTTGTCCGCATTAGTCTTCCAAGTGCCAACCTCAGGTTTCTGCGGGACAAAAGTGTGAAGGACCGAGAAAGCACTAGCAAGGCGACCAGAGGGGGGGGGGGTGAATGGGAGCTCAAAAATTTCTCTCGAAACTTTGGCCAATTGTCCCAAGATCAACCCCCAAAAACAACGACCGAGAACGTGATGCCCACGACCCTTGGAAGAGGATGGATAATCTCTAGGATCACAGCGAGGCACCACAAAGTGTGACACCCCAATTTTAAGAACAAAATTGGAGCACAATATATGTATGCCAGGATCAATTTTCATACATATATCCACATCATAGTAAATATCAAAACAATGCTTTATTAATAATAACGAACTTTATTACATAAATGACCCTCGGGTCTGAAATAAAAAGGTACAGACTCTCATGATAACAGACTCTAATGAAGACTCTGAAGTAGTCGCGGAAGTCTGGACTCCATCTCCACAGGAAGGTCGACGGGGGTAGCGCCATCCTAGTACAGGTCGTCAGGGTCGAAGCCACCGTCCTCTGGATACTCTGGCTCCTCGTGAACGTAGCCACCAGCGTCTCCGTAATCGCCAGCGTCTGGGTGGGGTAGCAGGGGGACAAAGAGGAGGGTGAGTACATCGAAATGTACTCCGCAAGTGTAGGAAATATATGCTTATGAGGCTAATAACAAAGGTAGGCTGACTTGTTTGACTCAAGCGCCTAAAGCGACACATCCTAATAATCCTATTAATCCTATGCACCTATTTACTAGGTTATAGACAGGCTCTGTAGTAAAGTAACAACACTCGGAGTCGCACCGAGCAAGACCACACTCGGAGTCACCCGAGTAACCAACACTTGGAGTCACACCAAGCAACCGCACTTGGAGTCGCACCAAGTACCCACACCTGAAGTCCATCAGGCAACCGCACCTGAAGTCCATCAGATGACCCGAAACAGTAACAGTAACCAACTAATCTCAAAGAAGTCCAAGCCCACTCGTGACCGTGAGCACGGCTGATATATCAGTTTTACACTCTGCAGAGGTTGCACATCGTTACCCATGAGTCGTGCAGATCCCGTCACGCTAAACACTGCCAAGGTGCATAGCAGGTTGCACTGCAAGGCCTTTACAAAGCCCTCCAAGTCTGTGTTACACGTACTCTAAGGTTCTCCCCTGTCCATAAGTCAACGACCCCAAGGGACCCCTCTTGAGCCACTAAACAAACCCCGTGTAGCATAACTTAGAGGAAACTAATAATTAGCCAGGTCCAGCCCATCCAGATCCCATGGTTGCGCTGTTAAGCCAGGTTACAGGCTTCGAGAACCGGGTCCTAGGGATCCAGGCAGGATATGTCTAGCACGAGCCCGAACAAAACCAAAAGCAGCTGCCGAGTCCCACGGCACAAAACCACCAGTACGGTTCCATCCTGCCGGATTTACCTAAACCATGTTTCTACAAAAGTACCATGCCCACATCGTTTCATAGTTCATTAATCAGGATTAATTATATTTGACCATCATCCCATCCCATGACGCCTGAGGCGGGCTAAGCAAGACTTCTACCCGAACAACCCAAAACAGGCGACAAGGATAAATAACATAACTAGTAAACCATATCATGGGATTCAAAAATGACAAGCATGCATCTACAGGATCTAACTACTCTAGTACCAAAAGTAAAATAAAGTAGGTGCAAGATGTTCAAGGACACTTGCCTTCGGGCTGGGTCGAATCTGCAGGGTCACAGGAAGGGTCGGGAGCGTCCTCCGTACTCCGCACTCTCTGGCCCAATCAACATACAGGCACATACAAAGCAAAAATAAATAACAGTACAACAAACAGTATGAAAACAGTAAACAAACAGTTCTACTGCGTAGAGAACGAAATTATGAATCTAACGCAAGTTGAATGGATCGAATCGGAGTTAAAACGCAAAAGTTATAAGCATTTGAAGTTGGATGGCAATTCTGTGAATAAATCAAACTCATTTTCGTATTTTAAATAAATAAAAACTGAATTTAAAAGAACTCTGGACCGGGCCTCATTTTGATGGGAACGGAAGGGCTAGAACGCGAGTTTAATTAGACTCGGTGAATAGGAAGGATGGACTGCGGGTTTATTTGGCCTATCTGGAGTGGGTCAAGTGCAAAAATAGCGAGGCTGGTCGGCTGGCGCGTGCGGGGTGTCTGCGTGGCGCCCGCGTCCGAGGCTAGGGGCTCTTCTCCGTCTCGCCCGAGGCCAGCGGCTCTTCTCCGTCTCGCCCGAGGCCAGCGGCTCTTCTCCGTCTCGCCCGAGGCAGCGGCTCTTCTCCGTCTCCGCCCGCTGAGGCCGAGCGACTGGGTTAGCCTCGGCATTCCTCTTTCCGACCGCCCGAGGTCTAGCGCTGAGTTAGCCTCGGCCTTCCCCTTTCCGACTCGCCCGAGGCTAGCGCTGAGTTAGCCTCGGCCTTCCTCTTTCCGACTCGCCCGAGGCTAGGATTAGATCGGGGGCGGTCGGCTGGCGTGTGCGCCATGTGTCGCCCGTGGATTGGAGCGGTGCGCCATGCGGCCGGTGAACCAGCTGACGCGGCTTGTGTGGACTGGGTCCATGGTGCTATGCACCTGGTGCATACCGGTTCGAGTTAGGATCTAATCTGGGCCATTCAGAGGAGATCGGACGGCACCGGATAGAGGAGTGGGGGTGCCGGCGGCGCCGGTGAGGCTAGACGCGGCGACGCAGGGGCTCTACGCGGCGGCGCCATAGGGAGTTCTCGGGGAGGGGCCTAGGGACCAGTAGAGACCTAGGGGAGAGGCGGGATCGGATGAGGGCCTTACAGCGGATCCGATGGAGGGTTTTCCGACGACGGGGAGGGCTCGGCAGGGTGGTTTCGACGGTGGGGCGACGTCCGCGGCTCGGAGCTCCGGCGTGGTCGATGTCGCGAAGCTCCGACGTAGGCGTTCGTTGGTGAGGGATCCCCGGTCGCGGAGCGGCTCCGCGAGCACGATGGCGCTTGAAGAGGGGTCGGAGCAGCTGCGACGGTGGGGAGAACCAAGCTTGCGTTGGCTCGGCTATGGCGGTGGCGGCGAGGTTTCGGCGAGATGCGAGAAAGGTCCCGCGTGGGGAGGCTTCAGCTTTTGTAGACAGAGGGAAGGGTGGCGGCGCGTTGAGGTGGTGTGGATCGATCCGGGGAAAACGGAGCCGGGATCGATCGCTTGCGCGCGAAGGGCGGACTGGGGGTTGAGGGCGGGCCTGACTGCTGGGCCCGCGCGTCAGCGGCTGAGCAAGGGAGGGAGGGACGCCGGCGCTGCGGCTGTGCGGGAGTTGGGCCGGAGGTCGGCCCAAGCGGAAGGGGGGACGGCCAGCGCGGTGAGGGGAGGGAGGGAGCACGCGGCTGGGCCGAGAGTGGGGCGGGCCACGCGCGAAGGGGAGAGAGAGGGCCGGTTGGGCTGGGATTGAGGTGGGTTAGGTCCTTTGCCCTTTTTGTTTTCTTTTCCAAATTCTTTTGCAAACTTTTATAAACTCATTTGAAACCAAATTCAATTCAGTTTGAAACAAAAACCACTTTGAAATATTTCAAAGATATTTCCTAGTTTTGTAAATAAAGTTTGAGTTTAATTTTGTAAAATTTTTCATAAATCTTTTATTTGCTTTCTAAATAGAATAAATCCGATTCGCCCTATTCGGGTTTAATAAATTTATTTTCCACTCAATAAAATTATGCAACGGCATGAATGCAACATGAAAATGATAAACAAATTTTATTTTCCTCCTCTAATTAAATAGACAACCTATTTAACTTCTAATTCCTTTTTTAAATTGGGGAAAAATTAAATCAGGGTGTTACACAAAGCGATAGCAAACCGAACGGCAAAAGAACCGGCACAAGTTCGGTCCTCAAAAACCAAGTCTCGAACGTAGATAGACGGCTACATCGAGAAATCCCCAAATACCGATGCTAACAAGTAGCAAAGGTACCTAGAGGGGTTCCTTGGTCAACTACAAGGCCAAACAAGAAGTCCGAAAACCAAGCGAGGAAGCCGGGAGAGCAAACGCACAAAACCGGAGGCTTCAGCCAATCCGCGGACTGTCCGGCCCTGGGATCCCGGACTGTCCGCCCCTACTGCAGACTGTCCGCGAGGGGATGGCGGACTGTCCGCCGGTGGAAAACGAGAAACAGCAACTCTGCTGGAACCTCCCTGGACGTTCCCGGACTGTCCGCCAAACACAACGGCGGACTGTCCGCGGTTCAAATATCACTCGCTCCTCAGCGCGGAGTCTGGCCACTGGTCCGACCAAACCCAATGCGCGGACTGTCCGCCGGTCAAAACCGCGGACTGTCCGCCAACGAGCAGAGAGGGCAATTTCAGTCGCCTCCTCTCCAAATCTCTCCAAATTTGATCCAAATCAAAATCCCATGTTCCCAAACTTGGAGAAGATGATCACGGAGTAGTTAGGAGACTATCCCCAAGAAATCATCCGCTCAAAACAATTCAATCACCGGGAAATCGAAAGGGGAAGATCAAGAACGAAAAAGCGCCACGAAAATGAAATCATCCCGATCTACTTGTTCGCAAAGAGTTAGATAAATTCCTTCGGTGGAAATGATCTCCTTTCAAAGACGAACAAGTTGATTCAAACGGATTTCGCAAAGACATAGTAGGGAGAGAGATTGAGTGACGGGAAAATCGCAGAGAAACGAAGAACCCGAAGAACACGAACAAAACGCGAATCAACACATCGATCTGCAACCGTGTGGCTACCACACGCTACAACAGTGAGGTTATGGCCTCACTTCCTCAAAATCTCCAGTACACAGAGGTATGGTTCTCTGCGGATCTCAGCTAGCTACAGCAGGGGATTGGGAGAGTAGGAAACCCAAGAAGCAAAGAGTAAATGACTGAGATACCTGGGGAGGTGGGTGTCTCGCCCTACTTATCCTAATTCTAACTATTCCTAATTCCCACTCTACCCCTAACTACTTACAGAGCGAACCAGCTAAACCCTAAGGTTATTCTGGACCAACTCGATGGTAGGTGGATTCGACGGCCACGCCCGCACAACTCGTAGCGTTGCCTCAACGCAACCTCCCCGATTGCCGCCACGTGCCGCCACCGCTCTGCGTCCTTTTCCTGGACGTCGCACCCCCGGTTTTTGTGGCCCAAACCGGGAAACCAGCCTTCACAGCCGACCCCCGGTTTTGAGGCCCAAACCGGGAAACCAGCCCACCAGCGCCTGAGTTTTGTGGCCCAAACTCAGCAAACCCGCAGCACCCAGGTTTTGAGGCCCAAACCTGGAAACCGTCCTCAGCCCGAGTTTTGTGGCCAAACTCGGAAACCGTCCACACCCAGGTTTTGAGGCCCAAACCTGGAAACCGTCCACCCGATGGTTTTTCTCTGGCTCTACCACCAAACTGAAGCTGTAGAAGGGATGCACCGCCCGTGCACCCCGTCCACCGACACGTGTACCCAAGTCCACGACTCAGGCAACACATGACCGCAAGTCTTCGCTCGTCGCTGTCCCAGGCTGCCAGCCACCACAGCTGATTCTCGGGCCACCGGTCCCTCAGTCCAAGCCTCACGTCCGCCCTTCGCCACTCTCGGTCCATTGGCACGGCACGTCTCTGCTTGACCTTCACCTTGCCTCTGATCACTGTATCCGTGCTCGACACCTGCACAACACAAGTCAAAGAACATGCGCATCATCCCAGTTGACAATCACTCATCACTCAGAGACTCGGCATACACCCATGTATCCGCAATCTCCCCCTTGATGAGTGCATTGTCAACTACCAACACAAATCATAATGGAAGCAGAAGAAGGAAGAAGGAGAAAGAGAGAGAACTCAACCAAATGACCCAAAAGCATAGCAAAGCCGAAGAAGGTCAAGTGGAAGGAGCGAAACAACTTGGTTCCCAAAGACATGGGCAACGGCTCGACGCAACCAAGCAAAGCAAAGCTAGCCCTCAAGAAGAGGTAGAACAGGCTCAACACCGCTAGCAAATACTAATTAAGAAATCGAAGCAAAATGCTAGTCCCTCAAGATAGAGGCACAGAGGCTCAACACAACTAGCAAAGAAAGCTCGATACCAAAACCTTACGACCAACAGGAAACAGCAAAAACTCCCCCTTGAATAGTGCAAACAACCAGGAAGCTCCCCCTAGTTCAAACGGAGGGTAATGATTTGCAATTTCTCCCCCTTAGTTGAAAATGCACTTATCAAGAACAATGCTCCCCCTCAGAAAATGCACCACCAAAAGTGCCAATCAGAGAAGTTCTCCTACCAACAAGAGAAGTTCTCCCCCTTCCAAAATGCATATGTGTCAAAATGTAAGTTAGCAGCTTCAGGAATATACTCAAAAGAGTGCAAAGAGGCTCTACAGAGTTTTGATCCGATGACTCAGAAAATGCACAGAATGCTAGCAAAGGCTCAAACTGATCACTAAGTCTCAAATGAGAGCAAAAAGAGCAGTTTTTAGCCGAAAAGGTATTCACCATCAAGATAGCACAGACATGGATAGACAGGAAGTCAAACAAGTGTTAGACATGTATACAAGGTGAACTACCCCTAGCACAGTTCAATCATCATGCTTATACCAATTGAAAAATGAAGCATATACTTGTGATTTCAAATTTTAATCGGAGTTGCAGCGGTGAAATTACACAAGTTCAGAAATCAGCATGTGACTGCGAGAGGTTGAATGCTTGTCATTGCCTAACTTTCCAACTGTGCGAAGCCTATGCATAAGCAATCAGAAGCTTAAAGCAACAGTTTCGGTCATACACTACACAGCTCAAGTTTAACTCAAAGTGCAATGAGAAACAGTCTCGAAACTGTGAGGTGCTAACAAGCAAACCCATCTCGATCTTTTTAATTCACTTAACTTGGTTCAGATTTTAAACAGAATAAGACATACCAAGCAAGTGAATGACTCAACACTAGAGACATAGCAACCTAGCATACATAAATAGCATAAGTGACTTCGACACATCCTACACATGCTAGTTGCATATCTCAATGGCGAACATTTTCAAGTTTTAAGTTCATTATCAAATTTCACCATTCAAAAATAGCTCAGCTCACAGTATGTATCAGTGATCAGAAAGAGCATAAGCTACAGCATCTACATAAAGCATCGGAGCAAAGACTACACAGAGCATAGTTACATTCTTCAGACTATATTCATGAAGCTCAGAATGTAAAAGCGTATGCTGAAATGCAAAGATGCATGAAGAAACCAAAGGAAGCAAAAACAACTGAAAGACACAAAGTCAGTGTATCATACAAGAGTCAAAATGTTTCCCCCATCTAAAAGGGGACACACACCAAGCTCACCTCTCAACCGATTAAAAGTTGATTGGTCCAAAGGCTTGGTGAAAATATCAGCCAACTGATGATGAGTATCGACATGGCGAAGGTCAATATCACCCTTCTCATAGTGATCTCGCAGAAAATGAAAGCACACATCAATGTGTTTGGTCTTCGAGTGCAGCACGGGGTTCTTAGCAACGCTAATCGCACTCGTGCTGTCACAAAGCAAAGGCACGCGAGAAAAGCTCAGACCAAAATCACGCAGAGTGGCCATCATCCAGAGTAACTGGGAACAGCAGCTAGCCGCAACAACATACTCAGCCTCCGTGGTAGACTGGGCGACACTAGACTGCTTGCGAGAAGACCACGATACAAGAGAAGAACCAATAAACTGGCAAGTCCCAGAAGTGGACTTGCGATCAATGCGACAACCAGCAAAATCGGCATCGGAATAACCACAAAGGGAAAGGGTGGAGGAAGCAGAATACCAAATCCCAAACTCAGGAGTGAAGGATAAGTACCTCATAATGCGCTTGACTGCCTGACGGTGAGAGGTGCGCAGCGAAGACTAAAATCGCGCGCAAAGACACACCGCGAACTGAATGTCCGGGCGTGTCGCCGTCAGGTATAGCAGCGACCCGATCATACTCCGGTACTCCTTCTGGTCCACTGCTTCTCCCTCCTTATCCGCATCCAGGGCCGTCGTGGTCGACATGGGTGTTGGAAGAGGCTTGGCCTCACCCATATCGAATTTCTTCAGAATGTCTCGGGTGTACTTGCCCTGGTGCACGAACGTCCCTTCCCGGGATTGTTTGATTTGCAACCCGAGGAAAAACGTCAACTCGCCCATCATGCTCATCTCAAACTCCCTGCTCATAGTATCTGCAAACTTGGCAACCAAAGCGTGAGAAGAACCACCGAAAATGATATCATCCACGTAAATTTGGACCAAGAGAGTATCAGTGCCTTGCTTGAGAAGAAAGAGTGTTTTATCTACACATCCCATTTTAAAACCCTTAGCAAGCAGAAAGGTTTTCAACCTATCATACCAGGCTCTAGGGGCTTGTTTCAAACCATACAAAGCTTTATGGAGTTTAAAGACATGGTTTGGAAACTTGGGATTTTCAAAACCGGGGGGTTGTCTAACATACACCTCCTCTTCTATGTAGCCGTTTAAGAAGGCACTCTTGACATCCATTTGAAAAAGTTTGAAACCTTTGGATGCAGCAAAAGCCAAGAGTATCCTAATTGCCTCCAAACGAGCTACAGGAGAAAACGTCTCCTCATAGTCTATCCCCTCCTTTGACTATATCCCTGGGCTACGAGTCTGGCCTTGTTTCTCACAACATGGCCATCTTCTCCCTGTTTGTTTTTGAAAACACATTTTGTCCCAATTGGGTGACACTCAGAAAGGTGGAGACACTAGAACCCAAACCCGATTTCTCTCAAAGTTCTCAAGCTCCTCATGCATGACATTTACCCAATCCGGATCCGTCAAAGTGTGTCCAACATCCCGGGGTTCAAAATCAGCAACAAATGCAGAATGAGCAAAGTGAGAGATTTGCCTTGACCGGGTGACGCGTTTGTCGATGCTGCCGTTCATCTGCTGAGGCGGGTGCTGGCGTTGAATGTGTCATGGCGCCTCCCTTGCCGAAGTGGCCTCCCCCTCAACAGCAGCTGGTGCCTCCCCGGGTACAAAGGGTACCGCTCGGGGTGGCGGATCCCACGGCCCCCAGGAAGAAGACGTGTCGGGGCCGTGAGTCATAGTAGAAGCCGCTCCTTGCGGCAAAATAGGTGGAGGGGGTGCTGGATCATCCATACCTTCAGCACCCTCGTCCTCGTCATCAAAAAGAGGCTCACCAACCTCATGATCACCTGCACGCTCAAAACGAGAAGAAGGACAAACTATGGTCTCGTCGAAGGTGACATCGGATGTCTCCATGACTCGGTTAGTGTCAAGGTTAATTACACGATAAGCACGAGTATGAGTGCCATAACCCAAAAACACACCGTCAGAAGAACGAGACTCAAATTTGTCCAAGTTGCCCTTTTTGAGTATAAAACAATGGCAACAAAAACTCTAAAATCAAATAACTCACCTTGGGAGTTTTCCAAAACGCAACTCATAAGAGGTCTTTTTCAAGAAGGCTCGAAGAAAAATGCGATTGGAAATATAGCATGCAGTGCTCATAGTTTCGGCCCAATATCGCCTAGGAGTCCTATGCTCATCGAGCATCGTCCTGGCCATCTCTACAAGGGTCCGATTCTTCCTCTCTACAACACCATTCTGAGGGGGTGTGTAGGGGGAAGAAAACGGATGCTCTAAACCCAAAGAGTTACAAAACTTCTCAAAATCCGAATTCTTGAATTCGGAACCATTATCACTCCTAATAGCTCGCATCGAGTTCAAAGGGAACTCGTTCTGAAGACGCAAAATCAGATTGCGAGCGAAGGAGAAAGTCTCGGTCTTTTCAGCTAAAAAGAAGACCCACAAATATCTCGAAAAGTCATCAACAACAACAAGCACATACCACTTCCCCCCAACCGAGCTCACCCGAGCCGGACCAACAAGGTCCATGTGCAAAAGCTCACCAGGGCGCTTGGTCATGACCTGAGTCACTGGATGGTGGGGAGCGGCTACCATCTTCCCATGTCTACAAGAATGGTGTCGGTGGTACAAAAAAGGGGGTACCCCCAATCAACGCAAACACCCAAACGCCCAATCTCCGACTCGCCCGAGCCCTCCCAGCCAGGCCTCGGGCGAATGCTTTTCTCTTCTCGCCTCGCCCGAGCCCGCTGAGCCAGGCCTCAGGCGAGCGCGAACGCTCTATCTCCGTCTCGCCCGAGCCCTCCCAGCCAGGCCTCGGGCGAACGCTCTATCTCCGTCTCGCCCGAGCCCTCCCAGCCAGGCCTCGGGCGAACGCGCTATCTCCGTCTCGCCCGAGCCCTCCCGGCCAGGCCTCGGGCGAACGCTCTTTTCTCCGCCTCGCCCGAGCCCACTGAGCCAGGCCTCGGACGATCGCTCTTTTCTCCGCCTCGCCCGAGCCCGCTGAGCCAGGCCTCGGGCGAACGCGATCGCTCTCCGTCTCGCCCGAGCCCTACAGACCTCGGGCGAGCACGCTCCCACACCTCGAGCCCTATCGCACGGACCTCGAGTGGTACAGACAGCCGTACCAGCCCCATACCACGCATTTAATGCCTTCACCTACTCCGGTCATGTCCACTGGAGCACAGCACGTACCACAGTAACTCGGTGTAAAGGTCAAGTCTCGTTTTCACCACAAGCATGGGCGAAAGGGCACCAGTACAGCACTATTCGACCATACCATGCACTGTAGCCCCTCGAGGCCGCTCCGCGCCCCTCGAGCCCTGCACTGTAGTCCCTCGAGGCCGGCTCCGCGCCCCTCGAGCCGTGCACTGTAACACCTCGAGGTCGGCTTTGCGCCCTTCGAGCCCTAAATACTTTCATACTATTGGAGGACAGGTACCCCAAGACCCGGAGGGACCTCACCGCGTACTGTACATTCCGGGATGGGTGCTGTACGGCTCCCGCCTTGTCGCGCCCCCACGTCCGCGCCCAGGAGGGAAGCCACGACTCAAGGACGCCTCAACAGCGACGATCACATCGGCTCCAGTGCCCCGACAAGACAGGGTTCCTACCCTTCTCCGTATGGGGCACCATGCGCCCCGACATCTGTAATACTTTTTGTAATCCTGGCCTCCCCTTGCTCTATAAAAGGGGACGCTAGGGCCCTCATTCAGGAGGACGAACAGAACACACGAGTCCACGCACGAACACGAGTCCGGACCCCGGTCCACGCTCACTGAGCTTGTATTCTCCCCTGTACAAGCACTTAGGTGCAAATAATACAAGAACATCTCCCCCCGCTGGACGTAGGGCCTTCTTTGCCCGAACCAGGATAAATCCTTGTGTCCCCTTGCATCACCATCCAGGAAGAGAAGCACGCGATCATATTACTCGTTGGTGTGATACCCCCGGGTACGAAACACCGACAGTTGGCGCGCCAGGTAGGGGACTTCGCGTGTCCGAGCCATTTTCTCGTTGATTCTTGGATGGCTTCATCCCCTCTTCCGTTCTCGGCTGGTGCCATCGTCTGGTTCGGGAGCCTCGAGTTCCTGGCCACAGGCAACGGCAACGAGCTGACTCTGCTCTCCACAGAGGGCCTGAGCGGAGAGCGCGTCACGCCACCCCCCCGCGGGGGGCGCGACGCGTCACCCGCACCACCACGCGTCGCCACATCGCGAGCGGCGTCGTCGTCACGTCATCCGCCGGGCGCAGGCGGTACCCGCGGCAAACTCCTGCGGCCCCGTAGCCGGTGCAGGGTCCCCAAGGGGAAACCAGCCCGGCGTGCGGCCGGAAACCTCCAGGGCGCACCCACGCCCGCCGAGCGACTTCGCATTCATCATACGTACGGACCAGGAACCAGGCCAGAGGCCTCCGAGCCGAGCGCCGCCGACGCCATTCAGCCTCTTCCCGCGCGGGTCGCGCCGCGCTTGGCGCCAGCGGCTCCCGGTCGGCCTCGACCGCTCAGCGGCTGTGCACGCCCACCGCCGCGACGGGCGCCATCAGGACCAGGCGATGGCGGACCGGGAGCAGCGTCCGGGCACGCTGCTGCAGGCCATGGCCAGCCTGGAGATCGTCCACCCCGCGCGCGTCAACCGCGACTCTTTGCCAGCCTTCGAGCCACCTCGGCGATCCACCGTCGGAGAATGGCACCGCGAGCTGCGATCCCAGCATTTGCAAGACGGCACGCCGTCGACGGCTCCGGCTCCGACGAATACGACTACCACGACCTCGACTTCTGGGATCCCACCAGGGAGTGCTTTCAACTCGAGGGGGTCGCGTGCGATACCGAGGACGAGGGCGATGACGGCAGACCAGCGCTCGATCTAGAAGGCCCCAGCGACGTGGCCGCGGCAGGCGGGTCACGCGTTCAAAGGAGGGACGAACCTCCGGCACCGACTATGTCACCTCAGCACGACGACGGCCGGGCGGCACAACTCGCGCAGGTGCAAGAGGCAATCACCAAAGCCGAGGAAGAACGGCGACACCTGCTGCAGCTCCGGCAAACCCTGATGCAGGAACCACCCCAGCCTCGAGGAGCCGGAGCTCGAGGCCGGGCTCGAGAGGTCCACCGACGGATCCTCGAGGACGGGGCACCAGCGCGCCCGAGGTATGTTTCCCACGAGCCGGCCAGAACGTGGTGGCGGCGGCGATGATGCTCCGTGAACTGCCCGCCGTCTCCAACCCCAACGCCAGGCGCATGCTCGGAGAAATGAAAAACCCTCCTTGAGACAGCCGCGGTGCAGCAGGCCGAGAGCTCGGCGTCGCGCCGACACGAAGCAGCCTCAGGGAAACCAGCAGACACGCCCCGCGAAGCTCGCGAGGCATCCGTCCACCAGCCGGACGCCTCTCGAGCCAGGCCAGTCCGCGAACGGATCGTCGACAACCGGCCGCCTCGAGACCCCAACGACGCCCGCAACGACATCAATCGGCGGCGCAAGGACAAGGGGGCCCAAGAGCGTGGCTATAGCGCCCATCGGGGGGGGCGCTACGACAGCGACGAGGACCGGCAGGTCCTCGAGCCCCCGGGCCCCGAGTCTTCAGCCGAGCCATCCGCAGCTCAACCCTCCCCGACCGCTTCCGACCGCCTACCAACATCGTGAAGTATGACGGGGAGGTCGAGCCCAAGCTCTGGCTCTCGGACTTCCGCCTCGGCTGCCAACTGGGCGGAGCAAAGAACGACGACCGCGTGATCATCCGTCAGCTCCCACTCTATCTCTCGGACACCGCCCGTCGGTGGCTCGAGGGGCTCCCGCCGGATCGGATCCATGACTGGGCCGACCTAGTCAGGGTCTTCGATGGGAACTTCAAGGGGACCTGCGTGCGCCCAGGCAACCCCTGGGACCTACGGCGTTGCAGACAGACGGCGGACGAGCCCCTCCGCGACTTTGCTCGACGTTTCTCGAAGCAGCGTCTCGAGCTCCCCCACGTACCTGACGAGGACGTCATCTCAGCATTCCTCGCGGGCACGACCTGCCAAGAGCTTGTTCATGAGCTAGGACGCTACCGTCCCGGGACGGTCGAGGACCTGATGGATCGCGTCACCAGCTTTGCTTCGGGCGACGAAGCAGTGGGGGCCTTCTTTGGCCGTTCCACGGACAAAGCAAGGCGGTGATCGTACCGGAGGGCTCCAACAAGGGCGACGACGCCAAGAACGACAACATCGACAGCAACAAAAGGAAGAAAAACAAGCGCAAAGGCCAGAAGGCGAAGCGTGGCGCCGATGACGACGACGACAAAGAAGTGCTCGCGGCGCCCCTCGAGCCTAAGAAGCCCCGAGGCCCCCCCGACGGGCTGTTTTCGTTACCAGATGCTCGAGGATCCCTGCACCTTCCACAGAGGCCCCGTAAACCACAAGTTGAAAGACTGCCGACTGTTGAAGGGCTACTACTCCAAGCTCGGTGATAAGAGGGAAGACGCGCCTAAGGGAAAGGATACCGATCAACGCGGCGGCCGGAAGGCAGATGGCGACTTCCCCCCGGTGCGCGATTGCTACATGATCTACGGGGGACCGACCGTCGGGCTCTCAGCTCGAGAAAGAAAGAAGGAGCGCCGGGAAATCTTTTCGCTCGGCCACGACGCCCCCCGGTATCTTGACTGGTCCGATGCGCCAATCACGTTTGACCGTGACGACCATCCGACCAGGTCATAAACCCGGGGGCTTACCCCCTCGTCGTCGACCCCGTCATAGTCGACGTTCGGTTCTCCAAGGTGTTGATGGATGGGGGCTCGAGCCTCAACATCATATACCTCGAGACCCTCGACCTCCTGGGGATTTCAGAAGGACAGCTCCGACCCAGTGTCGGGGGGTTCCACGGAGTGGTACCAGGAAAGAAGGCCCACCCCCTCGGGCGCATCGACTTACCGGTCTGCTTCGGCACACCGGCAAACTTCCGACAGGAAACGCTCACCTTCGAGGTGGTCGCTTCCAAGGGAGCTACCACGCCATCATCGGCCGGCCAGGCTACGCCAAGTTCATGGCGATTCCTAACTACACGTACTTGAAGCTCAAGATGCCGGGGCCGAAAGGAGTCATCACCGTTGACACCTCCTACGAGCACGCATACCACTGCGACGTGGAGTGCGTAGAGCGGGGGGAGGCCAACGTCCACCTCGACTCGCTCGAGGCCTGGCAGCTCTGGCCACCGAGAGGGCCCCAGAAGCAAAGCGTCATGCCGGCACCTTCGAGCCAGCCGAGCACACTAAGCAAATACCCGTCGACCCGACCTCAGCCAATGGCAAGACGCTGACCATCAGCACCAGCCTCGAGCCCAAATAGGAAGCAGTGCTCGTCGACTTTCTCCGCGCGAACATCGACATGTTTGCGTGGAACCCCTCGGACATGCCGGGCATACCGAGGGAAGTCGCCGAGCACGCCTTGGAGATCCAGGCCGGGTCCAGACCGGTGAAGCAACGCCAACGCCGCTTCGACGAGGAAAAGCGCAGGATCATCGGCGAAGAGGTACACAAGCTTTTGGCGGCCGGATTCATCAAGGAGGTATTTTACCCAGAGTGGCTAGCTAATCCTGTACTAGTTAGGAAAAAGAATGGAAAAATGCGGATGTGTGTAGATTACACTGGTCTGAATAAAGCATGTCCAAAAGTTCCATTCCCTTTACCTAGAATTGACCAGATCGTCGATTCCACTGCTGGGTGCGAAGTACTTTCGTTCCTTGATGCGTATTCCGGCTACCACCAAATTAGAATGAGAAAATCCGATGAGCTCGCGACCTCTTTTATCACGCCATTTGGTATGTACTGCTATGTTTACGATGCCCTTCGGCCTTCGAAACGCCGGGGCAACATACCAACGATGTATGCAGCACATCTTTGGCGAGCACATAGGCAAAACCGTCGAGGCCTACGTCGATGACATCGTGGTTAAAACTAAGAAAGTCGGGAACATCATCAGTGACCTCGAGACCACGTTCGAGTGCCTCCGGGCCAAGAATGTGAAGCTCAACCCCGAGAAGTGTGTCTTTGGTGTGCCTCGAGGCATGCTACTTGGCTACGTCGTCTCACAACGGGGGATCGAGGCAAACCCTGAAAAAATCTCAGCAGTCACGAGGATGGGCCCGATTCGTGACCTCAAGGGTGTGCAAAAGGTAACAATAGGCTGCCTAGCCGCTCTCAGCAGATTCATCTCGAGGCTGGGGGAAAAAGCACTGCCCCTCTACCGCCTGCTAAAAAAGACGGAACACTTTGCGTGGACCGCCGAAGGAGGAGGCCTTAACCAAGTTAAAAGGGTTGCTGACTTCTGCGCCAATTCTCGTGCCCCCGCGACCAGCCGAAGGTGACGATTCCCCCGAGCCCCTCCTCCTCTATGTGGCTGCAACCACTCAGGTGGTTAGCGCGGTCATAGCCGTCGAGAGGCACGAGGAGGGCCATACATTGCCGGTCCAGCGACCGGTATACTTCACCAGTGAGGTACTCTCCGAGGCCAAGGTCCGGTACCCGCACATCCAAAAGCTACTCTACGGCATCATCGTCACAAGGCGCAAGCTCCAGCACTACTTCCTAGCTCATCCCGTGACGGTGGTGTCGTCCTTCCCCCTCGGAGAGATCGTCAACAATCGGGAGGCCACGGGGCGCATCGCCAAGTGGTCCGCCGAGCTAATGGGGGAAACCATCACCTATGCCCCGCGAAAGGCCATCAAGTCACAAGCGTTGGCAGATTTCGTTGCTGAGTGGACCGACACTCAGCTCCCGCCGGCACAGATTCAAGCCGAGCTCTGGACCATGTACTTCGATGGATCCCTCACAAAGACGGGCGGCAGGAGCAGGCCTGCTCTTCATCTCGCCCCTCGGAGTACACATGCGCTACCTGCTACGCCTGCACTTCCCCGCCTCCAACAACGTCGCCGAGTACGAGGCCCTCGTCAATGGGCTGCGTATCGCCCCTCGAGCTCGGGGTCCGACGCCTCGACGCCCGAGGAGACTCGCAGCTCGTCGTCAACCAGGTTATGAAGGCCTCAAGCTGCATCGACCCCAAGATGGAGGCGTACTGCGGGAGGTGCGCAAGCTAGAAGACAAGTTTTACGGCCTCGAGCTCAACCACGTAGCTCGGAAGTACAACGAAGCCGCAGACGAGCTGGCAAAATTGGCGTCCACGCGCAGCACGGTACCGCCAGACGTCTTCTCGAGGGACGTCTTCGAGCCATCCGTCGAGATCGACCCAGGGGCTGGGACCTCGACGCCACCCCTCGAGCAAAGCACGGGGGCTCGAGATTCGACGCCACCCCTCGAGAAGGACCCCTCGACGTCCGCAGAAGCGATGCAGGCCGACGCACACGACTCTTCTTCATCACGACCCCTCGACTGGCGGACGCCCTACCTCGACTACCTGACGCAAGGCGAGCTACCAGAAGACAAGACGGAGGCCCGACGCGTCGCTCGGAGAGCCAAGGCCTACGTCATCTACGGCGACGAACGGGAGCTGTACCGACGAAGCCCGACTGGGATCCTTCAACGCTGCATCCCACTCGAGGAAGGGCGCAAGCTCCTCGACGATATGCACTCGGGGGCTTGCGGCCACCACGCAGCGCCGAGGACCCTGGTTGGGAACGCCTTCCGCCAAGGCTTCTATTGGCCGACCGCCATTGGGGACGCCAAGCGTTTGGTCCAAGCGTGCCATGGGTGTCAATTTTACGCCAAGCAAACGCACCAGCCCGCACACGCCCTGCAGATGATCCCAATCACTTGGCCATTTGCCATTTGGGGGCTCGACCTCGTAGGTCCCCTCAGAAGGACAAGTGGAGGGTACACACACATGCTCGTGGCCGTCGACAAGTTCACCAAATGGATCGAGGCTAAACCGATAGGAGACCCCACCTCCGAGAGGGCTGTCGAGTTCATCGCTAACATCATGTACCGGTTTGGGGTGCCTAATATCATCATCACCAACAACGGCACCCAATTTACGGGCAAAAAGTTCACCAACTTCTGCGATGACAACAACATTCGCGTAACCTGGGCCTCGGTCGCCTACCCCCAATGCAACGGGCAGGTCGAGCGTGCCAACGGCATGATACTCCATGGGCTAAAGCCAAGGCTGTTCAAGACCCTCAAAGACTTCGGAAAGGGGTGGGCTACGGAACTCCCTCGGTGCTGTGGGGTCTCAGGACTACGCCGAGTCGAGCCACCGGGTTCACTCCGTTTTTCCTAACCTACGGCGCCGAGGCCGTCTTACCTACGGACCTCGAGTACGGCTCACCTCGACTTCGAGCCTACAACGAGCAAACCAGTGACGAAAGGCTCGCCAACGCCAAGGACCAGCTCGAGGAGGCCCGAGACGTGGCGCTCATCAACTCTGCACGCTACCAGCAAACACTTCGATGCTACCACGACAGGCACGTGCGCAAAAGGGACCTGGCGGTGGGGGGGACCTCGTGCTTCGACGGCTGCAAGATAATCGAGGGCGCCATAAACTCACCCCTCCGTGGGAAGGCCCATACACCGTGGCCGAAGTGCTCAAGCCAGGCACGTACAAGCTCTACGACGACCAAGGCAGGATCCTGGCGAACGCATGGAACATATCTCAGCTACGTCGCTTCTACCCTTAAAGGCCTCGAGGCCTTGTTCATTTTATCACTTTGTACAAACATGTCAAAACGAATGAACAAACAAATCGTACATTATCGTTTATATTGCTTCGCATCTTAAGGTAGCCTCGACCCTGCTCTGCTCAGGGTCAAGCCTCCCTCGGGGGCTGACGGGGGGCCCCTCCCCCAGACTCCGGAAAAAGTGAGCGTTTTTCTTTTCAAAAGTTTTGACCCTTGTCTCGACCCGTGCCTCGAGTGAACTAGCAACGTCTAAATCCTAAAATACCTCGAGCCACCAAGGGTCGGGAGGCGTCGGCATAGACGGCCACCTACGCCCCCGGGCTACGGTAACTTACCTACGCCTCCTCTCGAGGGGCTCGCGACGTATCGAAGGAGCACAGACTAAGTTAGCAAAAACTCGAGCTTGCGACAAAGAGAAGTGGTCAAACACATTTGAAAAGAAAACAACTCTTTCCATAAACAAATCACGTATACATTCGGATCTCGACTTATCCTCATTTATCTCACAAAATTCTTACAAGGGCCTCGACGCCCAAATTTGGCACGCAGGCCTCAATCCTCGTCGGTGCGGTACTCCTCCCATCAACTCCGGTAGCACGCCCCTCGACCGGCGCGCGACCCGACGCTCGAGGGAGGAGGGCTCCCGACGCCGCTGCTGGCGTCAGGAGGCAGCACGTCCTCCTCGAAGATTTTCGCAAGCGACGTCCCCGGCCTCTCCATCTTCTCCAAAATTTTGTCAACTCGGCGATTGTTCCATTCCTCATCCTTCCCCTCGATCTCGATGAAGCCATTTGCGACAACATGGACCGGGAAGCGGAAACCGGAGCGAACAACCGCGAGTGTCTGCTTGACACCGTGATGGAGAGCTTGCCGGACGCGGTCCCGAGCGGCCGCGTCGAAGAAGCACAAGGCGTCGACCAAGGCATCGCCCCGAGCCATCGCACCCTCCGCCGCGGCAACAGGAGGAGCACCCCACATGGGACGAGCCGGTCGGGTCGAGAGAAGAGCGAGCCCGCTCTGCTACCATCGTCTCATCTTGGAGCTGGTCCAAGAGAGCCTGGTTCGTCTCACGGAGCTCCTCGACCGTCTTCTCGACCCCTGCGCAATAAACAAGGAAGAGTGAGACGGTGGCATAGCAAAAAACTTCAAGACCCAAACAAAAACAAGATGTAAGCCTCACCGTCGCAGTGTTGCCCAGTGCGGCGAGGTCGTTGGTCAGGCCCTCGGCACGCTGCTCCAGCCTGCGCTTCTCGGCCAGCGTAAGGAGCTTCTCGGACCTAAGGCCTCGATCAGCCGGCCCGCCTCCACCAGGGCCAGATCCTTGCGGATCACCTCCTGCCGCGCCGCCCCCTCGGCAGCTCGGGCGGTGGCGGCGCCACTCGTGGCGTCTTCGGCCTCTTTTCTGGCCGCCTCCGCTGCGGTCCGGGCAGCGGCGGCCACGCCACGGGCGTCAGCAGCCTCCTGCTTCGCCGCCTCGGCTTCAGCCCGGGCAGAGGTGGCCTCGCTTCGAGCGTCCGCGGCCTCCTTCCTCGACGCTTCGAGAGTGGCGGCGGCCTCCTCCCTGGATCGGGCGACCTCACCTCGAGCCGCCTGGACCTCCGCCTCCGCCTCGTTAAGCCGGCTCGCCATCTGGGCGTCCGGCTCAGCTCCGCGCGGAGATCTCGAAGCTCCGCCCTCGGCCCGCTCGAGGGCGGCTGACACCTGTGCGGATCGGCTCGCCTCCTCGGAGCAGACACCCGCGAGCCGCCCATAAGTGCGGCCACCTCCCGGAAGATGGAAGATGGACGCACCTCGGATGCCGCCCCGCTGGGCGCTGCTCGACGGGAACCACGCAAGGGGCGGGCTCAGTGGGACGGGAAACGGCCATATCGGTCGGTCGAGCTCGATGTCGGGCAGACCCTCCTCCGCCTCGAGCTGCCCCGACAGCGACCCGCCGCTCGACGGCACGGGCCCCGGCTCCCTCTGTCCCTCCGCGGCGCCTCCTGTTGCGGATCGGTCGATGGAAGGCTCGACCCTGGGCCCTCTTCCCTGGCCGGGCCCTCCGGCGCTCATCGGCGCTAGCCGTCACGACGGGCGCCTCCACCGTCATCGAGCCCGCGGCGAGGAGCGGCCCCTGCTCCAGCTCGTTCAGAAGGTCCTCCACTGTCGGCTCCTTCTCCGCCGACACCCCTCCCCCCTTTCCCTCCTCCGCAGCCGGCTCGTGTTGCTCGGGGCCTCGAGGGGCGTGGTCTCCTCAGCCCCGGACACCGGCGGGGCCGTGCTCGCCCCGGGCACTTCCCCCGAAACAGACGTCGTGGTAGGGGGAAGGGTACCGCTCCCAGTTGGCGCCGTCGCCGGAGGAGGAGGGGGAGGATGCAGCGCCTCAGTCGACGCGGTGGAGGCGGGTGCTCATGCCGTGAGCGGAGGCCCCTGCAGATGAGATGAGATAACAGCGGGGTCAGAATCAGGTAGGATGCCTCGACCCCTGTGGTCGACGGCGACGGCCTCACCAAAATTCGCGACGACCAGTCGGCCCCCTCGAGCCATGGCAGCTCGAGCCTTCTCCAGCCAAGCGGCTTCTCTAGCGGAGGAAGGAGCCATACCTCGAGGTGCCTGTGCCTCGATGAGCCCGAGGACTTGGCCCTCTTGGACGAGGCGAGGTCACCTCCTGATAGGAGCGCTTCCCCCTGAGAAAATAGAGATATGCGTATGTCATCAAAAAGTAAAAAGGTAAAGCCTCACTACCGACGAGGTCCAAGGAAACTACTCACCCGAAGCGGCGGCTGGGCTTCTTCCCGGAGTCGCCGGACCCACTCGGGGGCTGCGAGCCCACCCCACGGCTCGAGCCCTGCGCCTGGGCCGTCTCCGCAGGGCTGGGATGGGGGGAGGGCTCCCGACGCCTGCCATGGCTCGACCTCGAGGGAGAGCTCTCCTTCCGCCCCACATCGCGGGGAGGGCGACCGCACCACCCTCGTGCTGATGTCATGGCGCTCGCTCCGACGCGGGCTCCGGGACCTACTCCGACGCCCGCGCTGGTGGTTGCGCCCTCCCGCGTCCGCCTCCGCGTCCCGGTGACGGTGCGGCGATGAACTCCGGGACGCTCGCGCCCCTGGTCACGAGATGCTCGGGGGCTCCTCCCCGACGCTCATGATGGCGCGGGCTCGACGCCCCTTCTTGGCGCCCACTCCTCCGCGGGCTCGACGGCGCCCTTGACGGCTCGCGGGGGTCGGGCCCCGAACCCTTCTCGACCTGTCGGCCGCCTCTCGAGCCCGCCCCCTCTCGAGACCCCCCGTCTGGGCTGACGCGGGGGGCGGCCTCCGCTGGCGCAGTGGCGGAGGCGCTCCGGGTCGGGGCTTCCTTGCGATTGGAGGCACGTCCGGCGCGGAGCTCGACTGACCTCGGGCCCCCGACGAGGCAGGGATCGGCGCCGCCTTCCGCGGCTGCGTCCCGCGTGCCCCTTTTGTCGGTGGGACCTCCAGTGTACTGTGACACCCTGGTGTCAAGCACTGCATTAGGCACTGCAATTAGCCACTAAGAAAGCATAAGCAATGCATTGCATCATTTCATGTGTAAAAGTATGCCTTGATCTCTTTTGTTGTTTATTTGAAATTGGATTTCTATTTGACTTGATGCTTGATTTTGGCTTTATTCTTGAGGAGGATTTATAAATGGTTTTCAGAAAAAGTGTTCTATATAAAAGTTGTAGAGAAAAATATTTGAGCAACTTTTATATTTGGGTCAAAGCCTGGTTTGAAGTTTTTCAAACTGTTTTTGAGAAGTCAAACTTTGGAAATTTCTGGAAAAAGAAAAAGAATGTTTTTCTTTCCCTGCGCCAACCCTTTCGGCCCATCCGGCCTTTCGGCCCGCTTCCCCGCCTCGGCCCAGCGCTCGCCGCCTCGCCAGAGCCGCGCGCGCGCCCGCGCACCGCGCGCCGGCCACCTGACACGGCCGCGCCGTACGCGGCCGGCTTGCCGCGTGGCGCCCCCTTCTCTGCGCCAAATCCACGCCGACCACTCCCTCTCCGATCTTCTCCCACCAGAGCACGCCAGCGATCTTCGCCGGCCACTCCCGCGCATCCTCGTCTGCCGAGCCGCCTGCCGCCGCCTCGCCAACCGCGCCGCCGTGGCCCCCGCAGCGACCACCGGCCGGCCGAGCCGACCAAAGCCCGAGCACTCCACCCTCCGCTCCTTCCCTCACTCACTCGCGCACTCACTCTCGCTCTCACTCCCCACTCTCACCCGCGCACGAAGCAAACTGAGCACTCTCCGCTCGCTGCAACCACCGCCGCAAGGCCCCTTCCCAAATTCCAGTCACCACCTCCATCACCGGCCGATTACCCCGGCCACTGCCCCGCCTTCGTCTCGGACACACGTGCGCACCCCCGCGCCATCCGCCGAGCTCCACCGACGCCGAAGTCCGAAGAGCCCCGCCGCGGAAGCTTTCAGCGCCGCTCGGAGCCCGGAGCCGTTCGTCCCCGACCGAGCTCCACCGCCTCCCTTCTTCCTCCTCCAGCTTCGCCAAGCCAAGGCAAGGTGAGAACACCAACTAGCCCTAACGCTATCGTTCCCTATCTCTCTGTTCACCTCGGCCGAGCGCCATTGCCGCCATCGCGGACCCCACACGTGGCCAGCACGCACCAGCGCACCTCCGGCCAAACCATCACCCCTAGGACTCCCTCTAGGTTCACTGAGTCTCACACGCCCGCCAGTTTAGCCGGCGACCGCCGGAAACGGCGTAGCCGCGCGATGCCGCCGCCGCCGTGCGCTGCCGCTCGCCGCCGGCACGCTACGGCCGTGCGCTGGCCAAACCACTGGTACCGCTGGATGCGCCTCGTTGAGACGAGTCCGCCGGGCCCAGCCTCCGCGCCGGCGACCTCACCGACGGCGAGAAATCGCCGGACCAATCCCTCCCCTGTTTCCGTCTCGTCCGAGCCCCCGCGAGTCGGCCTCGGACAGGCGCGCCTGTTTTCCGATTCGCCCGAGGCGCGAGCCAGGCCTCGGACGAGCGTGCGTTCTTCCGTCTCGCCCGAGCCCTCGAGCCAGCCTCAGCCTCGAACCAGGCCTCGGACGAGTGCGTTCTTCCGTCCGCCCGAGCCCTCGAGCCAGGCCTCAGCCCGAACAGGCCTCGGACGAGCGTGCGTTCTTCCGTCTCGCCCGAGCCCTCGAGCCAGGCCTCAGCCTCGAACCAGGCCTCGGACGAGCGTGCGTTCTTCAGTCTCGCCCGAGCCCTCGAGCCAGGCCTCAGCCTCGAACCAGGCCGCGACGAGCGTGCGTTCTTCCGTCTCGCCGAGGCCCTCGAGCCAGCCCAGCCTCGAACCAGGCCTCGGACGAGCCGTGCGTTTTTCCGTCTCGCCCGAGCCCTCGAGCCAGGCCTCGGCCTCGAGCTCGGCCTCGAGCCAAAAACCTCGGGTGCGGTCTCGTTCGAGCCAGGCCTCGCCGATTCGCTTTCCGCCGTGCGCCCGAGCCCGAATAGGTTCTGCTGACCCACGGGTCCGCGCGTCAGTCCCTTACCGATCCATAGACCGAGTTCTCGCAAGCCAGCCGAGAGAAGTTAAATGTTTTCTTTTTCGGTTTAATTTCCAGAGATGCTTGTTATTTTTGTGTAGCCTGTTTTATAAATCCAAATGAAGTGCTTCCAGTTTATTAGCTTTCTTATGAATAGATCTATCATGGGAAATATGAATGTATTTTTGATAGCAGTTTATTTTACTGTTTTCATTTATTTCAGTTTATATGCTTTTGTTTAAAAAAAAATTATAAGGTTTTCTGGTTGAGATAATTCCTGGAAAATTTTGTGTAAGTTTATTATACTGTTTGGCACCTGTGAAAAATATATGATGCACTGTTTATGTAGAAAAGTTACGGTTATAGTTAAAAGTTCCTTTTTGCTGATTTCTTAGAATAAGTGTTAAGGTGTTTATATGTTGAATAAAATATGGGAGGAAATTTGTACAGTCTTGGTGTGTCATGAAGAGTCTGAGAAAATATAAACTTGATCTGTTTTATGGAAAATTGTAGTTGCTTTACAACTGTGTTTTTTTGTATAAGATCTTTAGAAATTCATGTAAGAAAAATATATGATGGTTTGGTCATGGAATTTCTGAATAAATATGAAAGTGAAGTAGAATCTGGGAAAAATAGGAAATAGAACTATGCACTCTTTTACCGGTGTAGGGTTGTGTTCAAAGTTTTGTTTCTGGGTTCTGTATTTTTTTATCTTTGGCTGAAACTTGTTCAGTAGAGTCCAGCAAGCGTGATTTACCTTCTGGAATTTTTGTGGATTTTCTGAGCCCAGAAAAATACACTTGCAGTTCAAATCTGAGTTTCCTTTGATGTATTTAAATAAGAAAGAGTTGAATACTCAGATTTTGTCTTATGAAATAAATGAGATATTGCCCCAAGGTTAAAAGTGGTTCAACAAGTTGGCTTTGTTGGTTTGCAAGAGTTATTCTTTTCATGCCACTTCATCTTGCACCGCATTTATTGAATTATAAATTCATCGCATGCAATAGGATCGACACTCCCGGAGCCCCACCAAGAGCAGGAGCCAAGCGTCGAGCCGGAGATCCAGGAGCTCCAGCAGTCGGAGGAAGCAGACCCCGCGGCCGACACTAACCTGCCCGAGTGCCCCTCCCACGAGGCCTCGGTTTTCACTCAAGGCAAGCCCCGGAGCATTCTAAGTCTCCCAGTTTTTATAATTAATTTACTTGAGTCCTTTATATTGTGATGCATTAGGTATAGGAGTTGATTGAATCCTATTTGTTGCATTACCATTCCTTGATTATTGATTATTACCTGCCTTGTTATCCTGCTACTGCTTTATAATGTAGAATTGCTTAGCCTGCTTAATAAAAGTAGTAGTTAAGGATGTTTCCGTAATACCCCGATGGGTATTGACCGGATCACGGTTGGCTATATTTGCTATCGTGGAAAAGAACCTGAGTAGTAATGAAATACGGTCAACTGGAAGGCAAGGCACAAGTTTGGAAACTTGGGGCAGTCCGTCCGTTGGATCGTGTAGGTTTGTATCGATGTTGGCCCTCGTTCATTTTTGAACGCGCCCTTTTACTTAGGGATATGTCGGTGCCGTAATCATCGACCCCAAAGCCGGTTAGAAGCTGTTCGGGCCGGTCTCAACCCGTGTCGTGCCCTCTAGTACGGAAGTTGCGATCTGCCGCGTGAGGCCATCGCCAGACTCTGATTGGGCGGTCCGTGCTTGAGCCGCGACGATTACCACCACGAACAAGCGTCGAGCGGTTGCCCAATGCATGGACCCGACGGGGAAAGTGTGGGCTGGTATTAAAGGTCTTTCACCAGCTGGTTTGGAATTCGATTCGAGTCGCCGTCTCCCCCGGTTAGTGGGAAACTATGACGAGCTTCACCACGATACAACTCCATGTGATGTTTAAGGTTCAACTAAAATGTGGATAAGTCAACTGGATATGGTTATATTATTGTTTGTTAGATTCAAGTGAGTGCTCTAGTACAGGCAATAACCTAGAACTAAGGAGTAGGTTTAAAAAAATAACAGCTCACCATAATCATTAATTATTCCCTTATCTGAATTTGAGCCTTTCGCAACTAAAAGATCCCAGCTCCACCTCAAAAGCCTTGCATACCCTTGGAGTCTTTATTTTCAGTTAGACGGGTAAGTCTAGCTGAGTACATTCCCGTACTCAGGGTTTATCCCGTTTGTTGCAGATGGCCAGGTCTACTTTGGCTATTGTAAGCACTGCCTCTACCCAGTGGAAGGTGATGAGGAGTAGGCCCAGGGCAGGGTCGTCAAGAAGCTTTCCTCCTTCTTTTGCCAGACTGAGACTACTGGTGGCACACTATCTTAAAAAGGAGGAATGACTTGTGTTGAGTGGGTTTATCAAACAATGTTTTATTTGGACCACGTTTGTTGTGGTCGTGTTTTAAACTTATTCAAGCTTCCGCACTTTTAAACTCAATATTGTGATAACTCTGTTTTAAATTCCGCACTCTGATGTTTTAAATTCGATTTCGTTTCGCTGTGATGTATCTTTACGAATGTAACCTTGAACGATGCGATCCTGTATGTTATGGTGTTAGAAATCCTTCGTGATTTCCGGACTACCGGGGTTATATGGGTTCAAGTATGAGTCGAAGTCAGATGGATTTGGCTAAGATAATACTTGAGCTCTTATCGCCAGGTCGGTTCCGCCACATGTACCCCCCTGCACAGAGGAGCGGTCAGCCCTGCCATCGAAGAGCCCCGCGCGCATCAAGCGCGCATCCATCCCCTCGTCGTCGTCCCCCTCCTCGTCACTACTCTCCTCCTCCGAGCTCGAGGAGCTCAGCTCGGGGGACCCGTCCCCAGGCTGACGGTTGCGACGAGCCCTCGCCAGTCTCTGCTCCCGAGCTAAGCGACGCAAGTTTTTATCTTTCTCTTTCTTCTTTTTTGCATCCTTGCTCTCCTTGTCCTCTTGAGCAGAGAGGCGCCTCACCTGAGCATCCGCGGCGTCTTCCCTCACCGGGGGCCTCGACGCGCGACAAGTAAACGCCCCCTGAAGAAAGGAGAAGCATGAGGAGACAAACCACAAGACGGATGCAAACGGATCGAAGGAGGAAGAAGGGGAAGGAGGTTCGAGATAGCTCGACTCGAGGGAAGCTTACCAGGTCGAGACACCCCTCGTCGGGCGCCATCGCAACCAGGTGGGAGAGTTCAGGGGTGAACGTCCCCTGGATCGTAATCGACACCCGGGAGACGCCCTCGTTCCGGGACAGCCTCTCTTCGGCCATCCTCGAACGGTTGAGCGCCTCGAGCTGAGCCTGCGGGCCCATCTCGTGCATAAGAAGGGGGCGGTCCGCCAGCGGAAGAACTCTTCGCTGGTGGAACGCCCAAATGACCGCTTGCACGGTCAGCTTCTTCTCATCCACCAGCGTCTTCATCATCTCCATCAACGGGACCAGGTGGCGTTGCCTGTCCGCCGCAACACCCCAGGTCCACTTCTCCGGGCGTTGAGTGAGGACCCGGCCGGTGTACTGCGGAAGGAGGCCACCTTCGTTCCGAAGGTAGAACCAATGGTCGTCCCACCCGGCCTGGTGGAGGAAAGCTTGTACCGTAGGTACTCGCGGGGGACATTGGCCGACGAGGTCCCCGCCCTCGCAGTAATGGCAAGGGAGCCCATACGCACGAGCCGCCTCCCGCTGGGCTTCAGGGACTTGATGAAGAGCTCGCCCCGGAAGAGATGGACGAACATCTCCCAGTGCGGCTCCATCTTCAGGTACCCCTCGCACACCGCGGCGAATATGGCGACGTGCGAGATGGAGTTGGGGGAGAAGTGTTGAAGCTCCACCTCGAAATGGTGGGTCAACCCTCGCAGGAAGCGGCTCGGAGGGACGCCGAGCCCCATGCGGTGACAGCGCGTGAAGCTCACCACATACCCCTCTGGCGGGTGCGGCTCCCGGTGCTCCGCCGACGGGATGACCCACCATGCGGGCCCCTCCTCCGGATTGGGGCGCAAGAGCCCCTGGGCCACCAGCGAGTCCATCTCGCTCTGCGTCACCTTCGACGGGCTCCAGTCCTCGGCCGGCGATATCTGTGTCTGGGCGGCCATGACGGTGGCGCGGCGCGGATCCGAGCAGCGGACGGGCGGCGGCTAGCTCGAAGGAGAGGGCGCGTTAAGGCAGCAGCGGCGGCGAAGGCAAAGGCAAAGTAAAGGGTTCTCTTTCCCCTCTTTTCGATATTTATAAGGAGAAATCCAAAGGGACGGGATCTCCCACGACGTAAAAAGGTAACAGAATGCATTCAATGCGCCTACCTAACCGCGTCTCGAGCCGGGTGCAGGTCACACGCGTTACCTCTCCATTCGCTCCACTACCCGGGCCCGCCACGACCGTCGCTCCGGCTTCACGCCCGTCGCTCTCCCCGACAGTTTCCGCCTAAAAAGGCGCGCCCAACGAGCAGAAGAATTCCAGACGACGGAGGCTTCTTCACAAAGGTAAAAACGGGCCCCGGCCCTAAGTCTCGAAGCAGCGAAGGCTGGCCCTCGAAAAGGGTTCGACAGCCGGCTTCGAGCACCCGAGTCAGGGACACCAAGGGGCGCCACTTGCGGCATTACTCGAGGGCCGAACCCTCGAGGCCTTTCACGTGTATCCAAGGCAGGGAGCTCGACGTGCAGTGAGATCCCCTCGGAGGGAGGCATCGAGCCACCGGGTCCTATCGAATGGACCCGGCACTCCTGCAGACTGAGCCCCCATGCTATATGAGACCGCCTCCGGGCCACAGTCGACCCCTAACGAACGGGGCACGAGCTCTCACTTGGATTCCCCGTTACTAGCTCACCGGGAACCTCGATACTCGCCCACTCGGGGTAGTACGAGGCATCCCACCTCGCATCCGATCGAAAGGACTCGCGGGATGACAAGCCAGGGCAGTCGGCATGCCGGACAGCTCGAGGAGCCGGCCAGTCGGTTCAGCCTGGCACCCCTCGACGAAAGAGGGTCTAAAAACTCGGACAGTTACGACTAATCTCTTTCTTTGTCTGAACATGGGATTTTCAGGCCTCGGGGGAACGCTCGACCCCCCTTCTCACCCGAGCCCTCGAGACCAGGCCTAGGACGAACGCTTGCTCTCCGTCTCGTCCGAGCCCTCCGAGCCAAGCCTCGGACGGAGTCCCCCACGACAAAGGAAAGGTTGCTTCGAACATTTAAATATTACTGCCAAACTGCATTTCGAGCCTGTTGACAGGTACACACAGGCGCCGCGATCTCCGCTCTCTGACGATATCCGCCTAAAAAGGCGCACCCACTGGGAAGAAGGCTCCCAAACGACGGAGGATTCTTCGGAAAGCCCACGAGGGAGTTCTAGCCACTCCCCCGTGGCCTCGGGGGCTACACCCGCGGGTGTCGCTCGCACGACACCCACGGAATCAAATCGACAAAATCCTCGAGACCAGCTAGCTATCCATCGAGATCCCAATCTGAAGCCCCTGCTCGAATGCAAGCACTCGAACAAGGGCTCGGGGGCTACTGTCGGTGGTACAAAAAAGGGGGTACCCCCAATCAACGCAAACACCCAAACGCCCAATCTCCGACTCGCCCGAGCCCTCCCAGCCAGGCCTCGGGCGAATGCTTTTTCTCCGCCTCGCCCGAGCCCGCTGAGCCAGGCCTCAGGCGAGCGCGAACGCTCTATCTCCGTCTCGCCCGAGCCCTCCCAGCCAGGCCTCGGGCGAACGCTCTATCTCCGTCTCGCCCGAGCCCTCCCAGCCAGGCCTCGGGCGAACGCGCTATCTCCGTCTCGCCCGAGCCCTCCCGGCCAGGCCTCGGGCGAACGCTCTTTCTCCGCCTCGCCCGAGCCCACTGAGCCAGGCCTCGGACGATCGCTCTTTTCTCCGCCTCGCCCGAGCCCGCTGAGCCAGGCCTCGGGCGAACGCGATCGCTCTCCGTCTCGCCCGAGCCCTACAGACCTCGGGCGAGCACGCTCCCACACCTCGAGCCCTATCGCACGGACCTCGAGTGGTACAGACAGCCGTACCAGCCCCATACCACGCATTTAATGCCTTCACCTACTCCGGTCATGTCCACTGGAGCACAGCACGTACCACAGTAACTCGGTGTAAAGGTCAAGTCTCGTTTTCACCACAAGCATGGGCGAAAGGGCACCAGTACAGCACTATTCGACCATACCATGCACTGTAGCCCTCGAGGCCGGCTCCGCGCCCCTCGAGCCCTGCACTGTAGTCCCTCGAGGCCGGCTCCGCGCCCCTCGAGCCGTGCACTGTAACACCTCGAGGTCGGCTTTGCGCCCTTCGAGCCCTAAATACTTTCATACTATTGGAGGACAGGTACCCCAAGACCCGGAGGGACCTCACCGCGTACTGTACATTCCGGGATGGGTGCTGTACGGCTCCCGCCTTGTCGCGCCCCCACATCCGCGCCCAGGAGGGAAGCCACGACTCAAGGACGCCTCAACAGCGACGATCACATCGGCTCCAGTGGCCCCGACAAGACAGGGTTCCTACCCTTCTCCGTATGGGGCACCATGCGCCCCGACATCTGTAATACTTTTTGTAATCCTGGCCTCCCCTTGCTCTATAAAAGGGGACGCTAGGGCCCTCATTCAGGAGGACGAACAGAACACACGAGTCACGCACGAACACGAGTCCGGACCCCGGTCCACGCTCACTGAGCTTGTATTCTCCCCTGTACAAGCACTTAGGTGCAAATAATACAAGAACATCTCCCCCCGCTGGACGTAGGGCCTTCTTTGCCCGAACCAGGATAAATCCTTGTGTCCCCTTGCATCACCATCCAGGAAGAGAAGCACGCGATCATATTACTCGTTGGTGTGATACCCCCGGGTACGAAACACCGACAAATGGCAAACAAGATCCTTCTCCATGGACAACTTGGGCAATCCTCAGATTAAGCCAAGTGAACTAAGTCTTGCAAGCAAGTCGAAGCTCAGGTGACCAAGTCTCCTATGCCACTTCCAAAGATCAGAAGAAGAAGGTCCAGCCACAAGACAACGAGAAATGCCAAAAGACTCTGAGAAATCCGCACGAAAGACTTTCCCAAAGGACGAAATCACACAAACAAGATTGCCCTGAGGGTCCAAAATACGACTGAGATTCGGCTTAAAACGAATCTCATAGTCGTCATCAAAGAGTTGCGAAACAGAAAGAAGGTTTAAAATGCAAGTTAGAAACAAGAGCAACATCGCGCAACACAAAGTGCTCATTAACTCGCACAGACCCACGAGACAGCACCTTACCTTTGTTGTTGTCGCCGAAGGTGATATACTCCTTTCCGGCGACCGGACTAAGACTGGAGAACCACTTGGCGTTTCCGGTCATGTGCCTCGAACACCCGGAATCCACCAACCAAACGTTCTCCAATCGTTTTACCTACATCAATAAAAAGACATAGGGTGAGCATACGGGCCAACACTGGGGTTAGTGAAGTAAGGGGAATACCAGTGTTGGGCCGGCTGCTCAAAAGAACGGTCAGCAGAAAAACCATTCTAGCACACCTACGGAGGAAGCGATCACCACGTTTAGAAAGACGTGGTCCGCTAAGGGAGGACCGTCCATCGCGATACTCAAAACGCGGTGGGAGAAAACGCTCAACTACAAAGCCACCGCCACGGGGTCCATAGCCTACAACAGCAGGCTCCCGCCGGGCACGCTCTCTACGAGGCCTAGGCCTAGGAACTTGAGGCACTGCACCTCTAGGCTAGCATCTCTCCTCGGAGCTCTCCTCTGCCTAGGCCTGGGAACTTGAGGTTCTGGACCTCTGGGCCTAGCAGCACGTCTCTGAACATTTGGCGCATGTACATCATGGAAAGGATGGTACATGTCCGCATTGTTCATCTCCCTAGCACGGCGCGCCTCTCTCTTGCGCCGAAAGCAGAACTTGCTCAAGTGTCCATCTCTCCCACAGTGCTCACAATGGTACCTCACCGCTCTCAAAGGGGGTTGTTGGTACACACGGTTGTGGGTGTGGATCACCTGCCCTTCTGTGGCAAAACACTCCTCCTGGATAGGTGGCATCGTATCAAGCTTGTTCTTCAAGTGGTTGGGTTTGGGATGCCACACTTGGTTCTTGGGTGGAGCTCTTGGAGGTTCCTCAAACACTCCATCCTTGGTGTTAGGCTTGAGAGGCTCTTTGGGTGGAAGCTTGGTAAGTTTGGGAGTAGTGGTGGAGTTGGGCTTCTCACTCGGGTTCAAACCACTTGACTCTCCAATCTTCCCAAAAGCAGAAACATCAACGCCTGGAGCAAAACCTACACCAGGACCTCCAGCAGCTCTCTTGAATTGGGAGATCATCATCCCGAGCTGCGGCTCACCACAAGACACCCATGACAAGATGGTCCGAAGGTATGTGTTTTCTTCCTCGGTTTGCATCTTGTCATGCTTCACATTCGCAATCTCCATCTCCAAACCCTCGCACAAAGCACACCTAACCACACAAGTGCTACCCGAGCTGGCCTTCTCAAGAGACTCAATCTTGGCATTCTTCTCTGCCAACTCGGTTTGCAAGACAGGACAAGTCTTGCACGCACCCAACAGCGAGGGTCTAGCCTTCAGCTCATCCACCTCTCCTTCCAACGCAGCATACTTCCCTCTCAAGGTGAGAAGGTCAGTCATGTGCGTGGTGCACATCTCACACTCCACCTCCTCAGAAACGACCACGGTGGACTTAGCAAACTCAAGCTCTCTCACCGTGTCCTCCCACTTCTGCCTAAACTCATTGCGCTCTCTAGCAACACGCCTAAGCAACTTGTCCTGACTAAGCAAGGCGGCAGTAAGCTTCTCGACCTCAGCAGAAAGCTCATCGGGGGTCAGAGATACCTGGGAGGTGTCGTCGTCGTCGTCGTCATTCCGAGGAGTGTCGCCGCCGACCTCCTTGCCGAGGGCCATGGTGCAAAGGCCGTCGTCGTCGGCGAAGAAGCAGAGGCCGTTGAGCTTGTCCTCGATCCTCTTCTTCTTCTCGGACTCGTCGTCGCTTGAGGAAGCGGAGTCGTCATCCGAGTCGTCGATGTCGCTGAGCGTGGCGAAGAACGCACGCTGCTCACCTTGGGCCTTCTCCAAGTACTTGGTCTTGATGTACTCCTTGTTGAAGCCGCCCTTCCGCTTGTGCTTCGCGGGGACGTACTTTTCCTTGTGCTTGCCGGAGTCGTACTTGTGCCCATGATCGTCGTTCCCAGAATGCTTGTTCTTCTTGGGACAGTTGGCGATGAAGTGATCGGGGTCGCCGCACTCATAGCATCCTGAGCGTCCTCCTCCGCGGCGATGGTTCATGCGGTTGTTGTGAAACCGCGAGAACCGGTTGGCAAGCAAAGCCAACTCGTCGTCTCCCAGAGACTCCAACTGCTCCTCTGTGACAGAAAGAAGAGAATGCAAAGCAAAGCCTCTAGAGGGATTAGCAGAAGAGCCAGAAACCAAAGCCATAGTCGGGCCAGAAGGATTCTCATAAGAAGCCCTTGCCATGGCATCAATCTCACTGGACTTGAGCTTACTAAAGAGCTCGTCGCACGTGAGGGTCTCATAGTTAGGAGATTCGATGATCGCCTGAACTTTAGAATCCCACACCGACCGATCAAGGGTATGCAAAAGCTTGAGAGCCCTCTCATGATCGTCGAAAGGCAACAGCTCCTGTTAGCCCTCATCCTGTTGACAATCACCTGAAAGCGAGCGAATAAACTTTCTATGCTCTCGCGAGGCATATGTCGAAAGTTCTCATACTCTCGCTTGAACGACTCGTAGAGACGGGTTTTGACTTGAGAGGTTCCCTCATGGAAGCGCATGAGGGTAGCCCAAATCTCCCGAGCCATAGCGAGGTGAGAAACGCGATCAAACTCACTCATGCTCAAGCATGAGAAAAGAGCATTACATGCTCGGCTATTGGCATCGTGCTCATCGATCTGATGCTGAGTCACACGAGCAGCCAACGGCAGAGTTGCAAATATCCCAAATGGAAGCACCCAAACTCTGCAGATAGGCCGACATGCGTATCTTCCAATACGCATAGTTCGTCCCATCGAAAAACGGCGGTTTGCCCACGCCGTGATCCATGTCGCCTTCTGTGGATCTGGAACCGGCTAAGGTGGAAGATCCTTAACCCGCTTCGATACCAATTGAAGGACCAAGAAAGCACTAGCAAGGCGACCAGAGGGGGGGGTGAATGGGAGCTCAAAAATTTCTCTCTAAACTTTGGCCAATTGTCCCAAGATCAACCCCCAAAACAATGACCGAGAACGTGATGCCCACGACCCTTGGAAGAGGGTGGATGATCTCTAGGATCACAGCGAGGCACCACAAAGCGATAGCAAACCGAACGGCAAAAGAACCGGCACAAGTTCGGTCCTCAAAAACCAAGTCTCGAACGTAGATAGACGGCTACGTTGAGAAATCCCCAAATACCGATGCTAACAAGTAGCAAAGGTACCTAGAGGGGTTCCTTGGTCAACTACAAGGCCAAACAAGAAGTCCGAAAACCAAGCGAGGAACGGGGGAGAGCAAACGCACAAAACCGGAGGCTTCAGCCAATCCGCGGACTGTCCGGCCCTGGATCCCGGATCTGTCCGCCCCTACTGCAGACTGTCCGTGAGGGGATGGCGGACTGTCCGCCGGTGGAAAACGAGAAACAGCAACTCTGCTGGAACCTCCCTGGACGTTCCCGGACTGTCCGCCAAACACAACGGCGGACTGTCCGCGGTTCAAATATCACTCGCTCCTCAGCGCGGAGTCTGGCCACTGGTCCGACCAAACCCAATGCGCGGACTGTCCGCGCGGTCAAAACCGCGGACTGTCCGCCAACGAGCAGAGAGGGCGATTTCAGTCGCCTCCTCTCCAAATCTCTCCAAATTCGATCCAAATCAAAATCCCATGTTCCCAAACTTGGAGAAGATGATCACGGAGTAGTTAGGAGACTATCCCCAAGAAATCATCCGCTCAAAACAATTCAATCACCGGGAAATCGAAAGGGGAAGATCAAGAACGAAAAGCGCCACGAAAATGAAATCATCCCGATCTACTTGTTCGCAAAGAGTTAGATAAATTCCTTCGGTGGAAATGATCTCCTTTCAAAGACGAACAAGTTGATTCAAACGGATTTCGCAAAGACATAGTAGGGAGAGAGATTGAGTGACGGAAAATCGCAGAGAAATGAAGAACCCGAAGAACACGAACAAAACGCGAATCAACACATCGATCTGCAACCGTGTGGCTACCACACGCTACAACAGTGAGGTTATGGCCTCACTTCCTCAAAATCTCCAGTACACAGAGGTATGGTTCTCTGCGGATCTCAGCTACAGCAGGGATTAGAGTAGGAAACCCTAGAAGCAAAGAGTAAATGACTGAGATACCTGGGGAGGTGGGTGTCTCGCCCTACTTATCCTAATTCTAACTATTCCTAATTCCCACTCTACCCCTAACTACTTACAGAGCGAACCAGCTAAACCCTAAGGTTATTCTGGACCAACTCGATTGTAGGTGGATCCGATGGCCATGCCCGCACAACTCGTAGCGTTGCCTCGACGCAACCTCCCGATTGCCGCCACGTGCCGCCACCGCTCTGCTGTCCTTTCCTGGACGTCGCACCCCCGGTTTTTGTGTCCCAAACCGAGAAACCAGCCTTCACAGCCAACCCCCGGTTTGAGGCCCAAACGGGAAACCAGCCCACCAGCGCCTGAGTTTTGTGGCCCAAATTCAGCAAACCCGCAGCACCCAGTTTTGAGGCCCAACCTGGAAACCGTCCTCAGCCCGAGTTTTGTGGCCAAACTCGGAAACCGTCCGCACCCAGGTTTTGAGGCCCAAACCTGGAAACCGTCCACCCGATGGTTTTTCTCTGGCTCTACCACCAAACTGAAGCTGTAGAAGGGATGCACCGCCCGTGCACCCCGTCCACCGACACGTGTCCCCAAGTCCACGACTCAGGCAACACATGACCGCAAGTCTTCGCTCGTCGCTGTCCCAGGCTGCCAGCCACCACAGCTGATCCTCGGGCCACCGGTCCCTCAGTCGAAGCCTCACGTCCGCCCTTCGCCGCTCTCGGTCCATCGGCACGGCACGTCTCTGCTTGACCTTCACCTTGCCTCTGATCACTGTATCCGTGCTCGACACCTGCACAACACAAGCCAAAGAACATGCGCATCATCCCAGTTGACAATCACTCATCACTCAGAGACTCGGCATACACCCATGTATCCGCAAAGTGCGGATGACGCGTACTTCGGAAGGGGTAGAGTCTTTAGATATGGTTACACCGACTGTATCAGTCGGTTTATTGATCCTACTGGAATTGGCAGAGATCGACCTTACCTGGTCGGCCTTCTGTTCCGGCTGTTTTGAAGATGAACCGGACTGGTCGGCTCGAGGACCCGACCTGGTCGGCCTTTGTTGTGCTGCCCTAGTCTCAAAATACCTTTGTCTATGCAGGTGTCCTGTTGACCCTGCAGTGATTGTGATTTTACTTTTGCCATCGTCACCCCTCTCAAGCACCACCTTGCGCCCCGAATCGCTCTCGGTATTCGGTGTTCCTCGTGGTTCGCCGATGACCACATTCTTTCCCTTGGTCGTATCGGCTTGCTCTGGACGAATCATTATAGCAGGATCCCCTGCTTCCACCATGTGTACTGGGAAAGGAGTAGTACTCATGTGCATCTCAGTTAGACTCAATCGTCCTTCATTGATGTCCGATTGGACCTGCCGACGGAAAACATTGCAATCATTAGTGGCATGAGAAAAAAAATATGGAATTTGCAGTAAGCTCTCTTTTTTAATTCATCGGGCGACGACAAAGTATAATTAATTTTAAGATAACTGAATTTAAGTAATTCATCAAATACTCGGTCACATTTGGAGAAATCAAACGTAAATTTCACCTCCTCACCCCGATTCTTCTGAATCGGTTTAAGGGAAGGACAAGTGACCAGTTATTTTTGCGCTGGCCATAAAACTTCGGCAGCGTAGCAGTCTTTAGACTCGTCGTAGGAACTATCAGAATTTATCTCAGCAATATGCACGCCCGACCGATGAGTCTTATGAGGATCATAGGGTTCTTTGAAGCGCGATTCTATCGAAACGGTCTTTTGCAACAGTTGATTTACGTTAAAGAAATCATGATGCTTGTGACACCCTAGTGTCAAGCACTGCATTAGGCACTGCAATTAGCCACTAAGAAAGCATAAGCAATGCATTGCATCATTTCATGTGTATAAGTATGCCTTTGATCTTTTGTTGTTTATTTGAAAGTGGATTTCTATTTGACTTGATGCTTTGATTTTGGCTTTATTCTTGAGGAGGATTTAAAGTGGTTTTCAGAAAAAGTGTTCTATATGAAAGTTGTAGAGAAAAATATTTTGAGCAACTTTTATATTTGGGTCAAGGCCTGGTTTGAAGTTTTTCAAACTGTTTTTGAAAAGTCAAATTTGGAAATTCTGGGAAAAAGAAAAGAATAATTTTCTTTCCCGGCGCCAACCTTTCGGCCCATCCAACCTTTCGGCCACTTCCCCGCTCGCCCAGCGCTCGCCGCTCGCCGTACGCGCGCGCGCCCGCCCGCGCACCGCGCGCCGGCCACCCGACACGGCCGCGCCGTACCCGGCCGGCTTGCCGCGTGGCGCCCCTTCTCTGCGCCAAATCCCACGCTGACCACTCCCTCTCCGATCTTCTCCCACCGGAGCACGCCAGCGATCTTCGCCGGCCACTCCCGCGCATCCTCGTCTGCCGAGCCGCCTGCGCCGCCTCGCTGACCGAGCCGCCGTGGCCCCCGCCACGACCGGCCGCCCCCCGTCCGCGGCAAAAGCTCTGCTGGGCAAAAGCCCGAGCGCCTCTCCCACTCCCTCACTCACTCTCGCGCACACTCACTCTCGCTCTCACTCCCCACTCTCACCCGCGCACGAAGCGAACTGAGCACTCTCCGCTCGCTGCAACCACCGCCGCAAGGCCCCTTCCCAAATTCCAGTCACCACCTCCATCACCGGCCGATTAACCCCGGCCACTGCCCCGCCTTCGTCTCGGACACACGGTGCGCACCCCCGCGCCATCCGCCGAGCTCCACCGACGAGCCGAAGCCCGAAGAGCCCCGCCGCGGAAGCTTTCAGCGCCGCTCGGAGCCCGGAGCCGTTCGTCCCCGACCCGAGCTCCACCGCCTCCCTTCTTCCTCCTCCAGCTTCGCCAAGCCAAGGCAAGGTGAGAACACCAACTAGCCCTATCGCTACCGTTCCCTATCCCTCTGTTCACCACGGCCGAGCGCCATTGCCGCCATCGCGGACCTCACACGTGGCCAGCACGCACCAGCGCACCTCCGGCCAAACCATCACCCCTAGGACTCCCCTCTAGGTTCACTGAGTCTCACACGCCCGCCAGTTTAGCCGGCGACCGCCGGAAACGGCGTAGCCGCGCGATGCCGTCGCCGCCGTACGCTGCCGCTCGCCGCCGGCACGCTACGGCCGTGCGCTGGCCAATCCTCCAGTACCGCCGGATGCGCCTCGTCGAGACGAGTCCGCAGGGCCCAGCCTCCCCGCCGGCGACCTCACCGACGGCGAGAAAGCGCCGGACCAATCCCTCCCCTGTTTCCGTCTCGTCCGAGCCCCCGAGTCCGGCCTCGGACGAGCGCGCCTGTTTTCCGATTCGCCCGAGCCCTCGAGCCAGGCCTCAGCATCGAGCCAGGCCTCGGACGAGCGTGCGTTCTTCCGTCTCGCCCGAGCCCTCGAGCCAGGCCTCAGCCTCGAACCAAGCCTCGGACGAGCGTGTATGTTTCCGTCTCGCCCGAGCCCTCGAGCCAGGCCTCAGCCTCGAGCCAGGTCTCGGACGGGCTAATGTTTTTCCGTCTCGACCGAGCCCTCGAGCCAGGCCTCGGCCTCGAGCTCGGCCTCGAGCGAAACCTCGGGTGCGGTCTCGTTCGAGCCAGGCCTCGGCCGATTCGTTTTCCGCCGTGCGCCCGAGCCCGAATGGGTTCTGCTGACCCACGGGTCCCGCGCGTCAGCCCCTTACCGGTCCATAGACCGAGTTCTCGCAAGCCAGCCGGGAGAAGTTAAATGTTTTTCTTTTCGGTTTAATTTCCAGAGATGCTTGTTATTTTTGTGTAGCCTGTTTTATAAATCCGAATGAAGTACTTCCAGTTTTATTAGCTTTCTTATGAATAGATCTATCATGGGAAAATATGAATGTATTTTTGATAGCAGTTTATTTTACTGTTTTCATTTATTTCAGTTTATATGCTTTTGTTTAAATAAATGATTATAAGTGTTTTCTGGTTGAGATAATTCCTGGAAAATTTTGTGTAAGTTTATTATACTGTTTGGCACCTGTGAAAAATATATGAGGCACTGTTTATGTAGAAAAAGTTACTGTTATAGTTAAAAGTCTCTTTTTGCTGATTTCTTAGAATAAGTGTTAAGGTGTTTTATATGTTGAAATAAAATATGGGAAAATTTGTACAGTCTCTGTATGCCTTGTAGAAGTCTAAGAAAAATATGAACTTGATCTGTTTTATGGAAAAATTTGTAGTTGCTTTACAACTGTGCTTTTCTGTATAGATCTTTAGAAATTCATGTAAGAAAATATATGATGGTTCTGGTCATGGAACTTCCTGGATAAATATGAAATGTGAAGTAGAATCTGGGAAAAATAGGAAATAGAGCTATGCACTCTTTTACAGTAGGGTTGTAGTTCAAAGTACCTTTTTAGGCAGTTTGCTTGTCATTTTTGTATCTGCAGCTCTGTATTTTATCTTTGGCCGAAACTTGTTCAGTAGAGTCCAGCAAGTGTGGTTTACCTTCTGGAATTTTGTGGATTTTTCTGAGTCTAGAAAAAATGCACTTGCAGTTCAATCGGAATTTCTTTTGATTTAATTAAAAGTGGAAAAGGGTGATTATCGGATTTTGTCTTATGAATTGAATAGTGTTGACCCCAATGTCAAAAGTGGTTCAACAAGTTGGCTTTGTTGGTTTGCAAGAAAAATGTTTCGTCTTATGATCCTCATCTTGCACCGCATTAGTTATTTATATAATTTATCGCATGCAATAGGATCGACACTCCCGGAGCCCCACCAAGAGCAGGAGCCAAGCGTCGAGCCGGAGATCCAGGAGCTCCAGCAGTCGGAGGAAGCAGACCCTGCGGCCGACACTAACCTGCCCGAGTGCCCCTCCCACGAGGCCTCGGTTTTCACTCAAGGCAAGCCCCGGAGCATTCTAAGTCTCCCAGTATTTGCAATTAATTTACTTGAGTCCTTTTATATTGTGATGCATTAGGTATAGGAGTTGATTGAATCCTAGTTGTTGCATTACCCTTCCTTGATTATTGATTATTACCTGCCTTGTTACCCTGTTACTGCTTTATAATGTAGAATTGCTTAGCCTGCTTAATAAAAGTAGCAGTTAAGGATGTTTCCGTAATACCCCGATGGGTATTTACCGGATCACGGTTGGCTATATTTGCTATCGTGGAAAAGAACCTGAGTAGTAATGAAATACGGTCAACTGGAAGGCAAAGCACAAGTTTGGAAACTTGGGGCAGTCCGTCCGTTGGATCGTGTAGGTTTGTATCGATGTTGGCCCTCGTTCATTTTTGAACGCGCCCTTTTACTTAGGGATATGTCGGTGCCGTAATCATCGACCCCAAAGCCGGTTAGAAGCTGTTCGGGCCGGTCTCAACCCGTGTCGTGCCCTCTAGTACGGAAGTTGCGATCTGCCGCGTGAGGCCATCGCCAGACTCTGATTGGGCGGTCCGTGCTTGAGCCGCGACGATTACCACCACGAACAAGCGTCGAGCGGTTGCCCAATGCATGGACCCGACGGGGAAAGTGTTGGCTGGTATTAAAGGTCTTTCATCAGCTGATTTGGAATTCGATTCGAGTCGCCGTCTCCCCCGGTTAGTGGGAAACTATGGCGAGTTTCACCACGATACAACTCCATGTGATGTTTAAAGGTTCAACTAAAATGTGGATAAGTCAACTGGATATGGTTATATTATTGTTTGTTAGATTCAAGTGAGTGCTCTAGTACAGGTAATAACCTAGAACTAAGGAGTAGGTTTAAAAGTAACAACTCATCATAATCATTAATTATCCCTTATCTAGATTTGAGCCTTTCGCAACTAAAAGATCCCAGCTCTACCTCAAAAGCCTTGCATACCCTTGGAGTCTTTTATTTTCAGTTAGACGGGTAAGTCTAGCTGAGTACATTCCCGTACTCAGGGTTTATCCCGTTTGTTGCAGATGGCCAGGTCTACTTTGGCTATTGTAAGCACTGCCTCTACCCAGTGGAAGGTGATGAGGAGTAGGCCCGGGGCAGGGTCGTCAAGAAGCTTCCCTCCTTCTTTTGCCGGACTAAGACTACTGGTGGCACACTATCTTAAAAAGGAGGAATGACTTGTGTTGAGTTGGTTTATCAAACAATGTTTTATTTGGACCACGTTTGTTGTGGTCGTGTTTTAAACTTATTCGAGCTTCCGCACTTTTAAACTCAATATTGTAATAACTCTGTTTTAAATTCCGCACTCTGATGTTTTAAATTCGATTTCGTTTCACTGTGATGTCTCTTTACGGATGTAACCTTTGAACGATGCGATCCTGTATGTTCTGGTGTAAGAAATCCTTCGAGATTTCCGGACTACCGGGGTTATATGGGTTCAAGTATGGGTCGAAGTCAGACGGATTTGACTAAGATAATACTTGAGCTCTTATAATCAGGACGGTTCCGCCACAATGCTCAAGTTTGTCTTTGATCTCTCGACGTAAGCCAGTTAGACATAGATATGTTAGATCTCTGTCGGAGATCCTCAAATGGAAACATCGGTTTTTAATTTATTTAAAACGTTTAAAGAAATTGACTACAGACTCACTACGTCCTTGTCGAACCGATGTAAGATGTGATAACCTAGTTTCTTGGACTCCATCATAAAAGTGATTATGAAACTTCTCTTCTAATTCGGCCCAAGAACCTACGGTGCACTCTGGCAGTGACGTAAACCAGGCGAAAGCTGTACCAGTAAGAGACAAAGGAAAATGTCGTATGTTCATAAAATCTAAAGTACTAGCTTCGCCCATTTGAGCGAGGAACATGCTGACGTGTTCCATAGTCATTTTACTACTGTCACCACTAAACTTACAAAAATCTGGTACCCTCCAACCGTCAGGTGCTTTCATAAAATCAAAATATGAAGGATATGGTTTAGAATAAGTGGTCCTGGTAGGCTTGAATTGGACCCCTAAACTAGTCTCAAGCGACCTAGTTATTTCTTCCTTAAACCGATTTATGGCTCGTCCAAAATCGGTGTTGGCGAGGTCATTGGTGCCACCATGCATGGGATTGTGGCTTGGCGACTTCGGCGGATTGGGTAACACTGTTCCCTGTCCTCCCAAAGTCCTGTTTGTCGATGTACCTTGGTCGGTCTGCATGGTCCGACCAATGCCATGATGGACGTGATTGGTAGTTGTCGAGGTACCGGCTTCACCGCCCCTGGTCTCAGCAGACCCTAGTTGTCCGAAATTAACGTGTGAAGTCTGTCCTCTAAAAGAATTAAAAGGCATGCCGAACTGGGGTTGCCCAATTGGGACTTCGGGTTCGACATTTTTGCCTTCTATCTTATCCATGCGGTCGCTAAGCAATTTAAATGAATGCTGAATAGTATTGGTAAGAGTTTTCGAAGAATCAACCAACATTGCAGAATAATCAGCATGGGTAGGGTAAGGATCTTCAGGTACCTTATCTTTTACCTTGTCTGAAGCGTCTTCAGCGTTTGTATTTGTCGTGGTAGGGACGATCTCGCTGAAGCCGGCTCCTTGTCCTGAGTGATCTTGCCGCGTCGATCCTTCGAGCAGCTTTCTAGGAAAGCCTTCAATACGGCGTCGAGCTTGGCCTACGCCTGTTGCTTCAACTCGTCTGGGAGCTCGTTAATGCCCGTGGGACGGACGATGTTGTCCTTATCGGTAGCACCGTCTTTGCCGCTCATGTTGGTAGTAGATGAGATTTTAATCTTGCCCAGCGGAGTCGCCAAAAAGTGTGTTGACGTCGGAAGTTATCCGAATCACACACCAGCAGGGCTAGAACGCCCGGAGAGGTTGCGGTTCAACCTAAGACATCAGGGACCCTAGCTAAACCGACGAAAACTGATCTAAAGACCGGTTTTGATCGATCTAGGGTTTTGGGTTCCTGTGTTGATAACTCTAGAACTCCTCCCGGGAAGACCCGTCAGGGAGAAGCACGTAGAGGTTGTTCTAGGACTAGCAAGGCTGCCTAGAACGGCGTCGAATCTCGCCGGGAGATGCGCCGAACAGCAAGGTAGAGGGGGAAAAGGGTAAAAGGGATAGTAGATTGGTTTTGATCGATTAGTGTTGGATGTCACAATCGGCCATGATCCTCTCATATATATAGAGGGGGTTGGTCTTATCCCAATAGGAAACATCTCTAGATTCAATCTCCAAGTTTCCTATCCGGACTCTATCAAAATATAGAATCCGATCCGGTCACAATAAAGTAACCCTGATCTTGTCAATCTTCAGATCGAACAGATCGGCTTAATGGGCTTTATCAGCCCCAAATCGTCCTCACAAGAGAAGGATTCGCATATTAACACCGGACTCAATTTTCATAAGGCCTCCGACCAGGGCCATCTGGTCGGACATATCATAAGTGATCGGAAACCCAAAACGGCTAGGCCCATCTGATCCGTTAAACATTAAGTAAAAGAAGACAAATTCGACTCTAATATTTTAGGTCGAATGCCTGTTCTAAATTCATCTTTTCCTATGACACTTTTGAGTGTCAACACCATCCTTCAACAGTCAATGTCAGAACCCTGTTCCAAAAAGAAATTCTACTGCTCTCGCATAGAGTGAAGCCAAGCCTCTCAATTCAGTTTGAATAATGGGTTCAATCTAGTTGTAAACCTTAGACTGTTCTCCCTCTTGTTACTTTTCTTTCTCTCCTTTCTTGTTCCCTAGCTTCTTTTGCTCTCCCTTTAGCTTAGTTGTAGTTGTAGCTGTTTTTGTGTTTCTTTTTATTGTTGATCTGTGATTCTTTTGTTCAATAAAATTATGTAGAGGCCTTGGCCCCTCCAGTTCCCTCAAAAAAATCTCCAGCCTCTGGGTGATAAGACGCATGTCATGCATGCTTCTCCGATGCAACGATGCATATATAACTTAACTGATTAAATTGCATTATTCGTAAACTAGCTGGCTTTGGGGAAGGACATGCGTCCATGGTCAACATTACAAGGCTAGATATACTAGCTCCATAAACTAACCATACAAATCTTAGGGGCCATTTAGGAGAGCTATTGCTTCAACTTCTCTAAAGAGAATCACTCCCAATCAACCAAATGCTCAAAGTGTCAACTGATTTAGGTGAGGATCAAGAAAAAATCACTTTTTATTTACATTGGGAGCTGGAAGTTTTAAAAAATCACATCACCTTGCTCCCTGTTATACTCTTATCAGCTCCCCACTTTACTCGTTTCTAGGAATCTAATAGAATCTTTACATCGAAGAATCAAAGTGCGGAGCTAAAGAACCAGAGAGCGGAATTCTCCCAAATGGGACTTCCGGTTTTGCGTGGCAAAACTCTTGGTCTATGATAAATTTGATGAATCCCGCTATGACGTCAACAAGGATCGAATGCCCAGCTGCTTCTCTCACGAGGTGGAGATTGTAACGCCTCTGGTGTTTAAGATGTAATTAACCTGACATGTCATCATCATTAGTCATTAATCATTCTTGTCTTGCATTTATGTTTGCTTAGTACTTGTGTAGCAATCTCTTTTCAAAAACCCTAAAGCCCAAATCTTCCTAAAGGGCAAAAATGGTAATTTCAACTCTATGCCTAGTCTTGTGTAATTTCTTGTTCAGTTAGTGTCTTGATGACTTGTTGTGTTGATCAAAGTTAAAAATCAGAAATAGAATTTAAATCCCTTTTGAAAAACCCTGATTTCCAAACCCTGGTTTTTACCCCTCTTTTATTAACTTAAAAACTATTCAAAATTGGAGGTTGGTCCTTTTGGAAAAGTTGTAGATCTTGTCAAGAGGAACAACTTTGGTGTTTGCAGATTTTCAAGTTTCAATACAAAATCAGAAGTAATTTCAAATTCCTCCAAGCTTAATTTTGTCCCTTTTTCGGTTTTCCAAAGGATCTCAAAAACTTTTGAGTTTCAGAAAAAGTTTATATTGGCAAAGTTGTAGATCTCAAAATTTTAAGCAACTTTGGTGTTTTGAGTTTTCTTTGTGTAGTTCAAGTTTTGGGAGTAATTTCAAAATTTCAGAAAGGGGAAGTTTTGCTTTAAATATCGTCACTGTGCACGAACTTTAAAGCCAGGGGGCCCCGGCCTCCGGCAAGGCCGCCGCGCCGCGCGCGAGCCTCGCCGCCCCTGCCGAGCCCGGCTGACCCGCGCCCGTGCCGCGCGCGGCCAAGCTCTGGCGCTCGCCTTTCCTCTCGGCCCCTACCTACCGCCGCCTCGCTCATCCCCTACCCTCTTCCTTTTTCCCCTCGGCCGCGGACAGCGCGCAGTTGCCGGCCGCCGGCAAGCCGCCCCGCCGCGCGCGCGTTCCCGCCTGCACCGAGCCGCCCTACCGTGTTCCCTACCTCCATTAATGTCGCCCGAACGCTCCCCATCCTTCTAACCGGACCCCCCCAACTCCGCCCGCGGCTATAAGAAGCCGCCGGGTTCCGCCATTACCGCCACCACGGCGCCCCGCACCACCGGACCTCCCCAGCGCCCGTCGAGCCCGCCATTGCCTTCGCCTTGAGCTGCTCCACCTTCCCGAGCAATCAATTTCACCCCTCCGCCCTCCTATCGCCGGCGCGAGAGCTTCGTCCCCGACTCCGGCAAGCGGCCGCGTTTCGGCAAGAAGAGGAATTCGCCGCCGTGAGTGTTCCTCCCGTCCCTCCGACCCCTGCCCTCTCTTCCTCACCTCTGTAGGCTTCTAACCGCACCTCGGTGATCTCTTTTGGTGGGCAGAGCCGCCGGACGCCGCTCGCCGCCAGAGAGCTCCGCCGGAGCACCACCACCGTCGAGCTCCCTCCTCCGACCCTGCACCGCCTCGCCGAGCCTCCCACCAGACTCTCGGTGAGCCCGCGAATCTTTCCCCACCCTCGGCTTTCCCAGCGCGAGCCCCGAGCGGCCGGCCCGCCGTCCGCCTCGCCTGCGGTTCGCCCGAGCCTTCCTTCTCGCCCGAGCCTTCCGTCTCAGGCCTCGGACGAAGAAGTCGCTTCCGTCTCGCCTGAGCCCGTTTCACCCGAACCCGCTTCGCTCGAGCCAGGCCTCGGCGAACACATGTCTTCCGATTCGCCCGAGCCTCCCGTTTCGCCCGAGCCTTGCGAGGAAAGAGCACAGTGCTCTTTTCTTTTTCTTTTTTGGAAAGTTGTGAATAGTGTTCTTTTTTTTCTTCTTTTCGTGTGATTTTCTGTGTTGCTCCAAAAATTCTGAAAATTTTATGGTAGACTCTTTATACCATGTAGTATTTTAGAAAAATATGAAACTTGGACTTTGTGCAAAAGTTTGAAAATGAAAAATCTCCCTTTTAATTAAGAAATGAATGGTTTTAGATTTTTAGAAAATCATGTGTAGCTCCAAAAATCATGTGATAATTTTTTATGTGCTAGTTATGTCATGTTTAGTCTCTGGTGAAATTTTGAGACCTTTTGGAGCAAGTTGATTTTTGGGTATTTATTTAATTTGCTAAATAGCGCCTTTTGTTAATTAAATGTTTGATTTTTGTTAAGCACCTTAATGACCTCCAAAAATTATGAAATTTGTTTTGACATCTATTTATACCATAATAAACTTATGAGATTAATTGGGTAAATTTTGGAGCAACTGCATAAAATGACTTTTTTTAAATAATTAGGAAAAATAGAAAATCAAATAGAGTTCATGTTGTATGCCCTGTGAGTGACTTTTAGGATTGTTTGCTGTTCATAGACCCCCACCCTTTTGGTCTATGATGTTTGTGATGCCATGCTTGTTTTGTGTTTAGGTCGGATAAATGATGCTTAATAGATTGATTAACTTTGCTTAGAGAACAAGATAAGTAACTTCGTGTCTGTTCTAGAAGTTACTTATGCGCCGAAAAATTGTACTCTAGAAACAGTAGAATTGTCCTATTGTTCATGTCAGCATCCTCATAAGCATACATCCTAGCATCCGTATAGTGACCGAAGGAGAAGGCGTCAAAGTCGAAGCAGCCGCTGACGAACCTGCTCCCGAAGTAACCCCGAGCTCCGACGCTTTCACTGCCGACCCCGAGCCCGTCCTTTTTGCTCTTCAAGGCAAGCCCCGGTGCATTTAACCCTTTCCTTGAATTTATAAAATGATTTCCTTAAATGCTTTTGAGTTAAATTATTGCATTAGGTCTATAGGAGTTGTGTGTTATGCTAACTGATGCACTATCCACCTTGACCACTGATACACCCGATACCTGCTTTTCAAAAGTATTTGAAAAATGCTTAGCAATGCTTATGGAATTAGACTTTGCAATAAAATGCCAATTCCAAAAGTGTGATCACTTAAGGAATGTTTATGGGAATTTGGTCTTACTCCCCGGCTGTTGGCTAGGTATCTGATCCGTACCTAGTCAATAGCGAGGAGAGGTTGTCCGAGCGTACGGTGCCGTCATGTTGTAGTCCGGGACTCAACAGTTGACACCGACCGGGACAGGGTTGAAAAACTGACAGGACTATTACGCTTGGGTGAGATATGACCAAGGTATAGTTCTGGCTGAAAAAAATTAGGGACCATCCGTATGGGGGCCTGCTGGTCAAGACTTGTAACTATTCACATACTTCGGAAAGCTCTGGCTCCGAGGAATCCTTTATTGGACCGACAACCGCGCACTGGGAGTGGAGAGATGGCGGAAGTAGCATGTACCCACGTGGTCGTCGTACCTGGATAGGAGTGGTGTACTGTACTTCCGGGTGGCGTAGGACCGGGCCCAATCTTGGAGGAATCGTGGTAGACGAGTTGGCATATGCAAGCTTGGGTGCTACATATGCAGTGTGGATAGGGATCCTCAGCTGAGTATTATTTATCCGGATTAACGTTGCTCCTCGGTTATGGAGACTTGGTCACTGACTGTCAACGGAGAGTGGTTCTCAACTAGGAATGTTTTGAAATGTAAAATGGATCATGAACGATGAAGAATTGAGGAATACTGAATCTTTCCAAAAAAAATAAAAATAAGGTTTACAAGATGCTTTTCTGCAAAATACTTGATCTTGCTTAAGCCTTACCTTGACTACCCTAAGCCTCTCATTCCTGAGTCTTCTCCCTTTTTCTTTAGTCGGGTAAGTCTTGTTGAGTACCCCAGTACTCAGGGTTTGTTACTCATGCTGCAGGTCTGACAGAATCCCCGATGTGTCTTGCACCCTGCTGCGTGACCATCGTCCAGGAAGAGGCCGATGAGGCCGAAGAATAGTTGTACACCCTCGGGCTGGGTGATTATAAGTATCTTTGCTGTTCTCCACTATGTTGCCTATATCTATTTCTATTATCAGAACTTGGTTTGTAATAACTGCACCTTAATTTCTATTTGGAACCCTGTTTTGTAAAACTAATGTTATTTAAGTCTTCCGCTCTTTATTCCGATGTTATTTGTAAAAGTATGCAATGCTGTAACCGAATTGTGAGATGATCCTGCGGACATTGGGCACTGATGTAGCCCGGTGGCGAACAGGTCTTAATCACATGGAACATGGGTTCGGCTGTCAGAGGTTGACAGGGACACGTGGGCCATGGGATTAGGGTCGTTCCGTCACAGAGATGTACCTCATGAAGACGCTACAAGGACTTAATCCATAATATGTGTCCATAAACAAACATGTAATGTGTGTGATTATTACTTAAATTCAAGGTAAGTAGTTAGAAAAAAAACTATTGCATAAATTAGGATGATCACATAACTCTCTCGTACACGAAGCTATACATATGGACCCGTGTTTCTACTATTTTCGCGGCCAGTGCTTTTAGAGCAAGTACAATAATACACATCAGCTTGTCTTAAAGCCAAGTCATGTCAGCAAATATATACGTGGAAGAGAGAGAAAGAAGGAAAGAGAACGTGCTTGTCGCAACATCGGCGTTGGGCGCTAGCACGCTTCCCTGTGCCTTGTGGGGACCGGAACTACCTGAGCTGAGGTCTCCCCCTATCAGGTGCATTGATGCAATCGCACAACTCAGGAGGGAGAGGAGGATGAGAGGTAGTGGTGGAACCCATGTGTTATTAAAAAAATATATTTTTTGAAATATGAGGAGACAGTTATTGTATAATCAGTCTCTTAAGCTTGTCTCTTGATGAAATGGCTTGGCTATAAGGGGGTGTTTGGATCCTGGCAAAAAAAATTTGTGTGTCACATCGGACGTTGCGGCACTAGTTTCGTCTATTAAAAATAAACTAATTATAAAACTAATTACATGGTCATATGCTAATTACTAAGACGAATTTATTAAGGTAAATTAATCCATCATTAGTGAATGTTTACTGTAGCACCACATTGTCAAATCATGAACTAATTAAGTTTAATAAATTCGTCTCGTGAATTAGTCTCCGGTTGACAAATTAGTTTTTTAATTACTATATTTTTAAAAGACGAAACTAGGGTCGCAACGTCCGATGTGACAGGCAAATTTTTTTTGCCAGGGATCTAAACACCCCCTAAGACAAGCTTATTAAACTTGCTCTTAGCTTAGCTTAGGCGCTTAGCTTTGTTTCTCATGGCTCCTTGTTTTGTAATTTGTACTCCTTTTATTTATTTGCTTCAATAAAGCTTTTTGTAGGGGCCTCCAGTTCTCCCTCAAAAAAAAAACGCGGCTAGTCATGGGTTGCATCTCGAGTTCTCGACGCTAGCTTACGTGAGGACTTGAGCCCAAGAGGTTGCCGAGGAGCCCTCGTTTCTAGGGAAAGGGTATCACTCGTCCAACGGCCCAATTAGACGAATTCTGTATCCGCTCCCCGTTTCGAAAATTTTCTGATGAAATCATAGTAAATTAAATACTCACTAGACGATAAAAGGGTAAGGCCTTCCGCAGCGTGTGCCAGAAATGATGCCAAGTTTGGAGAGAAGATTAGAGCACTACTCACTAGTAGAGAAAGGGCCTTTAGCCCCGGTTGAAATGGGCCTTTAGCCCCGGGTATGTCAACCGGGGCTAAGAATCCGGGACTAAAGGTCCCGGCCTTTAGTCCCGGTTGCTTTCAACCGGGGCTAAAGGTCCAGAAGGAAAAAATAAATGTGTGTTGTGTGAGATTCGAACTCAGCACATCTCGCCTCAGGCACGTCTACCAACTGAGCTACGCAACCCACGTGATGTAGTTCTAGACGTTTTCCTTTTGAATCCACTCGGGAAGGACTTTTAGCCCCGGTTGGTAACACCAACCGGGGCTAAAAGGACCTTTAGCCCCGGTTGGTAACACCAACCGGGGCTAAAAGGACCTTTGGCCCCGGTTGGTACCACCAACCGGGGCTAAAGGGTGACCCTTTAGCCCCGGTTGGTATTACCAACCGGGACTAAAGGTCCAGGACCTTTAGTTCCGGTTGATAATACCAACCGGGGCTAAAGATTCACCTTTAGCCCCGGTTGGTAATACCAACCGGGACTAAAAGTCTTTAGTCCCGGACGCAAATTTTTTCCGGGACTAAAGCTCGGTTGGTGGATCGTCCAAAGGCCTGTTCTCTAGTAGTGACTCTTACCATTGTGGATAGCAGTTCTAACTTTGAGTGATGCCAGAAAAACAAGGAGCGGTGAAATAAAGTAGATGCACCGGTTCCAACTTCTTAAACAACTACTCCCTCCGTCCCAAGATATAAGGCGCGATTTGATTTGGCACGGTCTTCAAAAATATATTTTGACCTATAATTTCTTTTATAATATATAATTTATAGAAATAAAAGTTTGATTATTAGAAAGTATTTCTAAATACAAACATAATACAATTACTTTTATAGTATAAGTTTTTCATATGATTAGACTAATTCTTAGTCAAAGATAAGAAAGTTTGAAATTTTGAAATACGTGCGCGCCTTATATCTTGGGACGGAGGGAGTATAAATCTATTGTACGTAGCTGATTTCAATGCGAGCAGTAAGAGCAAGTATTATAGAAGGCTGCAAGCAAGCTAAATGCTAACGTGGAGGAGAGAAGAGAGGACAGATGGAAGAAGTGGGCTCTAAGCTTACAGTCGGCTTGTGCACAAGAACGAAGAAATCTGTGAGAGAGACAAGTGGGTCCTATATTAATGGTAAAGGTTCAATCACTTTATGAGTGAGCTGATAGAAGGTTGCAAAAACTTTTACAGCCAGCAAGTCGGCTGTATTATAAGAGCAAGTATAACAATGGGTTGTAAGCCGACTAAATACTAAGGCGAAAGAGAGAGGAGAGGAGAGAGAAAAGAAGCGGGTTGTAAGCTTACAACTGGCTCAGACACAAGAACCGAAAAAATTGTGTGAGACAGACAAGTGGGTCATGTATTATTTGTGAAGAGCTAACTACTATATGAGTAGACTGGGAGAAGGTTGTAAGGAACCTTACAACCAACTTATTGGTTGTATTATTAACTTTGCTCTAATACTTCTCTAAGGGAAGAGCAAGTACAACGGATACATGAAAGATGATGAATACTTTATTGTATTTGTGGGTCCTACTTACCTAAATAGCATTGATTCCCATCTACCTCACACACTACAGCTTCCCTAGCGTTGCTTAGGGTGTTCCTAACAAATAGCTATTTAGTTAGCTAGATGTGACATGACAAGCAAAAAGTAAGAGAGAGTACTCACTAGCTACAAGCAAATAGCTTACTCCGTATCTATTTCACGTAGACCAAAAATATGTGAGACGAGCATATGGATTCAGTAGTAAAATAGTCTTTTTTTTCTCTACCTCCACATCAGCTGACTACGTAGCTAGTACCAGCTATTACCATTGCGGACGCCTTTAGTTTGTTTGTTGGTGGACCCCGAATATTTTCTGGCTTCACTACCACATTGTGGAGGGCCTAAGAGACAAAAAAAATATTAAGACTATTTGTTTGGTTAGAAATAGTTTGAGGTTCCCAATATAAAATTATTTAAAGTTATTATAGTAAATTGTTGGAGAAGAACAAAATTTAAAATTGTTATTTCTTTTGTTAACTTGTTAGATCTATTAATTTTGGTATGTAAAGTATACCAAACTTTTGGAGATGTTCTAAGAGAAAAATAAATTAAGGCGCTAAATTTATTAGTTTAGCAAGTTAATTATAGGAAGCACCTGGATTGCTCTAAAGCACATGTTTGATAGAGTTTCAGATTCGCAAAAATATTTTGAATTTAGATTCTTGTTAGAAACATTTTTCTATGAATTAGTATTACTTTGTCAAATCATTTGGTTAGCTTTCTGGATTCAAGTCGTATTTGTTTCTCCGTATCATACAAAAACAAAATTCGTTTCAAATAGTTTTCTATGAAACATTTAATCTAAAATACACATTGTATATACGGGGTAAAAATCTAAAATCGTGACGAGAGAGATGCGGAGTTCCCCACGTGACACGTGGGCTCCCTTGCTGGGCCCAGATGCTCGAAGCCGCACAAAATATCTCGCTGCCGAGCTCAGATTCGCGAATGTGGTCCCGCTTTGGCCACTGAAATTGTTACGGCAACCCCGCAATGCGTGCTTTTATGTTCTCCTACTAGGTTCATGCTTGTGCGTTGCTACTGGATAACTAAATTTTATACTAAAAACACACAGAACACAAGATAAATTAATAATAATATGAAATTAAACACCGACATTAAATTGATAGTTAATCTAAAAGATAAAGTTTGTAAAATTAACACAATCATGTCTAATTAATTTAATAGGTATGTCATCACACATACTACTCCGTATCGCAAATAGAAGTCGTTTAGGACAGCGACACAGTCTTCAAAGCATAACTTTGACCACTTGTTTCTTTAAAAATATTTGTTGTAAAGTGGTGTATATATATTTTTATGAAAGTACTTTTCAAGATAAATTTATCTATATGATTTTTATATCTCTAAACTCAATAATTTAAAAGTTATTCATGATTTATATTCCCAATGTTTGACCGAACCCTTTTCCAAAACGACTTCTAAATAGGATACGGAGGGAGTATAGTTTATTATTTTAATAATCTCATACATTGTTTATTAATTTAATAATTTAACACATAGGTATGTAATCACTCGATGCATAAAAGATAAACTTACATTTCTTTAAAATTTGGTGTCGGCCTTCTCAATTAGTCAATCACGTCTTTCCACATTTGCAATGATATGTCATTTATTTTCCTTCTCTAATTAGCCAATCACATAATTGTATTTTATATTCATTTTTTTCTTAATCACAATATTGTCTTCTATATTAAAGGTCTACATCCCGCATACACATATTTTCTATATGATCAAACGGGAATTAATTGTTGTCTTCCTAATATGTTGCGGCCGCTATGGTAATTAATAAGATGATCGCATCCAACGAGTGCGTGTTGTCTTACTGATTTGGTCGCATAGGGCGAGTGCGCTACACCATGTAGACAGAATAAACATGTTTTAGTTGCAGATATAGACAGAGATAGAGATATAGAAGGGAATTTGGTGCCAGCCTTCTCAATTGGTCAATTATCCTTCCATATTTACGATGATGTGTCATTCATTTTTCCTCTCCAATCAGTCAATCACATCATTGTCTATTATTTTTTTTCTTAATCACAACATTGTCTTTTATATTAAAGGTCTATATCCCGCATGCACATATTTTTTTCTATATAATCAAAAGGGAATTAATTGTTATCTTCGTAATTATTGCGTCTGTTATGGTAATTAAGATAATCGCATGCAATGAGTGCGCGTTAGGGCACTCCCAATATAAGAAATCATCCATAGTTTCTATAGTATTGGATACTGTACCAAGAAACTATTCTTCTCGATGCAACTATTTTACGTAGAGTCCAACCAAAAAACCAACCAATAATTCTCTTTTTCAGTATTGGATCTTCTGTGCCTCCCGTATCTCGTAGCCCCTGCACTCCTAGCAGATGCGAGGCGTCCAGCGGCCGCAGCACGGACAAGCAGGCGTCTAGCGGCCGCAACACAGGGAGGCCGGCGTCGAGCGACCGTTGCCGGATCTCCATGGCATCGAGTGGCTTCTCGCGCGGAGGGTGTCACCATGGTGTTCTCCAACGTGAGGCAATGTTGTTGTACGCACCCTGATGGATGATAATTTATGAATTTCACCTCACGTTGTACCAGCATGCAAGATAGCAGGGGAACGAACAGGACGGACGTCTGTGGCAGCCGGTGGTGGTGTCGTAGACTCAGAGGTTGTGCCGACAACCGCACGAGCGAAGCACCACGATGAGCCAGAGAGCGAGGTCCGTGCGGCGTGCCATATCCTACGGCCGCACACGTGCGAGGCTCATCGGCACGACCTCAAGTCTCCTGTGGCTGACGTCACAAGCACCCGTCCGTGGCGGCGGCGGCATGCTCTTATCCCACCCCGGCAACAGGCTCGGTAGCGAGCGCGGCAATCACAGTCCACGGCAGGCCGGCGAGCGAGGACTGTGGAGGTACGCGAGTCTCCGCGGCGGCCGTTGAGCGAAGTCCGCGGCGGCCGCGCTGGGCCACGACGAGCCTGTGAGCCAAGTCTGCGCTTTTGCGGCGTGTACCTCACGTGCAAGGCTTCGCACAACGGATCCCCTGTTGCCGCCTGCCGATAGAAACCACGTGCTTCTCCCCCAATGCGGTGTTTGCAGGGGCGGATCCACCACCGGATCTGCCGGTACTCCAGCTCCCCCCTCAGCGACCGCGTCTATAGAGAAGGATAAAAAGAGCTTGAAGTGAGAGATGATACACAAAAAGATGATTTACACCTCAAATTTGTTAAATTAATTTGAACTTAGTCTCTCCTAAACTTTTATCCTAGATCCGCCACTGGGTATTTGAATGGTTTGGTCTGCATCGTTGCCCGTGAAGAAACCGAACTTAGGCCCCATTTGACAGGGCTCCTTCACCGGCTGCACGAGTCGTTTGGAGCCATTTTGTGCCAAACAGGGTAAAATAAAACGGCTTCATGCAGGAAACCCCTTAAATCGTGCTCTCACAAAGGTTTGAGATGAAATGAAGCCAAAAATAGTGGCTTCACCCGGCTTCACGTCATCCTACGTGGCATTCTGTGAGACCATATTTTAATGAACTTTACATATGAAGTTATTTTGCCAAACAATTTACCAAAACGGCTTTACCTTCACAGGTAGAGTTGTTCATGGAGCCGAAACCCAAAAAAAACGGCTTCACTGATGAAGTGGAGCCGTGCCAAACGGGGCCTTAGAGACGGTTTCCATGTATTTTGCTCTCTCTTCTCATTAAATGGTATGCCACATCGGTAAAATGTCTACATGTCAAGGTAATTAATATAGATAGAAACTATACCAGTTTCTGCGTTGGGAGTACTCTTATCTTCCTAATTGAAACATGATTAATTGTTATCTTCCTAAGATGACCACATGCAACGAGTGTGCGTTGTCTTTCTGATTTGATCGCATGGAGCAAGTGCACTACAACACCATGTGGATAGAATCATATCGTATGTTTTGTAGAGAATCACAACACTGCCTTCTATATGAAAGGTCTACATCTTGTATGTACATATTTTTTCTATATAATCAACTGAGAATTAAATGTTATCCCCCTAATTTGTTACAGCTGCTATGTTAATTAAGATGATCGCATGCAAGGAGTGCGCGTTGTCTTCCTAATTGGTCGCATGAGGCGAGTGCACCACACCATGGGCATGATTGGTTGCGATTCACCAAGGCATCCGGGATGGTGATGAGATTCATGTCCATGACAACCAGTACACAAGCATGCATATACCTTTGTTTGGTTGGTGTAAGGAAAATGGACCTCGACCCATTTGACTTTGGATTTTGGTGTTTGATGTTCAACGCAATCATATTGAACTAATGTGTTTGCGAGTGTTTATTTTGTAGTCCAATAGGGTGCAACTGTGACTTGGACGAAGGCGACGTGATGATCCAATGATCAACACCTCAAGCAAGACAATTGAAGCTCAGTAGAGGAGTCTCAAAGATTAAGCAAAGTCCAAGGCACAAGGATGGAACCAAGTCGGGCGCAAAGAACAAGTGAAAGGCGGGAAAAAGAAGTGACCGGACGCTGGTCACGCAGTGACCGGACGCTGACCTGGATGCGTCCGGTCAGTTACTCCAGCCGACAGCGCCACATTCGTGTGACCGGACGCTGCGTTAGTTGCGATCGGACGCACCGATGCAACTGTTCCTCAACGCGACCGTGTGACCGGGCGCTACGTGTTTGATCGGACGCTGCAGCTCAGCTGAGTCCGGTCGTTTACAGAGTGGTTCTAGAGGCGCACAGAACCGATCGGACATGTCCGATCGTATGTGATCGGACTCATGCAGAGTCCGATCCAGTGTCTGCGCAGTCGGCCAACTAGCTGTTGTGAGAGACCGGACGCGTCGGGTCCGTTCGTGAAGTGCGTCCGGTCGATGGTAGAAAAGACCAACCCTTTGCCAACGAATCTATTTGGTTGGGGCTCTATAAATACCCCATGGTCGGCCAAAACAATTGGGTTGGAGCTCAAGGAAGTGTACTAAGTGTATAGACACATATTTAGTTTCTCTAGCCACCAAAGTGCTTAAGTGATATACTAGGTGATTAGTGTAGGTGCTTTGCGAAGTGCTTAGGCTAGTTAGACCACTGCTTTGTGCTTGCTCTAGGTGTTAGGCCTAGTGTTTAGTGAGGTTTGCATACCTCTTACCTACCGGTGCTTGCGCGCACCGTTGTTGTACATCGGAGGGGCTTGTAGTCTTACGAGACCACACCAACCGCGTTTGTGGTATGGCCGCCACCGTGTACCGAAGGGAACAAGGCCCGCGATGGTTCGACCGGAAGCTTGATAGTGAAGACGGCGGGGAGCATTCGAGAGAGACATTGCCACGAGTGGCTTAACCGGAGACCCACTTGTGCGTGGGGAAGCCCCGGAGCTGTCCACGGAGTTACCCAACTTGGAGCTTGGCCCTTGCGAGGGATTCCTTGCAAGGGGCTCCAACGAGGACTAGGGGAAGCTTGTGCGCTTCTCGATACCTCGGTAAAAATACCGGAGTCGTCGACAGGAGTTTGCATCTCTATCTCTCTCTTTAGCTTCCGCATTTACTTTGCTACCTTGGTTGTGTGCTTTACCTTTCCTAGATTAGTTGATAAGCTAGTTGATAGGTTTGGAACCTAGGTTGCATAACTCTTTTGCGATAGAGATAGCAACACACCTAGTAAAACCTTAGTTGCACTTTAGGTTGTTTACTTTATTGCATAGGTTTTGATTAGGTGGAAATTAGAGGCCATAGTTTAGAGTAGAAGTTTGTAGTTGCCTAATTCACCCCCTCTTATGCGTCATGGTCCTTTCAGTTAGTAAATAGGCTGAAACGGGATGAAGAGAGTTGTTGATTGGTTGGGTGCATGATGAATTATTCTGTGTGGTTGCAAGTGGAGCCCAACCTTGTACTGGTATCATCACAGCCTGTATCATGAGAGAAGGCCAAATGTTGTGTACCATGCAGGCTGGAATGGAGGAGGGAATCCACATCTTGTCATACAACAAAAACATTCGAGCTCGACAACCAAACAAGATTAACCTGCACCATGTCGATCCAGATGGTGCTTTGGATGATGGGATATATGGGCAACCAATCACCCCCTATATGGACGGAATCTTACCATATGTTTTAGTTGTAGAAGAAGAAGAGATTAGATTAGATCTACCTGAATAATCCAGTACATATAGGATTATACATATAGGAGTATCACTGAGCATATTGATAAGTGATTACCTCGTCGATGAGTATACAACTCTAACCAGCATATAGGATTATACATTTTATACATTTTATAGAATAGTGTAAAGATTTCTTAAGTGCTCACCTACATACATAAATTAAACATTGATGAAACCTTATTTATTATGCATAGTCCAAAATCCAAACATTATCATTAACCGTTGCAACATATGGAATTGTGCAAATTTTTAAAGAGAGACTAAAAAGTGTCTCAAACCTGACATAGATTAAAGATACTGGAAATGCTGCTAGAAGAGAATCCGGTAGGTTTCCACTCTAAACAACACAATCTTAGATCGTCTGCACCGGCGTCCGCCAATGCGTCTGCTACACGTGTTTAGCGGAAGCAAGTGAGTAGAGGCGGGTGCAGCGGGGAACGGTACATCATCCTCTATACGCATGCGTCCAGTAAAGCTAGCGTAAGCAGCAACATATAGCGGAGAAGAGGAGCAGCGCGCGCCTGAGAGGGAGAGGAGAGAGTACGGCGTGGGCCCCATCCAATTTCGTTTAAAAAAAAATACTATATCTCACAAACTGAAAACCCAAATTAAATTCTGATTGCACCATTGAATTTGTTGCAATTAATTATTCAAAACTAGATCTCTCATGGATATATTTAGATAAAGTAACAAGTGGGTCCACAGTAGATAGATGATGATATAGAGAAATGGATGGATGCGGGAGAAATGAGTATAGAGGAGAGAATCTTGATGACCATACAGTATAGATGATGAAAATAGAGGAACGTGAGTGCGGATAGTCTTAATAGTTAATTTTCACCGTGGCTGTAATGAGAGGGCATAAATACATGATTATATATATTTTCTTCTTAAACCCAAGGAAGATGTCAAAGAAGTCACTGATTTTATTAGCAATGAACAACGCCAAATTCCTTTTGAGAATTCCAATAAGAACTGAACTTCATATATGCAAAACTCCCACCAGCTAGGATGTCTTTCCTTTTTTTCTAGCATCACTTCAAACTATACAATTATAGGCACCATTCTTTATTTTTCCTAGGGGACTAGGGGAGTAAGGGGAAAGATTATGCACTTGGATTTTCAAAGGAGCGTGAGGGAATTTGCAAGCATTCAGGAGATGTGGATGTGGATCATCATTTTGTCACTAATGTTACAAGGTAATACATGGGACCAAATGTTTGGCGAATAACTTGTCGAACGAATAACTGCTCACTAGGAAAGATATAATTGTTCTTCAGTTTGCAAACAAACAAGAGGACGCATGATGCATATGTTAATGACTCTACATAACCCATAACCCAGATATAAATCTATACTTTACCGTAGAGTAGCACTTATTGAGAGTATGAAAGACAATAGATGGTGGATATCTTTCAAGTGTGATGGGTTGCATGTCTTGCAATAAAATTTCCTGTGATAAAGATTAGAACATATGCATTTTTATTTATGTTTTTGCTAAGGCACGTTTTGTAGCATAATTAAGATGTACATATTTTGCTCCATATTATCATACACTTGAGGACACGTATAATGGTCATATATTAGTCACATACATATAAACAGACAAACCACCGTGTGGATGTGGTAGTCTAAAAAGCATTCATTTGTTGAGTGACATGTGTCCATATACAATAGACTATACATCATATTGGGGGAAAGTTGTCTATGAGAGATTTCTCTCATGCTCCGGTACCATATATTAATTACTACTAGACACTATTTTTATTTCTCTTTTATGTTAAATAAAATTAAAATTATAATCTCTCCATCCTTATAAAGCAAATCGTTTTGGATAAGGTTTTAGTCAAACATTGAAAATATAAATCATAAATAACTTTTAAGTTATTGAGTTTAAAAATATAAAAATTATATGAATAGATTTGTCTTGAAAAACATTTTCATATATATATATATCACTTTTTGATAAATATTATTATTAAAATAAGAAGTTAAAGTTGTACTTTAGAGACCATGTTGTTGTCTAAAACGACTTGCTTTATAGGTACAGAGGGAGTACGTGATACCTCTTCTAGACAGTTAATGTTACTTTGGTCACTAATGGTTTGTTTAGTTCATGAGTGAAAAGTTTTTGGATATCATATTGGATGTTCAAGCACTAATTTAGTCTATTAAATATAGACTAATAAGAAAATAAATTACATATTCTGTCTAAAAACTGTGAGACAAATTTATTAAGACCAATTAATTTGTCGTTAGCATATGTTTACTGTAGCATAACGTTGTCAAATGTTGGACTAATTAGACTTAAAAAATCATCTCGCAAAGTTATTGCAATCTGTGTAATTAGTTATTTTAGTCTATATTTAATTCTTCATGCATGTGTCCAAATATTTGATGTGATGCATGAAAAAAATTTAGGGTGGGAACTAAACAAGACCTGAGGTCTCATCACAAAAACTTTTCACCCATCACATGGAATGTTTGGACACATGCATAGAGTATTAAACGTAGACTACAAAATAACCAATTACACAGATTACGTGTAATTTGCAAGACGATTTTTTAAGCCTAATTAGTTTATGTTTTGACATATTATCTACAGTAAACATGTGCTAATGATGAATTAATTAGTCTTAATAAATTCATCTCACGGTTTTCAGACGGAATATGTAATTTATTCTTTATTAGTTTATTTCTAATAGACTAAATGAGTACCAAAATATTTGATGTGATACGCAAAAATATTTTACTCCCCAACTAAACAAGGCCTCGAGTGACAAGACGAACATTGCAACATTAATCTCACTTCAAATCTTATTTTTCATTGCAGGTTCATCATAGCTGCCATGGCGGTACGTCTCTCACTTCAAATCTTATTTTTTATTGCAGGTTCATCATAGCTGCCATGGCGGTACGTCTAAGGGCACGTACAACGGTCGTCTTCTTCTCATCTCGGAGACAGACTTTTTCCAGAAAACCCCCCAGCTCGCTCCGCGGACGGACGCTCCGTCATCTCGCGAGGCGACGGTCCCGTCTTGTGCTCCCAGGCGGAATCGACGAGCGCGCCTCCATTGTACGGCCTCGTCTCTCCGAATCGACTCCACATCCGGATCCCGCGAGGGCGGCAGCTGATTTGGGCGCGCGCGGGATTTCTTTGCGCGCGAAGTCCATCTCCACCTCCATATCTTCCCGCGTCCTCGCTTTTCCCCCTCATTCATCTGCAGCTCGCTTCCTCTGCGCCTCGTTTTGGTGTGCCCGAGATGTCCACCTCCACCGCAATAAGGAAGAAGAAGGGCTCAACATCGGCGTTGGCTGCAGCGGCGGCGGCGGCGGCGCCAGACCAAACCCTAGGTCGTGGTGGTGGCTCCGCGCCGACGGGCCACTTCGTCGGTCGTGGTGGTGGCTCGACTACGGTCCGCTCCCTTGGGCGTGGTGGTGGCTTGGTGCCGAGGGCGCGCTCCCTCGGGCCTGGTGGCGGCTCAGCAATGGCCACGGGACGCCAAATCACCGGTTGCCTCGGCAAGGTCGCGGAGACGGCGCCATTCTCCATTGATGGATCCAGCGGAGGTGGCTTCCCCAGTGCTTCATCGTCCATGGATGGGTTTCCGTTCCCCATTCACCGTCTCCACCAGCTTGGTGGGATTCCAACGGTGATCTCTCATCTCCTGGATTTGGGCGTTCTGCAGTCTGGGATGCATCATAGTAAGTTTGGGATTATTTTAATTTGCAATATGAGTTAAGATGCAACAAGCGGCCCTGTTGATTTGTAGTGAAGATGAAGATCTTAAATAGTACTGCAATCCCTCATGCTGAGTATCAGGATGCGTTGGCTACCAGTTTTTATTTGCTCGAGTTAAGATGTAGTAGAAGAATAATCCATTTTTGTTTAGCTAGTTAATTTGCAGAAAAATGGCCCTGTTAATTTGCAATCCCTCATCTCCTGATGCTCTTCATCATCACGGTTGAAGAGTATCCTAGTTAATTTGTAGTGAAGATGAAGATCCATTTTTGTTTAGCTAGTTCATTAATAGTGACCCAGTTATATAGTTGTCGATCAGATATGCTAGCTCTAGAGTTCATGTTCACCTGATTAAGAAATCAGTCATCACATATATATATAGTTGTCCATGCCAAAACAATTAAGAAATATTATATTAAGTACTAGTAGATCGTTGACCTGATTTGCCAATAGAGAGATTCAATCACTAATTAGTTATTACAAAGTATATTGATCCATAATATATAGATGTCACACATGCTTGCTCTTTGTTGCTCCCATTAGATATTCCTTTTTCTGAAAACTGAATTGGTTCTGAAACCTGCATTGGTTCTGAAACCTGCATGCATCCATATAGCTGAAAACTGCATGCATCCATATGGGGGGTATCCATCTTAGAAATGGTAGTATCAAGCCATATTTTCTAAAAATTGAACTACATGCAGAATGCTTCTGAAAACTGTATGCAATTTTTCCTAGAAATGGTTCTGAAAATTGAACTTAGAAATGGTATTCAACTTAGAAATGGATCAGAATTTTCTGAAAATTGAACTGCATGCAGAATGCAGATAAAGGGAGGGTATTCAACTTAGAAATGGTTCTGAAAACTGCATGCAGAATGCTTCTGAAAACTGTATGAAGCCACAATTTCTGAAAACTAAACTACATGTATCTACATAGCTGTAACCTTTCCTGTTCCATGATCATTTGAAGTCCTTGATGGTTACTGCATGTGTCCAGTAATAGAAGCTTTTAAATATATGATCTAGGTAACTGTTTTAGCTGGTGTTTGTTTGCCATTTCCGTTTGTTTCCCATTTCCTTCTCATCTTCAGCGGAAGACAAATTATTCGCATTGATGCAAGAAGGGGCGAGAAAAGATGTCGAATGCGCAGTTGGTGTGTTGCAATCACGCTTTGATATTGTTCGTCGACCAGCAAGGTTATGGAAGCAGGGGATGTTATCAACATAATGCAAGCTTGTATTATTCTTCACAATATGATAGTAGAAGATGAGAATGAATCAATTAGAGAAGTATTGGATTTGAATGAGAATCCTAGTGCGACGATAGTGCTGCCACCTGAAGAGCGTACAAGTGACAACCGTAATCCATGTTTTGCAGAGGTACTTCGTAGAAATTCCGCTATAAAAGCTCGTCCAACACATAGGAAACTCAAGAAGGATCTAATTGAGCACATATGGCAACGCTATGGAAACAAATGAAATTAGACAAAAGGTGTTACAATTTTACATAATATATAATTGTTACATCGACGGTTTCTATAAACTATTGTAATCATATTGCTACTATATATAATATAATTGTTCTATTTATGGTTTTAAAAAATATTGTAATTATATTGCTCTTATTTATCTTTGATATATTTTCTATTAAATAGACACATATTGGTATACAAAAGTTTATTTATAGTTGATCCTAGCTATGTGCAAAGCATTAAACAACTTAAAGACGAACTCTCTGTCTGTGGATTGTATAACCTGTCTGTACACCTATCGGTATGATAAATTCGAGGTGGTTAGAGACAGACCCGTGTGTGTGCGTTATACATGCCCTGATATTTTTGCTTCCTATCAGGACCGGCAACATGCCTCGTTGTGCAAATCCCAGCTGCAGCATAACCTTTCATCTCTAACACGCCCGAAGTCCTCAACAATTACGTTTAACTCCAAAGCACACAGCCGGCAACGCGCCACGGGCCCACGGCTGGCAACAACACAGCAGAACAGGGACTCACAGTTTAATTACGAAACAACTCACGCCCTTATCTGTAAAAGCCAATATAAAGTAACGCAAAACTGCCCCAGTTAAAAATCCCGAAAGCATCACGCAAAACTGCCCCAGTTAAAAATCCCGAAAGCATCACGCGATCGAGAAAAGCACAGAACCTCGTCTACTACATTCACATCTAGGCGCCCCTCCTCCTCGCTCCGATCCAGCTCGCCGGCGGCCATGTCGCAGCCGGCGGCGACGGTGGCCGCGGCGGCGCAGCCGCAGGGTCGCGGCCCCGCGGGGCGACAGGGCGGCGGCCTGGGGCAGAGCATCGCTGGCATCGTGCGGATGGCGGTGTTCTGGTACTTCGCGGCCAAGTTCTTCGGGCCGAAGCGCCCACCCGCGGACCCCGGGATGCTCATGTCCAACCTCTTCCAGAAGGGCGAGCCAATGGTGAGAACGCCCTCGGCCATCTTGGTTGTTAGCGAGCGAGATTTTGGTTCGAAGATGCGTCTTAGGTCTGTCGCGTTCTGTTCGTCAGGGGGTTTAGATTCTGTAGTGCGGGTAATTTGGTTGTGTTTGCTCTGATGATGCTAAGGTAGTTTTGCGATTTAGTCTGACCTTTTGATCCGGAAGCAGTAGTCGAAGCAGTAGTCGTTAGGGGCACTCATGGGTGCTGAGTCTCCACGGGTGCTGTTCGCAGGAGGAATTGACTACTTAGCGGATGCAGAAGCGTTTTTTCTTTGTTCAAGTGCAAGTGAGAGATTTTTCGGGCCTGGTGACCACTCATCAACATTCTTTTTATTGTGAGAAAGAGGATCGTGATTTGGGTGTGTAATTGGATCTCAGGAGGCGTAGCTGATAGTTGTTAAGGATTTCTCAGAAATAGTATAACTAGTAGAAGTTTTGTGAACTTTGGTCATGACATGATGCTAGTGAATTCAGCAAGTTGTGTGAACAACTAGATATGATGCTATTGATGACTTTGTGTTTGAATTGTAGTGTTTAAGCTAGGGTTTTGACTTTTGAATAATCTGTTCAGCATGGAGGAGGGGTTGTTGGATATGTTTATGCTGGAGTTGAAATGTCTCTATTAGTTTTTTAGGGTTCAAGGTTGGTTGTTGGATTCTGTGTTCATGATAATGCTGAATGTGGCAAAATATTAAGCATGTTATCAGACATTCCTATTGTCCTGGGAAGTAATTTTTTGGTATTTTGCATCGACTCTGAGTTGAAGACGGTACATTGTGATTTAGGTCTTCACAATTGAAGAGATTCTCTTGTGCTACACATGATCAAGTTGATTATTCTGTATGCTTGTTGTTTATCTTATTCTCTCATGAGATCCTAAAATAGATGTAGATTAAACACTGAATGTGTTCAAAAATCAAGAGAGACTTTTGATGTGTGTCACTAGTTTCATCTCATATGGCATGAGATGAAGAAGGGCATTAGGGATATTTCTGATGCAGAGATGACACAGAAGTCTATCAAACTCGCTAGTTGTACCATGCAGATTTTGTTGCTATAGTATAAACATAATCGACAAAATGGATAGGGCAGAGTTCATTCTTAATCTTTATTAGGCCTTCCCTTGGTCAGTAGTCATATTTGAGTTGGTAAACACCAAGTTCATGGTGGCTATGCTGCTGCAGGATATGTGGATGTATTTGTCAGAGAATGAGAAGTTCAACGATTTCGCTAATGAGGACGCACTTATTTGGCATGAGGCAAACATACCATATGCAGTCTGGGGACCTACCAGTACTAGAACACGATCATTAACATACTATCCTTCAGAGGTAGGTTATTAATTGCAGTAACATTTAACATTATTTCACAACTAGCGTCTATTTGTTTTGAATTTTGTGTATGTTCTGTTACAGGCTCTCAAGCATAATGGATCTTTGTATGCTCATGTTTACTTTGCCCGCTCGGGTTACCCTGTGGACCCTACGGATCCTGAATATGAGCAGAAATCTGCATTTGGGAGGACACATCGTATGTGTTATTGTTTTCCAGCATGATCTTCCTTTATACAATCTCATGTATGTATGTAATACTGATTACATTGTACCTGTCATTTAGCTGTTGTGGCATTCTTGCCAAAATCAAAAGCTGGTAAAAAGAAGAGCTTGCTTGGAGATTCGGAAGAGTCTGAAGAGCATGCACCACCTAAGGTTGTTATTTTCGTCCTTTGTCGCTCAGTTTGTGAACTACCAACTTATGGTGTTTGCTTTTATCTTCCAAGCTAACAAGATCCTTATTTGATCTGCAGGAGAATAAAGAATTTGAGGATAAATATGAGGGTCCGACTGAATATATATCTTATTGGAAACGAAATGTAACAATAAATCTCGTTGAAGACTTCACACGGTATTGACAAAATCAAACTCTGTTTCTAAGTTTGATTATGTTCCTTTCAATATGTTGCGACATTGGCACATGATTTTTTCTCCTCACCCTGCCCTTTTGACAGCTTCTAATAATAGCTATTAATCATGTTACCTTGCCTTGTTAGTTGACATGGAGTACTAAATTGTAGTATTGGACTTATGCTTCGTTGGCACTCCTGTAATAAAATGGCCAGTTGGTTACTTTCAGTTCCCAGTGTAATATTTATTTTAAACAAGATCAATGTTATTACAATGAATCAGAATTGCTGAATCAAGAGTTTGTATAACCTATAACTTTTATGAGGGCCACTTACAACCTTCGGCCAATTTGATATAGAAACTGTTTGCACCATATGGTAATCATAAGGTGACACTGCTAAGACTAAATGTTATTATGGTTAAATTCAAGGAATCAAGGTTCCACTCAGGTTATATTGACATGTAGATGAAACTACATGAGTTTTTTCTCTCTTAACAGCTTCAGGTTTTGCACCAGAGCCATTTTTAGTATATGTTTTCTTGATCATATGACAGCAAGACTTTGTTGTTATTGTCATTGTATATAACATCAGCTTTGCTGTTTATCTGTCCTCTTTGTTCTGTACATGCTCTGTATATTATGTGTCCTCTTTGCTCTGTACATCCTATCTACGTATGATTGACATTGCCCCATTCATACTTTTCAGGTATCCCAACAATAATGTACCCCCCAACGTTGCTCCATGTATCCTTCAACTGTAACAGATAGTAACACTGTAACATACTGTATATTGTTTTTGTTTTGGGATAGTTCCACTTTTACACTTACAACATACATATACTTTCGGTTTAATTGTTGTTACTGGCCTACTAATTTTTTTTCTTCAAAAATTGCATTGTTTGGATCCATTATGGTGAAATCCTGGGATATAGAAAAGTCACATGCTTTTACTGAGAATGGTTTTGGTTTTCCTTTACAATAAATTGACAGATCTGAATGTGGATCCAGCTACGGGCGATTATTATCCTACAGTATTCTTCAACGAGTTTTGGCTACTTAGGGATAAATTAATAGCGCTCAATGAGACTGTGGAGGAATTGCCCTTAAACCTTGAAGTTGGTCCTATTAGCATGACCAAGTGGCAATTGTTTTTACAGATTGAGCAGTCCTTCCAGGTTCATCGTAGTTATGGAAGTATGCTTGAAGGCGAGGCTGATGAACTCAAGGTATACAAGTGTGGATACTCAAAAACTCATTTAGTTAAACACACCATTTTTGGTTATGTTAGGACCAATTCCTTTGCAGCCTTTCATCTTGTAAATTATGTACTTGTAGTTTGTATTCTTTTTGTTTTGCGTCTTTGTAGTCTGTTGAGATGTGATTTCTGTCCTTATTGTTTTACTGTGTCTATCAGCTGCTCACTCTTTTCTTATATTTGTATTGCAGAGGGTTTTCCTCGAAGGAAATCCTTATCTTCTTGGATTGACTATGGTCGTTTCTCTATTCCACTCTCTGTTTGATTTCCTGGCCTTCAAAAATGGTATGTACAACATATATATTTTTTAATAGAATGTAAAGTAAGATGTGTTATGCATCAACAAGTTATTACAAACAACTATCTTATATATCTTTGTTTTCAGATATCCAGTTCTGGAACAAGAACAAGTCCATGGAAGGTCTATCGGCAAAATCCGTGGTTCTGAATTTTGTGTGTCAACTAGTTGTTTTCCTGTACCTTCTTGACAATGACACTTCATGGATGATCCTTGCTAGCTCTGGAATTGGTGTTTGCATTGAATTTTGGAAGATCGGAAAGGCGATGCATATTGTGGTAAGAACTGCATCACTTACCCTTTGTATTTATTATGCAAAGTAGACCTTGTGATTTTCGCCTGAAATTTAAATATTTTTACCAATCATAATCAAGGTCATAAGCATATGAAAGATTTCTATTGTTAGATTCACTGTGAATTTGTTTTATTTGCCCCCTGTGTTCACTTACAGTACCAGTTAGTGTGTCACGCTGCATTTCCAAGCGCACAGTTTTATTTCATGCTTAACTACTGTCACCATTGACCCCTTGATGTGTTTTTGATAGATTGTTGAATTTTTCTATGTGTTGGTATGGATATACATATTTCTTGATTTCTTCTATATGATGAGATTGTTGATCTAGAATAGAGTTATACTTGATGGTTTACCTTTTAGTACACTAAATAAATGAAAGATTTTGTTCATGGTGTCCAGGTCGATAGAAGTGGAAAACTTCCCATGTTGAGGTTCCGAGACCGTGAATCATATGCACAGAATAAGACCAAAGAGTACGATGCCATTGCAATGAAGTACCTTAGCTATATCCTTTTCCTCCTTGTGATTGGATTCTCTATCTATTCACTTAAGTATGAAAAGCATAAGAGCTGGTACTCATGGATACTTTCTTCCATGACAAGTTGTGTGTACATGTTTGGTAAGCAACTATTCCACTCTCACTAGTTCATTTGATGTGATAATATGCATTGATTGTAGAGCTTATATAATTAACCTTCCATTCTTCAGGTTTTATTATGATGTGCCCCCAATTATTTATCAACTACAAGCTGAAGTCTGTTGCTCATATGCCATGGAGACAAATGACCTACAAGTTCCTCAACACTATAATTGATGACCTTTTTGCATTTGTCATTAAAATGCCAATGCTTCATCGTCTCTCAGTTTTCAGAGATGGTAAGATGAACTATCACTTTTTTTAGTCAAGTAACTGCTGGTTACAGCAGGAAAACCATTCTGTTTTTTTTGGACATGCCATTCATGTTTTTAATCTTTTTGTAGACTTCTAATTGACTGCTATCTGACTTGGTGTTTGCAGATGTTATCTTCTTGATATACCTCTATCAGAGGTGGAAATATCCAGTTGACAAGAAGCGTGTCAATGAGTTTGGCTTTGGAGGCGAGGACGAACCGGCAGCCCAGGAGGCTCTTGAAGGAAGTGATTCAACAGCACCAGCCCAGCCAACGGAGGCTGAGGCTGAGGCTGAGGCGAGTACGGAGGACAAGAAAACCAAGTGATCTCCGATCTTTGGATCATCCAAATATAGCACACCTCTCAGCAACACCTGCCCTTCCAGCGTGCATGAAATTTCTTTGCTGAACTGGATGCTGGACTCTTACTGTTGCTGTCTTGCCTTACTGAGATGCTGACCATAAGATAAGATGTGTAACATGGGACACAATAGCGTTGCTTAGGGCATCGGGCGAACAGGCACACCATCACAATTATGTTTCCAGTTGTCTTTTAGCAGCCATTACTAGGTGATATGCTTGTTTGATTGGTTTTAGTACAATTTTGTGCACTTGTGCTTAATATACATAATTGGTTGTTCGTAGTCTCGTAGTGACATGCTTTGCCCTAGTAATGTTGCAACGGTTGTCCACTAATGAGTGCACTAATGGTGTGGTTCTAAACTGTTTTTTCACAAGAAACAATTGGATCTCTCTGCCAAACCAAAATTAGATCTGGAGAGACGTGAGAATCTTTGCTAACCAATTATTAGATCGCCTTACTTGGTTGCAAGAATTGGTTTTCATTCTTGCTAGGAGCATCTTCAACGGTTTTGCAAATGAGCTTTGCATTCTTGTTTTTGCAAAAAGTCTAAAAATCTCCTATCCAACGGTTTGGCAAATGAGTTTGATATTTTTAGCAACTTGACACACACCGGGTGATATTTGGCATATATGCCAAGCCACGGTTCGCTTGACAATCGCACTCGCGTGCTACTCTCTTGGGATATTTCTCTCTCGTGTATAATTTTTTTAGTTTTGTCAAGTCTAAATGCAAAATCGTTGGAGATTGACTCTTTTTACCTTTGCTATATTAATTTGAGAGTTGACAAATACCATATTTTGTCAAACAAAAAATGCAAAACCGTTGGAGTTGCTCTAAATTGTCAAACAAAAAATGCAAAACCGTTGGAGTTGCTCTAAGGATGCAAGCGGGTTTGCTTTTGAATTCGTAAGTAGGTTTAATAAATCTAGCGGGGACGCGGGGTATCTTAGGTAATTCACAAAATGAAGCACATCTGCAGGTGGGTTATCTTAGGTAACTCACAAAAAAGAAGCTTAGGCCACGTTCAGTTCGCGAAATGTCCCTAAATATTTTGCGCAGTACCCGTTTTAGTCACATGCATGGAGCATTAAATGTAGGTAAAAAAATAACTAATTGTACTTTTAGTCTCATGTTGAGACGAATCTTTTGAGTCTAGTTAGGTCATGTTTAGACAAAGTTTGTCAAATAACAACGAAAGTGCTACATTAACTTTTTGTCAAATATTTCGCGAACTGAACGAGACCTTATGTATATGTCCGTGGACAGACGTGCTTGCATATGCATTGCATTCTTGTTTGAGAAAAATCATTTTAGGTGAAGCGGCTGTCCATGGAACATCAGAAACATGATATATTTATCTGTTTTGAACTAGAAGAAACATTTTCTCTCTGTTCTGAACTAGGAAACAAAACATTTTTTTTGTTTTGAACTAGGAAGGAAAACCACCCAAATACTTGTGGTAAGCGAGATTTATGATTCGACCGAGAAATGGATAATTTGTTTGGGTCTATCAAACGCATGGGGGCGTTCCTCGGATTCACTTGCGTTGTGTGGGCACAAAAAGGCAGACAAACCTGATTTAGTCACAATCAGTTTCTCTCTCTCGTAATGACTGCACCACCAGAGTGATCCTGCACCGTCGATGTGGACCCGGATTGAGATTTGAGAACGAATCGACGAATGTGGTGGACGGGAATTTGTGAAGTGACAGATATGCCTTGCTTGCGCGATCTGCTTGACACTTGACAGCTCGAATGGTGGTGCAAGTGCAAAAGCGAATTTATCTTTGGATACAGTGAGATTCACTAGGCTCGGACGAGTTACTTCAGGTGCAGTAAAAAAGATTTCGGAGAAGCTTGTTCTAGACACATGTATGATCGATTTCAAACCTCGCATGATGGAAGGTCTGCACTGATAGCTTAAAAATAAAAAGCAGGACGATTTGGACCCAAAGATTCGCGACGAAGTGATGCCGCCCGTGAACCGTGATGCCTGATGCGTGATGGCCTCGCCTCGATCGACGCTGGCTCGCGCCCATGCCCCGCTGCCGCTCCGTCCTCGGTCGGACATGCCGACGCGGCCTCCTCTCCTCCGCATCGGATGGCTCCCATTCCCATCGGCAAAATTCGCGGGGAGTGCCCGGTCCTGTTCGAGTTCCAGGAAGGTGCAGAGTGCAGTGCACCCACGATGTTGCCAGGGGGGGGGAAGTTGCTGCTGCTGGCACGAGAGACCGCGGCGCACTTTGGGGGTTTGGGACTTTGGGTGGGTACTGCCGACAGATTACACGCGATCGTACGTGAGCATCAGCGAGATCTCGTATCGTTCGTTCCTCCGCTCCATGGGGCTCACCGGGGGACGGACTGATTGCGTTGCATGGTAACCAGAAAATGCTGCTGTCTTTCGGAGGCACCTCGTACGTTCCTCCTGGCTGGGTTCAGGTACATCGTTCGTCATTCGTTCTTATGATGATGATTTGATGTTTTGGATGTATTTAGACGTTTCTGTATCATCGACAGACACGAGCATCGAAACGAGGTCCTCTGCAGTCGATTCATCCGCTGTTGATCGGTGGGAGGACTAGTAGTGGGACTGATGATGCTTATCAGATCTACTCTAGTACACTACTACATGCCAGGGACCCACCAGCGTTTGGAACATCTTCTCGAGAGGACGCCCGGGGGCCTCACACCAACATGATCCCTGGCACGCAAATACTAAGATCCGCATGGGCGATCAATCTAAAAGAACGAATAGATTCGCCGCTCAAGACTGGAGGAAAAAAAAAGCCGCAAACTTCGAAACCCAAGATACCGCGAGCTTTCATGAAATGCTTTTGCTTTCTTCTCCAACTTGAAACGAAGCCCCGTTTGCTTGAGCTATAAGCTGAGCCAATCTAACTGACTTGTACGGTCCTAATTTTCTGTAAAAAAAATAACTCTTTCATGATAGATTTGTACATATTTAGAGCTAGCAGAGTAGTAGCTCAAAGCTCAAACTATGAAATAAATAAGGCCAAACGTTCAGATTCCGACAGCAGCTCTGAATGGACCTGACCTGAGGCGTCAACGGATAACGGAATTCAGGGCTTGTTTAGTTCCGAGAAATATTTAGATTCTGCACTGTAGCACTTTCGTTGTTATTTGACAAACTTTGTCCAAACATAGACTACCTAGACTCAAAAGATTCGTCTCGACATGTAGATACTAAAAGTACAATCAATTATTATTTTTACCTACATTTAATGCTCCATGCATGCAACTAAAGATTGATGTGACGGAGAATCTAGAAATATTTGGGGGAAGTTGGCGAAACTAAACAAGGCCACAACAATGCTGCGCCCCTAGGCGCTCTACTAGTCCACTGCCACCGGGTAGACGTCAAATATAATCCATCCTGAGATCTCACTGTTGGCCCGTCAATTGCCGGATTCCATCGCCACCACCAACAGTATCACACACCGGTTTTCTTTCCCTTGCTCGGAAAAGATGACAGGCAGGCAAAATCAGGGCGCCGATTAATCGCAGGTGGGCTCTGAAGTGAAGGCCCTCGACAACCTCAACCCTCAACCTTTAATGGATGGATGGCAGCAGTCCATGAGCCCTCCAAGTCCACATTGTCATGCCAAGTTTGGAAAAACCCTGTGCCTTGGCGGAAAGGAGGGCTCATAACCCCTTTTGGTTTCTTCTTATTATTACTATAGTGCGCGCGTGCGTGAGTGTTGCATTTTCGTGGTGTTTTTTTTGGGGGTCTAGATTCGGAAGATGAAAAAAAGATGTGATCAAAACTGCAAGATCAGATCACGAGATTTGCAGTACTACATGCATTGCAGTGTCTGTGGATAGGGGGTGCGAATGCTGGTTGTGCTTGTGCCCTGGCCACTGAGCATCAACGAAATGAAATGGAATTTCCTTTTTTTCTTAACATACACACCGTACCGAGCCGACCCCCTCTCTCTCTCTTGCCTTTTGGTTTTGTTTTATGTGGACATGAAGCAACCACCGATGACTCCTAACCTTAACATCTCCAATAAAGTAATGGTTCGGGCGTGCAAGAATAATCGTAGCTACAAATCTATTGTAGTCGGTGGCAAACCGAGAGCACTTCCAGTGATCAAGAGGTCAAAAATGCTGCTCTCTTTTATGAGCATTCCTTTTTGTGATGCTACCTGCCTGTGCTAACCAGAGCATAGCAAGGGAGACCCCAGTATGCAACTGGAAATATAATGCTCCTTTCGACGTGGACTCGCTCTCCTTTGGAGGCGTTCTATATCTGTCTGCTGAGCTATAATACTCTGGTGTGGTTAATTCTTCAGAGCTTTTCTTGCGAAGCAAACGCAAACAGTTTCCCTTTCACTAATGGACTGTCGGCAGGTGCAGAAACGGCAGTGTTTGGCTGAAGCTTTTGCCGGGATTTTCTTCGCATTTCTTCAAGGAGTCAGCGCCCTGTCCCCTGCTAATGTGTGGCTGTTTTTGTCACTGCTTTTTTACTTGACTTTCTGATCCCATTGGAGTGCTCGTGCGGTTCCCAAAAGCTTGCGATCTTCTCGTGGTTTGTTGATGGCCACCTTTGCTAGTTCCCTTTTTCATATATTTTGTGTAAAGATGCATTTAGTGTTACCTCCTTTTTACCACCTTGTGAAACCCGTGACATGGTAATTGACCCTGGGGTACCCAAGCAAACGAAGAGTGCACGCTAATGCGTGACGGTAAAATAACCACCACCGCAATTATAAACTAAAGCAAAGTAAATAAGCTCCTTTCTTAGGAGTGCTACGTCAATGCAAAGTAAATCCCCGTGCAAAATATAGAAAAGTTCAAACAACGTGCGCAGCTTCATGTCGGTCTTATCCTACGTACTGTTACTAATTATTAGATATTCATTTTTAAACCTCCGCCTTAATTCTCATGAAACACTACATTATATTATCTTTATTTCAAAAAAAAAACCATAGATGTGCTCTAGATATACTATGAAGTATGTTCTAGGATGAATCTAATAATACTTATTTGGTAAATATAAATATTACTATATTTTTTTATAAACGTGGCTAAATTAAATTTAAGGTATTTTGATTTAGTATAAAACTAAAATGTCATTTTTTCTATAGATGGATGCACTAATATACAAAAAAGAATTGTCACAAGAATGAGAATGTCGTATTCACATCATCGTTTACAATAATAACAAGAAATCTATTTAACCTTTTCAAAAAGAAAATTACCTACCCTTGCCCTACAAAACACTATTAAGTAATACCTATATTTATAATCTACATTACCAACCATCGAAGTCTAATTTACAACCCAACTTGTCATGAAGTCCTGATAACCCCCTGATAATTCAAATACCACACATTAGAAACACTTAATCTGTTGAAACCATGCAAGCTCCCCTAGCATATAGTTTAAGATGATTTTGACCCAAGTCTTCATGTAGGCACACATTGCCACCTTAGTACCTAGCCAAATCGGCTCCCAACCCTAAATCCTCTCCCTCACTAGCACTTGCCATCTTCCTCACTTGGCACATCCACCATTTTCTTTGCTCATTCCTCCTAACCAATGGAACCCTAAATCCTCCATCTTTCTCCTCCCTTGCAGCCTGAACCCTAGATTGTCCATTCCTTCTCTATCGAATCAAAACTAATGGCAGGTACAATGACCTCCTAGGGATCAGGTAGGTCTTCATCTTCATAGTGGCTGAGATAAAAATGGGGTCATTGTCCGATCAATACATATCCATGCACATAGTACTCTTCTTAGTGTAATTTGTGGATATGTGTAAATTGTATGTATTATGAAACCAAGATGTGAATCAAACTAGAATGTTATTTGTGCAATCGAATGTTTCCAATGATCTATGCCATGACATATATTTAGAACTTTGTAAAGAATAAGTTAGGGCTACAAATGCTAGCAAGTTCAGATAGATACATGAATATAACATAAATATGTGTCAACAACAACAACATTTGACTCCAAATTGTGCATTCATTCCATATCATGAGTTCAAAATTCATAAACATTCATATGACACAAATAGAAGTTCACAATTCATGCCTTTTTAGAAGTTCACACATAAACACTACATAAGTATGTTTTCAAATTCGTACGACAAACATATAATTAAGTTAGCATTGATAGCATGAATGTATTAACTAAAGTATATACATAATCCAATATTAGAGATGGCTTGTGAAGTAGGCACATTGGCTGGCCTCTAGGTTGATAGAAGCTAACCCACATGCAAGTGTTTTGACTAGCGTTTGCTAATGCGTTGACAAGTAATTCATGCATGTTAATAATTTAGACAGTTGTTAGAGGAAAGTAACATGCAAATATGTTATATGTTAGACTGCTGGTATACTTTCAATTGATTTCGCCCATTCAGAGCATAATCCAAAATAAGCTAAAATAAGTTTGTGAGAGAGCATAATCTAAAACAAGCTGAAATAATCCAAAACAAGATGAAATAAGCTGAATGTGGTTCAAACGGATGGGTAATCTAAAGCTCGTGGACGGGCAAAACCCAGAGGCTCATTCCGGGCCCGTGGGGCCAAGTCGGGTCAAGCTCAATTTGCTCGGGAATAATACCACGATTTGACACCGTACCTTGACTCTTCTCATCAGCTTGGGTGCATGATGCATGCCCACTGTTGTCCTCGTCACGGCTATCGAGCTACCTCGCTCCCCATCGATCGTCCCCGTGCGCTGCCACCGTTTGACCTCGCATGCAGGAACGATCGACATGATTACTGCCACGGGCAACAGTAACCCGCAACACGAACCGAGCAAAATGAGCTCCCGCAGAGAGATGCCATCATCACCACTTTCGTCTCACCCCGTGTGTATGATTGGCTGGTAATCCCGCGGTGCACCCCGCGTTTTCGTGGCCGAAACCTCCGGTCCGGTCCCGTCCGCCTTTTTGCCCGACGCGACGTCGCGGCACGTCGTGCAAGTGCAGCGGGGTGTGCCGTGTGCGTGGCGGGGGGGGGGGGGGGGGGGGGGGGGGGGGGGGCTGCAGGGCTGACCCTGGGAAGAAGAGCCGCGGCCGGCCTCCACTTGCCGACCGGGCGCCGGCGCCGAGGTAGCGCGGGAAGCGACTCGGACCGTCGGACACTCGGACGACGTGGGCCTTGCTGTGATCGCGCGCGTTTTCCACGTACATGCATGTGTTTTTTGGTCATCAGTACAGTATCATGGATTCATGGATGATTTGTGTGTATAATAATAAAACGAGCGGAAATCCGGCGCAACGATGTCTTTTTTTTTTTTTTTTTTGCTTATCGTCGTTAATTTCTGTGGCGGAAGAAAGCATGTTGTCAACGTGTTATTATTTTTGTTTCAATGGTGGCCGGGGATAGGATTTCTTCATATGCTACATACTCTAGTCTAATAGAGTCTAGTCGGCCTACGGTATATTGTTTTCTACTAGTGCTAGTTGTTGGCTATCCATCAACATGTAGAGTCCCAGCGTGTTTAGTTGGGTATTTAGTTGTAGTACTACGTAACCGTATAAATCTGCAACCGGATGAATATTTGAGAGGACTAGTACGTACGTACGTACGTACGTACGTAGTGCCATCATCTTCCCATGGTTTCATGATCATGGCAATCATCCAGGGACCGGGGTTGGCCCGCACCAATATAATTGGCGATCAACAGCGTGTCCTGCCACGAACTGCTGTCACGTAAGCGCACCTCAGACCTCACTGCGCTGCTGCGTTCTGAGGTCCAGAGAGCTGAGACTGATCACATGAGAGCCTGAACCCTCAACCAAAAGCAACACAAGCTGCCGATGGACGGACGGCCCCGCCACACCCACACCCGATTCCATAGGCCAAACGAAACCCAGAGGCAGAAGCAGATCGAGCAGTCCATCAGGGCCCCGTTCCACAAAGGCAGCAGGCTTTTCCAGGGCCATTATGCCGCCCGCACGATAGATGATCTCGATTGCAGGGAGAAGAGAGAGAGAGAGAGAGAGAGCTCCACTCTTTTTTTCTTTGATTATTGATCATCGATCATGCAGCCGACGGGGATGGGAGGATCGGATCGGAGGAGCCCACCGGCCGGCGAGGCGGCGACGGCGGTCCATTGGCTCATTCTTCATCCACCGGATCAGGCCGCAGCGGCGCCGCCGCTCCCCTTTTCAAGATTTGGTCCGAGTTTTCCGGCCACAACGGTACAAAGCCGGCGATCCGCCGCGGGGAGCTGTGGAGCTGTTTTGGCCTATTGACCGGCCGGTTCTCTCTCTCGTACGTGGCGCGTTCGTGCTGGTAGTCGTCCATCATCATGCATGGCTGATTGCGCGCCAAGAAGCGCGTGCTCTTTAATTTATTTATTTCTTATTAGTGGAGTAGTATTTGTCGAGCGAGAGGAAAATGTCTGACTGAATATTTTGTGCAGCACGCGCATTTCTCATTACCGGTTAGGTACCCCTCTCCAGGTAGGTCTGGAAGTTGTTTACACGGATTGTTCAGTTTTCTAAAATTACCCACTCCAGGTAGCAATTGATAATGACATAGCCACTTGTCGTATTCTCTTTGCGGCTTCTACAACACACAACTGGAGATGGAAATAAAAGGGCGACCTTTTGGAAGAGTATGCTTGGCTAAGACCCTATTTCGTTGAGCTGTGGCTCCGGGAAGAAGCTGTTGTGATTGTGAGTTGTGGAAAAGCTGCTGTGGGCTGTGGAAAAACTGAAAGCTGTTTGGTTAAACAAGTATAAAGTATATCTTCTAGTTTTGTTTTTTTAAATAATTATGAAAACGTTTTTTATTTCACCTATTTTCAAAAGTTGAAAGTCAAAAGCCAAAAGCAAGGTCAAAACAGCTTTCAAAAATGTATTACGGAAAAGCTCCAGCTTCTGCAAAAATCACCTACAGCAAAACCCCTTTGGTTGGGCTTTTGCCTTTTGGGACCAAAAGCCAAAGCCAAAAGCTCAACCAAACAGGGCCTAAACAGCCAACGACCTTTGTGATGTTATGCCACGTCTCCTCAGCATCTCCAAGAGAAAAAACAGAACACTAAACCAAGCTCTTCTTGCTAAAAACTGGATACACGACATCAACCTTTGGCATCCGAGCTTTTCTGACCAACATTTTGCCGAGTACATATGTCTATGACGAGAGACCAAGCACATCTTATTGAGAACTAAGGACACCAGATACCCTTACATGGAAATTTGAGGAAAATAGAGAGTATTCGGCTTGGTCAACTTACCACGCCCAATTTATAGGCTTAACCCGTAATAACTTTAAAACTATTATATGAAAACTGTGGGCGCCTCCTAAATATAAATTCTTCAGTTGGCTTACCATTCAGAACCGAATTTGGACCGCTGATAGATTGGAAGCGCGGAACTGGCCAAACCGGGTCTCCACCTCTTCAAAGATCGCAGGTTCACGAAACGTTTGTGGAGTGACATTGTTGTCTGGACGGCCAATCCCCATTTACACCTGAATGCATGGTCGCCTAGTGCGTCCCTCGAGAAGTGGTGGATGGTCATATTAGCTGTGCCAAGCGCAAGCAGAAGAGGCATCCGCTCGATCATCATCCTAGTTTGTTGGGAAGTTTAGAAGGAAAGAAATGGAAGAGCATTCCAACGCGTTGAGTCCACAAATGTCGTGGTGCTCTCGAAAATCAAGGAAGAGGTGAGAGTGTGGATCATGGCAGGAGCAAAGCACTTGGCTACTCTCGTGAGCCACCACGAGCAACAGTTTTGATCGTTCCCTTTTCTCTTTTTACGCTTGTTATAATTTGGTGTCTATGTATAGTGCTTGTATGAGCGTCTCCTTTTTTTTTAATATAACAGGCAGCTCTCCTGCCGGTTCGTTTTAAAAAAAATTATGAAAAGAAAACATAAATATGTAACTAAATTAGTTACCCACCTATGTCATCATGAAACATATAACATAAAAAGGTAGCTCTAAATCTACATATAATTACTCGCATGGCATTGTGATAGACGACAATAATCTACATAATTCCTTAAGTTTGCATCTAACTAGCACCTCTGCCATTATTGAAAAAAAAACAAAAATATCCCCACTAGTTACCAATGTCTACTATTAATTTAATTTTTTATGATGACATAGATTGGGAAAGTTAGATAAACATTAAAGGGTTACTTTTTATTAGCTTTCACGAATGACATATGTAGGTAATTAAAGGCAAATGTAGGGGTTACTTTTGTATTAATATTTTATAATTGGTAATTTAGATGCAAATGAATAGTTGAGTTACTTTGCATATTTTATATTTCTTTATCTAAGAACATAGGTGGGATAATTTTTTTAGAAAATACAACAGATCTACTAATGTCAATTATTGGCAAGATGATTTAGAGTCCATCATCCAAATAAAGGCAAAGAGGTTCCTGATATGTTTTACGAGAATTTGTAATATTTATTTATTTTTTTCATCATCAAGTCTGGTGAGATTAAGACTGAGGCGATCTCTCTTCTGTGGTCGCTGCAGCAATAGCAAAAGATGCGGTATATGTCAGCCCAGGACGATACAGACTGTGCAACTGACGCTTCTCAATCTGGTGTCTCGGTGAGAATCAAACTCTGCTGGTCCATGGCTCGAAAATTTGGATACATTTTTTTTCTAGAAAAAAAAAGCAGCCACTGTGGCACGCGCGTGACGGTGGAATCTATGCCTTGTTGTGTGTGATATCGATCGATCTGCCGGTTTCCGAAGGCCAAAGCAGACGGCCGGCCTCCTGAGCAACTAGGGGGAGTCAGATTTTGTATGGCTCACTCTCCCTCGTCCATGTCGTCCATGGCAGTGCAGCTGCGCTGCAAAGACGAAAGAGAGCAAGGCAGGCCAAGGCTGCCGCCACCACGCGCGTACCGCCGTCTTTTGGAGAAGCACGCAACGAATCCGGCCGGCTGGAGGCCATATCCTCTCGTCGTGGCACATACTATGCAGGAGCGAGCGCCTGTGGCCTAGCGTGCACAGCACCTGCGTCCTGCAATATACTGTAGTTGTTGCCGAATAACCAAGCATACGGACTACTACTATTCATGATGGGCGTGTCAATCTGCAGTACACATATAGCCGCCTACTGTACCCCCTACTGCTGCTCCTCTTGTCATTGACATTTCATCATTCCTCATCGTTCAATATAAGGATCAGCTGAAGCTGCAGGTCGATCGCCCAGCCCCAGCAGCTGAAAATTTGTTCTCGGTTGGCGTCGCTGTCTGAGCCTGAGCCTGAGCCTGAGCCTGAGCCTGAGCCTGAGCCTGGAGAGAAGTAAACGTGTCCCGCTGGATCGCACATTGACTTTCGATCCATGTGCTTCCCTCTCCCGCGTGCAGTCAAATAACAGTTACCTGCAAAACTGAAACAGGCTCGATCGATCGGTCCAGCAAGCAAAGCTAATTAGCTGACCGATTTGCCGGTCCACACCGCACTCAAAACTTAAACAAATATAAACGCCCGCCTATGAATATGATCCATCCAACATTCCCTCTCTCTCTCTCTCCCTGCACGGTACAAACACCATACATGCGCAGGGCGCAGCTCCCGTTCCAAAATCCAAACAGCGAGACGAGGGCGTCGTCACTCGTCAGCGAACGGAGCATACAGTGAGTGAGGCTGAGGCAGCCGCAGCACTACGGGTGGGTGTGGTGTGGGTATGGTATGGACCGATGTGAAAGGGATGGTAGGCCCGGCCGCACTACGCTACCCACCTGCCCTGCCCGGCCGGCTCCCTTCCCTTTCGGCGTTGGTTCAGAACTCAGAAGTGGCGCTGGCTGTCTGCTCTGGCGCTGCGTGCGTGCGCGGCCGGGCCGTGTGTGTAGCGGGTTACCGAGGAAAGCAGCCCGCAGCAGGCCAATCACATGCGCGCCTGCCCTGCCTGCCTGCCTCCTCATCAGTCAGTCCCCCTCACTAGCTGCCATGTCGTTCCTCTTCCTCCTCTATATAAATAAAGCCCTTCAGCTGACCAACTGCTTGCCAATTGCCATTGCCTAAGCGCAGCGGAGCTCGGCAGCTCGCTACCACTACCTACCACGACCACAACGGCCACACGGGGGTCGCCTTGACTAGTCGACTTCCATCTGTCGGCTGGACGGAGAGCGGGAGAACTGGAGAAGAGAGCGAGCTGATCGAGGAAATGGATGTGGAGATGAGCTCGGAGGCGGCGGCGGTCTCCGTCGTCGTCGACTGGCGCGGCCGCCCGTGCCGGCCGCGGCGGCACGGCGGCATGCGCGCCGCCGTCTTCGTCCTAGGTGCGTGCACGTACGCCTGCTGCTGCTGCTGCTGGCAATGATAGATTGATGTTCATGGCACACTGACTGACCCACGTACTACGCATTGGTGATGGTGACCATGACCAACCGCGCGCAGGCATCCAGGCGTTCGAGATCATGGCGATCGCGGCGGTGGGGAACAACCTCATCACGTACGTGTTCGGGGAGATGCACTTCCCGCTGTCGCAGGCGGCCAACGTGGTGACCAACTTCGTCGGCACCATCTTCCTCCTCGCACTCCTCGGCGGCTTCCTCTCCGACTCCTACCTCGGCTGCTTCTGGACCATGCTCATCTTCGGCTTCGTCGAGCTCTCCGTACGTCGTCACCTCACCTCATTCGTTTCAATTCGCTGTACACATGCTGTGCTCCATCCCATCCCCTTCAATCCTCGCTGTTGACCATTGTTTCTCACCAAAAAAGCGAGAGCGAGGTTGGGTTATGGTGGACGCAGACGCAGCTGAAAAAAAAAGGCGCCAATCGCCATTCATGGACCAGAGATTTGGTTTCCAAAAGCTCTCGGGACCAGGTTGAATTCAACGCACAAATGGAATGGCCATCCCGGCCACCACTACCAAAGCCACACTCACTCCAACTCTCCTAGCACAAGGAAGCAGAGATCGAGCAGCTACACGTGCGAAAGCGAACATCGATCTTGTTGGGGACCTGAAAGCACCATATATAGGCCACGCTACTTTTGCAATTCGCTCTCTTTTCTTTTTTTTAGATTAGGAGCAGCTGACCCCTTAAACCCAGCATTTCGAAAGTATTTTTCTTTCTTTTTTGACAAAAGTACGTCCCTATAGCGGAAAGTTCATATTTTGGCTGGTTTTCAATCAAGAAAACATTTTTTTTTTGTGTGTGTGTCGCACGCCATAGCGCACACCACCCCTTAACAAAGGAAGTGCATGATATGATGGTTTATAACCAGGGCTTCATACTACTGTCACTGCAAGCGCACCTGCCGCAGCTGAAGCCGCCGCCGTGCGACATGGCGTCGTCCGGCGGCGGCGGCTGCGAGAAGGCCAGCGGCTTCAGGTCCACCGTCTTCTTCCTGGCGCTCTACCTGGTGGCGCTGGGCAGCGGCTGCCTCAAGCCCAACATGATCGCGCACGGCGCGGACCAGTTCGACGCCGCCACCCCGGGCGGCGCCCGCAGGCTGCCGACCTACTTCAACGCGGCCTACTTCAGCTTCTGCGCCGGCGAGCTCGTCGCGCTCACGGCGCTGGTCTGGGTGCAGACGCACTCCGGCATGGACGTCGGCTTCGGCATCTCCGCGGTCGCCATGGCGGCCGGCCTCGTCAGCCTCGTGTCCGGCGCCGCCTTCTACCGGAATAAGCCTCCGCAGGGCAGCATCTTCGCGCCCATTGCAAGGGTGAGTAGTAAGACACTGCTCTCTCAACTTCGAAACTGATACTGTATTATACTCCCTCCGTCCCTAAATGTCCGTCGTTTGCGCTTCCCAATAAACAACTTTGACTAAATATATATTAAAAAATATTAATATGTAATTAGTATCGTTGGATAGATATTTGAATCTAGTTTTTTAACAAAATTATTTGGAGATACAAATGTTGCACACATTTCCTATAAATTGAGTCAAACTTGTGACACGCACACAAACGGCGACGGTCAATTAGGGACGGAGGGAGTACTGCGCTGAGTTCACTTTCAGAGTTTCAGTATGGTAGCAACCCTGATTCATCAATCGAAAATATTTTTTTGTCGTGCAGTACAAAACATGATTCATCAATCGAAAATATTTCTTTTGTCGTGCAGTATGGACAGTTTGCAGGATCTTTTTTCATGATCCTTGCTAAGATGACATTTTATATCCATCACCCAAGTGCAGTGCTTCAGGATCAGATTAGATAGCCTTGAAATAGTATAGTAGGTACATGTTCTTTGTCACCATTCAGTCTGAATGGTCCCCTGCGTGCTATATTCTGCAGCTCGATCGGTGCTTGGGAATTGGAATAACATGATAGGTAGAAGGGATCTGTATGATTTGTGTCCCTCAGATCTGACGCCTCATCGGCAAGCTGCAGATTAAAGTTGTTTAAACGGATCTACTAATGATTTCTCTGTACTGTTAAGCTGTCAATTCTTAGCAGCTGACCAGCTGTGATTTTGATCTGAACGGTAACGACACAACTGACTGCATGTTTGTTTAAGCTGTCACACGAGCAATATCTGCTGTACCTCAATATTCTGTGACGCGATTTCTTTATGCAAACAACGTAAAACAGGAGTATTTACATTGTCTCATCAGTTCAGACTCCAGAGTTCCAAAACTACTGCTTTTAACAACCGTGCAAAATTCATCAGGTTTTCGTCGCTGCCTTCACCAAGAGGAAGCAAGTCTGCCCTTCCAACTCGAATTCTGTCAACGCCGGAGCTTGCGAGCCGGCACGCCTTGCCGTCGCCGGCAACTTCCGCCACAAGAACAAATTCAGGTCAGCATGAGATCAATCCAGCGTTGATGCAGCAAGCATGCAGCGACCCGTTGCTGCTGTCAATGCACACTGCTCCAACTTGATCGTGATCTCTGACAGGGGGAGAAAAATGACGAATTTTTTTGTAGGTTCCTCGACAAGGCGTGCATCCCGGTGGCGCCGCAGGGTCCGAACACGAAGCCGGAGAGCGCGTGGCGGCTGTGCACGGCGGCCGAGGTGCAGCAGGCGAAGACGCTCCTGGCCGTGACGCCCATCTTCGCGTGCACCATCGTCTTCAACACCGTGCTCGCGCAGCTGCAGACCTTCTCGGTGCAGCAGGGCAGCGCCATGGACACGGCGCTCCCGCCGGGGTCCGGCGGCGGCTCCTCCTTCCGCGTCCCGCCGGCGTCGCTGCAGGCCATCCCCTACGCCATGCTGCTGGCGCTCGTCCCGGCCTACGAGCTCCTCCTCGTCCCGCTCATGAGGCGCCTCACGGGCACGCGGTCCGGGATCACCCCGCTCCAGCGCATCGGCGTCGGCCTGGGCGCCGTCGCCTTCTCGATGGTCGCGGCGGCCGACGTCGAGCGCAGGCGCCGGGACGCCGCCGCCGAGGGCCGCCTCATGTCCGTGCTGTGGATCGTGCCGCAGTTCCTCGTCTTCGGCGTGTCCGAGATGTTCACCGCCGTGGGGCTCATCGAGTTCTTCTACAAGCAGGCGTGCGCCGGCAACGGCATGCAGGCCTTCCTCACGGCGCTCACGTACTGCTCCTACGCGTTCGGGTTCTACCTCAGCTCGCTGCTCGTGTCGCTGGTGAACAGGGTCACGGCGAGGCACGGCGGCGGCGGCGGGTGGCTCGGAGACAACGACCTGAACAGGGATAGGCTGGACCTCTTCTACTGGATGCTCGCCGCGCTCAGCGCGCTCAACTTCTTGTGCTACCTGCTCTGTGCGAGGTGGTACAACGCTGGCGCAGATGGTTCCGACGCACCTGCCTCTGGTCAGGTGGCATCAGAGGGCGATCATGGCAAGGAGATCATCTGAACAACGCAATAAGAGACTGAAACTGTATATCTGTAATTCCCTCTATAGATGTATACATGGATGGCAAATAGTAGTGACTAGAAAATGAGCACTAGGATAAAATTAAAAGCTCTCATTTGGCAAGGAACATATAACTAGGATGTACAATGGTTGTAGGCAACTTTTTTTGTGGACAAAACCTCTTTCTATATACTAATAATTAATTGGAGGTTTTTTTTTGAAAATTAATTAATTGGAGGTTGCACATACTCTCAACTTCTCAAGGTTAATCCTCACAAGCAGGGGCGGATATCCACCTAGGGTCACTAGGGCCACGACCCTAGGCGTGGCCCAAAAACTCGATTAATAAGTCTTCATACCGCAGCCCATCGAGCCCAACAAACATGTGCTAATGATGGACTAATTAGTCTTAATAAATTCATCTCACGGTTTCCAGACGGAATATGGTTCTCTCATTAGTTAGACTAAATAAGTGTCAGAATATCTGATGTTACACGTAAAAACTTGTTACACCCCAACTTAACAAGGCCTGCTTCTGCGGCTCCAACTTCCAAATATAAAATATGTATTCTTCAGTTGTTCAATATTTTATTTTTTAGGTTGTAGAAAGTAGCAATTAGGTAGTTTCACGTTGTTTTTGTTGTGTAATTTGTAAACTTACACAATGGAGATGACAAAGACATCAAGATCCTTCTTCTCTTGGTTGTAGACCTAATAATGTATGAAGTACGTCTCAACGAGCCAACCTTTTATTTTTTTTACATGTGCAATTAGAAATTGTAAACCATAGTTAGTAGTAAGTGAGAATTACAACTATTAATTGATATGTCGTGAAACTAGAATTGAAAGGAATTAAGATATCTACTGGATTATGCTTTGTATTACTGGTCTTCGCAAACTATCGGTACGTGGATTGGACCTTGTTTTTTAAAAAGTTCTTCACTATTGGCCCTAGCGTGAAAACTCATGAGCTCCGCCATTGCTCACAAGACGAGCTGCAAGGGGAAAAAACTAAAATTCTCATAAAAATCAGAAAGGGTGCATAGTAGTCTCTACTCACTATCTTCTTAATCTTAGTTTATCCTCGGGACATGTGTTAGAAATAGGATAAATTCTAGAAATGCTCATAAAAAAATGAAAGGTCTATCCATCAATTCGGTAAGCTCTAAGCATCATTGATATTATATAGTAATTGAATCTATTATATTTTCTAAATAATTATCCATATTTATACTATTTTCTAAACAATTATTTAACACTGCTATAGTGTCATTAGAGAAAAATAAGAGCCCTAAATTTGCATTTAATTCAAAACATATTATAATGTATGGCCTAAGTTTGCATCTCAATTACCCAGTCCTATTATAATAGATAATATAACTAACCCATTAAATTGACATCTAATTTAACACTTATGCCATCATTAAAAAATATACTCTTGAATGTACATCTAAATTAGCAACACGCACCTCTGTCCTAAAGAACTTGATGTTTCAGGAGTTTAGGACAGATTAGTGTTCAATTGAAATCATCCATGTACTCCTATTTATCGAAGGTGATCCAACCTAATTAAGAAATACAACGCTAAATAAAAGGAATGTATAGAGACATGAATACCACAATCTTAAGCTAATGCGGACTCAACCTAGTTCCAAGAGCTAAAATATCAAATTTTTTAAAGACAAATTTTTTGAATTCTAAAACATCAAGTTTTATGACACAGAGAATATATATTATTATGTTGCAAATTATAAATAACCATAAATTATAGCTATATGTGTTTCTAAATTAACAAATTATATTAGTAGTAATATATAAATATTGGATTAAATATATTCGTTATATTTCAAGTACCTTGATTTTCCCTTAATGACTCAGATACAAATAACATTATTAAATATTTAAAATTCTATCAATATAAACATGAAAATATTTTATGTAAATTATTACTTAATAAATTTATATATTTCAACCGAAATGCTATAACATATTATATTGATGGTACAATTATTGTAAGCGATATATTTTCTATACAAAGCAATAACTATTACACATATTATTCTTTGATATGAAAATTCAACATACGGGTTTTTTTTTGAGACGAAAGAAGAATTATATTAAAATATAGTTGGGTACATCATCATATTACAAGTATTCTGGAAAAAACATATATCCAGAAACTGATTTTCATCTATATTGCACCCACACTGTGAATAGCTCAAACTCTCAAATCCAAACCTATTTGACGCTTCATATGAATGACCGCACAGGCAAATACTTGACAACAATTGTTTTAGGCCAGACAATAGATGTCCAACGGACGACCAACATTCCTGCAGGTGGAGTTGAGAAACTTCTTTCTCGTGTCTTCCTTTTTCTTCTTTCTGCCACCGAAGAATGAAGAAGGCTGATCTGAAACTTATTCTCCCTAGTTTATTGTGGCCAGATCTAACCACAACAAAACAGAGAAAAGACCGGAGAAAATTATAACATGACGACGACATCATCTCCGTCTTGATGCCGTCATCCGGAAACAAAAATCTCCATGTTGTCATGCTGGTGAAGATACTGACGCCGAAGTTGTCGTCCCCATCTTCAACGAAGCCGCCATGGAAAAGACAATTCCATTCTTCCCCTACTCCGTCGTCGAAGATGAGAAGAAGGAGATAAATCTCTAACACTCAAACCCTAAAAAAATTAATTTATTAAAAAAAAATATCAAAAGCGATAGATCCCCACTCTCTCCAACCTCCGGCGTAGGGCGGAGGGAGGAGAGAGGGGGACCAACGGAGGACGGCGGCGGCGGGGAGCGGGTCGCTCGTGCTCGACGGCCTTTTCTGGTTCGGTAATTCAACATACGGGTTGGTGGAGGAGATTAGTGCGGACTAAAGGTTGTTGTCTTTAGATTTCTTTGTAGTAAACAATTATTATTTTAAGATCAAATATTAATATTATTCTCTCCCACCACTAATGGCAGTTCGCGCTAGTTTGTACAATAGGCCCCTTCCATTCCGGGCATGTGGATATTAGGCAAAGTCCCATGCTTATGGTTGTAACATAACAACGGCCCTTAATAGCCAGGCAAGCATCTTCCACCAATATGTGCCTCAAGTACGGGATTCATTCCCCCCACTTTCTTCAAGGACAAAGCGTTTCCACAACAGGGACCCCCACAGAGGGCGCTCCATGCTCTCACAATATCCTCTCACGGGTCTTTAAAATTACAACAGACAAGAAAAAATCTTCAAAACTCCATTACCATCAGCAATGTATTTTGAATTTGATGCAAAATCCTCTGATCTTATGGGAAACTTGCACATTATGTCATTGGCGTCCTAGGTGACCTTGCCGATTTTAGGACAACCCGGTTATACTCCTACCTCTAGTGGGTCTTCCGAAGAGGTGTTCATGAGCTTTTTAGCGAAAGAATGAACGTCTACATCGCACAACTGACTTGTTTGTCGGCCTCGTTGTCTTGATACCTCTCCGTTATGTGCTAGGATGTATGCAGTCTCCTGTGTGTTGGTCCTTACCGATGTATAATCATAATCAGCATTAACATCGTCATATATGATAGTGCTATGGTAGTAACATGCGTGTTGGCAGATAGACACGAGTATAAGTACAGTGGTCCTGAAGCTGGGTAATCAGGGTAGAAGACTTTTTAGTCAAGGCAATCAAGGCTTAAACAAGACATGCATTATTATGTATCTAGCAAAAGAACAATAATTGAAACGCTAGCACATCTATTTTGTAAATACCAGGATTATAAAGAGGGCACTGTCATGACAACTACAATGTTGATGAGGAGGTAGTGGTACGAGTGTGAGTGTTGTCGTAGTTGATCAATAGGCCTCCACTGGGAGCATCAATCGTAGACAAAATGGAATAAACAAAATTAAGTGCTAAGGCAACATATCGGATCTGATATAAACTGCAATAAACAAGATTTGAGTCTCCAAAAACAACACAAAAAATAGTTCATTTTTTATATAGAAATTTTGGGTATAAGTTTCATATTTTTTGAAGCTAAAACTATCTAATTATGACTTGTTGAAGGTATAAACAAATTTAAAACATTTTACCAAAAAAAAGAAATTAAAGTCAGGGTGTGACACATGGTGAAACATGTGATTTGTTATCGGGGACACATTACATAGATGATGTCTGTTGACACTCAAAAGTGTCTCAAGTGTATAATGGACTCCACCGTCAAGTTTCTGTCGTCAAGATAGCTGAGACCTCTTGAGAGACTTCCGATCAGGTCTCTTGAGAGATTTCCGACCAGGTAAAACTGGTCGGAGGCGGCAAGACGGCGACAGAGACCAGTTCCACTAAATCTGCATATACGTACAAGGAAATTGTATGTACATGCCATAACCGAATAAACAAGTCCTATTTGGAGTTTTATTCGGTCAAGAGTCCTATCCGGTTACGGGAAGACCAACCGCCCTATAAATATAAATGGTGACGGCCGATTGAGGATCCAACTATCCAATCGTCAAATCAATCTACTACAACCCTTTTACCCTCTTCTCCAACCTCATGCTGTTCATCCCTTGATCCGAAGACCAAGGATGGCGCCCTAGGTTCGTCGGCCGACCTAGGGCAACCCGGCGATGACCTTGCCCTGATGGGGTCCCTCCTGGGCGAGAGCTTTGACGGTTCCTTTGCTAGTTTGTCCGAAAACTAGTCGTTTTTCGCCATGTAAGTGCGATAGCTATCCTTTACCGGTTTGCTTGTAAACCTAGCCGTCCTTCACCGCGTAAGTGTGACCTCCTCGCTGCGTTCTTCGGTCCGTGGCGACCCGGGCGTCCAAAGCCCTAGCTGGTGTGTGATCCGGAACACTTTCGGCGTCAACACACTTTTTGGCGACTCCGCTGGGGACGATTGCTTCGGCTCTATTCTTTAGCCGAATCTTTCTGCCCTAAACATATTCTTGATCCATCTTTCAGGTGACCGCCATAGCGTTCGGCCTACAAGCCGATTGCTTATTTTTTTGTTTTTACAACAGGCCTAAGGCCGACTGTGTTTGTCGTGATTACCTGGTTGTTGGAATTAAACCACGCGTCAGACCATAGAGTTTGGATACATCCAGGATTTGCTAAAAGACGCATCTTGCCATTCATTGGCTACTAGTACGTACTGTTTTTTCTGGCTAAAGGCACGTCTACGCTAGGAAAGAATTTGCTTCGGCTCTACTTTGCAGCCGAATCTTCTTGCCCTAGCCCTATTCTTCACTGATCTATCTTTTTGTGCTCGCCATTACTGTTGCATTCGGCCCAAAAGGCCGATCACATCTGGTTTTGACCCTTTGAGATCTCGTTGCTATTTTGCAACACGGTGTGCTTCATATTGGAAAATTCAGCAAGGCGGTCAAGATCCAAATCATGGAGTACCAAGGTGTCACGTCATAAAACTACTACAATTACCCCGAGGTACGATTTACAAATACATCTTATGATTATAATAATTATTTTGCAAGTTCTATGAACTCTTATGTTGGTGTTGCTAGTCATAATGACAGTAGATATGTTGCATCGGTTAATACTTTTGTTAATGTTCCTCATCATACACATCATAATTATGAATATTATGGTCAAGAGCTGTTGTCAACTATGAATTCTTTGAGTTTTGATGATACTAGCAACATATATATAAATTCTTCATCGGCTATAAGTTCACAATACGTGGCACCACCACAAGACGTGCCGATGAATGAGGGAATTGACTATGACAATAATAATTATTTAGCCAATTGCTCTCAAAATTCAGCAACAAATGCAAGTGCTACTACTCGTAATTCGGCCTCGTATGCTGATAATAACTATGGCCGAATGCATGAAAATTCAGCAAAGCATTTAAGTGCAAATACTTATGATTCGGTTTTACGTGTTACTAGTAACCATAGCCGAATCAATGAAAGTTCAGCACCTTATGCAAAGATCAATGCTAACAATTCGGCTTCATTTGTCACCCATGACCATAGCCGAATTAGTGAAATTTCAGTAAGGCATTCAAGTGCTAAAACTTATGATTCGGCTCCACATGATAATAATAATTATAGCCGAATCAATAAAAAATCAGTAATGGGAGTGTATGCTAAGGATTATGATTCGACTTCATATGTTGCTCTTAAATCAAGCCGAGTCGATGAAGATTTAGCCCATGCTAAAAATCTTTATGGCTCCTCTAAATGGAAGGTTCCCGCTTATCATAGACCATACCCGTTACATTATGATTACTTGGAAGATCCTGATGGTTGGTGGGTACCTGATTTTTATGAATTTAGTGGTAAAGATGATAAGACCACTGTGGAACACATTAGTATTTATATCACGCAATTGGGTTTTGTCGGTAAAGAGGACTACATGAGAGTACGAAATTTTCTTTTATCTCTTACTGGTATTGCCTTTGCATGGTTTACATCTTTACCCGAATGTACTGTTTGGTCGTGGTCTAGATTAGAGGAGTTATTCTATGAATACTTTGGAAAGACCAATGACAAAAGGCCGATTACTACTGAGTCATTGGCTAAAAGGGTATTGTTAATGAGCATGAAAGGAAAAGTTAGTTCGGATATAAGCGAAGGTTCGGCTACCAAAGTCGAACGACATAATATCCATTCCGAACAAATCGCAATTCAAAAGGCAAGTCTTGCTACAGAAAAGCATGAAAAGCGCCAGAAAACGTCTAGACTTGATTTTTTTAAGAGCTAAAGGGGTTATACACTTATCTAGTGATTACCGCATCATTGATGGAGATCAAATCCCTACAAGCGAGAAAGAAGGACCGCTTGCTTGCCCAAGATCGGCTAACCCGACTTTGGAGTCGGCTGAGCCGATTACTACGTGCCCAGAGTCACTTAGGTCGACTTCTAAGTCGGCTAAGCCAACTCCCCCTGTTGCCTCCTTACCTGTTAATGCCCAAGTCGACCGAGCCGACTTCCGATCGGCTAAACCGACTTCCTCTGTTCCAGCAACTACCGAAGCGCTTTTGGGTGATTCAACACCTATTGTTGATTGTTCTCTAGAGATGAAGGACAACGTCATTCAAACCAAGAACCTACGCTTCTCCGACATGATCAATAAGGTACCAAATATGAATATCTTGCTTAAATTTCAATCTGGTCATACAATTTCACTTTTTGCGTCTATTAGAGATATCCTTGCTAGTAGTTGTAAAAGACCAATTGAGAATAACATTTTATTTGGTAATGTTAAAACAAATTCAGATTCTATCGGCCAACATATTGTGCCATATGGAAAGGTCGGTAGTAGTAGTTTGTCAAAGATAAAGTTTCCCAAAAGCAGTTACAAAGGTGTGGCCGAATGGATTGATATTAAATCTGATCCCTTCGTTTGCCTAGCTTTAAAGCCGACTCCACAAAAGAATCGGCTGAAGAAATCAAAGTACACCTTTGACTTTACTTTTTGTGATCATGTCTTTGATATTTTGTTAAAGAATAATTTTATTAGAATCATTGATCACAATGTTTTGCCATCTATTCAAAACTTAGAAAAGCTTACATATTGCAAGTGGCACAATTCTTTTGATCATAATACTTCTGATTGCAATGTGTTTCGTCGAGTGATCCAATCGGCCATTGATAGAGGACAATTGAGATTTCTTGAAGCTCAACAAACGGACCAATTGGATTCAATTGGTCTTGATGGTAAGCAAGTTTTGAATCGGCTTGCCTTAGCCGATTCACTCAAAGCTCGAGTCTCGAATGCCCAAGAGAGAGATATGGAGCCCTCAAGTGAAAATAAGGCTGTTGTCCGTGAATTGCAAATTGGAGATATTATAGAGGACAACAAAGTTATCATAATTCCAGAAGACACTAGGGGGCAGGTAGAATCTCTCCAGCTAAAGCAAAAGTCGATTCATCCCGTTAAGCAAGGGGAATCGGCTGAGGATCCTCCTTTAGAGCATGTCTATCAAGATGGAGAAAAGAAGGAGGATGCTCATAAAGCTTTTGGAGGTAAAGGCTGTGACAAGCAAAAGAGTGGAAGACCGAAGCTTAGCTTCGAGGAACTTCTAGCAAAGTATGAGAACTTAGCAAAAGCCAATGTCACCAATCGGCCAAAGAAGATCCAAACACCAAGATTGCCTCCAAAGCACAAATCTCAAGATCAGAATTGGCAAGGGAATAAATCTCAAACAACAACAACACATTTCCCTTTTGAGCAACCAATTCCTATGTCATATGGATCGCAACCCACATATTTTCATCCTTATTCATCTTGGGGGTGGTTTGATCAAGGGGCACACATTCCACTACATTCTCGGCCACAATATGCAGCTCCTAGACACTTAGAGAGGTCATCATCTTACAAAGACCATTTTGATCAAAATCGGCCCGGAGCCCAGCATAAGAAGAAAATGGTAAAACAGGTTTACCGTGTGAAATATGATGGCCGCAAAGATAAAAGTTCAGATCTAAATTCAACTATTGAAAAGCCAATTGCAGTGCTGAAGAATCTGGCTATTGATGGCATAGAAATAGGAGAATCATCTACTGATATTTTAGGTGCCAAATCTGAACAAAAGAAAGTGAGAGTGCCTAAAATCAAGAAAGATTTGCCGCTGCCCAAAACAGAAATAAAACCAATATGATCAATCGGTTTACCAAAGTGGCAAGAAAAGAAGTTGCAGAAACTTAGTGCAGAGAAGTTGAAAGAAAAAAGCTTGGTATGAGTTCCTAAAGGAAGTATCCAAGTTCAGAGAGATGCTGCTCAAGCAAGTGGTGCAACGAAGGCAAAGGAGAGAAGAAGATTCAAGAAGCAGTTGCCAAGCTGGGGATTTGCACCAAATCATCAAAATCAATGGTTTTGGCATCATCCATATTACCTGCCTATGTCTATGTGGAATTCATCCCAAGGTACGCATGGTTACCCCTTGTCGGTGTTTCGAACCCGGGGGTACGACACCAACGAGTAATATGATCGCGTGCTCTCTTCCTGGATGGTGATGCAAGATGACACAAGGATTTATCCTGGTTCGGGCAAAGAAGGCCCTACGTCCAGCGGGGGAGGAGGTTCTTGTATTACTTGCACCTAAGTGCTTGTACAGGGGCGAATACAAGCTCAATGAGCATGGACCAGAGTCCGGACTCGAGTATGTACGTGTGTGGACTTGTGTGTTGTCTCTCAGAGTTGTGTAACCATGGACTCGCGTCTTCTCTCTCGCGCGAAGGGCCCTGGCGTCCCCTTTTATAGAACAAGAGGAGGCCAGGGTTCACACAGGATAGATATGTACAACGCTCGATATGGCGTAGGGTAGGAATCCTGTCTTGTCGGGGCCACTGGAGCCGACGTGGGCGTTGCTATTGAGGCGTCCTTGGAGCGTGGCCTCCATCCTGGGCGTGGACGTGATGGCGTGACGATGTAGAAGCCGTGCAGCACCCATTCCGGCACGTACAGGACACGACGGGGTCCCTCCGGGTCTTGGGGTACCTGTCTTCCAATAGCATGAAAGCAGTTAGGGCTCGAGGGGCGCGGAGCCGGCCTCGAGGTGGCGCCTACGGGGGGTTCGAGCCCCCGCAGGTATGGACAAGTCCCGTGAAAATTGATTGAGCAGTGGGCATCCGGGCTTCGAGACGTGGCTTGGACGTGCAACAGTGTAGGGCATGGGTTAACAGTGCCGTACTGGCGCCCTTTTGCCCATGCTTGTGGTGAAAACGAGACTTGACTCTGCCCTGGTTACTGTGGTACACGTCGGGCTGCAGAGGACGTGACTGGAGTAGGTGGATGTACTAAATGCGCGGTATGGGGCTGGCATCCGATGCCTGCGCCGCTCGAGGGAAGCATAAGCGTCTCGAGGGATAGGCTGCTGTGCCAGAGAGGCTCCAGGTCCCCGTGTGGGGTCTCGAGGTATGGTGTTCGGCTGTGGGGGGCTTGAGCCCTAAATGCCAGGACTCGAGGTTTTAGTGGAGCGCTCGCCCGGGGCTTGGCTTCGGAGGGCTCGGGCGAGATGGAGAACGGGCGTCAGCCTGAGGCCTGGCTTGGTGAACTTGGGCGAGACGGAGAGCGCGCGTTCGCCCGAGGCCTGGCTTGGCGGGCCAGCGTTGTGGGCCTCGAGGGGTTGGTCTCTTTAAGGGGTTAGACTAGTCAGGTTTGTTATTTACCGGCGTTCTAGGTTTAACCTATTAGTTTGCGTTGATTGGGGGTACCCCTTTTGTGGACCCCCGACACCCCTTAGCCCCTTATTTCGATCATTGGTATAAATGTCTATATTATGGAGAGTTGCCAAATTATTTTACTTACCAATGATCCAGAGCCGAACTGCTTTATTTTGGCTATGCATACTCACCTGGATGAATTCATATGGTCGATCCTTTGCTATCGCCCTTAGTGTAATAGTATAGCCGATGAATGCTTGCAACCATCGTGCTATTAGAAAAGCCCCATAGAATTCACTTTGATGGCTTTAAGGCTCGGGGGGTGGGGGGCATGATATATGTATTTCAACTTCATGGGTGTAGCGATATGGTTAATCGGCTTACAGAAAGAGCCAAAGTGTTGGCATGCTCACTATTTCTCATAACGGTGCTATATGAGACACCGAGCCGATTAAGACTATATTTGCACCAAGATTCTAGCCGAATGTGAACTTTTCTTATTCGGTATGACCATATTGCGATCCATGGAGTATGATATGTTGAAGCCTATGGTGATTCATTTACTAGTGGTACAACAAGTCACTCATATGTTTTTATCTTGACGAGTGTCTTGCCATCATTAAAACTCTTGCCAAATTTCGAATTCGGCACATTACAAGGCATGTCAATTTTAAGGCCAACATGTTAGCGTGATAAGCATCTGGCTATGGTGTTAGTAGACATAATTTTCACATAAAGGAAAAGCCGATGCATCTAATTTTATGAACAGATTATAAAGGATCAACTCAGTCGGCTTATCCGACCGACCATGTTGAATCTGAACCAACTCAGACGACTTGTCTTGTCGACCATGTTGAATCTGAACCAACTCAGACGGCTTGTCTTGTCGACCATGTTGAATCTGAACCAACTCAGTCGCCTTATCTGACTGACCATGTTGAATCTGAACCAACTCAGTCGGCTTGTCTTGTCGACCAGGTTGAATCTGAGCCAACTCAGTCGGCTTGTCCGGCCGACCAGGTTGAATCTGAACCAACTCAGTCGTTTTGTCCAGCCGACCAGGTTGGATCTAAACCAACTCGGTCGATTTGTCCAGCCGACCAGGTTAAATCTGGACCAACTCAGTCGGTCTGCATAGTCGGCCAGGTCGACTTTGAGCCGACTCATCAGTTTACCGAATCGACTTGGTCGGCTCTGATACGGCTAGCACAGTTGATTCATCCATAGAACTTCCAGATCGGCTCGAATTAATTCTTAACAAAAGTAAGGCTGATTTGGAAGATAGAACTCCCTTGTTGAAATATTTTAATGATCTGATCAAAGTGTTCGGCGGAGTGTATTTAAATATGTACTGCGCAATGATGAGCTTTATCGAAGGACTGCCGAAGACTTGTTGCTTAAGTGTTTGGGATCTGATCAAGCAAAGGTAGCTATGGGGAAGTTCATGAAGGTATTTGTGGTACACATCAATCGGCACCAAAGATGAAATGGCTATTACGCAGAGCTGGGTTTTATTGGCCCACGATGATGGCTGATTGTTTTCGTTACTACAAAGGATGTGAAGAGTGTCAACGGTTTGGAAATATACAACCTGCACCTGCTGCTAAGCTTCATCCTATTATCAAACCGTGACCTTTTCATGGTTGGGGGTTAGACTTCATTGGCCAAATTCATCCCCCATCTTCAAAGGGACATCGTTTTGTTCTAGTCGCTACAGATTACTTCACTAAGTGGACTGAAGCGGTGCCTTTGAAGAATATGACACATAAGGAGCCGATTGAGTTTATTACTGAGCATATTATACATAGATTCGGTATACCTCAAACGTTAACTATAGATCAAGGAACATCTTTTATTTCTAAAGAGGTATGAGATTTTGTTGAATTATACAAAATAAGAATGCTCAACTCATCTCCATACTATGCTCAAGCTAATGGTCAAGCTGAGTCTAGTAATAAGACTTTGATCAAGATTATCAAAAAGAAGATTGAGGACAACCCAAGAAGGTGGCATGAGGTTTTGTCTGAAGCTTTATGGGCTCATCGTGTGTCAAGACATGGTGCTACAAAAGTTACTCCTTTCGAGCTGGTATATGGGCAGGAAGCAGTGTTGCCTGTCGAGTGTCTGATAAAAGATTGAAAGCTCTTAAGGAGATGGAGAAAGACAAAGCCCGGGTTGCCAGAGCTTACAATAAAAAGGTAAAAAGCAAATCGTTTCAAGTGGGAGAATTGGTATGAAAGATTATATTACCGCTTGGATCGAGGAGCAACAAGTTTGGCAAGTGATCGCCAAGCTGGGAGGGTCCTTATAAAGTGATCAAAGTGATATTTGGAAATGCATATATGCTGGAGACGTTACAAGGTGAAAGTTTCCCAAGAGCAATAAACGGGAGGTATTTGAAAAAAATACTTTCCAAGTGTTTGGCAAGAAGCCTGAGCGCCTTCCAAACAATGACCGATACATGTATCGCCTTTAAAGCAAAAATAATTAGAATATTTATCCTTAATTATCAAATAGCCGATGAGTTGGACATCGTTGTTATTCGGTTAGTTTTTAGGTTCTGCTAAAGATCACCTAAAAACAGGGGGCATATGTTGACACTCAAAAGTGTCTCAAGTGTATAATGGACTCCACCATCAGGTTTCTGTCGTCAAGATAGCAGAGACCTCTTGAGAGACTTCCGACTAGGTCTCTTGAGAGATTTCCGACCAGGTAAAACTGGTCGGAGGCGGCAAGACGGCGACAGAGACCAGTTCCACTAAATCTGCATATACGTACAAGGAAATTGTATGTACATGCCATAACCGAATAAACAAGTCCTATTTGGAGTTTTATTCGGTCAAGAGTCCTATCCGGTTATGGGAAGACCAACCGCCCTATAAATATAAAGGGTGACGGCCGATTGAGGATCCAACTATCCAATCGTCAAATCAATCTACTACAACCCTTTTACCCTCTTCTCCAACCTCATGCTGTTCATCCCTTGATCCGACGACCAAGGATGGCGCCCTAGGTTCGTCGGCCAACCTATGGCAACCCGGCGATGACCTTGCCCTAACGGGGTCCCTCCCGGGCGAGAGCTTTGACGGTTCCTTTGCTAGTTTGCCCGAAAACTAGTCGTTTTTCACCACGTAAGTGCGATAGCTATCCTTTGTTGGTTTGCTTGTAAACCTAGCCGTCCTTCACCGTATAAGTGTGACCTCCTCACTGCGTTCTTCGGTCCGTGGCAACCCGGGCGTCCAAAGCCCTAGCTGGTGTGTGATCCGGAACACTTTCGGCATCAACAATGTTTCATTGATGTTAGCAAGGGTCCACACTCTATGTCCCAGCTTGACTCTAACTAGTGGGTTCATTGCTAGGTCCCGCTGACGTTAGTTGGCTATAGACCTACTAGTTGTTGGAGCATCTAGAGTGTGCAAAAAAGAGGGGGGGGGCTTAAGATTTAGAGGTGTCCTTATAGGTGATAGAAGGAGGATGTCTTAAGATTTAGAGGTGTCCTTTTAGGTGATAGGAAGAGGTCGTAAGGAGGCTGAAAGTGCATTTGCCCCCTATGTGGGTTTTGGTGTATTGATGACATCTAAATTAGGGACTAATGAGTTTCTATCGAGATATCTTGCAGTGATTAGTGCATGAAATAATTAAAGAAAGGAAAAAGATGGAAAGGTCACCCTCAATTCTTGAATAAGAAAAAGGCGTTGGACTCAAAGTGGATCGTCGAGTTTAACTCTTTATAATCTTTGAGTGTAGGTATGCCACACTATAAAGTGGGCAACAAATTCTTTTGGTCTGGGGAAGATAAAGTGCTCAAGCATAATTATAAAATCAAAAGAGAGACACTAAAGCTCTTCACGAACACAGGGTGTGTTTTTATGTCTCCTGAGGAGTCAGAACTGCTGACGGTCAGCAGTACCGACCCCAGGTCGGTACTTCCGGACCCCTGCCTCTTTTCCCCGTTTGGGCTGTGTCCTTCCAGGTTGGAAGTTTCGACCAGAGTCGGAACTACCGGCCCCCGGAAGTTCAGACTCGAGTCGGTACTTCCAGCCCCCCCAGTTTCTCCCCTGCGAGGCTGGTGTGTCTTTGGCTGAAAGTTTCGACCAGAGTCGGAACTACCAGCCCCTAACTTCCGACCTCCTCTCCTCAACCCTCTATTTCTTAGTCTTTGCACAATGCTTTTAGTAGAAGTCGGAAGTTCTGGGTTTTCTTTCGGAACTTCCGACATTGGTCTGAACGACCAGTTTTGCACTTGGACTATAAAATACCCCGTCTCTCTCTCTCTCTCTCTCTCTCTCTCTTCTAAAGTGAGTCCCTCTTTCCCTTTTGCTCGAACTCGACCTGAAAATCTCCCAAGCCCTAAAAGCACTCTTCTCCTCTCCGCTTTGCTCCCAACTATTTCCCTAGGGATTTGAGTGGAGAGTGAGTGGATTGAGTGAGGAAATCACTTCCCCAAGCTTGAGCACTTGATTTCTTCGTCTAGCCGGTTGGATTTGTGTCTTTTACTCTTGGGTTCTTAGGACCCTAGCCGGCTAGGCGTTGTCCAAGAGCCTCCATCTTGTGGAAGAGCCTTGGAAAGTTTGTATTACCCTTGATTTCTTAGTGAAGAGCTCAAGTGACCTTTGTGGTAACCTTGAGAGAGGAAGGGAGTTGGAAGAGACTCCGACCTTAGTGGTCACCTCAACAACGAGGACGTAGGAGCTCCTTTGTGGGGCTGCCGAACCTCGGGATAAATCTTTTTGTCTCGTGTGCTTGTTGTTTTTATGATTCATTTGGTTATTATTTGCATATTCATTGTCTCTATCTGTCTTAAGCTCATTTCTAGGGTTTGGACCCGATTTACAATTTGGTGGCATTCCAAGGTCAAGGAAGTGTTCCTACATCTTCACCTTACCACTAGGAAGTGGGGTTGTAAGTTATTGATCTCACGAAGTTCATTTAAGCACTTGTAGTTCATCTCCCGTAGGAAGTCAGAACTGCTGACAGTTTGCATTGGAACTTCTGACTTGTCGAAAGTTCTGACCCAAACTGTCGGAAGTTCCGACAGTTGTTGACAAGTGACTTTGAGTTTTGTGTAGAATTTTTGGATACACCTATTCACCCCCTCTAGGCATTGTATAGATCCTTTCAGAGGCCTTAAATTCAAAAAGCTTAGGATCAAGCCTCAAGCTTTTGAGACCCGATCTCAACTAATAAAAAATAGGAAGTTAGCGATGCCACGAGCCAAAGATCCAATTGCGAAGACACAAAGTCCCAATGGAGTAGAGGCTCAGAGACGACGCCCCGATGGCTTGGAAATCTAGGGCGTGGATGATGACAAGGACTTCCCATGAGAATTGACTGTGACCTCATGCAAGGAAGATGTCAGCAAGGGCCACATGCTCAAAGGTCGATGTTGGTAGTGTTGGATGACAGTGGTGGTGGCGTCGTAATCGTCGTCTTGTGGGGATGACAATGCAAACGGTGAGGTGCAAGGGCCTTCAACAAGAACTGAGATGCGGGTGGCTAGGAATATTGGCCAGGAGAACAAGCAGTGGAGAGATGAGAGCATGCATGGTGGAGTGATGCGGGGAGGGTCCGTCTTGTGTGGAGAGAATGTAGGGGCGGCGATGAATAGTGCAAGGACCCATGCGTATATATATGGTCAAGCAGACAACACGACCCTGTCACTAAGACATGACAATATTAGCCACTATGTCTTAATCGTGTTGTGTTGTGCCGAGTAGTGGCGCCAAACCGACTTCTCGGCATAGGCACAACACTAGGGGCTCCTAGTCATGTCATGTTGACACTATTTGAACGCATCTTGGCCCCTAGTGGGTTTCGGTGATTGGATGAAACACAAGATTACTGTGACTAACGTGTGTTTTGCAGAAACAGTGATGAGTTAGGTCACGGTAATGGCGACGATACAGGCATATGGAGTTCATGTCCCTTGGTGATGGAAATCGTTTCGGTTTTCAAAGGACGGACGACGAAGACGGTGGTAGACTAGGCTAAGTGTCACATGGCGTTGGAGGACACTTAGGTAGTCTTAGGTCTTTGTTTTTCCTTTGGCCGTACTATAAAAGGGAGCGTGAATCAGTAGCTTGACCTAGATGAGTCTATTGAGGTAGGTGTGGTGCACACTTGTTATTTTATAGCCCTAGGTAGCTCAGAGAGATGCCTTATGTCATGAGGATGAAAAGTCGTTAAGGCCGCGTCGCGATCTGAGTTGGTTTTGCCCTTGAAAAGGGCATCAGACGCTGGCCTGGTGGGCATCGAACGCATCCGATGCTCACTCAGACCTGGGTTCAGTCTGGTGCGTGGCATCGGACGCGCCGATGTTACCACATCGGACGCACCTGTGCCACTGTTCACTTGTGAGTGAACTTGAGCTAGCATCGGACGCTGGCATCGGACGCTGAGGGCCAGCATCCGATGTCCATGCAGAGAGGTTCCAGAGAGGGTAAAACCACATCGGACGCGTCCGTTGTGGTGGCATCAGACGCTGCCCAGCGTCCGATACTCCTTTAAGTTGTCTGACAGGTTGTACAGTCGACCGTTGGTTGAGGTCATCGGAGCGTCCGATGCCAGGCATCGGAGCGTCCGATTGAAAGTCCTTGTTTGGTTTTGGATAATTGATGTCACCTAGAGTACTAACATTTGTCATGAAGTGTTTATGAGCTAGGTTGGTACACACCAAGTGTGGGAGCTAGATGATGATCATGGTATTGGTGGTGATGACCAAAAGATGGATCAAGTGCTCCACATTTGGAAAGAGAAGAAGAGAAAAGCAAAACCCCTATGGAGATAAAGGCAAAGGTATAAATAGGGATTTTGTTTTGGCACTCAAGACACCATAGACGGTGTGAGTGTGTTTAGGATAGATAGCCGTACTATTAAGAGGAGACTATCTCGGTGATTGCGGTTATCATGTGCCACTAGGTGAATTCATACATGCATATGCATTAGGACCTAGTGTGCTAACCTCTAATCCTTTGAAAATGATTGTGAAAATGCTAACACACATGCACATGATGATGTACACTTGTTGGTGTTAGCACATTTGCAAAGGAGAAGGTGGTGGAGTTGAATTGGATCAACTCGGAGAAGTTTTCGGAAAAATCTTTGGTTTGAAAAGAGAAGCGATGGATCTTGGATTGGAAAACTGTACTAACCCTTTGTGAGTTGGTTTAGCTTTGTATGTGGGTTGTGTAGCCCTCTGAATAAGCTTTCCAAAATGTCCAAGATCATCGAAATCGGAGTTCGGAGCTAAAAGTTATGGCCGTTTTAGCGCGGAGGTCTTTTTTGGCCTAGAGGTAGTACCGACCTTGAGGCCGGTAGTACCGACCCCTCCGCGAACAGATCGCATGCTCTCTGTGTTGAGCCATTTTTGGCCTAGAGGTAGTACCGCCATAGGGCCGGTACTACCGACCCTCGGTAGTACCGACCCCTGGTCGGTAGTACCAGTGATCAAAGTCATTTTGAAGGTTCTCTGTGTAGATCTAGATCTGTCCTAATGGTAGTACCGTCCTGAAGTCGGTAGTACCGACCCTACTACCGACCCCTGTGTGCAGCGCGCAAACTCTCTGTTCGGGAGACGGTTTGGCCTACCGGTAGTACTGCCATATGGCCGGTAGTACCAGGCCACGGTAGTACCGACCCTAGGGGTCGGTGGTACCGAGGTTTGGAGGAAGTTTGAGAGCGCTCTATGTAGATCTAGATTTGGCCTACCGGTAGTACCGCTATAAGGCCGGTAGTACCGGGGCCGGTAGTACCGAGCCTACTACCGCCCGTGTTAAAAAGTCGTTTCTAACAGTCTTTTGGACCGCCGGTAGTACCGACCCTTGCGTCGGTAGTACCGACCGAAGGCGTGGAAGCTTGGGAAAAGGGGAGAACGACTTGTTGTCTTCCCCTCTCCATATAAATAGGTTGTGGCCGGGTTTGGGGAGCTTCTTCTTGACTTTCTAACCTCTTGAACATCCTCTTGAGCTAGACATACTCCCTCCCACTCATCTCCTTGCTTGATAGCGTGAATCTAAGTGAGATCGAGTGGATCCAAGTGCATTTGCTTGTGAGTTTGCATCTAGTGGCACTTGGGGATTGTTGTTGCTGCGGGTATTCTCTTTACTCTTGGTGGTTACCGCCACCTAGACGGCTTGGAGCAGCGAAGGAGCTTTGGCACGAGTGGTGATTGTTCGTGGCCATCTCCCAGTGATTTGTGAGGGGTATTGTGCCTTCCCCGGCGAAGAGCTAAAAGGTAACTCTAGTGGATTGCGTGTGTCTTTGAGTTACCTCCATTTGTGGGTTGGTTCTTGCGGTGCTCATTTGTTGAGCTAGGTTTGTGAAACACCTATTAGCCGCCGAACCACCAAGTGGTTGGTCGACACAACGGGGAGTAGCGTGCCGGCAAGCACGTGAACCTCGGGAGAAAATCTTTGTGTCTCTTGCCTCTTTGGACTTCTCCCGAAGTTTCTTGGTATTCTTATTGTGATTGATTATCTCTTGCTGGCGTCGGTATATCTCTCTATCCTTGCATTACTTTCTTTATCACTTGTGTAGAGATATTTGTTGCTAGAAGTAGCTCTCTAATTAGAAGTAATTATTTCTTGCTATCTCATTGTTTTAGAGAGTAGTGACATATCCTTTGTGTGCCATAGTGATTATAGGTTACTAGAATTGTTGGACAGGTGGCTTGCAACACTTAGTAGAGCTATAGCAAAAAGCTTCGCTTTGTAATTGTCTAACTAGTTGCTCCAAGTGTTTTGAAGAATTTTTATTAGGCTATTCACCCCCCCTCTAGCCATTTAGGACCTTTCTAGTGGTATCAGAGCCATGGTCACCGTTTGCAATAAGGATTAACAACCTTCGGTGTTAAAAATGGCTCAAATTGTGTTCAACCATGTTGGAGGCAAACCACCGTTCTTTGATGGCACATCTTTTGATTATTGGAAGAGAAAGATGAAGATGTATTTGGGTTCAATCAATGACAAGGTGTGGGATGTGGTTGAAAATGAGTTTGTGATTCTTGATCCTACCAATCCAACACCAAATGACTCCATCAACAAGCAATGCATCACAATGGCGCTCAACACCACATACAATGCCATTGATCCAAAGGTGTTCGAGCAAATCAAAGATCTTGACAATGCAAGTGAGGTGTGGAAAAGATTAGAAGAAACATATGAGGGCACTTCAACGGTAAAAAGTGCCAAGTTGTACATGCTCAAGGACAAGCTCACCAACTTCAAGATGAAGGATGATGAATCAATTCTGGAAATGTTCTATAGATTGCAAGTCATCATCAATGATCTCAAGTCCTTGGGAGAAAAGGTACAAGATGAAGACTTCACTCACCGGTTCTTGACTTGCTTGCCCAAGAGGTTCAAGACACTTCACACCATCATCTTTAGAGGAGGATTGAAGAATGTGACTCCAAATGAGGTGCTTGGTGATGTCATGATCGAGGATCAATACAATGAAGATAGTGAAGAAGTGGTCAAGGAAGAGGACAACAAGAAGAAAAGTGTGGCATTCAAAGCCACCTCATCTAAGAGCAAGGGCAAGTCCAAGAAGGAAGAATCAAGTGACAATGAAGAAGCTAGTGACATTGATGATGAAGCCTTAGCTCTCTTTGTGCGCAAATTTGGCAAGTTCATGAAGAAGAAGGGCTATGGTGCAAGGAAGATAAGAGATTACAACAAGAACAAAGACTATGTGAGAAGATGCTACAAGTGCAAGAGCAAGGATCATGTTGTAGCGAATTGTCCCTACAATAGTGACAATGATGAAGATGAGAAGAAGAAAGAGAAGAAAGAGAAGAAAGAGAAGAAAATGAGCTTCAAGAAGAAGAAGGGTGACTCATATGTTGTCACATGGGATAGTGATGCATCATCCGATAGTGAAGACTCAAGTGATGATGATAACAAGAAGAGCACCAAGAAGAAGGCACTTGCAAGCATTGCAATCAACAACAAGCCTTCTCTATTTGACACTCCATCATGCTTCATGGCTAAGCCAACAAAGGTACAATCCGATGATGAGAGTTATAGTGAGAGTGATGAGGATGAGGAGCACTCAAAGGAGGACCTCATGGACATGTTGGAGCAAGCTCACACTTGCTTTGAGATGAAGAGGAAGGAGTGCAAGGAATTGCGCAAGAAGCTTAGTGCTCTTGAGCAATCCCTTGATGAGCTCAAGTCTACTCATGAGAGGCTAGAGGTAGCCCATGAGAAGCTTGGCAAGGCTCACACCAAGCTTGAAAAATCTCACTCCTCCCTCCTTGATCAAGTCAAGGTTGAGGATGTTGTTCCAACAAGTGACATAGGAGTAACTTGTGATATTCTTGATGAATCCTTCTATACTCCTATTGTTGTTGCTCCCACTAACCCTTCATGTAGCTCATCCACTACTACTTCTACTATGAGTGATGGTTTCACTTGTGATGCCTCACTAATGGTGGAGAATGAGACCTTGAAAAAGGAGGTCAATGAGCTCACTCGTGCCTTAGGCAATGCCTATGGTGGAGATGCCCGCTTGCTTAAGTGCTTGGGTAGCCAACGGTTCTCTCTTAACAAAGAGGGATTGGGCTATACCTCCAAGAATGGCAAGGCGGCTTTTGTGACTCACAAGACTAGTTTTGTGAGAAGCAATGGTCTGTTTTGCAATAAATGCAAGCAATCCGGGCATATAGAGCAATATTGCAAGAACAAGAATAAAAATGCTAATGTATCCTCAATTCAATTTGATTCTTGTTATTTGCTTACCAAGGGTGTAAATGGTGTGAAGGCTAAGTTTATTGGTGCACCCATTGTTGGCCCAAAGAAGAAGGCAATTTGGGTGCCCAAGAGCTTAGTGACTAACCTTGGAGGACCCAAGCAAGTTTGGGTACCTAAAAAGAATTGATCTTTTCTTGTAGGTCTATTATAAAGCTGGAGGAAGGCATTGGGTGCTTCATAGTGGGTTCACTCAACACATGACCAGAGATGCAAGAATGTTCAATTCAATCAACAAGAATGATGACAATGGGATTGATAGTATTACATTTGGTGATAATGGCAAAGGCAATGTCAAGGGGCTTGGTAAGATTGCTATATCAAATGACATGAGCATATCAAATGTGTTGCTAGTTGTCGGTGTTTTGAACCCGGGGGTATGACACCAACGAGTAATGTGATCGCGTGCTCTCTTCCTGGATGGTGATGCAAGATGACACAAGGATTTATCCTGGTTCGGGCAAAAAAGTCCCTACGTCCAGCGGGGGAGGAGGTTCTTGTATTACTTGCACCTAAGTGCTTGTACAGGGGCGAATACAAGCTCAATGAGCGTGGACCGGAGTCCGGACTCGAGTGTGTACGTGTGTGGACTTGTGTGTTGTCTATCGGAGTTGTGTAACCGTGGACTCGCGTCTTGTTTCCCCACGCGCGAAGGGCCCTGGCGTCCCCTTTTATAGAGCAAGGGGAGGCCAGGGTTACACAAGGGTATTACAGGTGTCAGGGCGTACGATGCCCAATACGGAGAGGGGTAGGAACCCTGTCTTGTCGGGGCCACTGGAGCCAACGTGGGCGTTGCTGTTGAGGCGTCCTTGGGGCGTGGCCTCCATCCCGGGCGCGGACGTGATGACGTGACGATGTAGAAGCCGTACAACACCCATTCCGGCACGTACAGGACACGGCGGGGTCCCTCCAGATCTTGGGGTACCTGTCTTCCAATAGCATGAAAGCAGTTAGGGCTCGAGGGGCGCGGAGCCGGCCTCGAGGTGGCGCCTACGGGGGGCTCGAGCCCCCGCAGGTATGGACAAGTCCCGTGGAAATTGATTGAGCAGTGGGCATCCGGGCCTCGAGACGTGGCTTGGACGTGCAACAGCGTAGGGTATGGGTTAACAGTGCCGTACTGGCGCCCTTTTGCCCATGCTTGTGGTGAAAATGAGACTTGACTCTGCCCTGGTTACTGTGGTACACGTCGGGCTGCAGAGGACGTGACTGGAGTAGGTGGATGTATTAAATGCGCGGTATGGGGTTGTCATCCGATGCCTGCGCCGCTCGAGGGAAGCATAAGCGCCTCGAGGGATAGGCTACTGTGCCAGAGAGGCTCCAGGTCCCCTGCGTGGGGTCTCGAGGTATGGTGTTCGGCTGTGGGGGGCTCGAGCCCTAAATGCGAGGACTCGAGGTTTTAGTGGGGCGCTCGCCCAGGGCCTGGCTTTGGAGGGCTCGGGCGAGATGGAGAACGGGCGTCAGCCCGAGGCCTGGCTCGGTGAACTCGAGCGAGACGGAGAGCGCGCGTTCGCCCGAGGCCTGGCTTGGTGGGCCAGCGTTGTGGGCCTCGAGGGGTTGGTCTCTTTAAGGGGTTAGACTAGTCATGTTTGTTATTTACAGGCGTTCTAGGTTTAACCTATTAGTTTGCGTTGATCGGGGGTACCCCTTTTGTGGACCCCCGACAGTAGCCCCCGAGCCCTTGTTCGAGTGCTTGCACTCGAGCAGGGGCTCCCGACTGGGACCTCGAGGGTTAGCTAACTGATCTCGAGGGTTTTGCTGCTTTGATTCCGTGGGTGTCGTGCGTGCGACACCCGCGGGTGTAGCCCCCGAGGCCACGGGGGGGGGGGGGGTTAAGGCTCCCTCGTGGGCTTTTTCTTGTGTGAGTGTTAGTTGCATTTTTTAGGTTCGGGAGTGTCGAGCCCCTGAGTTTTTTAGACCCTCTTTCATCGAGGGGTGCCAGGCTGAACCGGCCGGCCGGCTCTTCGAGCTGTCCGGCACGCCGGTTGCCCTGGCTTGTCATCCCGCGAGTCCTTTCGATCGGATGCGAGGTGGGATGCCTCGTACTACCACGAGCGGGCGAGTATCGAGGTTCCCGGTGAGCTGGTAACGGGGAATCCAAGTGAGACCTCGTGCCCCGTTCGATAGGGGTCGACTGTAGCCCGGAGGCGATCTCATAAAGCATGGGTGCTCAGTCTGCAGGAGTGCCGGGTCCATTCGATAGGGCCCGGTGGCTCGATGCCTCCCTCCGAGGGGATCTCACTGCACGTCGTGCTTCCTGCCTTGGATACACGTGTGGGGCCTCGAGGGCTTGGCCCTCGAGTGGTGCCGCGAGTGGCGCCCCTTGGTGTCCCTGACTCGGGTGCTCGAAGCCGGCTGTCGAACCCTCTTCGAGGGCCAGCCTTCGCTGCTTCGAGGCTTAGGGCCGAGGCCCGTTTTTACCTTCGTGAAGAAGCCTCCGTCGTCTGGGAATCCTTCTGCCCGTAGGGCGCGCCTTTTTAGGCGGAAACCGTCGGGGAGGGCGGCGAACGCGAAGCCGGAGCGACGGTCGTGGCGGGCCCGGGTAGTGGAGCGAATGGAGAGCTGCCGCGTGTACCTGTCAACCGGCTCGAGACGTGGTTAGGTGGGCGCATTAAATGCATGCGGTTACCTTTTTACGTCGTGGGAGACCCCGCCCGTCGGGGTTTCCCCTTATAAATATCGAAAGAGGGGAAAAGGAACCCTTTACTTTGCCTTTGCCTTCACCGCCGCCGTAGCCTTCACGCGCCCTCTCCTTCGAGCTAGTCGATTGGGGATTTTTCGGCTGCCCGTCCGCTGCTCGGGTCCGCGCCGCGCCACCGCCATGGCCGCCCAGACACAAGTGCTGCCGGCCGAAGACTGGAGCCCGTCGAAGGTGACGCAGAGCGAGATGGACTCGTTGGTGGCCCAGGGGCTTCTGCGCCCCAACTCGGAGGAGGGACCCGCGTGGTGGGTTATCCCATTGGCGGAGCACCAGGAGCCGCACCCGCCGGAGGGGTACGTGGTGAGCTTCACGCGCTACCACCGCATGGGGCTCGGTGTTCCGCCGAGCCGCTTCATGCGGGCGCTGACCCATCACTACGAGGTGGAGCTGCAACACTTCTCCCCCAATTCAATCTCGCACGCCGCCATATTCGCCGCGGTGTGCGAGGGGTACCTGAAGATGGAGCCACACTGGGAGATGTTCGTCCATCTCTTCCGGGGCGAGCTCTTCATCAAGGCCCTAAAGCCCAGCGGGAGGCGGCTCGTGCGCATGGGCTCCCTCGCCATCACTGCGAGGGTTGGGACCTCGTCAGCCAATGTCCCCGCGAATACTTGCGATACAAGCTTTCCACCAATCAGGCCAGGTGGGACGACCATTGGTTCTATCTGCGGAATGAAGGTGGTCTCTTTCCGCAGTACACCGGCAGGGTCCTCACTCAACGCCCGGAGAAGTGGACCTGGGGCGTCGCGGCGGACAGGCAACGCCACCTGGTCCCGCTGATGAAGATGATGAAGACGCTGGTGGATGAGAGGAAGTTGACCGTGCAAGCGGTCATTTGGGCGTTCCACCAGCGAAGAGTTCTCCCGTTGGCGGACCGCCCCCTTCTTATGCACGAGATGGGGCCGAAGGCCCAACTCGAGGCGCTTAATCGATCGAGGATGGCCGAGGAGAGGCTGTCCCGGAACGAGGGCGTCTCCCGGGTGTCAATCACGATCCAGGGGTCGTTCATCCCTGAGTACACCGACCTGGTCGCCATGGCACCCGACGAGGGGTGCCTCGACCTGGTAAGCCTCCCTCGAGCTGAGCTGTCCCGAGCCTCCTCCCCCTTTCTCCTCCTTCGAACCCTTTGCATTCTTCTTATGGTTTGTCTTGTCACGCTTCTTCTTTTTGCAGGGGGCGTTTACTTGTCGCGCGTCGGGGCCCCCGGTGAGGGAGGACGCCGCGGATACTCAGGTGAGGCGCCTCTCTGCTCAGAAAGACAAGGAGAGCAAGGATGCCAGGAAGAAGAAAGAGAAAAACAAAAACTTGCGTCGCTTGGCTCGGGAGCAGAGGCTGGCGAAGGCTCGTTGCAACCGTCAGCCTGGAGACGGGTCCCCCGAGCTGAGCTCCTCGAGCTCGGAGGAGGAGAGCGATGATGAGGAGGAGAGCGACGACGAGGGGATGGATGCGCGCCTGAGGCGCACGGGGGTCGTCGATGACAGGGCTGACCGCTCCTCTGTGCAGGAGGGTATACTGGAGGTCCCCCCGGCGAAGGGACCGCGCAGGACGCAGCCGCGGAAGGCGGCGCCGATCCCTGCCTCGTCGGGGGCCCGAGGTCCGTCGAGCTCTGCGCCGGACGTGCCCCCGGTAGTGAGGAAGCCCCGAACCCGGAGCGCCTCTGCCACAACGTCAACGGAGGCCGCCCCCGTGTCAGCCCAGACCGGAGGTCTCGAGAAGGGCCGAGCCTCGAGGGGTAGTGACCACATCGGGAGGGGCTCCGGGTCCGACCGCCGCGAGCCATCGAGGTCGGGGTCGAGCCCGCGGAGGAGCGGGCGTCAGGAGGAGGCGTCGAGCCCGCACCATCACGAGCGTCGGGGAGGGAGCCCCCGGACGTCTCGTGAGCAGGGGCGTGAGCGTCCCCGGAGTCCATCACCGTACCGCCGCCGGGACACAGAAGCGGACGTGGGAGGGCGCGACCGCCAGCGCGAGCGCCGGAGCAGGTCCCGGAGCCCGCGTCGGGGCAGGCGCCACGACGACAGCACGAGGGAGGTACGGTCGCCCTCCCGCGATGTGGGGCTGAAGGAGGGCTCTCCCTCGAGGTCGAGCCACGGGAGGTGTCGGGAGCCCTCCCCCCATCCCAGCCCTGCGGAGATGGCCCAGGCGCAGGGCTCGAGCCGTGGGGTGGGCTCGAAGCCCCCGAGTGGGTCCGGCGATTCCGGGAAGAAGCCCAGCCGCCGCTTTGGGTGAGCAATTTTCTTGGATCTCGTCGGTAGTGAGGCTTTACCTCTTTACTTTTGATGATGCATGCCATCTCTGGTTTCTCAGGGGGAAGCGCTCCTTACCAGGAGGTGGACCTCGCTGCGTCCAAGCGGGCCAAGACCTCGAGCCCCACCAAGGCACAAGCATCTCGAGGTATGGCACCTTCCTCCGCTAGGGAAGCCGCTTGGCTGGAGAAGGCTCGAGCTGCCATGGCTCGAGGAGGCCAGATGATCGTCGCGAATTTTGGTGAGGCCGTCGCCATCGACCACAGGGGTCGAGGCATCCTTCCCGGTTCTGATATCACTGTCACCTTATATTGCAGGGGCCGCAGCTTACGGCATCGAGCCCGCCGCTACATCGCTCACTGAGGCGCTGCCCCCTCCCCCTCCTCCTCCTGCGATGGCGTCTGTCGGGAGAGCCACCCTTCCCCCCGCTACAACGGGTGTTCCGAGGGAAGCACCTGGGGCGAGCACGACCCCGCCGGTGTCTGGGGTCGAGGAGACTGCGCCCCTCGAGGCCCCGACGGTGGAGGACCTCCTGAACGAGCTGGAGCAGGGGCCGCTCCCCGCCGCGGGCTTGCCGATGGTGGAGGCGCCCGAGGCGCCGGCTAGCACTGACAAGACGCCGGAGGACCCGGCCAGGGAAGAGCCGGGGCCCGTGCCGTCGGGCGGTTGGCCGCAGCTGGGGCAGCTCGGGACGGAGGAGGATCTGCCCGACATCGAGCTCGACCGACCAGTATGGCCGTTTCCCGACGCGCCGAGCCCGTCCCTCGCCATGGTCTCCGTCGAGCAACCGGTCCAGCGGGGGGCTCCGCGCGAGGTGCGGTCCATCTTCCGGGAGGTGGCCGAGCTCATGGCGGAGGCAGAGCGGTCCTGCTCCGAGGAGGCAGGCCGGTCCGCGCAGGTGTCGGCCGCCCTCGCGAGGGCCGAGGCGGAGCTTCAAGATCTCCGCGCTGAGCTGGGCCGAATGTCCAAATGGCGAGCCGACTTAACGAGGCAGAGGCGGAAGTCCAGGCGGCTCGAGGCGAGGCCGCTCGAGTCAAGGAGGAGGCCGCCGCCGCCCTCGAGGCGTCGAGGAAGGAGGCCGCCGATGCCCGCAGCGAGGCCACCTCTGCCCAGGCCGAAGTGGAGGCGGCGAGGAAGGATGTCGCTGACGCCCAAGGCGAAGCCGCCACCGCCCGAGCCGCAGTGGAGACGGCGAGAAAAGAGGCTGAGGATGCTCAACGCAATGCCGCCGCCGCTCGGTCCGCAGCGGAGGCGGCGAAGAAGGAGGCCGAAGACGCCGAGAGTGGTGTCGCCTCCGCCCGAGCTGCCGAGGGGGCGGCGCGGCAGGAGGTGATCCGAAAGGATCTGGCCCTCGTGGAGGCGGGCAGGCTGATCGAGGAGCTTAGGTCCGAGAAGCTCCTCATGCTGGCCGAGAAGCGCAGACTCAAGCAGCGCGCTGAGGGCCTTACCAGCGACCTCGCCGTACTGGGGCAGCATTGCGATGGTGAGGCTTACACCTTGTCCTTGTTCGGGCCTCGAAGTTTTTTTGTTACGCCGCAGTCTCACTCTTCCTCGTTCGTTGCGCAGGGGTCGAGAAGACAGTCGAGGAGCTCCGTGGGACGAACCAGGTTCTCTTGGACCAACTCCAAGACGAGACGATGGTGGCGGAGCGGGCTCGCACTTCCCTCGACCGGCTCGGCTCCATGTGGGGTGCTCCTCCGGTGGCTGCGGCAGAAGGTGCGGTGGCCCGAGGCGACGCCTTGTGCCTCCTCGACGTAGCCGCGCGGGACCGTGTCCGGCAAGCTCTCCACCATGGCGTCAAGCAGACGCTCGCGGTCGTCCGCTCCGGCTTCCGCTTCCCGGTCCACGTTGTCGCCAATGGCTTCATCGAGATCGAGGGGAAGGACGAGGAGTGGAACAACTACCGTGTCGACAAAATCTTGGAGAAGATGGAGAGGCCGGGGACGTCACTCGCGAAGATCTTCGAGGAGGACGTGCTGCCTCCTGACGCCAGCAGCGGTGTCGAGGGCCCTCCTCCCTCTAGCTCGGGCGTCGAGGCTGAGCCCGCCGTGGAAGACCTCGGGGAGGAGTACCACACCGACGAAGATTAGGGCCTGCGTGCCAAATTTGGGCGTCGAGGCCCCTGTAAGAATTTTATGACATGAATGAGGGTCCGTCGAGACCCGTTTGTATATATGACTTGTTTGTTTAAAGAAGCTGTTTTCTTTTCAAATGCATTTGACCACTTCTCTTTGTTGCAAGCTCGAGTTTCTGCTAACTTAGTCTGTGTTCCTTCGATACGTCGCGAGCCCCTCGAGGGGAGGCGTAGGTAGGGTACCGTAGCCCGGGGGCGTAGGTGGCCGTCTACGTCGATGCCTCCCGACCCTTGGAGGCTCGAGGTATTTTGGGATTTAGACGTCGCTAGTTCACTCGAGGCACGAGTCGAGACGAGGGTCGAATTTTTGAAAAGAAAACACGCATTTTTTCCGGAGTCTGGGGGGCGGTTACCCCCTTGTCAGCCCCCGAGGGAGGCTCGACCCTGAGCAAAGCAGGGTCGAGGCTACCTTAAGATGCTAAGCAAAATGAAAGACAATGCACGAGTTTGTTCATTCATTTTGGGCGTGTTTGTACAAAGCAACAAAATGAATGAGGCCTCGAAGCCTTTAAGGGTAGAAGCGACGTAGCTGAGATATGTTCCACGCGTTCGCCAGGATCCTGCCTCGATCGTCGTAGAGCTTGTACGTTCCTGGCTTGAGCACTTCAGCTACGGTGTATGGGCCCTCCCATGGAGGGGTAAGCTTGTGGCGCCCTCGATTATCCTGCAGCCGTCGAAGCACGAGGTCCCCCACCGCCAGGTCCCTCTTGCGCACGTGCTTGTCGTGGTAGCGTCGAAGTGTTTGCTGGTAGCGCGCGGAGTTGATGAGCGCCACGTCTCGGGCCTCCTCGAGCTGGTCCTTGGCGTTGACGAGCTTTTCGTCGTTGGTTTGCTCGTTGTAGGCTCGAAGTCGAGGTGAGCCGTACTCGAGGTCGGTAGGCAAGACGGCCTCGGCGCCGTAGGTTAGGAAAAACGGAGTGAACCCGGTGGCTCGACTCGGCGTAGTCCTGAGGCCCCACAGCACCGAGGGGAGCTCTGCGGCCCACCCCTTTCCGAAATTTTTGACGGTCTTGAACAGCCTCGGCTTCAGCCCATGGAGTATCATGCCATTGGCGCGCTCGACCTGCCCGTTGCATTGAGGGTATGCGACCGAGGCCCAGGTCACGCGAATGTTGTTGTCGTCGCAGAAGTTGGTGAATTTTTTGCCCGTAAATTGGGTGCCATTGTCGGTGATGATGACATTGGGCACCCCAAACTGGTACATGATGTCTGCGATGAACTCGACGGCCTTCTCGGAGGTGGGGTCGCCTATGGGCTTGGCCTCGATCCACTTGGTGAATTTGTCGATGGCCACGAGCACATGCGTGTACTTTCCGGCTGTCATCTTGAGGGGACCCACGAGGTCGAGCCCCCAGACGGCAAACGGCCAAGTAATGGGGATCATCTGCAGGGCGTGCGCGGGCTGGTGCATTTGCTTGGCGTAAAACTGACACCCTTGGCAAGCTTGGACCAGGCGCTTGGCGTCTCCGAGGGCGGTTGGCCAGTAGAAGCCTTGTCGGAAGGCGTTCCCTACCAAGGTCCTTGGCGCTACGTGATGGCCGCAAGCCCCCGAGTGCATGTCGTCGAGGAGCCTGCGTCCCTCCTCGAGGGGGATGCAGCGCTGAAGGACTCCCGATGGGCTTCGATGGTACAGCTCTCGTTCGTCGCCGTAGATGACGTAGGTCTTGGCCCTTCGAGCGATGCGTCGGGCCTCCGTCTTGTCTTCTGGTAGCACGCCTTGCGTCAGGTAGTCGAGGAAGGGCGTCCGCCAGTCGAGGGGTCGTGATGAAGAAGAGGCGGGTGCGTCGATCTGCATCGCCTCAGCGGCTGTCGAGGGGTCATTCCCGAGGGGTGGCGTTGAAGGTCGAGCCCCTGTGTCTAGCTCGAGGGGTGGCGTCGAGGGGCCAGCCCCCGGGCCGATTTTGACGGATGGCTCGAAAACGTCCCTCGAGAAGACGTCTGGCGGAACCGTGCCGCGCGTGGACGCCAACTTTGCCAGCTCGTCCGCGGCCTCGTTGTACTTTCGAGCTATGTGGTTGAGCTCGAGGCCGTAGAACTTATCTTCTAGCTTGCGCACCTCCCCGCAGTATGCCTCCATCTTGGGATCGACGCAGCTTGAAGCCTTCATAACCTGGTTGATGACGAGCTGCGAGTCTCCTCGGACGTCGAGGCGTCGGACCCCGAGCTCGAGGGCGATGCGCAGCCCATTGACGAGAGCCTCGTACTCGGCGACGTTGTTGGAGGCGGGGAAGTGCAAGCGTAGCAGGTAGCGCATGTGGACTCCGAGGGGTGAGATGAAGAGCAGGCCTGCGCCTGCCCCCGTCTTCATGAGGGATCCGTCGAAGTACATGGTCCAGAGCTCGGCTTGAATCTGCGCCGGCGGGAGCTGAGTGTCGGTCCACTCAGCAACGAAGTCCGCCAATGCTTGCGACTTGATGGCTTTTCGCGGGGCGTAGGTGATGGCCTCCCCCATTAGCTCGGCGGACCACTTGGCGATTCGCCCCGTGGCCTCCCGATTGTTGATGATCTCACCGAGGGGGAAGGACGACACCACCGTTACGGGATGAGCGAGGAAGTAGTGCTGGAGCTTACGCCTTGTGATGATGATGCCGTAGAGCAGCTTCTGGATGTGCGGGTACCGGACCTTGGCTTCGGAGAGCACCTCACTGGTGAAGTATACCGGTCGTTGGACCGGCAACGCATGACCCTCCTCGTGCCTCTCGACGACTATGACCGCGCTGACCACCTGAGTGGTTGCGGCCACATAGAGGAGGAGGGGCTCGGGGCGATCGTCACCCTTGGCCGGTCGCGGTGGCACGAGGATTGGCGCGGAAGTCAGCAACCCCTTCAACTTGGTTAAGGCCTCCTCGGCTTCGACAGTCCACGCGAAGCGTTCCGTCTTCTTCAGCAGGCGGTAGAGGGGTAGCGCTTTTTCCCCTAGCCTCGAGATGAATCTGCTGAGAGCGGCTAGGCAGCCTGTCACTTTCTGTACACCCTTGAGGTCTCGAAGTGGGCCCATCCTCGTGACTGCTGAGATTTTTTCGGGGTTGGCCTCGATCCCCCGTTGTGAGACAATGTAGCCAAGTAGCATGCCTCGAGGCACACCAAAGACACATTTCTCGGGGTTGAGCTTCACATTCTTGGCCCGGAGGCATTTGAACGTGGCCTCGAGATCGCTGATGAGGTTCCCGACTTTCTTGGTTTTAACCACGATGTCATCGACGTAGGCTTCGACGGTTTTGCCTATGTGTTCGCCAAAGATATGCTGCATGCAACGTTGGTACGTTGCCCCGGCGTTTCGAAGGCCGAAGGGCATTGTAACGTAGCAATACATACCAAAAGGCGTAACAAAAGAGGTAGCGAGCTCGTCGGATTCTTTCATCCTAATCTGGTGGTAGCCGGAATACGCATCGAGAAATGAAAGTACTTCACACCCCGCAGTGGAATCGACAATCTGATCAATTCTAGGTAAAGGAAATGGAACTTTTGGACAAGCTTTATTCAGACCAGTGTAGTCTACACACATCCGCATTTTTCCATTCTTTTTCCTAACTAGTACAGGGTTAGCTAGCCACTCTGGGTGAAATACCTCCTTGATGAACCCGGCCGCCAAAAGCTTGTGCACCTCCTCGCCGATGATCCTGCGCTTCTCCTCGTCGAAGCGGCGCAGGCGTTGCTTCACCGGTCTGGACCCGGCCTGGATCTCCAAGGCAGTGCTCGGCGACTTCCCTCGGTATGCCCGGCATGTCCGAGGGTCCCCACGCAAACATGTCGATGTTTGCGCGGAGAAAGTCGACGAGCACTGCTTCCTATTTAGGCTCGAGGCTGGCACTGACGGTCAGCGTCTTGCCATTGGTCGAGGTCGGGTCGACGGGTATCTGCTTGGTGTGCTCTGCCGGCTCGAAGGCGCCAGCGTGGCGCTTTACTTCAGGGGCCCCCTCGGTGGCCAGGGCGGCTAGGGCCTCGAGCGAGTCGAGCTGGACGTTTGCCTCCCCACGCTCGACGCACTCCACGTCGCAGTGGTACGCGTGCTCGTAGGATGTGTCGACGGTGATGACCCCCTTTGGCCCCGGCATTTTGAGCTTCAAGTACGTGTAGTTGGGAACCGCCATGAACTTGGCGTAGCCTGGCCGGCCGATGATGGCGTGGTAGGTCCCTTGGAATCCAACCACCTCGAAGGTGAGTGTCTCCTGGCGGAAGTTAGCCGGCGTGCCAAAGCAAACCGGCAGGTCGATGCGCCCGAGGGGGTGGGCCTTCTTCCCTGGTACGACTCCGTGGAACCCCCCGACGCTGGGTCGGAGCTGACCCTCTGAAATCCCCAGGAGGTCGAGGGTCTCGAGGTATATGATGTTGAGGCTCGAGCCCCCATCCATCAACACCTTGGAGAACCGTACGTCGACGATGACGGGGTCGACGACGAGGGGGTACGCCCCCGGGTTTACGACACGGTCCGGATGGTCGTCACGGTCGAACGTGATCGGCGCATCAGACCAGTCAAGGTACCGGGGGGCGTCGTGGCCGAGTGCAAAGATCTCCCGGCGCTCCTTCTTTCTTTCTCGAGCTGAGAGCCCGACGGTCGGCCCCCCGTAGATCATGTAGCAGTCGCGCACCGGTGGGAAGTTGTCGTCCGTGTCCCCACCACCGCGCCGATTGTTATCCTTGCCCTTAGGCGTGTCCTCTTTCTTATCGCCGAGCTTGGAGTAGTAGCCTTTCAGCAGTCGGCAGTCCTTTAACTTGTGATTTACGGGGCCCCTGTGATAAGTGCAGGGGTCCTCGAGCATCTGGTCGAAAACAGCCCCGTCAGGGGGACCTCGGGGCTTCTTAGGCTCGAGGGCGCCTGCGAGCACCTCTTCGTCGTCGTCGTCATTGGCGTCGCGCTTCGCCTTCTGACCCTTGCGTTTGTTCTTCTTCTTTTTGTTGCCGTTATTGTTGTCGTTCTTGGCGTCGTTGCCCTTGTTCGAGCCCTCCGGCGCGGTCACCGCCTTACCTTTGTCCGTAGAACGGCCAAAGAAGGCCCCCACTGCCTCGTCGCCTGAGGCAAAGCTGGTGACGCGATCCATCAGGTCCTCGACCGTCCTGGGACGGTAGCGTCCTAGCTCATGAACTAGCTCTTGGCATGTCGTGCCCGCGAGGAACGCTGAGATGACGTCCTCGTCAGGCACGTGGGGGAGCTCGAGGCGCTGCTTCGAGAACCGCCGAGCAAAGTCAGCGGAGGGGCTCGTCCGCCGCCTGCCTGCAACGCCGTAGGTCCCAGGGGTTGCCTGGGCGCACGCAAGTCCCCTTGAAATTCCCGTCGAAGACCCTGACTAGGTCGGCCCAGTCATCGATCCGATCCGGCGGGAGCCCCTCGAGCCACCGGCGGGCGGTGTCCGAGAGGTACAGTGGGAGTTGGCGTATGATCACGCGGTCGTCGTTCTTCGCTCCGCCCAGTTGGCAGCCTAGGCGGAAGTCCGAGAGCCAGAGCTTGGGCTCGACCTCCCCGTCATACTTCACGATGTTGGTCGGCGGTCGGAAGCGGTCGGGGAGGGTTGAGCTGCGGATGGCCCGGCTGAAGACTCTGGGGCCCGGGGGCTCGAGGACTTGCCGGTCCTCGTCGCTGTCGTAGCGCCCCCCTCGATGGGCGCTATAGCCACGCTCCTGGGCCCCCTTGTCCTTGCGCCGGCGGTTGATGTCGTTGCGGGCGTCGTTGGGGTCTCGAGGTGGCCGGTTGTCGACGATCCGTTCGCGGACTGGCCTAGCTCGAGAGGCGTCCGGCTGGTGGACGGATGCCTCGCGCTCGTTGCGGGGCGTGTCCGCCGGCTTCCCCGAGGCTGCTCCGCGCCGGCGTGACGCCGAGCTCTCGGCCTGCTGCACAGCGGCTGTCTCGAGGAGGTTCTTCATTTCCCCAAGCATGCGCCTGGCGTCAGGGTTGGAGACGGCGGGTAGATCACGGAGCATCATTGCCGCCGCCACCACGTTCTGCCCGGCTCGCGGGAAGCATACCTCGGGGCGTGCTGGTGCCCCGTCCTCGAGGATCCGCCGGTGGACCTCTCGAGCCCGACCTCGAGCTCCGGCTCCTCGGGGTTGGGGCGGTTCCTGCATCAGAGTTTGCCGGAGCTGCAGCAGGTGTCGCCGTTCTTCCTCGGCTTTGGTGATTGCCTCCTGCACCTGCGCGAGCTGCGCCGCCCGGCTGTCGTCGTGCTGAGGCGGTGCAGCCGGTGCTGGAGGTTCGTTCCTCCCCTGAACACGTGATCCGCCTGCCGCGGCCACGTCGCTGGGGCCCTCTAGATCGAGCGCCGGCCTGCCGTCGTCGCCCTCGTCCTCGGTATCGCATACGACCCCCTCGAGTTGGAAGCACTCCCTGGTGGGATCCCAGAGGTCGGGGTCGTGGTAGTCGTATTCGTCGGAGTCGGAGCTGTTGACGGCGTGCCGCCTTGGCCGATGCTGGGACCGCAGCTCGCGGTACCATTCTCCGACGGTGGCTCGCCGGGGTGGCTCGATGGCTCGCGAGAAGCCGCGGTCGACGCACGCGGGGTGGACGATCTCCAGGTTGGCCATGGCCTGCAGTAGCACGCCCGGGCGCTCCTCCTGGCCTGCCGGCGGTCGGTCCCGACGGCGCTCGTTGAGCTGGCGGGCGTAGGCTGCTGCGGAGCTGTCGAGGCCGAACGGGAACCGCCGGCGTCGAGCGCGGTACACCCCGTGCGGGAGGAGGCTAGGTGGCGTCGACGGTGCGCGGCTCGGAGGCCTCTGGCCTGGCTCCTGGTCCGTGCGCATGAGGAACGCGAAGTCGTTGGGTGGGCGCGGGCGCGCCCTGGAAGTCTCCGGCCGTGCGCCGGGCAGGCTCCTCCTCGGGAACTCCGCGCCGGCCACGGGGAAGTGGGTGTACGCCGCCGGCACCGCCTGTGCCTGGCGACGATGGTGACGACGGCGCCGCTCACGGGGTGGCGACGCGTGGTGGTGTGGGCGACGTGCCACGCTCCTCGCACGGGGTGGCGTGACACGCCCTCCACTCGGGCCCTCCGTGGAGAGCAAGGTCAGCTCGTTGCCGTTGTCGGTGGCCAGGAACTCGAGGCTCCCGAACCAGATGACGGCACCGGCAGAGAACGAAGGAGTCGAAGCAGCCATCCAGGAAACAGCGAGAAACCGACTCGACACGCGAAGCCCCTACCTGGCGCGCCAACTGTCGGTGTTTCGAACCCGGGGGTATGACACCAACGAGTAATGTGATCGCGTGCTCTCTTCCTGGATGGTGATGCAAGATGACACAAGGATTTATCCTGGTTCGGGCAAAGAAGGCCCTACGTCCAGCGGGGGAGGAGGTTCTTGTATTACTTGCACCTAAGTGCTTGTACAGGGGCGAATACAAGCTCAATGAGCGTGGACCGGAGTCCGGACTCGAGTGTGTACGTGTGTGGACTTGTGTGTTGTCTATCGGAGTTGTGTAACCGTGGACTCGCGTCTTGTTCCCCCCGCGCGAAGGGCCCTGGCGTCCCCTTTTATAGAGCAAGGGGAGGCCAGGGTTACACAAGGGTATTACAGGTGTCGGGGCGTACGATGCCCAATACGGAGAGGGGTAGGAACCCTGTCTTGTCGGGGCCACTGGAGCCGACGTGGGCGTTGCTGTTGAGGCGTCCTTGGGGCGTGGCCTCCATCCCGGGCGCGGACGTGATGACGTGACGATGTAGAAGCCGTACAACACCCATTCCGGCACGTACAGGACACGGCGGGGTCCCTCCGGATCTTGGGGTACCTGTCTTCCAATAGCATGAAAGCAGTTAGGGCTCGAGGGGCGCGGAGCCGGCCTCGAGGTGGCGCCTACGGGGGGCTCGAGCCCCCGCAGGTATGGACAAGTCCCGTGGAAAATGATTGAGCAGTGGGCATCCGGGCCTCGAGACGTGGCTTGGACGTGCAACAGCGTAGGGTATGGGTTAACAGTGCCGTACTGGCGCCCTTTTGCCCATGCTTGTGGTGAAAACGAGACTTGACTCTGCCCTGGTTACTGTGGTACACGTCGGGCTGCAGAGGACGTGACTGGAGTAGGTGGATGTATTAAATGCGCGGTATGGGGTTGTCATCCGATGCCTGCGCCGCTCGAGGGAAGCATAAGCGCCTCGAGGGATAGGCTGCTGTGCCAGAGAGGCTCGAGGTCCCCTGCGTGGGGTCTCGAGGTATGGTGTTCGGCTGTGGGGGGCTCGAGCCCTAAATGCCAGGACTCGAGGTTTTAGTGGGGCGCTCGCCCGGGGCCTGGCTTTGGAGGGCTCGGGCGAGATGGAGAACGGGCGTCAGCCCGAGGCCTGGCTCGGTGAACTCGGGCGAGACGGAGAGCGCGCGTTCGCCCGAGGCCTGGCTTGGTGGGCCAGCGTTGTGGGCCTCGAGGGGTTGGTCTCTTTAAGGGGTTAGACTAGTCAGGTTTGTTATTTACAGGCGTTCTAGGTTTAACCTATTAGTTTGCATTGATCGGGGGTACCCCTTTTGTGGACCCCCGACACTAGTAGAGAGCTTGAACTTCAATTTGTTATCCGTGGCTCAATTGTGTGATCTTGGATTCAAATGCATATTTGGAGTTGATGATGTAGAGATCATAAGTGTAGATGGCTCAAACTTGATCTTCAAAGGCTTTAGATATGAAAATCTATACTTGGTTGATTTCAATGCTAGTGAAGCTCAATTGTCAACTTGTTTGTTCACCAAATCTAGCATGGGTTGGCTATGGCATAGAAGACTTGGTCATGTTGGAATGAAACAATTGAATAGATTGATTAAGCATGATCTAGTTAGAGGCTTGAAAGATGTGGTGTTTGAAAAGGATAAACTTTGTAGCTCCTGTCAAGCCGGAAAGCAAGTTGGAAACACTCACCCTAAAAAGAGCATGATGAGCACTAGCAAAGCATTTGAGTTATTGCACATGGATCTATTTGGACCAACAACATACACTAGCATTGGTGGAAACAAATATGGCTTTGTGATAGTGGATGATTTTACAAGATATACATGGGTGTTCTTTCTAAGTGACAAAAGTGATACATTTGCTACATTCAAATCTTTTGTCAAGAGGTGTCACAATGAGTTTGAAACAACCATCAAGAAAGTAAGAAGTGATAATGGTAGGAGTTTAGAAACACAAGAGTTGATGAGTTATGTGATGAATTTGGAATTAGACATCAATTCTCGGCCAAGTACACTCCACAATCAAAAGGTCTTGTTGAAAGGAAAAATAGAACTCTCATTGATATGGCAAGGTCTATGCTTAGTGAGTACAATGTGAGTCATTCATTTTGGGCCGAAGCTATCAACACGGCTTGCTATTGTAGCAACCGCCTCTATTGTCATCCCATGATGGAGAAGACTCCCTATGAGCTATTGAATGGAAGAAAGCCTAACATTGCATACTTTAGAGTCTTTGGTTGCAAATGCTATATCTTGAAGAAAGGCACTAGATTGAGCAAGTTTGAGAAGAAATGTGATGAAGGCTTCTTACTTGGTTACTCCACTACAAGCAAAGCATACAGAGTATGGAACTTGGCTAGTGGTACTCTTGAGGAAGTACATGATGTTGAATTTGATGAAACAAATGGCTCTCAAGATGAAGAAGAAAATCTAGATGATGTGAGAGGAACTCAATTGGAAAATGCAATGAAGAGTATGGACATTGGTGATATTCGGCCTAGGGAAGTGATTGATGTTGAAGATGACAAAGATCAAGTGCTCACTTCTCCAATTGTGCAAGCTAGTGGTTCTCAATTGCAAGATCAACAAGTGGCTAGTTCATCTCATCCAAATGATCAAGCAAGTACAAGCAATCAAGTCCAAGTGCTCCAACCAACCAATGTTGCAAGAGATCATCCATTAGATCAAATCATTGGTGGAATTCAGAGTGGTGTGCAAACTAGATCAAGATTGGCTTCATTTTGTGAACATTACTCTTTTGTATCATCCATCGAGCCAACCAAGATTGAAGAAGCATTACAAGATGTTGATTGGGTCAATGCCATGCATGAAGAGCTTAACAACTTCACAAGAAATCAAGTATGGGAATTAGTAGAGAGGCCTAAGAACTACAATGTGATTGGCACTAGATGAGTTTTTCAAAACAAGCAAGATCAAGATGGCATTGTGGTGAGAAACAAAGCAAGATTAGTGGCACAAGGATATACTCAAGTAGAGGGTCTTGACTTTGGTGAAACATATGCACCAGTTGCAAGATTGGAAGCAATAAGAATCCTATTAGCTTATGCTTGCTCCTACAACATCAAGTTATATCAAATGGATGTCAAGAGTGCATTTCTCAATGGCTAAATCAATGAGTTAGTATATGTTGAGCAACCACCTGGTTTTGAAGATGACAAGAAGCCCAACCATGTTTACAAGCTTAAGAAGGCACTTTATGGTTTGAAACAAGCACCAAGAGCATGGTATGAGAGGTTAAGAGATTTTCTCCTCTCTAAAGGGTTCAAGATGGGAAAGGTTGATACTACTCTCTTCACCAAGAATATTGGAAAAGACTTGTTTGTGTTGCAAATCTATGTTGATGATATCATTTTCGGTTCAACCAATCAAGATTTTTGTGAAGAGTTTGGTGAAATGATGGCTAATGAGTTTGAAATGTCCATGATTGGAGAGCTTAGCTACTTCCTTGGTCTACAAATAAAGCAATTGAAGGAAGGCACATTTGTTAGTCAAGGCAAGTACATAAAGGACATGATCAAGAAGTTTGGATTGCAAGATGCAAAAGCCATTAGCACGCCTATGGGGACAAATGGACAATTGGATAGTGATGCAACTGGCAATATGGTGGATCAAAAGTTGTATCTGTCTATGATTGGAAGCCTACTCTATGTGACCGCATCAAGACCGGATGTTATGTTTAGTGTATGCATGTGTGCAAGATTCCAATCCTCACCAAGAGAGAGTTACTTGAAGGCCACTAAGAGAATATTGAGGTACTTAAAGCATACACAAGATGTTGGTTTGTGGTATCCAAAGGGGTCAAACTTTGAGTTGATTGAATATTCGGACTCCGATTATGCGGGTTGAAAGGTTGATAGAAAGAGCACATCGAGCACATGTCAATTGTTGGGAAGATCACTTGTGTCTTGGTCATCAAAGAAGCAAAATAGTGTGGCACTGTCAACCACCGAAGCCGAATACATATCCGCCGGTAGTTGTTGTGCTCAGTTACTTTGGATGAAAGCAACTTTGGATGACTTTGGAATCAAATTCAAGCAATTTTGGATGACTTTGGAATCAAATTCAAACAAGTGCCATTGCTATGTGACAATGAGAGTGCGGTGAAGCTCACAAACAACCCCGTGCAACATTCAAGAACAAAGCATATTGACATTAGGCACCACTTCATAAGAGACCATCAACAAAAGGGTGATATTTCAATTGAGAGTGTTGGTACCGATGATCAACTTGCCGACATATTCACCAAGCCACTTGATGAGAAGAGGTTTTGCAAGCTAAGGAATGAATTAAACATACTTGACTTCTCAAATATGTGTTGATGCACCCCCACTTATATGACATGCCTCTCCTCCGACAAAGCAAGGTAAAAATTGATTGGCATATGCATCCATACTTTCCTAGGAACATGTTTAGTGCATCTAGTCATTCCTCACAATCATTAGGTTCATCCATGAAAATAAATTGATTTTGATGCTTGTATGATGCCACTATTGTTTCTATGCCTTACTTGATCTAGTGGTAACATATGACATGTTTATGGGCTTGCAATCCTAGTGTTTAATCTAGCGAATGAGAAATGGAATGTTTAACCAACGTGAGTAAGATAACCATTGCAAGATGTGTGAAGAAGCTTACTCTAGAGCAAACCGTGTTAAATGTTTCATGCAAATGATCTAGATTGAACCAAGATGAGAAAGAACTAACTCTCTCCTAAACAATTTGAACCTCTTTGTGCAAACCTTTTATGGAAATAGATGACAAAGGGGGAGAGAAAAGTCACAAAGATCAAATGAAGGAGATCAAAACTTTGAAAAAGATTTGAGCACATAAGTAGGGGGAGCAAGCTCATGAACTTGGTTGTTGCATTTGATTTGTGCATGTTCATATGCTTGCTTGCATTGCACAAGTTGTTAACTTTATATCCATGCTTGTGTGGGGTATGCTAGAAATAGATTTTGAATGATGATTTGCGAACTAGCATGCATAGGTGGTAGCTATATGTAATTTGTTTTTACAAAGTGGTACTAGAGCCTTTCATATAATGTTGATCTCATGAGGTATCTAGTGTTTTGTAAGTCTACCTAACCATGGTGCTAAGGATGGTGTATATTGGCAACTCCGATTGGTATCACGCTTCAAAGGTCCATTCTTTACACCTTAGCATCATTTGGAAGTATTACTCTCCCACATTTCATATCTATGCATATGTGCCGAACTTGAACCAAACTTTATAGCACATATGTAGGGGAAGCTAATACTAACAAAGAGGTGACTCAAATTTTCAAATATATATCTTTGTAAAAGGTTGTCATCAATTACCAAAAAGGGGGAGATTGAAAGTCCTTGTTTGGTTTTGGATAATTGATGTCACCTAGAGTACTAACCTTTGTCATGAAGTGTTTATGAGCTAGGTTGGTACACACCAAGTGCGGGAGCTAGATGATGATCATGGTATTGGTGGTGATGACCAAAAGATGGATCAAGTGCTCCACAGAAAAGCAAAACCCCTATGGAGATAAAGGCAAAGGTATAAATAGGGATTTTGTTTTGGCACTCAAGACACCATAGAGGGTGTGAGTGTGTTTAGGATAGATAGCCGTACTATTAAGAGGGGACTATCTCGGTGATCGCAGTTATCAAGTGCCACTAGGTGAATTCATACATGCATATGTATTAGGACCTAGTGTGCTAACCTCTAATCCTTTGAAAATGATTGTGAAAATGCTAACACACATGCACATGATGATGTACACTTGTTGGTGTTAGCACATTTGCAAAGGAGAAGGTGGTGGAGTTGAATTGGATCAACTCGGAGAAGTTTTCGGAAAAATCTTTGGTTTGAAAAGAGAAGCGATGGATCTTGGATTGGAAAACTGTAATAACCCTTTGTGAGTTGGTTTAGCTTTGTATGTGGGTTGTGTAGCCCTCTGAATAAGCTTTCCAAAATGTGCAAGATCATCGAAATCGGAGTTCGAAGCTAAAAGTTATGGCCGTTTTAGCGCGGATGTCTTTTTTGGCCTAGAGGTAGTACCGACCCCTCCGCGAACAGATCGCATGCTCTCTGTGTTGGGCCATTTTTGGCCTAGAGGTAGTACCGCCATAGGGCCGGTACTACCGACCCTCGGTAGTACCGACCCCTGGTCGGTAGTACCGGCGATCGAAGTCGTTTTCAAGGTTCTCTGTGTAGATCTATATCTGGCCTAAAGGTAGTACCTCCATGAAGTCGGTAGTACCGACCCTACTACCGACCCCTGTGTGCAGTGCGCAAACTCTCTGTTCGGGAGACGGTTTGGCCTACCGGTAGTACCGCCATATGGCCGGTAGTACCGGGCCTTGGTAGTACCGACCCTAGGGGTCGGTGGTACCGAGGTTTGGAGGAAGTTTGGGAGCGCACTGTGTAGATCTAGATTTGGCCTACCGGTAGTACCGCTATAAGGTCGGTAGTACCGGGGCCGGTAGTACCGACCCTACTACCGACCGTGTTAAAAAGTCGTTTCTAACAGTCTTTTGGACCGCCGGTAGTACCGGCCTTTGCGTTGGTAGTACCGACCGAAGGCGTGGAAGCTCGGGAAAAGGGGAGAACGACTTGTTGTCTTCCCCTCTCCATATAAATAGGTTGTGGCCGGGTTTGGGGAGCTTCTTCTTGACTTTCCAACCTCTTGAACATCCTCTTGAGCTAGACATACTCCCTCCCACTCATCTTCTTGCTTGATAGCGCGAATCTAAGTGAGATCGAGTGGATCCAAGTGCATTTGCTTGTGAGTTTGCATCTAGTGGCACTTGGGGATTGTTGTTGTTGCGGGTATTCTCTTTACTCTTGGTGGTTGCCGCCACCTAGACGGCTTGGAGCAGCGGAGGAGCTTTGACACGAGTGTTGATTGTTCGTGGCCATCTCCCAGTGATTTGTGAGGGGTATTGTGCCTTCCCCGACGAAGAGCCAAAAGGTAACTCTAGTGGATTGCGTGTGTCTTTGAGTTACCTCCATTTGTGGGTTGGTTCTTGCGGTGCTCATTTGTTGAGCTAGGTTTGTGAAACACCTATTAGCTGCCGAACCACCAAGTGGTTGGTCGACACAACGGGGAGTAGCGTGCCGGCAAGCACGTGAACCTCGGGAGAAAATCTTTGTGTCTCTTGCCTCTTTGGACTTCTCCCGAAGTTTCTTGGTATTCTTATTGTGATTGATTATCTCTTGCCGGCGTCGGTATATCTCTCTATCCTTGCATTACTTTCTTTATCACTTGTGTAGAGATATTTGTTGCTAGAAGTAGCTCTCTAATTAGAAGTAATTATTTCTTGCTAGCTCATTGTTTTAGAGAGTAGTGACATATCCTTTGTGTGCCATAGTGATTATAGGTTACTAGAATTGTTAGATAGGTGGCTTGCAACACTTAGTAGAGCTAGAGCAAAAAGCTTCGCTTTGTAATTGTCTAACTAGTTGCTCTAAGTGTTTTGAAGAATTTTTATTAGGCTATTCACCCCCCCTCTAGCCATTTAGGACCTTTCACCGATGCCCCCGTAGAAGCACTTGTTCAGTGCTCTTTTGGATTACCGGTTGGGGGGAGTATTTATACTCCTCTCCCTCCTCCATTAGAGTGTTCTTGCCACTTCCATCTGTTGAGAGACACATTGTGAGTGTGAGAAAGTGCAAGAGCCCTAGTGAGGTTGAGAGAATAGCTAATTGAGAGAATTAGTGACCTCCTAGTGAGAATTGAGTAGCAAGTGTGCATCCATCCATCTCTTTGGCCTTGTCTTGGTCAAGTGAGAGTTCTAGCTTGTAACTCTTGGTGATCGGCATCACCTAGACGACTTGGTGGTGATCGAAGAGCTTGGTGATCATCCGGAGGCTTTGTGGATGACCCAAGTCAAGTTGTGACCGGTAGCGAGCGATTCACCGGGCCGGAGTGGCGAAGAATCAGCTCGTAGTGAGCACTTGATCCTTGCGCGGATCAAGGGGGAGCGATACCCTTGCGCGGGTGCTCCAACGAGGACTAGGGGGTGTGCCGACACCTCGATACCTCGGCAAAAAGATCGTCTTGTCATCTCTACTCCTTTACCTACGTATTTACCTTTGAGCAATTCAATTCCGCAATATATTTGTTGTTCTTCCATTATTGAATTGCTTTGCTAGAGTAGGAGTGGCATATACATTGTCTTTTGTGCGGTAGAATACAAAGAAACACACTTCTAGGCACAAGGTGGTTAATTGGGCTTAATAGGTTTTAATTCTTACTAAAGTTTTAGAAAAACCTAATTCACCCTCTCTTGGGCATCTTGATCCTTTCACTATTGGCATGCTCGTAGTGTCTTAGACTCTTGGGCACTATGCCTCTATTGATTGCAGCCAAGCGCGAGGCTAGTGAGCATGCTAGCGCCACCACGCAAGCATGGGGCCACGCCTCCCCTGCTCTGTCTGCGTGAGATGGAGCACCACACAAGGGAAGCAAGAGAGTAGAGGGAGATGGATCACGGTATTTACCAATAGGAGTTAGGGTTTTATGTGTCTTGTTTATATATGATGCACTTTACACATCTAACGGACAATATTACAATATTCATTTTGATGGCATCTAACGTCTAGGACGTATCAGATCGATGTAGTGTTGGTTTATTAATCATGTTGTGACCTTGGTGGCACTGCATATTAGACTTATGTCCCAGGCACGACACTAGATTTGTTTGTGTACCAACAATGGCATTATGAGCTTAGTGGCGTGTCGGCCTAGGGGCCTGCTTTTTTTCAGACAGAAGTCCACTCCCGATGGCGGTCAATTGGTCAAACAATAAAAAAGATAAGGTAAGGACATCCTGGGCTGCATTTGGTCCAGATTTACTTGGGTGCTGGGCTGCAGGACGGACATGCACTGAGCCAGATTAGACATGAAGGGAAGAGAGAAGGGAAAACCAGAGCGGCTCATGTTCGACTATATGCCCAAGGGGTGCGAGGTGCGTTCTCCACCCATGTACGTGTGGGCTGAGGGCCTGAGGGCGCTCTCAACTGTGAAACTAAGGGGGTGTTTGTTTCGCTGACAATTTTTTTTTTCTGCCTGTCACATCGAACATTGCAGCACTAGTTTAGTCTATTAAAAATAAATTAATTATAAAACTAATTACAAGGTCATATGCTAATTACTAAGACGATTCTATTAAGGTAAATTAATCTATCATTAGCGAATATTTACTGTAGCACCACATTGTCAAATCATGAACTAATTAAGTTTAATAGATTCGTCTCGTGAATTAGTCTTCGGCTGACAAATTAGTTTTTTAATTAGTATATTTTTAATAGGTTAAACTAGGGCTGCAATATTCGATATGACGGGGCAAAAAATTTTTGCCCTGAAACGAACATGCCCTAAACGGTTTCTATCTTTATTAACTATAACACCAATAAAAAAAGAGATCTTTTACAGTTGTTGGAGCCTTGGAGGTGTCTTCTGCTACCTCTAGGTGCCTAGACAAGATATTACTACTTCCTCCGTTCCAAATTATAAGTCATTTCAAAAATCTTGGAGAGTCAAAGATTTTTCAAGTTTGACCAAAATTATAGAGAGAAATACAAAGATTCATGACATCAAATAGAGATATTATAAAAATATAACTAATAAAGAATATAATGATACTTAGTTGGTATCATAAATGTTATTATCTTATTATATAAGTTTGGTCAAACTTAGAAAACTTTGACTCTCCAAGATTCTTGGAATGACTTATAATTTGGGATGGAGGGAGTATTAATTAATTCTATACATATAAGGTTAGTATGATAATTGCTATTGTCTTCTTCTTTGAGCCCTTCGAGAATGAGCTCCAGCTATGGAGAAGGACCAGTATGGAAAGTGACGCGAAGCCATGGCAAGGACGGGCATGACCTCTACTCAGCCCCGGCCACCATGGCGAGCCCGGGCCGGCCATGGAGACCTGGGCCCAACGACCATGGTGAGCTTGGCTCGGCCGCGGGCGAGCTTGGCCCAGCAGCCATGGCGACCTCGACCCGACAACCTTGGCAATCTCAGCCCCGGCCTTGGCGAGCTCAGCCTCGACGCAGGCTGTCCCGACGAGCTCGTCCCCAACACAGGTTGCCCCCGACGAGCTCGGCCCCGGCGACCATGGCGAGCTTGGACGTGATGCATGCATGGGCGGATCCAGTGGGTTGTCCGGGTGTGGCATGACATACCCTAAGCCCAGCCCAACAATAAAGTTACCCCTCTGTAAAAAAAAATCGCACGCCTGCAACACCAGTGCGGAGCGCCACGACCGCGATACCGACCTCACGAACCACCTTCGCTCGCTCGCCTGGCGGCGCTTGCCAGCTGCCGTCCTGGACCTTGAGTCCTGCTTCTCCCTAGTTGCTTCCCCGGTTTCCTGCACCTGCTCCACCCCTGCCACTGCCGACGGCGGCTACTGCAACCGTGCAGCGCCCCACGACACGCCCGTGCGTGGCCGGAGCCCGAAGGTGCCAGGCGCAGTGCCTTGCCAACCTCCGGCTTGGCGGCTTCCCCTCGGCAACTCCCTCGCATCTGTGCATCTGGTCGGCGACCAGCGACCCCTTCCTCTCCCTACTGATTGCTGAAGCAAAGGTAAGCAATTTCTCCCCAAATCTCTAACCCTAACTGTTGGTTATTGTTTAATTTCTCCTCAAATTAGTTCAATTGATGTAGTTGTAAGCTGTGTAGTTGTGTTTCTCGTCAATTTCTCATCAAATTTCTCCTCAATTTGAACTATTTGTATCTTCATTTAAGACTTATTATGCTATTTAGTAGTTGTATACCAAATTATGAGACAATTTTTATGATACTGTACCAAATTGCTAAATGGTTTTTAATGATTTGTGTATAAATATTTTGGTTTGGCATACCCTACACAAAAATGCTAGCTCCGCCACTGGATGCAGTGGCCATGGCGCGGTTGAGCTTCGCTCCGCCTTGGTCCAGTGTCGGCTCGGCCATGGCACATCCGAAAGCAGGAGTGGAGTGAATGACATGTTGGTCCACCTAAAAAACAAGGGAAATTTTGCTACAAGACACCATAAAAATACGTAATATGCCGATGAACACCGCAATGAGCCAAATTTTCCCAGTACCATTATAAATTTGGGGTTCTTTGCTAACACACCGCGATCAATATTTTATTTATTTTTCAAAATCATGGAAAGAGAAGGTGGAGGAAATGTCCAAACTACCCTTGTCTTCAACCTCCAGCACTTCAATCATATTTGCCGTCACACAACGTGTCGAATTCTCTAGTCGTCCTTCTCCGACCAATAACGCTAGTGGCAGCACGATCCTCTCCACTCTCCACCCTCGCACAAGTGGCGGTGCAGGCCAATCCAGCCTTGTGTGGGCGATGGCGCGGCCTCCCTGATCTTACGCTGCAGCGGCACGAGCTCCTCCCTGTTCTCCCGCGGCGGGCGGGCGACTTCCCCGGGCCCCGCGGCGATGGGGCGACCTCCTCGGCCTCCCGCGGTGGCGGCGGCATGACCTCCCCAACCATACACCGCAGCAACACGAGCTCCCTCGGCCTCGCACGACGGCGGCAGCGCGACATGGCTGTCCTCGCGCAGCGGCTCCCTGTCCACCCGCGGCGATGGGGCGACCTCCTCGGCCTCCCGCGGTGGCGGCAGCATGACCTCCCGAACCATACACCGCAGCAACACGAGCTCCCTCGGCCTCGCACGACGGCGGCAGCGCGACATCGCTGTCCTCGCGCAGCGGCTCCCTGTCCACTCGGGGCGATGGGGCGACCTCCTCGGCCTCCCGCGGTGGCGGCAGCATGACCTCCCCAACCATACACGGCAGCAACACGAGCTCCCTCGGCCTCGCACGGCGGTGACGGCGGCAGCGCGACATCGCCGTCCTTGCGCAGCGGCTCTCTGTCCACCCGTGGCGATGCAGCGTCCTCCCCGACCTCGCGTGGCGGCGGCAGCACGAGCTCCTCGGCCTCGTGCGGCGTTGGCATGACCTCACCGGCCTCCTGCAGTGGCGGTGCGGTCTCGTGCGAGCCTTGGGTCCTCCTGCTCTTCGCACAGACCGTGGTCGTGCAGCTCCAGAGGACACCCCCTCCCTCCCATGGTGATAGCAGAAGCTGGTCACCGATGTCTGGCGTCCGTGGCAGGGGCAGGGGCAATGGGGCTTGCGCGGTCGCACTCGCACTACGGGGAGGGGGGCTGTGTTGGCTTGGCTGCTCTTCTCAAATTGCGGAAACTACGTGACTGCACGAGACAAGGGATGAAGAGGAAGAACTAAATCGCTGGTCGTGGAAGGCCTCGCCGGAGAAGACAAGGCGGTGACAGTGCGTTACAGCAAAAATTGATGCACAACCAAAGGTTGAAGATAAGGATAGTTTGGACATTTCTCCCACCTTCTCTCTCCAGAAATCTGAGAAATGAATAAAATATTGATTGCGGTGTGTTATGACAAAGAACCACAAATTTATAAATTTATAATGGTACTGGACAAATTCAGCTCGTTGCGGTGTCCATCGACATATTATGCATTTTTATGATGTCCTGTAGCAAAATTTCCCAAAAAACAATTGTGGAATTTTAAAATAAAATTATCACACCTTAATTATGCATTATTTTTTAGCAGATTTACCATTTTACCCTTAATTACATAAAAAATAAAAAAAGAATAATTCCATAATTTTCTAGGTGTTAATCCCACCAATTTTAGTACGCAATTAGTGTCACACCCAATTTTAAGAACAAAAATGAATGCAATAACTCATATGTGCGCAGAGATCAATCACACACATAAGCCACAAATTAAGAAGTACCATCACATATGTTTATTACATAACGAATATTATTCAAAGTCTTTACGTAGCAGCGGATAAATAAGGTAACTCTCGCGGTAGCTCCATCACAGGGAAGATGACTGGTTGACAGCAAGACTAGAACTCTTCAGGGAAGTCATCATTACCATAGCAAACTGTTACCCATCCGGGATTTTTATCCAAGTAGAAAGAAATAAACAAGCATAAGTACATCTCGTACTTAACAAGTGTAACATGGGGTTCATGAGACTCAAATAAGGCTGCAGTAGCTTTTAATTGACAACATTTTAATATTAAGGTGAACATATATGAATGCTTAAACCCAATCCACATGATCATAATAACTGAAACATAGCAATAAGGTGATCAACATGAGCAACATAAATAAACAACATATAACAACTAATCTGTGAGTTTTCCGGGCCGCTCGTAACCGTGAGCACGGCTGATATATCAGTTTTACACTCTGCAGAGGTTGTACACTTTACCCGATGAGTCGTAATATCCAGATGCCCGGGTTAATTACTCCCATAACACTTCCGAGGTGAGCGGGTAGGATACACGCAAAACTTTTCAAAGGTTCGTCTAACAAGTTAGGGCCGCTAGGTCTTAAGGCAAGGGAATGTAGAGCCCTCCTTCCAGGTGGCACAATAACACGCAGCCTATACACACGTGGACAGAAGCCGCACTATACCCATCTCGTCAAGCGCCTTATGCGCCCTTTCGGGTAACCTCTAACAAGCTAGAAAAAGTCCTTATACTGAGCTAAGGTCAGAGCCATATAACCCTCATGGTTGCACTGTATGTCCCAGCTTTTGCTGACAGGAGGTCCTAAACCATGTTACTAAAAAGATCAAGTTTTATTCACCGTTATTAGATCATGTTTGGTTTAAGTAAAGCTCTAGCAAAGTTCTACCCATATGCATAGCATCCCAAGGTTAACAAGGTAACGGGTCAAACACTAGGGTAAACTAGATAGGAGATCAACATTAGACACATGCATATGAATTTAGATGATTCATGGTGAATAGGTCAACAAGGAGGATCTCATGCTATACTTGCCTGATTCTGAGAACTCTGGTTGCTCCTGGTTGTCAAAGTAGGGCTCCTGATCACCAGCGTATGTCTCACCGTCTATACTCGATTACCACATCAACACACAATCATCGGGACAACAATCATGCAAAGCAAACATGCTATAATTAGAACATTACACCAACAGCAAGAAAATAATATAAAAAGTTTTGAAAACAGAAACTACGGTCTATCACGATCACATAAATGCGAAGATCACGAAAAACGAAATTATAACGCGAAAGTTATGAGCTAAACAAGTTACAAAACCTTAGTTAGTAGATTAAACCTAACTCAAATTTTAATTACCGAAAACAGTATATATTTTCGTACAGATAGATAGATCTTTTCAAAACGAATCTAACGCAAGTTGAACGGACTAAAACGGACTAAAAACGTAGAAGTTATAAGCATTTGAAACTGGTGGCAAAACTGTAAATAAATTGAAATCGAATTTGAATTTAAAATCGATTTAAATCGAAATTCAGAATTGACTTGACTGCGCCTCAATTTGGAAGAAACGCAGGGGCTTAAACGGAAGAAATCGCAGACTCATTGAACAGTGCATCATGGACCGCGGGTTTAGACCCGAAAAGGTGTAAGGGCTCTTATGCAAAGTTGACGCCGAAGGGGTATCGGCTAATGGAGGTCGTTGATTCTCAGATAGATGGCTCAGATTAGATCTGGGAGGAGCTAGCGGCGCTTTTACGCCGGCGCAGAGGAGGGAACGGCCCGCGGTGGCGCCATTGCCGGAGACGGGTGGCGCTAGCTCGGAAACGCGCTACGGTGCAGTAGAGACTACGGGAGTGGGTCCAATCGAAAGAGGAGATCAAGGCGAACTCACCCGAGGTGATGATGGCGTCGGTGAGGTCTCTGTGACGGCGGATTGCACGGCGAGGCGGACGGCGGGGCTCTGCAACGACGGCGAGGGATTAAGGCAACAAAACAAGGGGAAAAAAGAAGGGAAAAAGCTCGGCTAGCTTCGAGAGATCAAGACGGAGCTCTAGGGACCTCTTGCGAGCGTTGGAACTCGTTGAAGCGTCGGGTTGACGACGGCGGATCTTCGGTGGCCGCGGAGCTCTCGGTGCGGGCAAGATAGGGCACGAGAACTCGGGTTTGCAAAGAAGAGAAAGGCGGCGGGTTCAGGTGAGCTTTATAGGAGGGATTAGAGTGCTCGGCAAGGCAGGGAGGGGGCACGGGCGAGGCGGAGTCGCGCGCGGGCGTAGCCGAGCCGGAGTCGGAGGAGGGAGAGAGGGCTGACAGGTGGGGCGAGCTGTCAGAGAGAGAGAGAGAGCGTCACGGCGTGCTGCGGCTGCGGCGCGCGGGGCTGGGCCGAGGCCGGCGGCCCAAGAGAGAAGGGGGAGAGCGCTGCGCAGGGGGGGAACGGGCCGGCCGAGTTGGGTCGGGCCAGAAGAGAAGAAAGGGGAGGGAGAAAAAAAAAAGCTTTTCCATTTCTTTAGAATGAGTTTTCAAATGCATTTTGAATCCAAATTTGAATTCAAACAAGTTTTGAGTAAAACCTATCATCACAAAAATATAATATGCACCAGCATGTATGCATCATCATGGTCTTTGGCCTAGGATTTATTTTAGCTTTTGCAAAAATTTATTATCTAGGTTTTTATGCAACACAAAAAATGCAACAATTTAAATCATATTGCATATTTCAAATCGATGCAAATTTTCGGGATGTTACAATTAGTGTGTATGGTCCCACTATTTAGTACGCACTTAGTTTCTCTAGGCCTCTATAATTAGTTTCTCTCAGTGCCTCTGCGTTTTTAACCATCGGATCGCTCCTTATAAGTCATTCATTTTCCGACAACCATTATAAAAGTTCTCTTGAAGAAAGATAATGTGACACCCTAATTAAAGAAGAGATGATCGAGGAAATGATTTATCAGGTCATTCTTAGGCCAATCTCAATGGGAGTTTTATTTGCATTAAATAGACTGTCACATAAGCATTCTTGATGACATGACGGTGTATTTAAGAAGCGAGAGAAGAAATGAGTTTCATCTAGATGAAACTCTCTTGGCACGAATACCAACTCTCTATGAGTCATGAAATTTAATGCCTATAAAACATTATAATGAAACTATCGCTCTCAATGGAAAGTTTTATTCAAGTTTCATTTTATTTCATATGACATGGCAGTCTTGAAAATAACAAAATGAAACTCATCATTGAGATTGTCCTTAGTGCTATTTCATGTCACGGTTTCTAATACCTCCATATTTTGGAAACAATGCAAAAAAAGTTTCATCGTCTCCATCTTCATCAATACAATGTTACATCAGCATATTTAATAACCATCAAACTCTATGAAACTCTCATCATATCTACGTGAGAATCAAGATATGAAGAGATATGATTGATAGAGGAGGGAGAGAGAAGATATGTGATTCGACGAAAAAATAATTCTATAGAAATCATCCATTAAGGTCAAGTCAGTTTCAGTGGAGAGTTTCATTAAGTTTCATTCTATAATTTTATTGGTATTTAATTTCATGACTTACAGAGAATTGATAATCGGGACAAGAGAGTTTTCTCTCTTCCTAAATACGTTGTCATGTTATTAAAATTGTTTACGTGACAACCTATTTAATGTATATAAAACTCTAATAAAACTCTCGCTGAGACTGACCTTATAGTTTCTATACATAGTATCTATTGTAAATTAAATACACATAGAAACTACTCGGGGTCTCTAGCATTGGGCTGAGGCCTCGGATCGGATTTCTGGTGTAGGGACGAAGGTGAAGGCAAGGGCCTGCATTGATCGCTGCTGTGAGATGCACGACAAGGTACCGCGCCGACAACGCATTGATCGCTCACTAGTTCGATGCTGGAAGGTGAGAATAGCGAAGGCAAGGTTGAGACGAATAAGGGTAGTCCCAATGGTAAAAACTACGCACGGTTTCTATGGTAATTACCTAGCAAAAAAAAATTTTATAGAAACTATCCTACACAATGAAAGATTGTTCAAGTAATAAATACAGTCTTTTTCTCTCTCCTTTCCATCGTTTCTCTCCGTTAGTTCTCATCTAACCAAAATTAGAGACAAGGACAGGCAGCAAATGGCACCAGAGAAGAAACATATGGCATCGACGAGCATGTCCTGCAGCCGGCACACGAGCGCTCAAACGAGCAGCAAGCAACCGGCGAGCATGTGCGGCACCGGCGCGCGGTGAGCTGAGCTGCGGCCGGCATGCGAACGCGGGGTACGAGCGAGCACCGGAGCGCAGAGGTACGCACACAGCGGCAGTCGATGGAGGCCTATGAGCATGTGCTGCGGCCGGCGAGCGAACGGGCAAGCGCGGCGGCGGCAGACGGGCGAGCGCACTGGCGGCCAGCATGCGAGCGCGACGAGCGCACGCCTGCACTGCATGCGAGCGAGCGTGAGGAGCTTCCGCGGCGCGACCGGCCGGTGTAGATGGCGAGCGCAGCCTTCGCGGGCGGCGAGCTCACCTGCGCAGTGCCGCGACCAGGACGCGGCAACGCTCCCCGCACACGTAGAAACTACTCGTTTCCTCCCAACGCGAAAACGGTCGTTTCTTCGTGCCTCGTTCCGAGCGCAGATGCCGTTTCCTTCTCAAGAAACGGTTTCATCGAATTTTCCTCTCTTTCTTCATTAATTAAACTGTCACGTCAGATTTTTGCTTAGCTGACAGAACAATTAAACTGTCACGTCAGATTTTTGCTTAGCTGGCAGAATAATTAATAGAGATAGAAACTATCATTAATATATCATTGTGACTGCCCTAAACCATCAATGGTTTCTATATAGTCTTAGACATCGTATCAAGAAACTATTTTTTACCGCAACTTTTCTTATATAGGACCAAATAAAAATCCAACGAATCACTCATGTTCCCATACCTGGATCCTCTGCGCCTCCTATGAACGAACCCGTGCTCCACATCATGAACTCTGGTCACTGGTCTGTCTATGCTCACCGCGAAGAGCTACGAACCGCATCGCGGCGCCATCCTCATCGTCGTCGGAGGAGAAGAGACGCCCAGGGAGGCGAGGGAGAGGGAGATGTGCGAGCTCCAAGCGTTGACGAACGTGACCTTAACGGACTCGTAAGTCCCAACAAAGAGCACGCAGCCGCCATGGACGGCCATGGCATCATCGAAGAGGCAGATGGGATCGGCGGTGTAGAGTCAGGACCATGCATGTAGGCGAAGTGTCCCGCAACAGGGTCCTACAATGCGTCGGCCAGGACCATATCAAGCTTTTGCTTGCTTGCTTGTCATCGATGATGAACTCAACCGCGTCTTGCTTACTTTGCTTCGTCGGACATGTCTTTGGTGTGCAGCGCTGACTGCCGAGAACTTAAGGTGTAGGTGAGGCGGGAGCAGTGCGAGGTTCGTGAGGTCCTAGTGACGACCGTGCGCGAGCTCGGCACGCGAGCGCGACGGCACAGCCGCGACGAACCGGGTGGGTGCGGCAGGACCAGTGAACCTGCGCGGCCGGCCGGCCGCATGGCGAGCCCGCGTGGATTCACGGATCGGCAAGCCGACGCGGCGAGGCCGCGGCTGGAGCTCAAGGTCACACGGGATCTGAGAGCGTCGACAGAAACCACACGGGACCTCCAGCACGTTGGGCGCTGGTTTCTTCACCCTTGATCGACGCGTAGATCGGTTTCTTCTTTAGAAACAGTGTCTTGGTTTTTTCCTTCTCTGCTCAATAAATATAGTGTCATATAGAGGTTATAAATAGTTATAAAAACTATGGTAGAGTTAGCGTTGGGTCGTTGGGAGCCCTAAAGGGCTGGTTAGCTAGAAGAAGTTGAAAAATTGTCCTTATCATGAGAAGTGGCCGATGCAAATTCATGTGAGAGGGCACGAAGAGGCATGGCTCACTACTAGAGAAGGAAAAATCAGCATTAGTCACGGAAAAATTTGCGTCCGGGACTAGAAAGGTCTTTAGCCCCGGTTGGCACCAACCGGGGCTAAAGTTCCTCTGCCCAACGGCTCATTTGTCAGAGGGACCTTTAGTCCCGGTTGGTGTCACCAACTGGGGCTAAAGATTGACCTTTAGCCCCGGTTGGTGACTGCCCCGGTTGCTGTATCCAGCCGGGGCTAAATGTTGGCATTTAGCCCCGACTAGGAACAAGGGCCGAGACTAAATGTCTCTCCCTATATTTGAACTGTTCTTCCACCTTCTTCAGCCCTGCTCGAGCTCTCTCAGTCTTCATTTTTTCATTGAGTTCTTGCTTTGCTGCTTGTTTGTTCTCTTCTCCGGTGATTTTTGTTTGTCAACATATCTCCGGCGATTGATCTATTTCATCACATCTACGTCGACATCAACTCGTTCAAAGTTTACTAGCTTCAGTTTTTCATACTTTTAGCTGCCATATATATATACACGTGTGTGTGGTTTTTAAAGCTATTTTGAGTTCATTCACTTGATAGTTTAAATTAGTACCCTAAAAACCAAATATGACCAGTTTAATTAGTTTATTTTAATTTTTTAGAGTAATAGAGATCATTTAAATCATTTATTTACAATAAATAGAAATATATAATACTTTAGTTTACAAAATGTGACCGGTTTAATTAGTTTATTTTAATTTTTTGGACAAATAGAGATCAGTTAAATCATTTGGTTATAGAAATTAGAAATATATAATACTTTAGTTTACAAAATGTGACCGGTTTAATTAGTTTATTTTAATTTTTTGGAGAAATAGAGATCAGTTAAATCATTTGTTTACAGAAATTAGAAATATATAATACTTTAGTTTACAAAATGTGACCGGTTTAATTACTCCCTCCGTCCCTGAAAGAATCAATTTCTAGAGTTGTCTTAAGTCAAACTTTTTGAACTTTGACCGAATTTCTAGAAAAAACTATCAAGATTGATGGTACCAAATTCATATCATTAGATATATCATAGAATATATTTTCATAATATGTCTATTTTATATCATAGATGTTATTATTTTTTTCTATAAAGTTAGTCAAAGTTTAAAAAGTTTGACCGGCACGGATCCTAGGAATTGTTTTTTTTAGGACAGAGGGAGTAGCTTATTTTATTTTTTGGAGAAATAGAGACCATTTAAATCATTTGTTTACAAAAATTACAAATATATAATACTTTAGTTTACAAAATGTGACCGGTTTCATAATTCCTGGTGCATCACCTCCTCCTCCTCAACAACCTAACCCTAGGTGTGTATGAAATTAGTGAATGAATGTTAATAGTATTGGTGAGCTAATAGTATAAATGGATACTCATATACCATGTTGTTTTCACAGCAGGACATCCCCCAACCTAAGTCCAATTATTCATTCACCACATGATCACGGTGTTGCGGGCGATGATGATCAAGATCTAGCACGACGGGATCCATCACCGCCACTGGCCCCACCATCTCCTCCACGACGGGATCCAACACCGCCACTGGCCCCATCTCCCCCACGGCGTGATCCAACACCGCCACTGGCCCCATCTCCCCCACGGCGTGATCCAACACCGCCACCGCCCCACCATCTCCTCCACAGCGGGCTCCAACACCGCCACATGCCCCATCTCCACGGCGGGTTCCAACACCGCCACCGCCAACAAAGAAGAGGTCTGTCACACAAACAAAGGCGTCAGCCCCACCACCTCCGAAGAAGACAGCCTCTGTGAGAAAACCAGCGGCCGTTCCCAAGATGACAAAACTTCCATATGACATGACCGATGAGGAGACCGAAGCTGTAGCGCAAAAAGACTTGAACAAGTTCTTCGACGCTGCCATTGCTAGTAGTCGAGCAAAGCGAAACCCGGAGAAGCCGTACCTTTTTGTTCGTCCTGAAAAACTAAGGCAAACTGTGGACGCTCACAAGAAAAAAGGTACGTGCTGCCCGTAAGGATTCGCCAAAATCAGACTATGATTGCATGCTCAGCAAATCAATTGAGGAGGCGAAGAAGACAAAGAAGAGAGCAGGAAAGGGTGTCCCACAGCTCGGGGAACAAACGCAACAATCAGTGCCAGATCTAGCTGTTGGGAATGAATACGGTACAAACATGGACATCATACAACGAACATATGGAGACGTTGATCCTGAGCAACTGCTCAATTTTTTGAGGAAACTGGTTTAAATGTGGAAAACATACTCGAAGAAGCAGGCATCATAAGTGCTCCAGAAGTTGATAAATGACAGAGGGCATATGTATATGGTCAAAGTCTATACAACCCAGCGGCCCTGAGGGATCTTGGTACGCAAATGCACTTGCTAAATCAGTGGTACCTCACGGCGTGTGGCAGAAAAGCTGATGAATATATTTGCATCAGAATTAGAGACCATGATTACTTTCGTGGTGATGACATAATATATGTTCAGTTTAATGAGTTACATCAGCTCTGCCACATGGACGCTCTCGACAAATCTCTCGTCAGCTGCTTTTGCCTGTAAGTGATTGTTTGTTTTAATAATGTCACTTTAGCTTATGTATATGTATAAGTAATTATCCTCACACTAGCAAGCGTTTCTAAACATATGCAGAAACATGATGAGACAACTAAGGCGTAAAAATGACAAGGAGATTGGTTTCATCGATCCATATATCGTATTCAAGCACCCAAGCAGTACTCCCTCGGATGCATGGAAAACTCAAACAAAGAGGAATTTGCGGAGGTTCTTCGTAAACCAAAGGGACAAAAGATATATACTATTCCCCTACAACTTTAGGTGAGTTTTGTTATCATATGCACATTTTATTATAGGTTGACATAAAGATATATGTGTTGACTTATAAATATAAATGCAGTTTTCACTGGATACTAATTGTGATCGATCTCCACGAAAGTCGTTTGCTAATCTATGACTCTCTGAGAAAACCACAAGAAGATTATCAAGATATGATAGATATTATCCGAGGGTAAATGTGATCTTTAAATATTGATTCCTGCTCTTTAAGTCTGCAATAGTTAATTAACGATCCAATTATATATATTGTGCAGGGTTTGGGCTTGGTTTGTTCAGAAACACCGTTCGGATCTGAAAGCGCAACTTCCTGATCCTCTACGACTAAATGTAAGTTGTACTACCTCCCCGCCTCTTTACCTTCATTAGCATCACTCAGCAGACGCGCGCTCAGCCGAGAGTAATCTTTTTATATCTTGTACAGTGGGTTCTACGGCAGTCACCGGGAAACAATTTATGTGCGTACTATGTTTGCGAGTTCCTATACAGAGTCAGCAAGTACGTAACATGTAAATAAATTTATTTCATTTTTTTGCTTTTACATAAATATTATGTATGCTAATACTTTCTTTTTCTTTTAATCCAAATTGAAGGAGACATGGTTGAAGAACCAGGTGATGGATAAGGTCCGCCTCAAAGCAATTCAAGAGACCATCGCGGGCTTCATTAATGACGATGTCCTTAAGTCTGGCACCGAGTATTGGTTTAACAAAGATGAACCAATGAAGCCAAACCAAGACGAACACTTGTATAACCTCTAAGTCAGGAACAATATTTGTGTTGTAAATATCAAGTTAAGGATGCATGATGGATAATGTTGTATATTTTATGTACATATGTATAGCTAGCTCGATCTATAATATATATATAGTTTCATATTTCATTTGTGTGTAATTGTAAATTTTATGTGTTTATATATATTTATTAGCAGCGAAGAATACGTATTTGAAACCCTAATGGAATATATTAGCAGTGAAGAATACATATTAGAAACTCTAATGTAATTGTAAAACCGAAAACAATAACCAATTGAAAAGAAAAGAAAAAGAAAAAAGAAAAAAAGAAAAAAGAGGCGGCCTCTTTAGCCCCGGTTGGTAATACCAACTGGGACTAAAGAAGCTAGCAACCGTGGCTCGGCTGGAGACCTTTTTAGTCCCGGTTGGTATTACCCCCGGCTCCATGCCCGGGGCTAAAGGCCCATTCTCGAGTAGTGGCTACTAGTGCAGCAAACATCTCCGATCCATGACTGCCATGTATTTTCATGATTTTCTGACTTCGTTTGTATTTTTAATAATTTTAAATCCAATATCACGCAACTTGGTCGCCGTTTCTCGTGCACGAGACGGTCGAGCCTCCGCGCCTGTCCCTGGATACGGTGTCGAAATACCCTCTGAAGAATGAATACCATTTTTTGAATCGCTGAGTTTCATTATTTCATGCACCTGCAGTTCAAACGTGCGTCCCACGGAAAAAATCATCAAATTAAAGAAAATGCGCGAAATATAGCAAGATGTATGGAAAACACTTCAAATTTGAAATCTTGGCTTGTAGTACTGTAGCAAGGCCACAGAAAAAATTGGGTGCAAAAAAACAAAAATAAAATAAAATGCTTTGCCGAGAGCTTCCTAAAGCCCTCGGCAAAGAGCACCTATGCCGAGAGCCAGAGCCAGGGCTCTCGGCATAGAGTTTACCAAAAAAAACAAATTCTTTGCCGAGAGCCGAATCAGACGACTCTCGGTAAAGGTTTCCTCTTTGCCGAGAGCCACCCGATCTGGTTCTCGGCAAAGAAGCAAATAAAAAAAAAATAAAACGGCCGCCGCGGCGCCCGCCCCGCACACACACAACACACACACAGCGCCCGCCCGGCCTGCGCCTCCGTCGTCGCCGAGCGCGCCGCCCCCGCCCCGCCCCGCGCCGCCGCCCCCGCCCCGCGCGCGCCCGGTTGGGGAGGAGGAGAGGAGGAGGAGGAGGAGGAGAGAAGGAAGAGGAGGAGGAGGAGGAGGAGGAGAGGAAGAGGAGGACAGGAAGAAGAGAGGAGGAGGAGGAGGAGAGGAAGAGGAGGACAGGAAGAAGAGAGGAGGAGGAGGAGGAGAGGAAGAGGAGGAGGAGGAGCCCAGCCCCACCCATTCGGCCACGCGCCCCTGCCCCGTCCCGCTCCGTCATCGTCGATCGGCCCGCGTCGTCACTTGTAAGTCGTCCTCGATCGCCCCGTCGTCCTTGTACCTCTGCAACTTAGTTGTGGTAAGTAGTAGTAGTAAGTAGTAGTTGTTAGTAGTAGTCGTCCTCGATCACGGCGATATATGTGGATGAATGTGAATGTATGCGGCGATTGAGTATTATTTAGTAGTAGTGGTATGCTTGTTAATGTATGTTGATGTCGGCCATCGTGCCTTGACATATATGTGGATGTCGGCCATCGTGCCGTTGTTTCTTGCAGGTTTTGAAACCTCACCGTACAGGGGAGGTTCTGCCGAAATTTCTAATGGATACTATATTTTTTGTCTTTTCTGTAGGAGGAGGACCTGTCGGGGCCAAGCCGGAGATCCTCGGCGACCACGATCATCTTCGTCACCGTCGCGGGCCTGCCTGCACCGCTTCGGCTCGCCACTGCACCGACTCGCCACTGCGCCGCTAGCCTGACTCCACCGGCACCCTAGGTATAAATAACGTCTCCTCCCAGAAAAGGGTCGTAGGTCATTGAACCCAGTTAGGCGTCTCCCGTCTGAAAGAGATACGGCTGGAGGTATGCAGGTCTCTGCATATCGATAACCGTATCTGTTTCGGATTGTCCACGTTACTTGGACAGCCCGTAGATGCGTCGATGAGGCTAGTTCCCATTGTCTAGCCCGATTCGAGATGGAGTTTCTGCATCACCTCCCTGTTGTTCTCCGGATACACACTCTCCCTACAGGGACGTGTATCTTGAGAACATCGGGGAGGTGCTGCCAAAATTCTGTCTCGGCTCGGGCAGACAATGGGAACTGGCCTCATGTACGCATCCGCGGGTGGGATTAGGACCTATCCTCACCTATTAGATGATAGTAGGATGGAAGTACTCGGAGGTAGATATGTAAGTACTCAGATGCATGACAGTAGGATGGATGACCGTCAGTGGATGTACTCGGGTCATAGAAGCAGAAGTGATTTCACCGATGAATGGTTGCGCAAGACAGATGCTTTCGTGAACAATGCATTTGGCGCGGCTCGGCGAGGAGAGATCAAAGTGTTGTGCCCATGCAGCAGATGTGGGAACCGGAGAAGGCAAGACAAGGAGAACATGGCTAAACATCTTGTGAACAATGGATTCACGCCGGACTACACCCGGTGGATCTACCATGGTGAAGCACATCGTTTGAGAGTGGAGGCAGTGCGACCACGTCTGGAGGACTTTGATGCTGATGCGGGGGTAGCAGACATGTTAGATGACTTCCAAGAAGCACTGTACGCTGAAGGACGTACGGAGGAGGAGATGGAGAAGACCGCAAAGGCGTTTTACGAGATGATGTCTTCGGCACAGAAACCCCTTCACGATCGGACAACGGTTTCTCAATTGGATGCCATTGGCCGTGTGATGGGGTTCAAGTCCCAGTTCAACCTGAGTCGAGATGCGTTTGATGGTATGTTGGCCCTATTTGGTAGCATGCTTCCGGACGGCCACATATTGCCAAAGAGCCTGTACGAGTCACAGAAACTGCTTCGTGCACTGAAGATGCCGTATGAGCAGATACATGCTTGTCCAAATGGGTGCGTCCTCTTCAGGAAAGATCTCACGGATGCAGGTTACTGTCCGAAGTGTAAAGCGTCGAGATACATGGAGGTAGACGATGGTGAAGGCCCGAAGAGGCAGCTTTCTATCCCCATGAAAGTCCTGCGTTACCTGCCGTTCACACCGAGGATCCAACGTCTCTACATGACCGAGGAATCCGCGAAACAGATGACATGGCACAAACAGGGTACCCGATACAATCCTGAGAAGTTGGTACATCCCGCCGATGGTGAAGCATGGGCCCATTTCGATCGCATCCATCATGACAAAGCTAGAGAGGCTCGTAATGTTCGTGTTGCGTTTGCAACGGACGGTTTCAATCCCTATGGACTCATGGCTGTCTCGTACACCTGTTGGCCCGTCTTCGTTATCCCCCTCAATCTCCCCCCGGCGTCCTATTTCAACGTCATACTGTCTTCTTGTCGTTGATAATTCCTGGACACCCGGGGAATAACATGGGTGTGTACATGGAGCCTCTGATTGATGAATTGGAAACTGCTTGGAATGAAGGGGTATTGGCATACGACCGAGCTTCAAGGTCTAACTTCACAATGCACATCTGGTACCAGTACTCACTACATGACTACCTGGCATATGGGATATTCTGTGCCTGGTGTGTCCATGGCAAGTTCTCATGCCCCGTTTGTAAGACAGCTACGAGATTTATCTGGTTGAAGAAGGGTGGCAAGTATTCGGCGTTCGACCAACATCGACAATTCCTGCCTCTTGACCATCCTTTCAGACGGGACACCAAGAACTTTACCAAAGGTGTCGTGGTGAGAGATCCTCCACCTCGGATGCTGACCGGTGCCGAGGTTCATGCTCAGATAGATGCTCTCCAGTTCAACGAAACAGACGGTCGTTTTGCGGGGTATGGTCAGGAGCATATGTGGACTCATAAGTCAGGCTTGGAAAGACTCCCTTATTATGACGATCTTCTTCTGCCACATAACATTGATGTAATGCACACTGAAAAGAACATCGCTGAGTCGCTTTGGGGAACACTCATGGACACTGAAAAGTCCAAGGACAACCCTAAGGCTAGACTAGACCTGGCACTGTTGTGCGATAGACCAAAGCAAGAGATGCTGCCTCCTCAGCCCGGCAGGAGATGGACACGGCCCAAGGTCGATTTCGTCTTGGGCAGGCCACAAAGGAAAGAAATACTTCAGTGGATCCAGACATTGACATTCCCTAATGGATATGCAGTGAATCTAACGAGAGGAGTCAACTTATCTACTCTGCGAGTCCTAGGGATGAAGAGTCATGACTTCCACGTATGGATCGAACAGCTTCTTCCGGCGATGGTTCGAGGCTATGTTCCTGAGCCTATGTGGGTTGTCCTGGCAGAGTTGAGCTATTTCTTCCGCCAGCTATGTGCCAAGAAGATATCTCGGTCCGTCATTGATGACTTGGAGAAAGCTGCACCTGTGTTGCTCTGTAAGCTGGAGAAAATCTTTCCACCAGGCTTCTTCACTCCGATGCTTCATTTGATCGTACACCTCCCAAATGAGGTTCGAATGGGAGGGCCTGTGCAATGGCGTTGGTGCTTTCCAGTCGAGAGAAATATGAAGACTCTTCGCAAGAAATGTAGAAACAAAGCCAAAATTGAGGCTTCCATTGCAGAGGCATCCATTCTGGAGGAGGTGTCCAACTTCACTGAAGAATACTACTCCGAGAACCTTCCTAGCGTGCATAATCCACCCCCTCATTACAATGCTGGAGAAAATGAATCGAGTCTTAGCCTTTTTCGAGGCCAACTCGGCACGGCAAGTGGATCCACAGTTAAGCAGTTGAACTATGAAGAGTGGCGAAAGATCATGCTATACGTGCTTACCAACTTTGATGAGCTGGACCCGTACATGGGGTAAGTTGTTATCTATCTTCATCCAATTCATCGTCACTTTCCAACACCATTCTTTTTGTTTCGTACAGTGAATTTCTTCATTTGTTCTCGAATGGATCAAGGCCTCTTTCTGATGCGGCAGCTGAAACCCTAATTGCAAATGGTGTGGGGCAAGGGAGGCCTGATTTCATTTCTTGGTTCCGACAAAAGGTACCGTCCTACCAAGGTCGTACTTAGTCTGACGTTCCAACTTGCTCTTACGTTCTGACCGTATAACGATATATCTTGCGTCGCCTTGCAGGCTCAAACCGATGCGTCTATGAGTCAAGAGCCGAGACAGGTTGCAAAAGGCTTTGATCGTAGGGTCAAGTCATTTAACAGTTACGACGTGAATGGATTTCGCTTCCACACATCAAGCTACGAGCAGAGTCGGCCCAATCGAAAAACCACAAATAGCGGTGTTTGTACTCCAGGCAATGACAACCGTGACTACTATGGAAGAATTGAAGAAATATACGAACTTTCATTTCATGGTGAAAAGCCTTTGAATCCTGTCATGTTCAAATGCCATTGGTTTGATCCTGGAAGAACGAGGCTGACACCTAATCTTGGGCTAGCCGAAATTCGACAGGATTCTGTCTATCCAGGCTCCGATGTGTATATTGTGGCTCAACAGGCCACGCAGGTTTATTACACGCCATACGCGTGCAAAAGCAAAGAGCATCTCTTGGGTTGGTATATTGTGCACAAGATATCACCACATGGTAAACTACCTCTCCCCAATGATGAGGATTATAACTTCAACACAAACACGTATGACGGTGAGTTCTTTCAAGAATCTGGGTTGCAAGGGACGTTCACGATAGACTTAACCGAAGCGATGGAAATGGAAGTAGAGAATGATGACGAGGACGCTGGGGATGAGGTGGTAAATGCGAAGGACATAGAAATGCTAGAACGATTCCGTTTAGGCCAAGCAAATGAAGACAACGACCTGTCTTCGGATACTGAGGAGTACTTAGACATGGTTGACAGTGATGAGGAGACTCATGCTCCGGCTAATCCGGATGATCCAGATTATTTCTAATACATGTAATATTATGTTATATTTTTAGGATCTATTGTTTTATTTATATTGCATATATTTGGTTATGTTATTTCTAATACAACATTGTTTATTCTTTTTAAATGCAGGAGGTCGAGGCAAGATGCCGGGAGGACGTCAGAGGCGGTTGAGTTGGTTGTACCGCAGCTCGCAGGCCTCAGGGCCCTCGACGAGGAGTGGCCGCCGCCGGAGGGAGCCGTCTCCACAGGAGGAGGAGGAGGAGGAGGAGGAGGTCGAGGAGGAGGTGCCGGCCACGCCCGAGGCCCAGCGGCAGGAGGAGGCACCATTGGCCGAGGAGGCAGAGGAGGAGGACGAGCAGGAGGAGGACGAGGCGGACGGGTGTTCGGGTGCCTCAGGGGTGTCCACGCCCTACTTGAGAGGTCCCGCCAGCCTCCCGGCGTTGCCGGCACGTGCCCGACGCCCAGTGATCACGCCCATCGGACAAAAGTACATGTTCTAACTACTTGTTCGTACGATGAGACTCAAAATAGAAATAGAAGCTAATAATCTTTTTTAATCACTTGTGCAGGGGATGGGACTTTGTGGGGCCTAAAGGCCGCAAACCCAACGGTGTCCTGGGTCTCCTGTGCCGTGAGCACTACCCCGGCATAGTACAGTATGCCGGGAGGCACGAGCCGGCCTACACCTTTGACCACTACAGCGTCGCCCCAGACCCATACTTCCCCAACAAGGCGGCGCGGGTTAGAGCGGAGCTGTGGGTAAGCCTTCGTCAAACAATATCAAATTCATCATATTTTTTCTTTAATTACTGTCTCGCCTCGTATTGTGTCTGTATGCAGAACTACTTCAAGTACGAGCCGGGGAAGGAGGCAGTGGCGGAGGTGACGGCTACCCGGGCCTGTAGGAAGCTCGACACCGACATGATCTACGAGGCGAGACTGCAGGCCATCATCACCTACAACGCCACGGTCTTGGCCACGAGGGTGACGAAGGCCCAGGCAAGAGGCATGACGCTGGGCCGGGCGCAGTTCTTGCAGGTAAGTGATTTCTTTTGAGATTATGCTTTTGGTACTTTAGGTCTGACGCTTAGACGTGAAATACTTGATGATGTGCAGATGATCCCCCAATGGTGCCAGTCGTTTCCCGAGTGCTGGGAGATGATCGTGGACCGGTGGCTATCCGAAGAGTGGGCGACCCACCACGCCGAGGCCCGGGAGGCGCGTCTGCAGATGCCAGGTGTACCACACCACCAGGGAAACCGCAACCTCGCCGAGTACGCACAAGCTTGGGTACGTGAAAGACTTTATCAATTCCTCGATCAAATGTTGTCTGATTGCTAATCATCTTGTTGTCTTCCTCGCAGTCGGAGGCACACGGTGGCCAGCCTTGCGGCACGGTGGCGGCATACGCCATGTCCCACAAGGGCAAGGCCACGGCAGTGGAGACCACCTACAACCCCGACGATCCCGCCGACACGTACACCAACTCCAGCGTCCACTCCCGCCTCACTGACTACTCAGAGGCGGCAAGGGCGGTCCATGGGGACGACTTTGATCCCGCCACCGCGGACCTGGACGGGAGCATCGTCATGAGGATTGGAGGAGGGAAGAAGCACGGGCGGTTCTGGCTTGGCGACGGCGTCATCGACACGGCCTCCACTCCCACTCTGTCCCAGCTCCGAGCACAGAGCACGAGCGGGAGCGTCCCCATATGCCCACGCCCGTCGCCTGCGCAGTCGCGGGTCGCCGAGCTCGAGGTTATTTCTATTTAACTCATCGTACATTGATCTTTAAATGTTTGCATTGTTCTAACATTCACTTTGTATTATCGCAGGCCCGCCTGGAAAGAGAAAGGCAGGAGCGCCAGGTGTCCGAGAACCAGATGCGGTCACAGATGTCGGCCCAGATGGAGGCTCAAGCAAAGCAGATGGCGGACCTCATCGCCTTCATGGCCTCCCAGGGCATGGCCGTGCCCCAGACGCTCATGGCTCCTCCACCGCCGCCTCTGGACCCCGGAGCTGCTCCTGTGAGTATCAATACTTCAGTGTTTCATTTATTTCATTTCCTTGTCTGACATGACCTTTTGCAGCCTCCTCCGTCAGAAGGTTCGAACAACCGCCACGCTCCTGGATGGAACCCGACCGGGGGTCAAGCAGGCGGCAGTTCTCAGGGGTGGCCCGGTTGGCCGGGGGTGTAGTAGATTGAACTTTGGACTATCCTCGTGTGTCACTGAAGTCTCATGTTATTGAACTATGTGATGTGATGTGAACTATCATGATATATATATATATATGTTCTGTGACGTGAAATGTGATATATATGTGATATGTGATGAATGTGATATATATGTTTGATAGTGTCGGAGAAAAGGAAAAACAGAAATAAAAAAACAAAAATTAGCGTGTTTGCCGAGGGTTGCTCTCGGCAAAGAGCCCCTTTGCCGAGGGCTATGACCATAACCCTCGGCAAAGCTGAACCAGAAAGCCATTTCCCCAGCTTTGCCGAGGGCTTTGGTCAAAGCCCTCGGCAAAGCTGGGGAGACTGAAAGGAATTTCCAAGGGTTTGCCGAGAGCCGGCTGAGCTAGCCCTCGGCGAAGAGGTCCCAAAAAAAATTCGAAATTTCTTTGCCGAGAGCCGACCCCGGATAACCCTCGGCACAGGAAAATAATAAAAAAAAATTTACAGCTTTGCCGAGAGTCCGGCTCTCGGCAAACGTGACGTCTTTGCCGAGAGTCCGGTTAGCCCTCGGCAAACCTACCGTCAATAGGGACCGCCGTTAACGGCCACTTTTCTTTGCCGAGGGCCGGTCGGGACCCTCGGTAAAAGGTTTGCCGAGAGCCCGATAAATGACCCTCGGCAAAGGATCCTTTGCCGTGAGGTTTTTTGCCGAGAGCTCTATGCCGAGGGCTGCTCTCGGCATAGGCTTCGCCGAGTGTCAGATGGTCTTTGCCGAGTGCTAGGCACTCGGCAAAGCCACCGTTTCCAGTAGTGCCGTGTCCGTGTGTGTGCACTGCAGGTGGCGTTGATGTGTGTCGCACTGCAAACACGTGGGCTGTTGCCCATGCATGCATATGGATGTGCATCGTCATCAACAATCAACACACCTCTAGGTTGACACAATAGACGATCGATGTGGAATTGTGTTGATCGCATGCATGCATATGCTATTATTGCCACATGCACACGTGAAGAGTGTGAAGCCACGTCGCACAACAGCATAGAGAGGAGAACGAAAGTTGTCCCTACAAGCCAAAAATTCCTTATTCAAAAAGAAAAAGATAAAAAACACTGACGCATATAAAGACATACTCCGTACATATATTGTCGAACGTTTCACACTTATATACGCGCATGTACATAGAATACTAAACTATAAATTAATCATGCGCAGGCTTTTGCAGATTGTAATTTATATATAATAACTAGTTTATTTCATATAGTTTTTTCTTCAGCGCCATTGCAGCGGTTTTGCTGCTGGTGCATTAATGCAGCAGATTTGAGTCTGCCAACGATCTCCGCCGTGACTGTGAAGCCTTCGTCCACCTAATAAAACAGAGGAGCAGTTAATTATTAGTTGATCTGTGATTCATTCATCTGGTTAATTAGCTAGAGTCTATTTCCTTTATCCCTGAATAAATAGATTCTTAGAGTTATCTTAAATCAAAATTTTAAACTTTGACAGATTTTTTTTATAAAAAACCGTTAATATTTATTATATCAACTTAGTATTATTAGATATATCATAAAATATATTTTTATAGTATGTTTATTTTATACTATAGATTTTATTATAATTTTCTATAAAGTTGGTCAAACTTATAAAAGTTTAGTTGCCACGGATTATAGAAATTGATTTATTCAGGGACCCACGTAACCCGCTACCCTCAGCTCAAAGCAAAAACCTGACACATAATCTTATCAAAGATATGTAAGCTGTGCACCGTACCTTTTTGCGTTGCTCGACCTATGAGAAAGTTGGATCGAAGTTAGATTTTGAAATACTAAGAAGGCATCCATATTCCATGAGATCCTACGATTGACTGATTGTTCGCTTGTCTTATCAGTCGGCTTATCAGCTAGACAGAACAATATTTTTCTACAATACTGCCACACAACTAAAAGCCCAATAGTACTATCGAATGCTTCAGAGCCTTTTCACCCCGGGCGCATGGAGCAACATAAATATATGCTATAACTTATTTTCTGTTTTGGAAATGGGAAACGCTGCCGATTATTCACCTGACAACTAATACTACCACTACCGATTGTCCATTGTCGACTTCGAAAACGTATCGGGAAGTGAGGAGAATGTATGGTTTCCTGGCTAGCTAGCAGCGCTAGTGCTCGATGGTTCTGTTGTAGTGTGCTACATAAAACAATTTGAGTTAATTATATTGTTATAACTGGAAGCACAACTTAAGATCCAATGGTTAAAAGCACATTGATGGAGTTCTTATAAATAATGCACTGCTGTATATTGTTTAGATAGATTGATGGTTGCACTTGAGTTGTACTTGAAATATCTCGGCCTTCGCAGATAAACCAGATCGAAGAAAGAAATTAAAAATGCAGGCTACAACACATTAAATTGAAACTGGAGGATGCAAAAGATCCTCAAATAAAAAATAAGAACAAAGCAAATTTATAATTGATCTATTTAATTAGAACCAGTAAATACTCCTTTAAATTATATACAACCATCTAATTTGATGACCCTCCTTTAACACAAAAGTTTCCCACAAATGTTGGAAGTGTGGTTGGAAACACATGTACAATAAGGGCATGTACAACCCATAGACCGGTAGTTGTCTGTATGAGTCTCAAATATGATGTACAGATAACTAAAAAGACAGACCATACAGTGGATTGTCTGTAAGTTGTTTAATGCTTAATATTTAACCAGGATCAATTATGAACACTATTTTGTATATTATCGTGTTGCTATTTGATAAAAACATATGAAACATAAATAAAATATTTATATAAGGTATTCATACTAAAAAAAGGTAGAGATACTATCAATCACGAATAAAAATCAAAATCGATAAAAGATTGCAAGGCTTCGGCTGCTCTCTCCAAGCATCACTAAAGAAATATTAAAAGTACAAAAAAAATAAATGAAAAGACTCGGCGGTATTGTCTCTTTTACTTTAAGTTTTTTATTCTTCGTGCGGCCATCATCTATTCATCTGTGTCTCTGTGCTCTAGCCTTCCATCTCCATTTTCTCTCTATTTCCATCATAGCTCGGCAATGAGGACTAGTATGTACGGCGAGGCGAAGCTTGGCCGGGCACAATGATGAGTAGTAGCAGCGGCCGACGACTAGCTCATTCTATGCGGCAAAAGGAGAAGCTTTTGCCCCGCCTCCCATGGACGGCGACGGCGGGTCGGCGACCTTAGCTTGGGCCGATGTCAAGCGGCAATGGGTATGTCGATCTCCTCCTCTCAGGGCTCCTACGTCCACAAGCCATGGACATCTCCTTCTATGCTAGAGCTCGCGCGTGTTCTTCTCTCGTGCGGTGCCGCGTAGGATCTATCAAATCTATTGCTATATCGACGAAATCGGTACAACGGGTTTATGACCGTCTATTTGGCATGGGAGCACGAGCTCGCTCCGTCGTCTCATGAGACGACAGCTTCGACCTGTCTACTGACTAAGAGGGTGTTTTCTACAAATTTTGCATCATGCAGACGGCTCCTAGAGCCGCGCTGTACGTGCCCTAATAATGGAAGAACATGTTTTTATTAATTAGTAGTTGGATGGCAACTAGCTACCAGAACAATTCATGATTATGTACTTTAATATTTGAAAGTACAATTAAGTTTTCTATATAACATCAGTGCAACAAAACCATCATGTCGGGGCACTTTTGTGTAAATATAAAATATGTCATGTCTAGTTTTTACAAGCATATCGACATTAATGTATGGTTGCTCATTATCATAGGATCCATTAAACATATATGTATGCACATCTTTATGTTTTGGATGGGGAATGTGTAACATGGACCTTTGAGACCTACTTCAAGTATTGAAATTGAACTTATCTTGTAGATACATTTATCTATTTATTATTCACCATGAAAACAACATTATTTTGGATGTTTGAGATGACATGATCTAGAACGAATAATGATGTGAGTTCCAGACATTCAGTTTGATATCAAGGCACGCATGTCTGATGATTGTTTATCTATATATGATATTAAGAGGTCTTGAGTTCAAGGATGCTTCCCCCCAAAAGCATCAAGTTTTTAGTGTACTACATATTTTCAATATGTAGGAATATGCAGAGCGACTTTGTCTCCGTGTACACTTAGAAGAAATTGATAGTTGAGATTATTTCAAATGTAGGGGCCGACACACATTCTTGACTGCCCTTTAGAATTTATTATGTCTCACATGTACTGGGCCAATAGATCTTCATCTCTCTCTCAGGCCAGTCTCAATAGGGTTGTCATGGGTGTGTCATACACATTAATTATCGGGACACATCAGCACAAAAAGAATCTTTGCATGATTTTGGGAGGAAAGAGAGTGAGAACGTTTCATGGGACGAAACGTTTGAGCGCCGTTACTACCAAGAGCTCGGAAACTGCGTGAAACTCCCGTTGAGGAGGGAAAAGTTTCATCCATCGATCTGATGCGGCTGCTCGCCCCCTCCCGATTTCTTTACGAGCACGCGCTCCACCAGAATCTTCCTGCTCCCTCCCGGTTTCTGCCCGCCTCCTCCCAGTCTCTGCCCGCCTCCTCCCAATCTCTCCCGCTACTTGCGAGCAGCAGCGAGCAGATCTATTTCCATGGCGGAGGCGCCCCCTCACAGCTCCATGCGGAGCACTTCCGACAAAGGAGGGAAGGGACGCGGGGGCAACCGGCTCGGAATGAAGATGTCGACCTTGCGTGCGCCTGCGTCCTCGCCCTCGCCGCCTCCTACTTCGTCTCCACTGTCGACGCCGACCCCGCCGCTGCCAAGTTCCGCCTCAGCTCCACCACCGGCGACGTCGTCGATTTCTACCCCCGGTGTGTCGATCTCTTCCCCTATTGTGCCGACTATTCCGCCACGACCATCGCAAGGACCAGGATGGGGGCCCATACCCCCAACTATTTCATCTCAATTTGGAAACCAGCAAGCACCAAATCCATGGTAGGTGTTGATTCCGATCTGTGCAAGTTCAAATAATATTTACTAGAATAAGCTGATTCAACTGCTGCATTCACTAATTGTTGCTTCCCTGGTGTGCGGTGTGCGGTGTGCCTGTATAGGCTATGATTGCATTTGCTAATTTACCTTGATTTTAATGTAGCCTATGATTTGTGAGAACATGATTCCTAGCTCCTCCACGGTAGTGCTAGTGTGTTAGAATTAAAAGATGATTACCATGGCAGTATGTCAGCAATGAGAACAGCTAGCTGATTTTTACTGAATACACGTAGCTAGCTGATTTCATACACTTGGTTTGAATTTTTTTGTAGAATGCGTCATGCAGTTGTCTGAATTGGTAGCACATCTTGGTCTGATTTTTTTGTTGGAAGAGGCACAGAAGATATATGAAACAAGATTTGGAAAGCGTTTTTTGTTGGTGCATTGGTGGAAGATATTGAAAGAGGAGCCCAAATGGTGTGCTTTGTTTGAGACAGAGAAAGACAGGAGTGGGACAGCTGATGTTCCAGAACAACACTCACGTCCTATTGGCAGAGAAGCAGCGAAGGCCGAGCGTAGTGGAAAGCGCAAGAAGGAAAATGTTATGGAAGGAATTGTCATCCTTGGAGACAATATTGAGAAAATTATGAAGCTGAATGAAGATCGGAAGGTGGAGCGCGAAAAGGTCGCGGAAGCACAGCTGCAGATATCAAATGCAAATTTGAAGGAAAAAATGTTTGAGGTCTATAATTCGTTGCTGATTCAAGATTCAAGTCACATGTCTGAGGAACAAAAAGCTAACCGAGACAGGGCAATACGCAAGTTAGAAGAAAAGTTTCACATCTAGTGGCAATGAAGCACTAAATATATGTGTGAATGTTGCACTTGCCAAGTTCACATTGAGTGCTCGCATGCAGTTTCACATCTAGTGGAAGCATGCAGTTTCACATCTAGTGAACCTATATATAGACAGTCCTTCTCTCTTTATCTTTTGCTGCCATCGAGTTGTACTGGTTCTAGTGCACAACTTTGAGGTAACTTATCATCTTGTATTCAGTCCTTTTTGCAACGTCTCTTTTCTACAAACTTATCATCTACAAACTTTCTGCAACGTCTCTTTTCCTCTCATCTTGTAATCACTACATTGTCTCTTCAACAAAGATGTCTGAGGAAAATCCTATGAACTTGTTGGATGAGTTCCTTGCTGAGGATCAAATCATAGATGATGTTATCAGTGAAGCCACGGTACTCATACAGTCCTCCATCGAAGGTCTTCAAAAAGAGGCTTCGGACCATCGATTCCATCCGAGGAAGCACATCAAGAGGCCACGAGAGGAAGCACATCAAAAACTAGTGAATGATTATTTCTCAGAAAATCCTCTCTATCCTTCCAATATTTTTTCGCCGAAGACTTTTTCTTCGCATGTGTTTGTTAAGTCAATACGACTCCCTATCACTGAGAAGGAGAAGTTGTATGCACAGCAACAAGAAGGGGCAAGAAAGGATATCGAGAGAGTCTTTGGTGTATTAAAGCGTCGATTTTGCATCTTAAAACGACCAGCTTGTCTATATGACCGAGGTGTACTCCGTGATGTTGTGCTAGCTTGCATTATACTTCATATAATATGATAGTTGAAGATGAGAAGGAAGAGGACATTGAAGAAAATCTAGATCTAAATGAGACTCCTAGTTCAGCAACCGTTCAAGAACCGGAGGTCTCTCCTGATCAGTCTGTTCCGCTAGAGAGAGTTTTAGAAAAAGATACTACTATTCGAGATCGATCAGCTCATCACCGACTTAAGAAAGATTTGGTGGAACATATTTGGAATAAATTTAGTCATCGTGCACATATATCTGGTACTTTTGATAATCCTTTGCATTATTGGTTATCTATTGATTAATTTAACTGCACTTTATCTTTATATTTTTATGTGAAATCTATGTTCTGATCCTGCACTATTGAATGTCTTTTGACTGAAATCTTTAGTGAAATGCTCTGAGCTCATGTTGTACTGTTTTTTGTTTGTGCAGGATGAAAGCAAAACCTATGGGGTGCAGTTTTGTCTTGTGAGAAGAAGCAGTGACAGCCGTGTGCAAGGAGGAAGGATATCTGAACTTTTTTTATCTCTTATTACTTACTATCTTAGGCCAGTTTCTTAGTAATATATAGTGAGAATTATCTGGATTCATCTAGTTCAAGTCAAGTTGTCTGTCAGTCTGTTGATGGCTCTGTGAACTATCTCATGAATGTTATATGAAAATGCACTCATCTATTGTGTGAGAATGTGAATGTGTAGTGTACTACACATATGACAGTTTTCTAAATGTGAATGCGTGTGTACTGCACGACAGTTATGTTGTACCGGACACATGAAATGGTACAGAGTAACGGCCATAGTGGATCACAGTAAAAACTGCTAATTAAATGCTACAAATAGCCCGTGAAACGGCGGCATTAAACTATCTCATTGAGAGAGGTTGTTTCATTCGTAGTTACCAATGCTGCTTCATCTTAGAAACAGTGGAATGAAACCCCCCATTGAGACTGGCCTCGTCATGAAAGTAAAAAGTCCACTTAACTATTAGCACGTTAATCTATTTCACCCTCTCATCTTTTGCGTATTTCACCCTCTCACCAAGAAAAGTCGGCAAAACCACCTCCACAGGGTTATTTAACAGTTTTCAATAATTTAGAGGTAAAATACCTGGTTTTCTAGGTAACAGAGTGAAGTGGACACCACCTTCACGGGGTTATTTAACAGTTTTCAATAATTTAGAGGCAGGGCACATTGTCTTCGTTGCCATTGGTTTATAATTTACTTCTCTTGTATGCCATTGCCGTTAGTTTCTGTACAAAAGCACCGTTACCTGTTAATCTACGGTAATTGGAGGGTGCTCACACCATGCAGGGGCGGCAGTCAAACAATGTGCGTGTGCCACACTGCCACCGGTCACCCCATCGCTACGGCCGTACGTCCTGGACATTCCAGTGCCGCTGAGCCAGCGACGCACCAGCCAGACCAGTTGCGCCTTCCCAGGTGTTGCGACCGGCCTGGAGAACACGAGGAGGCTGGTCCCGTAGTGGTAAACCGTAATTATTTTTTGTATGCATGTAATTTTTCGTTGCTTTTTCGGTTCTACCCAACTCTAATTTGAACTACTTGTTTGTTCCGTCGGTTCCACATCGACATGCATCTAAATCAAGTAGATGCACGCGTCGTCTATCTCCCCCTGCCCTCATCAGCTGCTCGACAGTGCGCGGAGTGCGCAGACCACGATGGTGCGCTTGTAGAGAGGGGGAACCGCGATGATGCGTGGACGGTGACCTCGTCGTGTACGTGGAGGAGGGCAACAAAATCTTGGCAGCCTTATTTAGGCCGAGTTTGATACAGCTTAGTTTCACTAGTGAAGCTGTTTTTTACAAAATAGCTTCATAAACAACTTACTAAGTGAAGCTGAGCTGTTTTGGAAAAAGTGTTTAGCAAAACAGCTTCACCAACAACTTCATGCATGGTTGGAAGAGAGAAATAGAGGTGTAAGCTGTGAGACGCTAATTTTTTCAGCTTCATCTCAGCTTATGATTTTATGAGAGAGGGAATAAAACAACTTCATGAGTGAAGTTGTTTTGGAAAAAGATGTTCGGCAAAAAAAACAGCTCACAACAGCTCATGAAGTTGTTGTGAGCTGTACCAAACAGGCCCTTAGTTAGAGCATAAAAAGTTTTTTTCGAATCACATCAGATGTTCCAATACTCATTTAGTCTATTAAAAATAAACTAATAAAAACAAATTATATGTTTCGTCTAAAAACTATGAGACGAATTTATTAAGCCTAATTAATATATTATTAGCACATGTTTATTGTAGCATAACATTATCAAAACATAAATTTATTAGGCTTAAAAAATCGTCTTATAAATTACACGCAATCTATGGACCTGTTTGGGAGAGCTGTGCTCCCTGATTCTCCAGCTGTGCTCTCAGATTCTCTGGTGAAGTGATTTTGTGGCTGAAAGTAGATTTTTTTTTTGATTTTTTAGATTAAACTCTCAAAATCAGGTTAGAGAATCACTTCACAAAATCATGTGAAGCTACTTTTTCAGCTCTCAGCCTCTTATTTCATTTCAGAGAATTACTTGACAGAATCAGCAAAGAATCACTTTTCGCCGAAAAATACGTTTGGCAGTTAGGGAGTGATTCTCCCTGAGAAACTGCTTCGTGGAGGTCTGCCAAACGCCCCCTATGTAATTAGTTATTTTTAGTTTATGTTTATTACTTTATAAATACGTCCAAATATTCAATGTGATGTGTAAAAAGTTTTTGCGGCTGGAACTAAGTTCAAACCAGTCTGTAGGCTCACGGATATTGTGCCCGTGGTGGAGGTCGTAAAGGGCAGTGACGATGTGGAACAAGGCGTCCAGGCGTGAAGCCACTCGGCCGTCCCAGATGAGATCTATTTTTGTTCGTAACGTGGACACACAAAGACTAACGGTGATAGTAACAGAATGGCATAAAGAGGAGAGAAAATTTAGAACCAATGGCATAAAAGTGAAGTGATATTTTTGAATGGCACATAAGTGATGAGTATAGATTTTGATGGCACATATCAAATTTTCTCAAAACCTAAACACCCTCTAAACAAGGCCTAGTAGTAGGTCGCATAGCAGCAGGCCAGCAGCAGGCGAGCACAAACCATCACGCAAGCAGGCGGCGAGCCGGCGACAACAGCAGCAAGCAAACCGGTACTAGCAGCAGGTGCCCAACAAAAAAGCTGCTGGTTGCTGGCCAACGAGACAAGCAAAGCAGGCAGAGGAGACAAGACATGCAACAGGAGCGATTTTAATCCGTGTTTTTTTACGCACGACACGCAGGAGGCCGATTTGCCAACTGAGGAAAGATGAAAGAAGGGGAAGGAAGATGGGTAGTTTTTCTTCATTTTCATAAAAATTATAGATGAGAAACAGATATGAGACACTCTTATAGATAATACTAACAATATATTTACCTAAATGATAAACACAATCATTCATTTACTATTTAACCGTTACTCGAGCTAAACAATCGGCTAAACAGAAACAACTTATCATTGTGCACAGCACCACGCAATTACAATGTAATATATCAAGAGTAAAATTCACCGTCGGTCCCTAAACTTGGCCGGTGGTGTTATCCCGGTCCCTTAACTTATAAACCGTCGGTCCCTAAACTTGGCCGGTGGTGTTATCCCGGTCCCTGAACTTATAAAGTAATATCTGAAGGTCTCTAAACTTGGTCGCTGGTGTCATCTCAGTCCCTGAACTTGCAAGGTGATCACCACTGGTCCCTAAACTTGGTCAGCGGTGTCATTCCAGTCCTTAAACTTGGTTTTGAGTCTCATCCGGGTCAAAACTGGACGATTTAAACTCGAATAAAGACAAAATTTATATCAAAATTATAGCTCTCGATGCGATCTACAACTTTGTAGTTGAAACTTTTTTGTATTAAAACTGTTTAGAGTCCCAAAATATCATTTTAAGTTTGTAGATTTTGATTAAAAAAACTTAAAATAATATTTTGGGACTCTAAACAGTTTTAATTTCAAAAACGTTTCAACTACAAAGTTGTAGATCGTGTTGAGGGCTACAATTTTGATATAAAGTTTGTCTTCATTCGAGTTTGCATAAAAAAGTTATGAATTTTTTTATATTAAGTTTTAAATCGTCCGATTTTAACCCAGATGAGACTCAATGACAAGTTTAAGGACTAGAATGACACCGCTGACCAAGTTTAGGGACTAGTGGTGATCACCTTACAAGTTCAGGGACTGGGATGACACCAGCGACCAAGTTTAAGGACATCAAAATATCACTTTATAAGTTCAGGGACCGGGATGACACCACCGGCCAAGTTTAGGGACCGGCGGTGAATTTTACTCATATATCAATATATGCTTAGTGGTACCGGTAGTTTGTATTTTGATTATATTAGAGCATCTCCAACGGTTTTGTAAATGAGCTTTGTATTCTTGTTTTTGTAAAAAAGTCTAAAAATCTCCTATCCAACGGTTTGGCAAATGAGCTTGACATTTTTAGCAACTTGGCAAATACCGGGTGATATTTGACATATATGCCAAGCTGCGGTTCGTTTGGCAATCGCCCTTGCGTGCTACACTCCCGCGAGATATTTTTCTCTCGCGCGTATAATTTTTTTAGTTTTGCCAAGTCTAAATGCAAAACCGTTGGAGATTGACTCTTTTTATCTTTGTCATATTAATTTGAGAGTTGGCAAATACCATATTTTGCCAAAAAAAATGCAAAACCGTTAGAGTTGCTCTTATTATTCCCACTTATATGCATGCAGCCATGCATCACAGTGTTCTTCACCAAACTAATTAAGGACTATCACAGCATTATTCACCAAATTAAGGAACACCACAATAATGACAAGAAATGCAGCATTATAATATGGTTATTAGTGTAATTATGAAATAAATAATGAATAAAAATAAACTTGCCTTCGCCATGATGGTTATGATCAAAGTGCAAGCCTGGAATGGCATGACATTGGCGTGGACGATGCTGAGGTGGAGCTCCTCCAACTCGGCGAGCACCCTCACGGCCACTCCCTTGCCATCCACGCAGTGGATCCTCACCATCACGTTCTTGTTCAAGAACCGGGCTTCTATCTCCGGCAGCGGATTCCTCGCCGGCGGCGACGTCCCCGACGAGTCCCACGACGGGGAGGACCCAGCAGCGTCCTCGTCGGCCACTGCGATGCATGGCTTCTTGACGAGCACCCATGATTCGATGCTCCGGTCGTTACCACTACCACCGCCGCCGTCGCCGTCGCCGCCGCCGTGTTCAAGCGCCTTGACCTTTTCTTGGAGCTCCTTGACGTATCTCGCCGCGTCAGAAAGGATCGTAGCCTTGTCCATCTGATCCCAGCGCATAGCACGGTGCAATTAATTATATTTTGTTTTCGTCAGGAACAGAACAGATCGAATAACAACAGATGCAGTAGAAGAATTGGAGGGGACGGATTATTCTTCAGCAGTTAGTAAATTAATTGGATGAGCACCTTCTTGAGGCCGGGGATGACGGTAGAGAGCTCGATGAAGCGCTGGTTGATCTTCTCCCGCCGCTTCCTCTCCGCGATGATGTGTTCCTGCGCGTAGATGGATCCCACGCTCTTCGAGACGGCGGCCCTCCTCGTCGGCGGCGACCCGTGCACCAGATCTGGCAGCAGGCTGGCCGTGGCAGGCACGCCGTCGCGGCCAGGCAGTGCGGGGGCGGCGCCAAAATTCCAGCTCACGGGCTGGGCTGTGGCACTGGCACTCCCACTGCTGCTGCTTCGGTGGTGGTGCTGGCTAGGTTGTGGCACTACCACTGCAGTGCCACCGTCGGTGGTGGTGTCCCCGTCGCCGCCGGAGCAGCGCCTGCTGTGAGGTTCCCCGATCAGCTCCTGGATCATTTCTGCAGCTTGCGAGGCCTCGCGGAGTGCCTGGAGCGAGGGGAAAGTAGCCCCGCCACCGCCACCGCCACGGCCGTCGTCCTCGTCATGCTGCAGCGTAGTCATCGCCCACTGCATGAACAGGCCGGAGTCCTCCTCCATGTTGCTAGATGGGGGTGCTGCTAGCTAGGTATGTAGTACCTGCAGGCTGCAGACAGAAGTGGAGGATATTCGATTCTGATTACTTCCACGGCGAGAGACATTTTTCTGGAACAAATTAACGAGTTGTTTGGCAGCACTGCAGTAACGCAAACGGAAATGAAAAATAGTTGTGATCGTTACCGACCGCAAATGAAAATGAACTAAATTTTATTACGTTTACGTTACCGTGCACCTTACCAAACAGTTCGTAAAATGCAACTTCAGATTTGGCTAGAGTTTTGTGTGTATTGTGGATTTGTATGATCGTCTAGTCAACGGGTAGCTAATGGTTTAAGACAACACGAAACTGTTGATGGCTCAGAATCAAACTTTTTTATAATCCATTGAAATATGAAAGCTATATATGTGTGACCATCTTGCTACAAAAATGTGTGTATTAGCTATAGCTAGTACATGCAGTAATGCTAGTGAGAAACTCGGTTACCTCAAGTCCTTGCAAATGACTAGCTTAATGCTGGCTTAGTGCTACTAATTACCTGTGCTAAATGAGCCACCACTTTTTTTTTTTTGCGACCAAAATGAGCCACCACTCACAATGCTCCTCTAGTCTCGCATGAGGCCTTTCACCGCTCACCAGTCGGCCCTTTTTTTATTACACCCAAAAGCTAGCTAATTACGGAAAAGTTGCAGTCGTTTTCTGAGAATGATATTTAGTACACCTCGAATGTGATTCATGAGGCAAATAATTCTCATTCGACCTCCTATCCAAGTCAAGATCTCATGTGGGTTAAACCTGCTGGCCAACAGGCCGGGTTTGAGCGATGTTGATCGACCTGCAGTAAATAGCTATGTAGCACCACCGGACGTGGCCTCTTTGCGAAGCCTCTTTCGCACGAGTGACTAAAAAACACTTGGCAAAGATCTGAACAAAAAAAAATATTTAATCATGGGAGGGCCCTATCGGCCAGTGCCCACTCATCTCTGTCGAAGTTGTAAGTTGTGACATTTTTCGCGCAAATTTGATTAACACTGCCGGTAGAATTCGAACTCACGACCTTTCCCTCACGTGAGAGTCTCCTTTACCACTACACTACACATTCACATACGTTCTTAGTCCGTTTCGATTCCCCACATATTATACTAAACTGAGTGTAATTTGTTTATTCAAGGCTCTACACGAATTCAAATAAAAAAGTTGTCAACTATAAAGTTTTCTAACTTTTTGAGATCTACAACTTTTGTTTTGATAGTTTTTTCATCTGACGTCGTTTATAAAAAATTGAATTCCAAATTTGAGAATTTGAAGCGTAGTTTTTGTTGACAAGATGATTTCAAATCAAAAGATTGTCAACTACAAGTTTCATAACTTTTTGAGATCTACAACTTTCATTTTGGTCGTTTCTCCATCTGAGGTATTTTAAAAAATTCAAATTTCAAAATTTTTAAATTCAAATACAGTTTTGCAAGACAAGATGATTTCAAATCAAAAAGTTGCCAACTACAAAGTTTCATAACTTTTTGAGATCTACAACTTTTATTTTGGTCATTTTTCCATCCGAGGTCTTTTGAAAAATTCAAATTTTAAAATTTTCAAATTCGAACACAGTTTTGCATAAATAGATGACTTCAAATTAAAAAGTTGTTAACTACAAACATTCATAACTTTTCAAGATCTACAAAGTTTATTTTGGTTGTTTGACCATTTATGCATCCAACATTATGGTTCTAATGTTATTCACAAATCTTATATATCACTCTTGTAGTTTCATAAACTGCCGGAGAGATATATAAGATTTGTGAACAAATTTATTTTAGGTTTGTCAAATGAAGAAATCACCAAAACAAAAATTATTCATTTTGATAAGTTAAACAATTTTGTAGTTGAATTTTTTTATTTGGATTAATTTACTGCTTCAAAATATGATTTAAAAATTGGCTTTGTCGAGTGTAAAAAAAATACTCAGCAAAGAGTTTTTTGCCGAGTGCCAAAAAACGCTCGGCCAAGAAATTCTTTGCCGAGTGCCAAAAAACCTTTTTTTTGCCGAGTGTTTTTTATTCAGCGCTCTGCAAAGAGCTCTTTACCGAGTTTTCGAAAAAAAAAACACTCGGCAAAGAGTGTGGCACTCGGCAAAATGAGTTTTTCCGGTAGTGTAGATCAAACTTGTAATAAATTAATACATAAATTTCAATCCTAGAAATTAAACATAACATGATAACGGTGTTAAATTAGTTAGAAACCTGTGATTTATGAGCCATGCTCCGCCACTAATGAATTTTAAGAGCTCCACACATGGGTCTCCACTTCTGCAAATAAAATGTGTCCCCGTACGTCAATATTCCCCCTGCCAGAGGCGGAGCTTCATTAGGACCAGGTAGGTCATGGCTCTGATCTCCCTCGTCCCTCAGATCCATCCTTAATTAACTGTCGTTATTGGTGTACATGTCATAAGTTTGACTCAATTTATACTAAATATGTGCAATATTTGTATCTCCAAATAATTTTGTTAAAAAATTAAATCTAAAGATCTTTCCAATGATACTAATTATGTAGGATAAATATTAATATTTTTTTAATATATATTTAATCAAAGATGTTTCTCGGAAAATGAAAATGACATTTTTTTAGGATGGAGGGAGTATGTTTGTGCAAACTTTATAGTAAGGGCGTTCGCAATAGATTCCATCAAATCACTAGCAGGAATGAATAAAAAGAAAGAAACAGTGAGGCCATCCGCAATGGTTGTCAAATAGCTAGCTAGGAGGAATTCTATTGGCTCTCAATAACACTTTACAAATAGCTAGCGAGATGACGTATAAAAATAATAAAAAAGTAGCACTCTTATTGGCTATCGAGGAGAGAGATCAAATAACTAGCGACTTCCTAATAGCTAGCTATTTGATCTCACTCCTCGATAGCCAATAAGAGTGCTACTTTTGTAAGTTGGCTCATCAAAATAGTATTTATTTATATGTCTCATCTAGCTAGTTATTTATAAGTTGCCATTGAGAACCAATAATATTTTTCTTAGACATCAAATAGGTAGCGATTTGAACACCAGACGCCCTGAGATGAACAACATAAAAAGAAGCAGCGACACAGGTCTTATGGAGAAGCGTGCGAGCATAGCATTTTGCTCGGCGCTAGCGAGTTTGTTTTATGCAATCTCTCTCCTATAAATAATATAAACAATGCTTCTAGCTAGCGATTTAAGACACCGTTGGGGACACCCTAATTAAGAGTTAGCTAGAGCTAGCTGAATCAATTTTTTTAATAACTAAATAGTGCACAGAGCAAGAGACTGACATGGACTTATTAAGAGATATAGTCTCATATATTTCACAATGCATCTCTTTCATAGCATGATATGATATGTTCAAGGCTACTTGTTGCGATTTTCCTCTTCTCTATATTTATCGTCTTAAAGCTAGTGCTAGCTCTTGAGAGTAGTATGCTTATGTGATTTAGTGATTAAGTTTCAAAGTTACCACTATTGTTGTTCTTTGTAATTTGTGTCCAAGCTCCGCCACTGCTCTCTTGGTAAAAAAAACATAATATTGTTTAAGATAAGGTTTTAATCATCAATAACACATCTCACAAAAAATCAGCAATAACACACATTTTATACTTTGACCTTCCACATATATCCATGTAATCTGTCGCAACTACTACTGATCAACAGTCATATAGAATCAACAACTACTAAGCAAAGCAACAACTTAGAATTAGGTTATAGCAGCCACAAAATTACTTCTCTCATAGAATCATCTTCCATAGAGAATTAGAATTAGATGGACATATACGAGTCTGACTATGGAGATGGAAAAAGGGATACGTATACACACGGCTGCTTGACTACGTACATGTGCATCCCCATCAACCCATACCACGCGGGTAAATAATTTTAAGAGATACAAATATTGAATAATATTTGTTTTCCCCTAATTCTATGATTTTTCCTATTCTTTTGTATACAATTATGTTATTTCGATCATCTAGAAACACCTCCAGTTCGACTCATTGATTTTTGCCCCAATTAAGCATTATCCACTTTATTTTGTATCACACAGTCATCTATGTTAGATTATATTTTGTCAACTATATGACCAAATTAAAGGCATCATATACCGCACCTTGCGGATGATGGATTATCTATATTGCAATATACAGATGATATAATCCTCCTTTTTATGGACCATGATTTGAGCAAGCTAAAATATAAAGCTTCCCCTCATCGTTTTTGAAGAATTATCAGGTTTGAAAATTAATTTCCTAAAAAGTGCAATCTTGTTTTTTTTTTTGAGAAGCTAAACAATATGAGCAAGAGTACGCTGAACTATTTGGTTGTGACTTAGGAAGATACCCCTTTAGGTACATAGAAATCCTGATGTACCACCATAAATTAAGCAATGTGGAGTTGGGCGTAATTGAGAATAGATTTATGAGGAAACAAAATACTTGGAAAGCCAAACACTTATCCTGTGGGGCAAACGAGTTCTGTTGAACTCGATTCTAAGTAGTTTTTACCCATATTCACGATGCCTTTCTTTAAAATTTCTAAAGGTGTTCTTAAAAGATTGAATTTTTATCCATCAAGATTCTTTTAGCAAGGCAACAATGCATGACAAACAAAAATATCATCTTGTTAAGTGGGCCATTACATTCTATGTTGCTCTTAAGTCCAAGGTGGGTTAGGCATAACAGACCTTATAGTTAAAAATAAATGTCTCCTAAGTAAATAGTTATTTAAATTATTGAATGAAGAAGGGAACTAGTAGACCTGACTCAGGAATAAATACCTGAGCTCAAAATTTTTTACCTAGGTTCAAATTAAATATGGGAATTGACATTTTAGAAAGATATTTTAAAGGTTTTAGTGATGATTTTGTAGGATACCACATTTTGGCATTAATAAATGAATTTAGAGTAATTTTTTCTAGCGGTCCTTAAACTTGTCTCATATTCTAAAATAGGTCTTAGTACTTTGAAAATGCAATTTGTGAACTTGCGTTACTATTTCAACCTGGACCAAAACACATGACAACACCCACCCAATCGACCAAGGCAGGCCACATTGCATCCTGGCGTCGACAAATTTAATTTGGACCATGTTGAAATACTAGGGGCAAGTTTATGGCGCCAAACTGAAAGGTCCTAAATGACTAGAGGAGGTGAATAGCCTAATAAAAATTCTACAAAGCACTAGAGCAACCAGTTAGACAATAATATGCCAATAATTGTGTTTTACTCTAGTCTACTAAAAATGCAAGCCACCTATCAATAATTCTAATATATTATGATCTCTATGTCACACACAAAGACTATGTGGCTATTTTATCACTAGCGGACAAGCTATCAAAACTAATTACAACTATATAATTAAGCTATACTACTCAACTAGCTACCATTACCACTAGACAAGTATGAAACAAATGTCAATATAAGTGATAGAAGTGTGTATACCGAGTCGGGCAAGAGATCATAAATACCAATGAATACCACGAAGACAAGATAACACTATGATTTTTCCTCTAAGGTTTACTTGCTTGTCGACAATCTACGTCCCTATTGTAGCGATTCACCCACTTGGAAGTTCACGAGCTAATTGGCATCACACGTCAAACCCTCAATAGGATGTCCCACAACCAACACAAGATGAGGATCCACAAGCTACACGAGCAATCCACTAGAGTTGTCTTTGGCGCTCCGCCGGGGAAGGCACAAGAACCCCTCATAGATCATTGATTGGGGGCGGATACAATCACCAAATCCTCTCACCAATCAACAAATCACCAACTGTTTACGTGAAGATAATTACCAAGAGTCATATGAAATCCACAATCATAAGAATCACCTAGTGCCACCAAATATGCAACCTCAAATGCACACACTAGTGTTTCCTCCAAATCATCTCATGAATGAGCATCAAACATGGAGAGGGAGGAGATGCTCTTGAAGCTCTCAAAATCAAACACTAGAACTTGATCTCTCACTTGAATGGAGCACAAATCATTGAGAGTAAGAGAGGTGAGATCTTGTTCTCCTTTAGGGTTTCATAAAAGAGCAATGCGAAAGAAGAAATGAGCAAGAGATGAGAGAAAGGGGTAGCACACCCCTAAAAGCACTCAGCTCACGCCCCAACGATTAGATCTGAGTTGAACTGGAATATCCGGGTATGACCGAAAATAATTCTGGGCAACGCCTCTTTGTCCACGCACACTTGACTGAGCTAAACTGGAATATCTAGGTAGGGAAGAAAATATTCGGACGACGGTCTTCTGTCCACACGTATAGCCACTGGAATATCCAGTTAGGACCAAATATTATCCTGGTCAGGAGTTCTCTGTTAGGTGCGGTTGCTTCTTCTTTTCCCATCTTTTCAAGTGTTATCTCTTCCAAAAGATTCAAAATAAATTTAGCACAAGAGTTAGTAAAATTTCACAAAGATTTTTTAGGGTTAATCTCATCCATCTCACCACGTCACTAAGAGCAATGCATATATAAATGAGACTCACACTTAGTGGCATAAGATAACATTGCAATTAAAGATTTTCCCTCTTTATAGTACGGTTATCTACCCTAAATCCGATCACACACTTTATTGTGTCTTGACCAGCAAAACAAAATGGCCTTATGTGTTATACCTTTGCCTTGAACCCATTTTATTTTTCTTTTTCTTCTTTTCAAAGTTGGAGCACTTAATCATAATCTTTTGGTCATCTCCATCATATGAGTGTCATCTAGCTCCACCACTTGGAACTAGACCAACCTATCTTATAATCACACTTAAGCATAAAGTTAGTCCAATAAATTTCATCAATTAGCCAAAACCAAATTAGAGTTTTCACAAACTACGCTCTCAAAGTATTTGGACCAATTTGCGAACACGAGACAAATTTGAGGACCATGAGTGAAACATACTCATGAATTTGACATTGCAAATGTTTTCAAAGTTAGCAAATTAATTATGATTTAATTAAAGTGAATTAAATTTAGAGTGATTGTAGTAAATGAGTACATTGTCTGTCCCAAAAGTACATATCTCACGGTTCGAGGAGGCAACAAACTATAATTTTGACCAAGTATATAAAAAATATTAATATTGAAGATACCAAATAAACATTATTAGATAAATCAAATCATATATTTTCACAATAAACCTATTCAAAGATAAAAATGTTAATATTATTTTAAAAATATAGTTAAATTTAAGAATATTTGATTTTTCAAAGTGCGAGATGTACACTTATTTTAGGATGAATGAAATACATGGTTTGTGTTGTCACGGGGAATTGCATTATATATCTGACATCTTGGTTGCTTAGGTGTCGGCTTATTCTCTCTCACAGAACACCATTAAAACAACCGAAATCAGTCATACAAACGACCAACCAAACAATACCGCCGATCCTCTTTCGATTGCGGTTATGCCGATGAATAATCAAGCTGATTCAAATATTTACAGGGATTGGTTGATGGCCTGTGGGTGGGCCAGGATGTATGCCTGGAATGATCACTCCTTGTAATATAATGAAAATCAAAACCTTGCATCCGCTCAGCTGACTGTAACGTCCAGTGCATTGACCCACGTTTTTGTCATTTTTCTTTTGAACTACCCTTTTATCATTTTAGATTTGTCGTGCTAAACTTTTAAAATTCGATCAAAATGGTGATAATATGAACCAACATTTACAATACTAAATCATTTTTATGTTATAAATGTTGGCTTATATTTTTCTCCTCTATTAATATATATTCGCATGATAGAAGTCCTACTAGAGATTTTAGAAAAAAACCATTAAATCATTTTTAAACTTATCATAGTATATGTATTTATTTGATATAACAGAATTCAATGTAATACTATATAAATCGGTAGAAAAGTTTCATTTAGACAAAACTAAATTAATCTACATTTAACAAATGGGGAGAGTACCATGACAACTACTGATCAACTACAGCTTATATATCCATTATTCTAGCATTTTGTTTTTACCCTGGTGCATGGTAGTGGTACGATGCATGACTCAAAAGTTTTATCATATCTAAGGCTGGCAATAAATAAACATTACTTTGTAGGATCCAAATTAAGATATAGTACAACAACCTACGTGTGATGGAGGCAAAGGAATCGCCTGGTGACATTTCTGCAGTAGTTATTAAGAAATGAAATAGGACGTAGTTGTGGGGCAGGGGTGTTGGGAGGGAACTATGATGGTTTAAATGAGATAAAACTGATTGTTAATTGTTAACTAGTTAAATTAGATGGGTGGTATATATAGACTAGTATGTACTCTCTCCGTCCTAGAAAGAATACAATTCTAGCATAGTAACACGTTTTAGTATCTTAATTTTGATCAATTATAAATTAAAATGTAACAATATTTATGATACTAAATAAATATTATTAGATTAGTTACGAAATGTATTTTTATAATAAATTTATTTGAATCTATAAATGTAAATAGTATTTACTTAAAATTTGGTTAAATATGAACCATTTTATGTGCCACGTAACCCGTAATTGCATTTTTTTTTGGGGACGGAGGTAGTACTTTTTTGTTTTTTGTGACACAAAGTCGGATTTGCTCATTGCTGGCAAAAGTGGCATGGTTAGGTGACAGGATAAAAGCGACGTTCTGCTAATAGTTTTTTTTTTAGAAATGAGAATTTATATTAAAATTCCAGCCTCTGTATCGATAGATACATATAGCTGTCCAAAGTTACACAAATCCAAACTTTCAAGACATAAAAGAAAAGCAAAAGCATAAGGTTCATCAAGCTCAGACACCTGAGCTTAGCTACAAGTAAGTCTTCCACTAAAATTCCAGCTATGAGAAGCAAAAATATCCATCATGGTCGACTCAAGCACACAACAACCCCAATTTATTTGGGATTTGTCCTCTTCTTTTTGCAGTAGTGCCCAAAAGTGAATTTAGTACGTTCCCCTGAAGACCACCTGCAAAGAGGAAAAAGCTCACATCCAGTTAAAGACCTCATCATTTCGACTTAGCCAAATTGCCCAACAAATAGCACTAGCTCCTACCAAGGTTTGATATTTCAATTTCCTTTCTAACCCATGAACCCAATCATCAAACATGTGAGCAACATTTAATGGATGAGGTAAGCCAAAGGAAACATGTATCAATCTCCAGATGAACCTAGCGTTTGGGCAATCAAAAAAAAAGGTGTTGTATTGACTCATCCAAATTGCAGAAACAACATCTAACATTTCCTTTCCATCGCGTTTTGACTAGGTTGTCCTTGGTTAGAATCACGCCTTTAATCAAGTACCACATGAAAATTTTAATCTTTAGGGGTATTTTAAGCTTCCAAATTTAATGTTTTCGTGGTACAACATCGGCAACAGCAACCGCTCTATACATAGAGTGAACTGTGAACATACCATGTTGATTCAAAGACGATTTTAAAGTATCTCTTTGATCTGTTAGTTGGAGATTCATCACACGAGCTGCTAAATGTTGTCATGCTAGTAGATTATTTCCAACTAAAGATCTTCTAAAAGATACATTCAAAGAAATAGATTGTAATACCATATTGACGGAAGCACTTCTTTTCCTCACTATGTTATCAAGTACCACATTCTGCTAAGGTATTTTAGCTAACACTGATTTTAGTCCTAATGAGTAACTTTTGCGCCCAACTAACATAGTCGCCCTGTGCAATCTTAATGAAATACATGCCAACATTATTGTCGAGTGAGATCTACCACCCAAGGCAACTTGCTTATTGAGAAGTTTCTTTTAAAAAAATACCAGCCAAATTCGACTGCGCCACTATCAGACTTGCTACACGATTGTAATCAGAGGTAATTCTGCAGTAAGGTAAGCTCAAGCAAACTTTATCTGGACACAACATATATGCAGCAAAAGGAAACTCAAGGCAAATGACACGGTGAATAATTAAGCCACTAACAGGAAACCTTTATGCATGAGGAACCCTGAAACGATATACCATCTTTTGCAAGAGTGTGATTTCTCGATGCACATTTGGGACAAAGTTGGATCGTGGATCTCGGTGATGGCCTTGCGGCCGACAAACTGGAGCCAAACAAGTGACCTTGGACAGTGGCTTAATGATTTAGGGAACAGTGGGCATGGTACAAAGAGAGATAGAATGCGCACAATTACTATGCTTATTGTATGGGAGATATGGAAGGAGAGAAACAGCCGCATTTTCAAAAGGGGTGGCAGGACGACTGCTCAGGTCCTTAACGCTATTCGGGACGAAGCAATCCTTTGGATTCGAGCGGGCAACAAAGGTCTGGAGGCGGTGCTCCCAGCAGCGACACTTCAAGCAGGCAGAATGCCTGTGCATAGTTCCAGCTAGAAGTTCTCTTTATTTACATGGTCATGCAAAATTTATGTAAACTCTGCTAATAGCGTAGGGGTGGCATGGCATCACTGCCCAGGCAAAAAGGCTCATCTTGTGCCAATCTCTTGTATAATCGCTCACTCTTATCAATGAAAGCCGGTAACGGATCTTTTGAAAAAAAAAAAACAGGAAACAAATACTGCTGCCAAATGAAGACTGAAGAACATACGATTCAATTCTTCAACATTTAGTTAAGAGCATCTACATAGTTGTAGGCAAAAGTTCATCTGGTGATAACAATCCTGATCCATACGGCCATGCTGAAAATTTCACCGTCTGAAGATTGGTCACAAAATGGTGCAAGGTCCACTGTCACGGTCCTTCTCAGCCTTCTCACGGTCCTTCTCAGCCTTTTCTAAGCTCTCCCTGAGTTTCCGGATCGCCTCCTCTGCTCTCAAGTCTGCTTCTGCTAACGCTTTCTCCAGATTCTGTCTTGCTTTATGTTCTTCCATTAGCCTCTCCTGTTGAGCCGTCTCTAGGCTGTCCCTGAGTTCCCGGATCTCCTCCTCTGCTCTCAGTTTCACTTCTGCAACCTCTTTCTCCACTTTGTGTCTTGCTTTCTGTTCCTCCATCAGCTGGTTTTGTATCTTCTCAATTGTACTGTTGAGTTTGTCGTCCACCTATTAATGATACTTACAATCAAGCTATTTTGATTCAAGACAGTAATTCAAAAACAGGGAAAAAAAGCAGGGACAAAAAATCCTAGAAAACTTCCAATTGATGGCAGAAAAGAGAAAGATAAGTTAAGTTGCTAACCATAGAAATTATAGTTAACTAAAATAAAGTGGAATGCACAAATAATGCAGTAGCCTGAATAATAGAAACTATAATAGTGGATAGAAGTTTGCTATTTTCGCAGAAAATAGGCTGAGAACATAAATCATTGTAATGGAGAATAGGAATGGAGAGAAAATCATTTACATCTTGAGTGGACAAACATGTGCTTTTGCAAAATGGAAATCCATTTCTTGTTATCACTTATCAGAGAAAGGGTTAGCTTTGGTTTCTTAAAAATGATGAGAGAAGACCATGGGTTAGTTTGGACATCCCTATTAAGTCTCAAGATCGTGCTATCTTTGCTATATCTGTGGCAGTTAAACACAATATTTTGCCGTATCTGAACCACTGCCCTTTTTCACATTGTATAGTGTCAATACAACATGAGTTACTAATAGAATTACAACATTTAACGAGTAATATCGCACTGTAAGTATTTTAAGTAGCTGGAGCAGGTTGGTAATCATCGTTACCATCCGGACTCCCAAGCCTGCTCTCTGTAATGTTTTCTTCTTGAAAGGATCAAATCAGCCTAGAGGGGGGTGAATAGGTGATTTTTAACAATCTGAAACTTCACAAACTAGAAGATGTAGTTAGATAACAACCGAAGAGGCCTGTTTGTTTGGGTAGGTACTACCGGGTGTAAAACACCGGTACTACCAACACAAACAAACGGCACAACCGGGATCCTAAAAGGAACTACAAATCCAATGTATGTAAGGTGTGAATGTAATACAAGAATCTACCCCACTTCCCTAAGTATGATAGATAGCAAATCTACTCTCACCGAGCCTTGGTTGCTTTCCTTGATGTAGATCGAGCCTTCCCAACCTAAGAAGAGATTAGGGATAGGAAGAACACGAAGAAAACAACAACAAGTGTAATATAGAAAGTAGAGACAACAACAAGCACACGGGACACGTGATTTATCCCGAGGTTCGGCCAATCCACTAAGGAGTGCCTACGCCCTCGTTGTTGAGGTGACCACAAAGGTCGGGGTCTATTTCACCTCCTTGCCTCACTCAAGCAACCACAAAGGCTACGAGAGTTTCTCCACTAGAAATCTCAAGGGTAATACAAACACTTCGGGGAGCCCTCACAAGTGAATCAATACGGGCTACCACGAAGAACACCTAACCGGCTAGAGCTCAAAGAGCTCAAGAGTAAAAGACACAAATCAAGCCGGCTAGATGGAAACCAAGTGCTCAAGTCGTAGATCGAAGCTTCCCACTCTCTAATCTCACTTCCCTAGCTCAAATCTTGCAAGAGAATGGATCTAGGAGCAAAGGGGGAGAGAGAGGGGAGGAGTCAATGCTTGGAGAGAGTTTGTCTCAAGTTAGGTCAGCAATAAGTGAGTGGAATGAGTGGGTGTCTATGAAAAGTGAAGAGAGGAAGCATTTATACTCCCTCAGTCCCGAGGCTGGTCGGTAGTACCGACCACCCATGGTCGGTAGTACCGACCAGTTCACAACTGTCGCATAGATCGAATCCCAACAACCGAGCGAAGGTGACAAAGTTGCACCGATAGTGAACCCCTTGGGTCATCCAGTGCAGCACTTGCGCCTCCTGATCAATGAATAGGGTTGCCCAAAACTGACAGATTATCTCCTGGTTGTAGCTGCGCTCACCAGAAATCAGCCCCAAGATCCTCCACTCCTCTAGCCTCTGCACCAAAGCCTGAATCTCTTCTGAGTCCTTGTCTGTCAAGGAGCGGATTACCAGCCGCTTTTGCTCAAAGAGAGGGGGATGGCCCTTAGCACAGAGACTCTTCCAGAGGACTGACACATAGTAATCCTGCTGGAACCTCGACCAAAACCTCTGATCAACTGAATCATCTCTGATGAAAAGGTATGGATTCTCCTCACGCTGCCTTCTCAACAGATTCCCCTTCTTCCTGTCAGAGTAATCCATGGTGTTTCCAAGAAGTGCGGGGGCAGACATCACGGCTCCAGCTTCAGGATGCACATTAAATACATGGTTGATAAGCAACAACCCTGAAGTCGGAGGAGACGGCGGTCCAACGTGAGGATCGATGGAGCAACCCTCACGCTCAGCACCAGCTGCCTGAGCCACACCACCCACAATGACGCTATGCAGGCGCCCGGGTGGACCAGCGACAGGGGGCGGAGGAGGCGGAGGAGCAGCATGACCACTTCCACCGGCATGGCCGCTCCCACGTCCCCTGGCACTATCAACGCTGCGACGTCCCATGTGGCCCCCGGACGAACGTCCACAGACCTGACGAGGGAGTTCCTCCATACTCCCACTGGTAGACCGAGCACGGCGCGTAGGATTGCGCCGCTGTGGCCCATCGGGCTGCACACCACCTTGCTCCAAGGCAGCATACTCCTCATCATCGTCATCACTAGCGGTCCTCCGGTTATGCGACATCTTGCTACTCGTGTAAAAGAGGTCGAAATCCAATGAAGGAAGAAACTTCGGGCTTCAAGAACACCACCAAGACGATCTCCTTGCTCCCACGCACCTTTCCACAGGAGAGATTTGGATTTGGGTGGAGGAGGAGGGAGAGCGGGTGGAGAGAAAGATGCGGCGGCTGCTCGGGCACGGGAGCAAGCGGCGGCTGCGGTCGGCTGAAAGAGGCGGCGGCCACGGTGAAAACGGATTGACTGATTAGGGTTGAAAGGGATTTCACCGCGACCTTTTATACTCGGGACCACACGGTCGGTACCACCGACGTCGGTACTACCGACCCTATGGCGGTACCACCGACTGTGCAAAATAGAGCGGACAGAGAGCTATTCAAAGAGAACCTTGAGTGGTATACTACACATACTTCAAATATGTTCAGATTTCATACAAGCAGTACATAACTATGGACACAAGTGAAGCATGCAAAATAGATTTTGAAATCACACAATATTTTGTCAAAGCATTTATCTAGGTCTCTAGGTGAAAACAAATATGTGCAAGACATCAAGCCACGTTACGAGAATCAATGATATTTAGTTCACTCCTCAAAGCACAAAATCTTGACTCATCTAAAGGCTTTGTGAAGATATCGGCTAGTTGTTTTTTGGTGCTCACATGGCGTATTGCGATATCTCCTTTGGCTTCATGGTCTCTCAAAAAATGGTATCGGATGTCTATGTGTTTTGTGCGAGAATGGTTTACGGGATTGTTGGCTAGCTTGATAGCACTCTCATTGCCACACAAAAGTGGAATTTTGTTTTCCTCACATCCGAAGTCTTTTAGTGTTTGCTTCATCCAAAGTAGTTGAGCACAGCATGCGCCGGCCGCCACATACTCGGCTTCGGCGGTGGATAGGGCAACACTATTTTGTTTCTTAGAACTCCATGACACCAAAGACCTCCCAATAAATTGGCAAGTCCCGGTAGTGCTCTTTCGGTCTACCTTGCAACCAGCATAGTCCGAATCGGAATAGCCAAGTAGATCGAAAGTGGAGCCCTTGGGATACCACAAGCCAAGATTAGGAGTGTGCACTAAGTATCGAAAGATTCTCTTAACGGCCATAATATGACATTCTTTCAGATTAGCTTGAAACCTTGCACACATGCACACACTAAGCATGATATCGGGCCTAAGTAAAGTAATGAACCGATCATAGAGCGATATACCTTTTGGTCCACTGACTTACCATCCACATTTAGATCAAGATGTCCATTGGTAGGCATGAGTGTCTTGATGGGTTTGGCCTTGTCCATCTCAAACTTCTTTAGCATGTCTCTTGTATACTTGGTTTGACTGATGAACGTGCCATCCTTGAGTTGCTTGATTTGGAATCCAAGAAAGTACTTCAACTCACCCATCATGGACATCTCGAACCTTTTAGTCATGATCCTACTAAATTCCTCACAAAAAGTCTCATTAGTACTACCAAATATTATGTCATCGACATATATTTGGCACACAAAGATATCATTATCAACTTTGCGAGTAAATAAAGTAGCATCGGCCCTTCCTATCTCAAAACCCTTTTTGAGTAGGAAGTCCTTAAAGCAATCATACCAAGCTCTAGGGGCTTGTTTGAGCCCATAGAGCGCCTTGTCGAGCTTGTAGACATGGTTGGGATACTTGGGATCTTCAAAACCCGGTGGTTGCTCCACATATACCAATTCGGAGAGGGGGCCGTTGAGGAATGCACTTTTCACGTCCATTTGGTATAGCTTGAAATCATGGTGAGTAGCAAAGGCAAGTAATATGCGAATTGACTCAAGCCTAGCTACAGGTGCATAGGTCTCCCCAAAATCCAAACCTTCGATTTGAGTGAAACCTTGAGCCACCAACCATGCTTTGTTTCTTGTTACCATGCCATGCTCGTCTTGCTTGTTGCGGAAGACCCATTTGGTTCCTATCACATTTTGCTTGGGCCTTTCCACCAAGGACCAGATTTCATTCCTGGTGAAGTTGTTCAGCTCTTCTTGCATAGCCATCACCCAGTCCGGATCATCAAGTGCTTCTTCCACCCTAAGAGGTTCCAAAGAGGAGACAAACAAGTAATGTTCACAAAAACTTGCTAAGCGAGAGCGTGTCGTTACCCCACGGCGTATGCTCCCCAATATGTTGTCAACGGGATGATCCCGTGGAACTGTATGATGAACTATTGGATGTGGCACAAGTGATCTCCTTTGGATGGGTCCATCTTCATCATCTTCGTCATACGTGTTGATGTCCCCATCTTCTTGTCGGACTTCATGTTGAGCTTGTGTTTGATCATCAACTTGATGTATCACTTGAACATCACCCACACTACCACCGTTCGAAGTTGCGGAAGCTTCATCATGCACATTTGGATGCACATGATGGACATGAGAATCTTGTGGAGTGTGTGATGGATAATCTTCATCATCTTGAATTTCAACGGGCCTCACATCACCGATTGCAAGCCTCTTGATAGCTTCGGATGGAAGCACGTCATTACCTACAAGCTCATCATTGACTTGCTCCTTTTGAGAGCCGTCGGATTCATCAAAAGTCACGTCTACCGTTAACTCAATAGTGCCGGTGGCGTTATTGAATACACGGTAGTCATGTTCGTTAGTACCATAACCAAGTAGAAAAACTTCATGTACCTTAGGTGCAAACTTTGAGCTTTTGGCCCTCTTGTTAAGTATGAAACACTTGCAGCCAAAGACTCTAAAGTAGTGCACCTTTGGTTTGTTACCGGTTAGAAGCTCATATGGCGTCTTCCCTCTTAGCTTGTGAAAGTAGAGGCGGTTGATTGCATGACACGCTGTGTTCATCGCCTCCGCCCAAAAGCCATGGGAAGTCTTGTACTCATCCAACATAGATCTTGCGGCTTCAACAAGAGTTCTATTCTTCCTTTCCACAACCCCATTTTGTTGTGGGGTATATGGAACGGAGAACTCATGCTTGATTCCTTCATCATCAAGATACTCTTCTATGTTGGTGTTTCTAAACTCGGTCCCATTGTCGCTTCTCACTTTCTTGATCTTGAGCTCAAACTCATTTTGAGCCCTTCTAGCAAACTTCTTGAAGATGCCTTAGGTCTCGGTTTTATCTGCTAAAAAGAACACCCAAGTGAAGCGAGAATAGTCATCAACAATAACGAAACCGTATTTGTTACCACCGATGCTTTGGTAAGCAACGAGTCCGATGAGGTCCATATGCAATAGCTCCAATGGTCTTGTGGTCGACACGATGTTCTTGATTGGATGCTTTGCTCCAACTTGCTTTCTGGCTTGGCACGCACTACAAATCCTATCTTTCTCAAAAGAAACATTGGTTAGTCCAAGGATGTGCCCTTCCCTTTGAAGTTGGGCCAAGTTCCTCATCCCAACATGAGCTAGTCGGCGATGCCAAAGCCAACCCATGCTAGATTTTGCCATTAGACATGTTGTAGGTTCTACCTTACTAGTTGAGAAGTCAACTAAGTAAAGTTTTCCCTTCAACACGCCTTTAAATGCAATAGAGGAATCTCTTCTTCTAGAGACAGTCACACCCTTATCCGTAAAGAAACAATCGTAACCCATTTCACAAAGTTGAGAAACGGATAACAAGTTGTAACTCAACGAATGCACAAGTAATACATTAGATATGGAATTGTCAGTTGAGATAGCAATTTTACCCAACCCAAGCACCTCACCCTTTCCATTGTCACCAAACACAATGTTGTTGCATGAGTCATGGCTTGGTTGGAAGGAGGTGAACATCTCTTTTGCCCCGGTCATATGGTTGGTGCATCCACTATCCAACACCCAACTTGACCCACCGGAGGCATATTCCTACAAAACAAGTTTATGTTCTTGATTTAGGTACCCAAATGAGATTGGGTCCTAGGGGGTTAGTCACATAAGCTTTTGGCACCCAAACATTTCTCATAATTTCCCTCTTCTTGAGGGCACCAACATACTTGACTACTATCTTGCCATCCTCCCCCCCAACAACACAAGTAATCACATGTATAGCTTCTTGAAATGGGCTTTTGTTGCTTGAGGGTCTCCACTTGCTTTTCCTTGTTGATATTACCATTAGCAAGTGGAGGCTTGGGATTGGCAATCTTGTTGGCCTTGTTCATTAGGTCGAAGAGAGGAACCCCTTTGTTAAAGTTAACAAAGGGTACCCCATTGACCATTTTCCTTCCATTGGCCTTACCACCATACCTATTGTACCCAATTCCATCCTTGATGGATGGGTGTCTTGCGGTCTTGAGGATATCTTTTGGTTGTTGCACCTTACACTTGCAACCATTCCTCAAGATCATGTTCAACCTATGAATCTCCTTGTCTTTCTTCTCTAGCTCAACAAGGTTAGTTGCACAAGCATTTATATCAATTTTATAGCATCTTTTGCAACCATTACTAGTTGAGGCATTAGAGCCATCGGAATCCTTAGAAGAGGTTGAAGAAGTGCTATTCCAAAGAGTGTTGTAGCTTAGTTCAAGAGTTTGATATTTATCTTGAAAGCTTGTGAGGCTTTCTTGAACCAACCTAACCTCATTCTTTAGGCTAGCAATTGAGTCATTGCTCGTGGAACACTCCTTAGCCAACTTCTTGTTAGAGTCATTGGCTAAAGATAATTCCACGGTCAATTTCTCAACCTTCAACTTCTCCTCGGCAAGAGAGGCTTCTAATGCAAGGTTCTTTTCTCTCTCTTGAGAGATCAAGTCCCCTTGTAAAACAAGACTCTCATTCCAACTTTCCAACTTACTAAGCAATTTTAATATTTTTGGTCCACCTTTCTTACCAAACTTTCTTATGATACTTAGTTCAAATTCATCCATGTCATCATCACTAAATTCATCGCTAGAACAAGTAGGAGAGTTAGATGATACCTTCTCATTCTTAGCCATGAAGCAAGAATGAGTGAAGTCATCCTCGTCGTCGGAGAGGCTCTCGAACAAGCGTGATGAAGTTGTCGATGTAGCCATGTTGGAGAAGAGACTTGAAGAAGAGGTCTTATGTATGACAATGTTGGCCGCTCCCTTCTCCTTCTCCTTGCTCTTGCTCTTCTCTTCATCACTTGAATCATCTTCCGAGAACCATTCCTCACCAAGATGAGCTTCACCACCTCTTCTTCTTCTTTGCTTCTTGTCATCACTCTTGCTATACTTGTTCTTGTTCTTCTTTTGTGGACAATCGGCAATGAAATGATCATCCGCACCATACTCATAGCAATTCCTCTTCTTTGACTTCTTGAAGTATCCACCTTTGCCCTTCTTGTGCATCTTCTTTCTCATGAATCTTCTAAAGTTCTTCATGAGAAGGGCCAACTCATCATCGGAGTCTTCACTTCCTTCGCTTGAGGAGTCATCTCGGGCCTTGCTTCTTTCTTCTTGATCAGCTTTGAGAGCTACCACCTTCTTGTGGCTTTCCTCTTGATCTTCTTCATCATCTAAGACTTCATGATGCTTTATTTTGGCAAGCATCTCATGAGGTCCCATGCTCTCATAGTTGGGTCTCTCCATGATGATTGATGCAAGATTCTTGTTCCTCTTTCTATACGCTCTCAATAGCTTTCTTCTAGCTGAGTAGTCATCCCACTTTGTGTCTCCGAGAGCTCTAATCTGATTTACCAATGTCATGAATCTATCAAACATTTGTTGAGTGGTCTCACTTTTCTTGATAGCAAAGTTCTCAATCTTTCCATGAAGAAGCTCTATGTTGCACTTCCTCACACTTGCATCACCCTCATATGATATCCTAAGGGTATCCCAAATCTTCTTGGCACTCTCCATTCCATGTACCTTGTTGCTTTCTTCAGACTTAAGGCATGATAGGATCAATGATGCGGCTTGAACATTTTGTTGAAACTCAATCACATCATTGTCGGTGAACTCTTGACCTTCAACATGACTTGGTCCACTACTAACAATCTCCCAAACTCTTGTGGCAAGAAGGTGTAGCTTCATCTTGTGTGCCCAATCATTGTAGTTGATTCCATCAAAGGCGGGTGGTTTGCCTAGATTGACGCTAGGCAGTTGAATGACTTTGCCCATTTGGCTATAGTCATAATGCACTCTAGAGAACTCGTTGTCTCTCTTGCCTTTCTCTTCATCTCCCTTCTTCTTATCATCTTTGGGTGGTGGCGACTTTTCTCCACTTCCGGATGATTCGGCTTTGCTGTCCAAAGCTCGCCTCAAACTCTCAATCTCATGTTTCATCTTCTTCATTTCATCTTTATGCTTCTTTGCTTGATCTTCAATTACCTGAGCTGAAACCTTCTTCACAAGCTCATCAAGTTGTTCTTGACTTAGGGACGACATGATTCTCCCTTACGCGGTGAAGCGCTAACACAAGGGTTAGGCTCCGATACCAATTGAAAGGATCAAATCAGCCTAGAGGGGGGTGAATAGGTGATTTTTAACAATCTGAAACTTCACAAACTAGAAGATGTAGTTAGATAACAACCGGAGAGGCCGGTTTGTTTGGGTAGGTACTACCGGGTGTAAAACACCGGTACTACCAACACAAACAAACGACACAACCGGGATCCTAAAAGGAACTACAAATCTAATGTATGTAAGCTGTGAATGTAATACAAGAATCTACCCCACTTCCCTAAGTATGATAGATAGCAAATCTACTCTCACCGAGCCTTGGTTGCTTCCCTTGATGTAGATCGAGCCTTCCCAACCTAAGAAGAGATTAGGGATAGGAAGAACACGAAGAAAACAACAACAAGTGTAATATAGAAAGTAGAGACAACAACAAGCACACGGGACACGCGATTTATCTCGAGGTTCGACCAATCCAGTAAGGAGTGCCTACGTCCTCGTTGTTGAGGTGACCACAAAGGTCAGAGTCTATTTCACCTCCTTGCCTCACTCAAGCAACCACAAAGGCTACGAGAGTTTCTCCACTAGAAATCTCAGGGGTAATACAAACACTTCGGGGAGCCCTCACAAGTGAATCAATACGGGCTACCACGAAGAACACCTAACCGGCTAGAGCTCAAGAGTAAAAGACACAAATCAAGTCGGCTAGATGGAAACCAAGTGCTCAAGTCGTAGATCGAAGCTTCCCACTCTCTAATCTCACTTCCCTAGCTCAAATCTTGCAAGAGAATGGATCTAGGAGCAAAGGGGGAGAGAGAGGGGAGGAGTCAATGCTTGGAGAGAGTTTGTCTCAAGTTAGGTCAGCAATAAGTGAGTGGAATGAGTGGGTGTATGAAAAGTGAAGAGAGGAAGCATTTATACTCCCTCAGTCCCGAGGCTGGTCGGTAGTACCGACCACCCATGGTCGGTAGTACCGACCAGTTCAGAACGGTCGCATAGATCCAGATCTGACTAAAAAGTCAACTACCGACCTCAGGTCGGTACCACCGCGGGCGGTAGTACCGGCCTTATGGCGGTACTACCGCCAGGCCAAATTGGCCGCGAACAGAGAGCTCTGCAGTTAGGGACTTGGTCTCTCGGAAACTACCGATCAATGTCGGTACCACCGAGGGTCGGTAGTACCGACATAATGGCGGTACCACCGCCAAGTCAAAAACGCGTCAGTCCAGAGAGCTCAGCAAACTTGGTTACTACCGGCCAGGGCTCGGTACCACCGAGGGCGGTAGTACCGACATAATGGCGGTATCACCGCCAGGCCAAAAACGATCCATCCAGAGACCTCTGTAAAACTTGACTTGCTACCGACCAAGGTCGGTACCACCGGGGGCGGTAGTACCGACATAATGGCGGTACCACCGCCAGGTCATTTCGAGCGCGAACAGAGAGGTCTGAGAAACCAAGCTTACTACCGACCTGGGTCGGTACCACCGAGGGCGGTAGTACCGACATAATAGCGGTACTACCGCTAGGTCATTTTTGAACCAAAACAGAGAGGGTGTTTGAGCACTGCGCGGAGAAGCTGTGATCGGTACTACTGACCACCCATGGTCGGTACCACCGACCATATAAAAATACCCTCTATGTGTTCGTGATTGTGCGGTGTCTCTCAAGCGAACTATAGTTAGTCGATTTGAGCACTTTTCTCCACATCTAGCCAACCTACTTTGTGACCCTCTTCATAGTCCGGCTTACCTATAACTCAAGTTTAAAATTGAAATTTTAAACTACTACTTGAGCTAGGCATCTTTATGTCCAAATGTATCCAACGTGCTTTGTTCATGAGATTTCAACGTTTCAAATCTTTCTTAGGACTAACACCTGCATACATGCTTTTATAAACCGGTTAGTCCCTAATTTGATTGTCATTAATTAACCAAAACCCACATTGGGGGCGAATGCACTTTCACTTCTACTCCTTGATAAAAAATGTGCCACAGCAGGTTGCCAAAAAAATAACATAAGGTAGTGGTGATGCTACGCCTTCCATCTATTAGCACTAGGCTCTGTCATTAACATGTCCATTAACAGTGACCACACCCACAAGTTAGAAGTGGCAAACAAATACTCTACTTTGGTCTAATTTGGTCAGACCGGTGGTTACATGGCTGCTCCTTGACAAATGTAGCCCCTGTTGTTCGTGCTTGTGTGCCTAAAAGGTTCCTGAACAACCAGACCGTGTTTTTGGTTGGACTTTTAGGCCACGTTTGATTGGACTTTTAGGCCATGTTTGATTGGACTTCTGAACCTGTTTTGCTTTTGCCAAAGTCAAAATTCAATCAAAGGACTTAGGCCTTCCCAATGCACAGCTTTTACTAGTAGCCCTAGCCCCAAGGTAGAATTGAATTAAAAAAGTAGGTGCTCTAGAGGTGTCATAGTAGCTTACAGAAGCTACATATGCTTAAGGAGAGAGAATGTGATCCATACTAAATGAAAGTAGAGGAAGAGGAAATAAAAGTGACACATGATGAAAGAAAAAAGTCCCTGTAGAGTAGAAACTGCAAGTTCTGATAGTCTGCATTGTGTAAATAGTAGTCTTAACATTTCCTAATCTATGTGGATTACTTTATTCATACTAAAACCACTAGAAGTGTCTTTATTGCTCATGCCATCAAAACTCATGGCTGCTTTAGGCCAAACACAGCTTTTACCTTAGTAAAAAATTGAAAGCAGTTCTTCCCCTGCTTTCGGTTGCTTTTAGGTCACAAAATTATTCGCCTGCCACTAGTTACATACGTACTGGTTCATTTTTGTTCCTTCTTTCTTGCCCCGGTTCTTCTTTCCCGTCCCCCATGAGCATCCAACCCAGCACCGGCAAACCCTCCTTCCTCATTTCAGGCCCCTGTCGTTGCCCTGGCTGCCCCTCTCCCTCCTACCTCTACCCGTCGTCGCACGACCCCTTGGTGGGCGCAGGCGAGAGCTCAGCTGCTCATCTGCGTCCCTCAAGTGCCTGCAATCCCTTCTGGTACCCCAACGAGGGCCGACAAGGTCATTGCCCTAGGTTGGCGCACCCTATCAACTCATCGTCGTGGCTCTTGTGCCAGTAGTTCAGAGGAAGAAGAAACACATAAAAAAGAGAGGAATATACATTGAGTGGATGACATGTGGGTCATAGGTCACAAGTGGGACCCACTAACAACAGTTTTTTCATAAGCCACACAACAAAACAGACTTTTGGTTTTCTCACAACCACTTTTCCACAGCTGTTTTTTCCAAAGCCAATGACTCATAGCTGCAAGGCCTTAACAACTGAGCAAGACATTCAAAGTGACCTTTCTATGGAAGGCTGCTGCAGACTGCAGTATTTGCAATTTTGGGACGCTTTAGAAAACATTATTATAACACAAGAGTCAGATCAACACTCTTGCAAACATGAAGTAAGTAGATCATTCTCTTCCAAATCCACTAATAAAACCTTTTCCTATGGGGCTATAACCTTTGAGCCATGAAAGTGTCTTTGGAAGACTTGGGCACCACCAAAATGCAAGGTTCTTTCTTTGCCTAGCCATCTGGAACAAATGTTGGACTACCGATCATCTAGCATAAAGATGACTCCCTCGCCTGAGACTATGCGTGCTATGTCATCAAGAGGAGGAAAAGGTGCAAGATATCATGAGGACGTCTTTGCACGATAGTTTTGGTTTGCTCTATTTTCTTAATGAACCAACACTGAGTGCATGTTTCTATTTACATAGACCAAAATACAGGTTGGTAAACTGGGAGGATACCTTCCTATGAAAAAAAGAACATTAACTCAACAAATGGTAGGTTAAACAACATGCTTCTCGCACCACAAGCCGTCACAACTCCACACCACTGCATCAACACACTATCCAGAGTCCCAAACAAATGCTAGTTGTCAAATCTACAAGCCACCAATGCCCAATCAACTACCGGGCACCTAATAAGCCACTGCTATGTAAGGCCTATTGCCACCACAACACAAATTCGATGTCATCCTCATGTTCCATGCAACTGGTCATCAAAGAATCTAGTTGTAATTCTTCATTATTTGAAAATTGAGAGAAATAGACCACACCACACTAAGAAGGCCACGTCGTTTGTGACCCTTCGCCATAGTGCTATTGCAGCACCACATCCTAATCAATGAGTTGAACCACAAGATCCAAACCCTTCCAAGGTTGCCTCATGACATCACTACAACAACTCAACGTACAAGGTCTCGCCATGTCCACCACTAGACTCCACACCTCAGTCTTGACATCTAGAAGGACAAAGTGCAAAGGCCTCGCCACATCCACTGCTAGACACCACATCATAGATCTATTTCCTTTAATGCCATCAACGACAGTGTGCAATGCCACCCAACTAAAAGATCTCTTCCAACAATCAAACCTTCACTAGAACCTTGACCCAAGCACACGACCATCAACCCCGCCTGCACCAGCGCACCACAATGATGCTTGCACTATCTTCCGATGATGGCCCTCACATTGGAACACAGAGATTTTCACCAAAGTCCGCTACAGACTAGTAGCCCCATGGCGTCGTTGCTGCAATTGCCATATCTCGACATAGTCCCACACCATGTTGGTTGATGCCATGCAAAGCCAGCCTCATGCCCTACTAGCAACCACCCTGACAAGCACACGACAACCATGGTAGCTTGCCCAGATGCCCTTTGTCAATCCCACCACCATTTGCACGTGGCCACCAATGGCGTCAATGGACATCCATATGCCACCACATAAGCTCTATACCTCTATGCTTCACACCACCTCTGCCATACAACCCGACCAAACATTGTCGACATCGCCTTTGCAACCCTCGCACCAACCACCAAGCACTGTTATCATCACCTATGTAGTCCTCGTGCACTGTTGTTGCATATCTCCTTTCGTCCCAATATATAAGATATAACCACCTTTTACTTAAGTCCTATAATGCAAGGCATGTTCTCTCTAGATGTGCATGCATCCATGCAGTAATACTAGTGCTACGAGAGAGAAGTAAAATTGTTCCTTAATCTTAGAATCATAGGTGGTTACGCCTTAGATACTAGGACAGAGGGAATATTAGCTTGCAGCAAGTGTCCACCATCTTACTATCATCTGCATTAACGCCAAAGCCACAAGCCAACTTGCCACCACCGTCGCCTGGCCACCACTTGCCATGTAGGTTTTTGCTACCATCCACACGTCTCATAGCATGCCACTCTACTGCTATCATGTGTGGGTCAATGCCACCTCCACACTCTTTCCGCTACAACACCCAAGCTCTATCGATGCCCTACTGTACTTAAGGTATCTTCGCATCACGCCGGTATGGCAAGATATGAAGCCTAGTTCACTGGATCCATCCTCCCCTAGTGTGGATCTGTGTGGATCTAAACCACCACGCTGCTACTAATTGCTTGTTGCCCTTGTCGATTCTTCTAATGCTACACCATCCTACCATGAGAATTTGGCTTGACACGCTATTGCTACATTCCTTGTCACCAGAGACCTCAAGCTTGGGAGATGGGCTAGCGCTCCACAAACAAAATCTCAGTCACCAAGGACCAACCATCACCATGGCTAGCACACTGAGGTCACCACTCGAGTCTCCCTGGAGCGACATTGGGGCCGCTATGCCCTTGTAGACAATTAGAGAGAAACTGCAATGCTTGTTTACTCTGTTGGCTTCCATGGGCTCGGTACATACTTAATGAACATTGATTTATGGACTAGTGGAGTAAACCAAGTCAGATAGTGTGAAAGACTTAAAGGAATGGCTTTCCTTAGTGGTGGTCCTAGGGGCATGGATGTTGTGGAACCTTAGACTATCTCCAACAGGATACCTATATCACTACTGCACAAAGCTTAACCGCAGCGGGCGTTTTGGCTTTACCGCAGCGGGCAACAGCGTCCGCTGCGGTGCTAAGGCCACGGTTAATCGTGGCTATTACCGCAGCGGGCGCTGTTGTCCGCTGTGGTAAAAGCCTTAACCGCAGCGGCCAACATAAGGTGCCCGCTGCGGTTAATAGCATTTACCGCAGCGGACAACCTTAACCGCCCACTGCGGTAAATTATTAACCGCAGCGGTCGCTTTAGGTTGCCCGCTGCGGTAGTTGCGTTTAACCGTAGCGGGCAGCTTAGGTTGCCCGCCACGGTTATTAATTTTGGATTAAAAAAATAAATAATGCAGCCAGCAGAAACAGCAGGATATAGCCAGCAGAATATGAATTCAAATCTGCAGTTTTCAAATAATTCCAAAATTCTAGATTTCTAACAGATAAATATATATATGCACATATAAACCATCTGGACATAACATACAAAGTGACTTAGTTGTTTGTTGTCATCATATACACATTGACTTAGTTGATTTCAAATTCAAATTACAATTCATATTTTAACTTGATGAGCATAATCTGTCGGACGAAGCATTGTGTTCCATTTGCGGAGCTTCTCGTATTGGGGTAGCAACGCCAGCTCGGATTCGTTGTCAAAGAACGTTTCTCCTTCGAGAATGCATTTCTCCATTACAAACTTGCATATGGCTGCCTTGACTTGTTTAAACTACATCCTGCGGCTCTGCTGCTCTCCCCAATACTTGACACCTTCCTTGAGCTTCTTCTAGCTATTGGTGTACTCCTTGCTTTCCCTTAGAAACTCGCATGTGTACAAGCCACATGTCTTCGATCCTAGTGGTTGTTTGGCGCACTGCACGATTGATACACAAGCATTAGAACCCATATATATGTATGAAACATGAATTGAACCTTTGAAATACTAACCGGGAAATCTCGTCGGATTTTGAGGTGGTACCTATGCTTGTCCTTGAACTTTTGAGTTCTTCGGTCCCAGAATCCGGGCACCTTTTGGTATTCCTTATAAGCGTTGTACGAAATATAATAGTTTTAGCCACAATTTAAAAATGTATGGTAACCGTAACTGATGAAAAAGCTGGATGACTTACTTTTTCAGACAATCTTCGAATGCCTTGTACCCTTGCTTGTTTGGTACGCTCAAGGAGTCAAACACACAGGCCCTGCCATCTTGAGGGTATATGATAAAAGCGACCCAGTGGCCACCCACGAGGCCCTGGCTGCACCATTGCAACAGAATAGTGTTTATGATGAGTAGAAGGCATGATATGCTAGCGACTTAGGTGTACGTACATGTATTTGACTTACCCAAAGTGATAGGCAGCCATTATACACTCTGGCCCATCCGGCTTGATCTTCTTCATGCATTCTAGTATGTAATTTTTTAACTTAGTCTTCTCGGCTTTCATATTTTCTTCATATTTCTTCTCTCGCTATCGAACTGTCATCTCCGGATCAGCGATCTCGAAACCCTTGATGACTCTTTCGGCAATATGTGCAGGAGAGAGGTAGAGTACAAGACGTGTCTTTTATTACTTACAGTGACCGTCATGCTGCACGGACAAGTCATCGTGACATAATAAGTATAGAACTATGGAAAATACGAATGTAGTGATCTGTGGAAGTTGCATTCATCGCTTACAGTGTGAATAGGGTGATTTGAACGATGTCCAGGTCTTCTTCCCGCATCAGGTTGTACATGTCGCTAAAGTCGACGGGTAGGTGCATTTCGTTACCAGCGGGCAAGTGGAAGTACTATGTGGGAATCTTGACGTTAAAACTTGACATCCCGGCTTTTGCAGCTTCCATGTACCATACATGGAACCTCCTTGTATCCCACTTTTCCTCGTCGATGAGCTGGGCCTTGGGAATCATGAACTTCCCGCACACATAGTGGCCAGGGCAGTCTTCGGCCTCATCAAATAGTTGGCGGGTAGTTTCAGGCCTGGCAAACGATGGATAGGGATGTTAGTAGCATATATACTATGGACGTGGTATTATGCTCAATGTTACCATACCTTTCGAACGTGAGCGTGTATGGTAGCTTGTCGGTGGACGTTCTGGGATTCTTGGTGGGCGGGGGAGGACATTGGCTTGTGGTTGACGGGGGAGGTGTCTTCGTCCCTGTTGCCTCCCCCATCGTGCCTCCCTGTTGCTCGTTCGTGCTTGGCTGGCTTGTCGTGTTGTCGCCCTTACCGGCCTCTGAGCTTCTTGCCTCATGGACCGGGCCGATCGGCGGACTATTTGGAGGCGGGGGAGACACAGTTCCCATGTCAGTGCCCTTTTCCTTTTCCCCGCCATCACCTTCTACCTTTTCCTTGTCCCCGCCTTCGCTACTGCCTTCTCCTTTGTCCTTTCCCTTTCCCTTGTCCCCGCCCTTTTCTTCGTCATCATCGCTGTCGTGATCTGGATCTTCCGGAGGACAAGATCCGGCGGCTGATGGTTGTGATGCTGGTGTCGGCGTTGGAGTTGGCGTCCGAGCAATGATCTCGATGTCCTCGCGGTTCCATAGGACTTCCAATCCAAGTGCCTGCCCTAGGTGCCTGGCCGTTTGTAGGTTGGGATGGTCCAATTCAAAATGTTCCTGGTCGGGAACGTGCCATAACGGGCTCACGACCACATAGTCTTCAGGGGTGTTATCTTTGTTGAAGTCGTGAATATCGTGGGGTGCAAGAATACATCCCTCGGCCACCACCATCTTCTTGGACCTTCCGAACGGGATGAGGAGTTGGACGTGCTGGTTTTCCTTGAAGTCCTCGTTCGAGACCCTTGGGCGATCCTCGTTCATCGGCAGTAAGGCTTTCTTTTCCTTTGCTTCAGGATTGGGCAGCCCATGGTGATCAAACATCTTCGACCTCATCGCGACCATCTCCGGGTCGTTGCTCGTGAAGGCTTCCTTTATTGAGCTTTTGATCATTTCAGCCACGCCTTCATTGAAGCCCTTCTTATACAGCTCATCTTTATACCTCCGCCTGGACTTGTATGTGGCTGCGTCGGATTGCCACGACTCAACCGACTTCTAGCTCATCTTTGACCCGACACCACGAACGCGGCCGCGGTGCTCGGGGGTTCCCAGGACCTCGGTGAGCAAGTTGTGGCCCCGGCGGACCACGATGCTGTCCTTAAGCTTTGCTTTCTCCATCAAAGTATTCTCGATGTCCTCGAGGTGGGGCTCGTTAAACTTGGCCGCCCCGGGCTTTAGCCTCTTTGGAATGCGGGCCCTCATGTAGTCCTTTGCCCTTGGGTCGATGCCCTCATACGGATCTGGAACCCCGGCAGCCTGTCTTGCTTGTTCTTCTTGCTGCCACTTGGTCCTCTGACCGGCAAAGCCAGTCATGCCCAAGTGGTGAGGATTCTTGTTCCTCTTCGCGAGCTCACTAAACTTGGCGCTCTTTTCCTCTGCTTCTTGCGTCTTTCTCATTTCGCAGAAAGCTTCCCACACGTGTGCCTTGACCATATTGTACTTCAGCAGTGGCGACTTCCCCTTCTTCAGGTAATTTCTGGTCAGCATGGACCTGAAGTTGCGAAGCGCAGTCGACGCCACGTGCAAAGCCCACTCTTGGCACTTCTCCATGTCAGCTGACGGCGGATATCTGAATCTCCTTGTCACCTCACCCCATACATTGTTTTTTATGTCTATCGGTACATCATGCCAGTTGGGCCAAGTGATCTCCACCTTCCCGTTGGCTATACACGCCATTTGATTGTTGAACTTGCCAATGACTGTATGTGGAGCTATTGGGTTTCCCTCTGGCCCCACCGCATCGATGACATGCACCTCGTTTTCTTTGTCCAACTTGTGCCTCCCGTGTTGTCCCCTCACCCGCTTCTGGCCCTTAGATTTGGACGAAGAAGTTGCCGTAGAGGGAGCGGGGGCTTCTTCCTCCCCAACTGCGTCTTCGTCCCTAAACTCGAGCTGACGAGGCACAATCGGCAGCTGTTGACAAGAGTCACGAGCCTTTAGTGATTCAATCGCGTCTTTGTACATGTTAGAAAGCCAGCGTGTTGCGTAAACCTCAAGACTCTCTGCTTCGTCCGCCCCTGGTTCGTACGTGGGATCGTTGCCCTCCTCTTGTGACGGAACGACCCTAATCCCATGGCCCACGTGTCCCTGTCAACCTCTGACAGTCGAACCCATGTTCCATGTGATTAAGACCTGTTCGCCACCGGGCTACATCAGTGCCCAATGTCCGCAGGATCATCTCACAATTCGGTTACAACATTGCATACTTTTACAAATAACATCGGAATAAAGAGCGGAAGACTTAAATAACATTAATTTTACAAAGCAGGGTTCCAAATAGAAATTAAGGTGCAGTTATTACAAACCAAGTTCTGATAATAGAAATAGACAAAGGCAACGTAGTGGGGAACAACAAAGATACTTATAATCACCCAGCCCGAGGGCGTACAACTATTCTTCGGCCTCATCGGCCTCTTCCTGGACGATGGTCACGCAGCAGGGTGCAAGACACATCGGGGACTCTGTCATACCTGCAGCATGGGTAACAAACCCTGAGTACTGGGGTACTCAACAAGACTTACCCGGCAGCCCGAGGGTAGCTGTGATTCGCCCGAGGCTGAGGCTAGTCTCGGCTGCTTCGAGGGGCGGGGTTCGAGGATGTGCTCGAGGGTGTGGCTCGGGAACGTGCTCGAGGGTAGTGCGATTCGCCCGAGGCTTGGGGCTCGATACGGTCGAGGGTGCGGGTCGAGGAAGGAGACGACCGCGGCGGCACTCCGGCGATCCGGCGACTCTGTACACTAGGCACGGTCACCAGTAGCCGGTTAGGGGCGCAAGAAGACAAGGAAGGAATATCAGAGGTCAGAGGGAGGAGGGGTGGAGCGACGGCGGCGAATTTCGTCGACCCGAGTCAGACGGCTTCTCACCGGCGCTGAGGAAGAAGGGCTCGCACTCGGCGGTGGGAGGCGGTAGCGATGGAATTGAGGGGTGGGGAAGCTGCACGGGCTCAAGGCGGAGCTGCTGGGCTAGTTGGTTGAGCGGGGGAGACTCTGGAGTGAGCTGGCCACGGTGGCGGGGTGAGTGCGGAGCTTCGGCCACCGGCGGGCCTTTTATAGCCGCGGCCAGGGGCCGTTAGGGGGCGCACGGAGGTGCGGATGAGGTTGCCCGCGGCGCATGCTTGCGATCTCATGATGAAGAAGGACGGAATTCAGTTTGGGACCCGGGCGTCGTGCTTGCCGGCGACGGCCACGCGGCGGCGACGTCGGGGAACAGTGGGGGACGGGGGCGGAGGTCAGCGCTTGCGCGTGCGGGGGCAGAATGATGGCGCGGTCACAGGCGACAAGTCGGGGGCGGGCGTGCGGCTGCCAGGCGCGTGGGGCACGCAGCTCCGGCGAGCGGCCATGGCCGGGCCCCCTCCCTGCTCTGCTCTAACCCTAGGTAGGAGATGAACAGGGCTAGGTCTAGGTGTTGACTTTCTGAATTTTGCAAATTACTCCCAAAACTTGAACTGCACGGGAAAAACTCAGAATACCAAAGTTGTGCAGAAAAAGGAGATCTACAACTTTGTCCATAAGAACATTTTCAAATTCCAAACAGTTTTTGAATTATATTCAAAAACAGAAAAGGGAACACTTTTGGGATTTGAATAAATTCAAAATTACTTTTGATTTTATATTGGAACTCGAAAATCTGTAAATACCAAAGTTGTCCCTCTTGACAAGATTTACAACTTTGCCTTTTGAACCAAATCCAAATTTTGAATAGTTTTTTAAAGTATTAAAAGAGGGGTAAAAGCCAGGGTTTGGAAATTAGGGTTTTTCAAAAGGACTTTGAAATCTGATTTTTTATTTTGATTTTTGAACAACACAACAAAGCTTCAAGACACTAAACTGAACAAGAAATACACAAGACTAGGCACAGAGTTGAAATTACCATTTTGCCCTTAAAGGAAGATTTGGGCATTTAGGGTTTTTGAAAAGAGATCACTACACGACAAAATACCTTTTAGGAAAAGGTAAAGGCAAGCAACCACTAGACAAACATTAATGCATGACAAGAATGATTATGACTAATGATGATGACATGTCAGGTTAATTACAGATTAAACACCAGAGGTGTTACAACCTTCCCCCCTAAAAGAAATCTCACCCCGAGATTCTGCGTCTTAAGAAGGACAAGGGTAAAACCTTACATCTATAGAGTATCGAGAAAGTCGGGATAGCTCTTTGCCAAGAAGTCTTCGGATTCCCAAGTGGCTTCTTCTTCAGAGTGTTGGTTCCACTGGATCTTGTACCATCTCGTGGTAGTCCTCCGGGTAACACGGTCCATGTAATCCAACACACGAACTGGATATTCAGAATATGACAGATCGGGTTCTAACTCAACACCTTCAACATCTACTACATATTCGGGCACTCAGAGACACTTCTTGAGTTGGGAGACGTGAAACACATTATGGACGGCGGAAAGATGATCGGGCAACCTTAGCTTATAAGCTACCTTGCCACAGCATTCCAGAATTTCAAAGGGACCAATATAGCGAGGTGCTAACTTCCCTTTAACTCCAAAACGAGTGACTCCTTTGGTGGGTGAGACTTTTAGGTACACATAATCTCCAATTTGAAACTTCAGAGGTCGACGTCTTTTGTCGGCATAGCTCTTCTGTCGAGATTGCGCAATTTTCATATTCTCTTGTATTTGCTTGACTTTTTCTTCCATATCTTTCACTAGGTCAACTCCAAAGAATTCTCTTTCTCCAGGTTCAGACCAACTGAGAGGTGTACGACAACGGCGACCGTACAGTGCTTCAAAGGGTGCCATTTTGATGCTCTCTTGGTAACTGTTATTATATGAGAATTCTGCCAAGGGCAAACAGTTATCCCAAGTATCTGCGAAGGTGAGCACACATGCTCTCAACATATCCTCTAACACTTGGTTGACTCGCTCAGTTTGTCCATCTGTTTGTGGATGATATGCTGTACTATGCAAGAGCTTGGTTCCAAGTGAGGTATAGAACGCTTTCCAAAATTTTGCGACGAACTGGGTACCACGATCAGAGACAATGGTCTTGGGTATGCCATGGAGTTTTACTATGTGGTTCTTGTACAAAGTGGCATATGTGGGGACGGTGTAGCTGGTTTTGACTGGCAGGAAATGAGCTTGCTTAGTGAGGCGATCCACGATCACCCAGATGGAATCAAAACCTTTTGGTGTCTTTGGTAGTCCATTGATAAAATCCATACTGATATCGTCCCATTTCCAAGCAGGTACAAGTAAAGGTTGCAATTCTCCTCCGGGCCTCATGTGCACGGCTTTGACTTTCTGGCAAGTATCACACTGAGCGACATACCGGGCGATCTCAATCTTCATCTTTGTCCACCAGAACCTTTGCTTCAAGTCCTGGTACATCTTGTTGCTGCCGGGGTGGATGGAGAATCTAGTCAAGTGTGCTTCATCAAGGATTAACTTTCTTAACTCAGGCACTTTAGGAACTACTAACCGATTCTTAAACCATACTACTCCTGTATCATCAATCCCGAAACAATCAGCCTTTCCGGATTGGACCTTTTCGATCATGTGCTTGATTCCAGGGTTATCTTTCTGTGCAGCGATGATCTGCTCTTTGATAGGGGTTTTTATTTTGATATTATTCAGAGTTCCTTGTGGAATCATTTCAATATTCAACTTTTCCAGCTCATAACACAAATAAGAATCATAGGGTTTCATCATCAGACAGTTGCAATATGACTTGCGACTGAGCGCATCGGCAACCACATTCGCCTTACCCGGATGGTAATGCACTTCAAGATCATAGTTCTTAATTAACTCAAGCCATCTTCTCTGTCTCATATTCAGTTCCTCTTGAGTGAAGATATACTTCAGGCTTTTGTGATCAGTGTACACATTACAGGTACTGCCCAACAGATAATGACGCCAGATCTTTAAGGCATGCACCACTGCTGCTAACTCAAGATCATGAGTTGGATAATTCTCTTCATGTCGCTTAAGCTGTCGGGAGGCATATGCGATCACTCGACCTTCTTGCATCAAAACACAGCCCAAACCAGTACCAGATGCATCACAGTAGACATCAAAGGGCTTCTCGATGTTCGGCTGGGCTAGCACTGGTGATGTAGTTAACAGTTTCTTCAGAGTTTGAAAGGCTTGCTCACAGGCTGGTGACCAGACAAACTTCACAGAATTCTTTACTAACTCAGTGATAGGCTTGGCGATTCTGGAGAAATTCGGAATGAATCGACGATAATATCCAGCCATTCCCATAAAGCTGCGGACTTGGTGAACAGTGGTAGGTGGCTTCCAATCCAGAATGTCTGCCACTTTACCAGGGTCAACTGACACACCTTCAGCGGATAGGACATGACCAAGAAACTGTATCTGATCTAACCAGAATTCACATTTACTGAACTTGACATACAGCTGATGTTCTCTGAGACGGGATAGAACGATACGAAGATGCTCGGCGTGATCTTCAGGGGTTTTTGAGTAGACAAGGATGTCGTCAATGAACACGACCACGAATTTATCAAGCTCTGGCATGAACACAGAGTTCATGAGGTACATGAAATTAGCAGGGGCATTGGTCAAACCGAAGGACATGACCAAGTACTCATATAGGCCGTATCTGGTGGTGAAAGCTGTTTTAGGAATATCTTCAGGACGTATCTTTATTTGGTGGTAGCCAGATCTGAGATCGATCTTGGAGAATACTTTGGCTCCAGCTAACTGGTCAAAGAGAAGATCAATACGAGGCAAGGGATATTTATTTTTGATGGTGACCTCATTGAGTGGGCGATAATCAACACGTAGCCTGAGACTCTTGTCTTTCTTCTTTACAAAGATTGCAGGACAGCCCCAAGGAGACGAGCTTGGGCGAATGAAGCCCTTGTCCAACAAATCTTGTAACTGAGTTTTCAGCTCCGCCAACTCTCTAGGAGGCATTCGATAAGCTCTGCGGGATATAGGAGCAGTCTCAGGCTTTAGCTCTATGGCAAACTCAACATCACGGTCAGGAGGCAGACCAGGTAAATCCTCCGGAAAAACATCAGGGAATTCACAGACCACGGGGATGTCTCTGGTTCCCAGAACATAGGTGGTATTCAAAAGTGTGGCTGCTGGTTTTTGAGGCATTGGAAGTTGGAGAAGGAGTTTGGAGGTACTGTTGGGAATGTCCACTCTCACAACTCTATTCAGGATGTCGATCATGGCTTTATACTGACACATCCAATTCATGCCTAGGATGACATCTATCTCCTGATCACGTAGCACTATCATGGTGGTAGGAAATACATGTTCCCCCAACATTACTGGTATACGGCGAACCACTTCCTTAGTACTTATACGCCCTCCAGGCGAAAATATGCAGAAACTTTCTTTTAAATCCTCAATTGATATCTCATGCTTGATGACAAAAGTACGACTGATGAAGGAATGCGATGCACCAGAATCAAACAACACAACTGCAGGGTGATTGGCAACAGGAAACCTACCGATCATGACGGGCTCTCCTTCTGAGATGTCGCCGACAGTGGTGTAGTAGACTTGCCCGTGCTTCTTGACAACTTTGCCTTTCTGACCATGCTGCTGCTGGGCACGGTGCTGCTGCTGCTGCTGCTGAGATCCTCCAGGATTCTTCTGAGTATTCTGGGCATACCTCTTGGGCTTTGGGCACTCACGAGACCAGTGACCAAGCTGGCCGCAGTTGTAGCAGGGATGGTTGTAGGCTGTTTGTGGAGTGGTGATACGAACACCTGGGGCGTTCGGCTGTGTGGCACTCTGCTGGTTGGCATTATGGGTGGTGGCCGCGGTACGGACGACCACTTGTTGGTTGGGGTAAGGTAGGCGATTTTGGTGGTGACTGGGGTGGTATATGATCCTCTGGCGCTTGTGACCGCCAGAGAAACTGCTGGATCCTGCTTTCTTCTTCTTCTTTTCCTCTTGATACTGACGGTTGCTTTCTTCATATGCAACAGCACGATCAACGGCATCATGATACGAACCGGTCAGGTTATTGGACAGACTTCTGCGGATCTTAGGATGCAGACCTCTAAGGAAACAATCCCTCTTCTTTTCATCTGTGTTGACATACTCTGAGGCATACTAGCTAAAATGGTTGAACTGACCCACATACTGCATCACTGTGGAGTCCTTCTGCTGCAGTGCCAGAAACTGATCAAGCTTCATCTTCATTAATCCCGAAGGGATGTGATGTGCACGGAAAGCGGTGCAGAACTCTTCCCAGGTCAACTGATGACCTTCTGGCTGGGCAGCCAACAGGTTGGCATACCAAGCGCTTGCTGGACCACGAAGCTGCTGGGAAGCGAACCAGGGCTTCTGGATGTCGGTACAGCGGAGAAGACTGAACTTTTGCTCCATAGTGCGGAGCCAGTCATCAGCTTCAAGGGGTTCATCTGCTTTGGTGAAAACTGGTGGACGGGTCTCGGTGAAATCCACATATGTGGTCTCGTTGTTAATGTTATGGCGACCACGGTGACCATTGTTCTGCTGCCCCTGATTTTGAGCCATTAGGTTAGCAGCGGCTGCCAAGGCTGCAATGGCATCTGCTAGCGTAGCAGGAACAGGTGGAGGGTTTGGAAGGTTGGCATCATCAAAACCTCCAGCTCCAGTGCGAGTGTTCATAGGCATCTGTTAAGCAACTTGGAACTTAGCATTCATAGATAGAGTTCTGAAAACAACAAACTGATAGCTCCTTCTGATACAAAGATTGATAGATTGATAAAGATTTCTGACAGACACAACTGACCGATAAGGGGGAAAAGGTACGAAAAGAAAGATACAGTCTGACTTAACAAAAGACAGACTAACGCTCCCAAACCTAGACTAAGGTTTTAGGTAAGCAGGTGGTACAGACACACGGGATCTCCATCTCCTAAAGACGGGTCTAGTCCTCATCGATGATGATCATTTCTTCGTCGTCGTCTTCTTCGAGGATGAGCTCAGGCTCTTCCTCCTCGTCCTCGTCTTCAGCGTGGACGCCCTCAGTAGGTTCAATTTCTTCGTCCACGTCTGGCTCTTGTTCCACATCGGGTTCTTCCACTACTCCGTTCTCAGGGTCTTCCATAACCGGGGGTACCAAGGGGTGGAGTTGATCATACAGCTGATGCACTTCCTCATGAAGCATATCATTGAACTGTTCAATCTGAGCTGTGTACTGCTGCAGTCCGTGGAGCTCGGCTCTGGTGACGTCCTCGCGGATCCAAGCATCATTGCGCTGCTCGATAGCGCGAACCGTGTTCCGGTTGGCCTGCTCCAGGGAAGCTCGTGCCTCATAAAACTCCAGGCGTGAGTGGTAGAAGTCATGCTCCAAGTTCTTCAGCTCAGCCTTCAGATCCTTGATCTCCTCCTTCAGGTTCTTACGGGTGCGGCGGGGAAAGCGACGACTGTTGGAAGATTCTCCAGTCTCCTCAGCGCGTGGTGCCAGCTGGTGGCGTGGCACACCATGCGGTCCAGTCGACTTGCGGGCAGTCAGCTTGATGCGAGCCATGTCTGGATAAGAGAAGATGGATGAGAAAGGCTAGCAAGAACAGGTAAAGGCATACTACCCCAACGAACTTAGAGAGGAAGTTAACTTAAGTGATTACGACATGATGCATGAATCGTTCCTACGGAACAAAGCAATGCAATAAATAAATAAGGTACATAGGGCTTAAAATATGTTGTTCCACTAGCTAGCGTTGTCATATGAGAGACAAGATGAGAGAAGCAATTTGGACTCAAAATAGTCAAGTTTAGTTTGTTTGAACTCAAAAGGTCTTTTGAAGTTTTCGCAAAAACGAACACTGCAACGTTAAAGTGAGATGCTCCGATACCACTCTGTGACGGAACGACCCTAATCCCATGGCCCACGTGTCCCTGTCAACCTCTGACAGCCGAACCCATGTTCCATGTGATTAAGACCTGTTCGCCACCGGGCTACATCAGTGCCCAATGTCCACAGGATCATCTCACAATTCGGTTACAGCATTGCATACTTTTACAAATAACATCGGAATAAAGAGCGGAAGACTTAAATAACATTAGTTTTACAAAACAGGGTTCCAAAAAGAAATTAAGGTGCAGTTATTACAAACCAAGTTCTGATAATAGAAATAGACAAAGGCAACGTAGTGGGGAACAGCAAAGATACTTATAATCACCCAGCCCGAGGGCGTACAACTATTCTTCGGCCTCATCGGCCTCTTCCTGGACGATGGTCACGCAGCAGGGTGCAAGACACATCGGGGACTCTGTCATACCTGCAGCATGGGTAACAAACCCTGAGTACTGGGGTACTCAACAAGACTTACCTGGGGTACTCAACAAGACTTACCCGACTAAAGAAAAAGGGAGAAGACTCAGGAATGAGAGGCTTAGGGTAGTCAAGGTAAGGTTTAAGCAAGATCAAGTATTTTGCAGAAAAGCATTTTTGTAAACCTTATTTTATTTTGGAAAGATTCAGTATTCCTCAATTCTTCATCGTTCATGATTCATTTTACATTTCAAAACATTCCTAGTTGAGAACCACTCTCCGTTGACAGTCAGTGGACCAAGTCTCCATAACCGAGGAGCAACGTTAATCCGGATAAATAATACTCAGCTGAGGATCCCTATCCACACTGCATATGTAGCACCCAAGCTTGCATATGCCAACTCGTCTTCCATGATTCCTCCAAGATTGGGCTCGGTCCTACGCCACCCGGAAGTACAATACACCACTCCTATCCAGGTACGACGACCACGTGGGTACATGCTACTTCCGCCATCTCTCCACTCCCAGTGCGCGGTTGTCGGTCCCAATAATGGATTTCTCGGAGCCAGAGCTTTCCGTAGTATGTGAATAGTTACAAGTCTTGACCAGCAGGCCCCCATACGGATGGTCCCTACATTTTTCCGCCAGCGACAAGCACCTCGGGACTCTAACCCAAAAGTACAGGTCCTGTCGGTTTTTCAACCCTGTCCCGGTCGGTGTCAACTGTTGAGTCCCGGACTACAACATGACGGCACCGTACGCGCGGACAACCTCTTCTCGACAATGACCACATGCTAGCTAGGCAAGCAGTCATCGAACAGGAAGTAAAGCCAAATTCCCATAAAGATTCTTTCAGTGATCACACTTTTGAAAATGACATTTTATTGCAAAGTCTAATTCAATAAGCATTGCTAAGCATTTTTCAAATACTTTTTGAAAAGCAGGTATCGGGTCTATCAGTGGTCAAGGTGGATAGTGCATTAATTAGGATAGCACACAACTCCTATAAACCTAATGCAATAATTTAACTCAAAAGCATTTAAGAAAATCATTTTATAAATTCAAGGAAATGGGTTAAATGCACCGGGGCTTGCCTTGAAGAGCAAAGAGGGCAGGCTCGAGGGCGGCAGGGCAGTTGTCGGAGCTCGGGGTAGCCTCAGGGACAGGTTCGTCAGCGGCTGCCTCGATCTTGACGCCTTCTTCGGTGACTATACGAATGCAATGATGCATGCTCATGAGTATGCTAGCATGAACAATGCAACACAGGGCATACAACATGAACCTTAATCACCTTTTCTGTTTTTCTTAATTATTTAAAAAGGTCATTTTATGCAGTTGCTCCAAAAATTACCAAATTAATCACATAAGTTCATTATGGTGTAGATAGATGGCAAAACAAATTTCATAATTTTTGGAGGTCATTAAGGTGCTCAAATAAAATCAGACATTAATTAACAAAAGACACTATTTAACAATTAAAGATAAATGCTCACAAATCAACTTGTTCCAAAAGACTTCAAAATTTCACCAGAGACTAAACATGGCATAGGAAGCTCACAAAAATTTATCTCATGATTTTTGGAGTTATAAAAGATTTTCTAAAAAATCCAAAACCATCCATTTATTAATTAAAAGAGGGATTTTACATTTTCAAATTCTTGCAGAAAAGTCAAGTTTCATATTTTTATAAAATACTACATAGTATAAAGACTCAACTGTAAAATTTTTAGAATTTTTAAAGCAAAACAGAAAATCATACAAAAAGATGAAATAACAAGACTATTCATATTTTTGAAAAGGAAAAGAGCACTGAGCTCGAGTCGGAGCGGGCTCAACGTCGAGGCTCGAGGCTCGGCTGAGAAAACAGAGGCTGGGCTCACCGAGAGTCAGATGCAAGGCTCGACGAGGCGGATGGAAAAGAGGGCTCGACGGCGAGGCCTCGGCGGGGTTCTCTTGCGGCTAGCCTCTCGAGGGTGGCCTCGGCTCACTCGAGGCTTACAGCCCGAGGGTAGCTGCGATTCGCCCGAGGCTGAGGCTAGTCCCGGCTGCTTCGAGGGGCGGGGTTCGAGGATGTGCTCGAGGGTGTGGCTCGGGAACGTGCTCGAGGGTAGTGCGATTCGCCCGAGGCTTGGGGCTCGATACGGTCGAGGGTGCGGGTCGAGGAAGGAGACGACCGCGGCGGCACTCCGGCGATCCGGCGACTCTGTACACCAGGCACGGTCACCAGTAGCCGGTTAGGGGCGCAAGAAGACAAGGAAGGAATATCAGAGGTCAGAGGGAGGAGGGGTGGAGCGACGGCGGCGAATTTCGTCGACCCGAGTCAGACGGCTTCTCACCGGCGCTGAGGAAGAAGGGCTCGCACTCGGCGGTGAGAGGCGGTAGCGATGGAATTGAGGGGTGGGGAAGCTGCACGGGCTCAAGGCGGAGCTGCTGGGCTAGTTCGTTGAGCGGGGGAGACTCTGGAGTGAGCTGGCCACGGTGGCGGGGTGAGTGCGGAGCTTCGGCCACCGGCGGGCCTTTTATAGCCGCGGCCAGGGGCCGTTAGGGGGCGCGCGGAGGTGCGGATGAGGTTGCCCGCGGCGCGTGCTTGCGATCTCATGATGAAGAAGGACGGAATTCAGTTTTGGACCCGGGCGTCGTGCTTGCCGGCGACGGCCACGCAGCGGCGACGTCGGGGAACAGTGGGGGACGGGGGCGGAGGTCAGCGCTTGCGCGTGCGGGGGCAGAATGATGGCGCGGTCACAGGCGACAAGTCGGGGGCGGGCGTGCGGCTGCCAAGCGCGTGGGGCACGCAGCTCCGGCGAGCGGCCATGGTCGGGCCCCCTCCCTGCTTTGCTCTGACCCTAGGTAGGAGATGAACAGGGCTAGGTCTAGGTGTTGAGTTTCTGAATTTTGCAAATTACTCCCAAAACTTGAACTGCACGGGAAAAACTCAGAATACCAAAGTTGTGCAGAAAAAGGAGATCTACAACTTTGTCAATAAGAACATTTTCAAATTCCAAACAGTTTTTGAATTATATTCGAAAACAGAAAAGGGAACACTTTTGGGATTTGAATAAATTCAAAATTACTTTTGATTTTATATTGGAACTCGAAAATCTGTAAATACCAAAGTTGTCTCTCTTGACAAGATTTACAACTTTGCCTTTTGAACCAAATCCAAATTTTGAATAGTTTTTTAAAGTATTAAAAGAGGGGTAAAAGCCAGGGTTTGGAAATTAGGGTTTTTCAAAAGGACTTTGAAATCTGATTTTTGATTTTGATTTTTGAACAACACAACAAAGCTTCAAGACACTAAACTGAACAAGAAATACACAAGACTAGGCACAGAGTTGAAATTACCATTTTGCCCTTAAAGGAAGATTTGGGCATTTAGGGTTTTTGAAAAGAGATCACTACACGACAAAATACCTTTTAGGAAAAGGTAAAGGCAAGCAACCACTAGACAAACATTAATGCATGACAAGAATGATTATGACTAATGATGATGACATGTCAGGTTAATTATAGATTAAACACCAGAGGTGTTACACCTCTGTACGCTGCTTCTTCGGCGGTGGAGTCACGGACACCTCACTCATCAAGTTGGTTGACGAGGAGCTAGGGGTAGGGTCCCTCCATTCGTTTGTTTTGTCTTTCGCCATTTCAATTCTACATATACACAGACGCGTATATAATATGATCAGTTCAAAGCTTTTGAATAAAAAATGACACGTATAAGTTTTTGGCTCAGATTTGCCCCTAGGTCAACACGTCACTGCTAAACTGGTTACTTGTAAAATACAAGCCATCCTGGTCTAGCAGCTGACTCAGCATAGAAAGTAGGGGGGCAATTGATCATCATCGCCGCTGCCTCAGCATAGATCGAAAGGGGTCACATCATCGCATTTGCCACTACCTCAGCTTACAAGTTCGAAAAAAATCATCAATGCAAAGAGAGGAGTAGTAGGGAGAGGAGTATAAAGAGAGGAGTAGTAGGGAGAGGAGTAGTAGTAGGGAGAGGAGTATAAAGAGAGGAGTAGTAGTAGGGAGAGGAGTATAAAGAGAGTAGTAGGGAGAGGAGTAGTAGTAGTGAGAGGAGTATAAAGAGAGGAGTAGTAGGGAGAGGAGTAGTAGTAGGGAGAGGAGTATAAAGAGAGTAGTAGGGAGAGGAGTATAAAGAGAGGAGTAGTAGGGAGAGGAGTAGTAGTAGTGAGAGGAGTATAAAAAAACATCACATGGCTTCATAGGTCGCAAATAAAAAAGCATCAGATGGCATCATAGGTAGTGGCATTTGCATAGTAGGGTAAAAAGGCATCAAAGTGCATCATAGGCAGCAAAAAAACTCTGAATTAAAGCATCACAAGACATAAAATACATTCCATCTGAAGACAAGTAGTAACCAAGAGTAAGTAGTAAGTAGACAGTAGTAAGAGAAGTAGCGGTAAGTAGTAGAGAACATAACTGAAACATAACTGAAGAGTAAGTAGTAAGTAGACAGTAGTAGAGAAGATAGTAAGTAGTAACTGAAACATAACCAAGAGTAAGTAGTAACTGAAACATAACCAAGAGTAAGTAGTAAGTAGACAGTAGTAGAGAAGATAGTAGGGTAAAAAAGGCATCAAAGTGCATCATAACCAGATTCCTCATTCAGTTTTGACAGAACATAACTGAAACCCCAAATTCAACTTAAAACTGTTTAGTCCATAGTACAGAAGTAAGTAGTAAGTAGTAGAGAAGTAGTAAGTAGCAGTAATAGTACAGGACAGAGTAGTAGCAGTAGCAGTAGTTTTTTTAGGCACTTTGTCTAAAAAAACTTCCTCAATTCGGAACTATTAAGCAGGCATGTATAGTTTCCATAAGCTGAATCTTCATCTCTGGTAGACAATCCAATGAAGAAATAACACGGATGCTGATAATCTAATGAAAAATGACATGGATACTGCAACAGAACACATGAAAGAAATGGCATGTTGCTGCAACAAGAAAACACTAGGAAGACATGTCATTTCTGCTCGATGTGGGTAGACTGAATTATTAAATCATGGTTATGCTGAACATGAACCCATTTCCTTGCTTGAAATTGGTGTGAATCAGGTTCAGTAAGCAACTATGCATTGGGTAATAGACTGAAGAGCTCTTATCTATGAATCAGGTTCAGTAATAGACTGAAGAGCAACTATGAATCAGGTTCAGTAATAGACTGAAGAGCAACTATGAATCAGGTTCAGTAATAGATTGAAGAGCAACTATGAATCAGGTTCAGTAATAGACTGAAGAGCAACTATGAATCAGGTTCAGTAAGCCAGAGCAAGCAAGGAAGGGAATGTGTACCTCTCCTCAGGTCGGTGGAGGAGGTCGGAGCTAGGGTTCCCGGTGCGGCTCCGACGGGGTCGCGGTCGAGTGGCTCCGCGTGGTCGTGGCGTGCTTGAGGCGTGGCTCCGGCTCCGGCGGCGCTAGGGCACCGGCTCCGGTGGCTCCGATGGCTCCGGCGGCGCTAGAGCACCGGATCCGGTGGCTTCGATGGCTCCGGCGGCGCTAGGGCACCGGCTCCGCTAGGGCTCCGGTGGCTCCGGCTCCAGAGGCGTGGCTTGAGGGCGAGCAGGGGAGGAGGATAGGTGGACAACTACGGGAACGGGAGAGGAGGACAGGGGCAGTGGCAACGGCGATGGCAGAGGAGGTCGGCGGCGGTGGTCAAATTCGGCAACCCTTCAGGGTTCCCAGCACGACGCGCGAAGGACTAAAATGCCCTTCGGGGTTGTGGGTTTATATAGACAGCATTTAACCGCAGCGGGCATTTTAAGTTGCCCGCTGCGGTTAATATTAATCGCAGCGGGCAACCTAAAATGCCCGCTGCGGTTAAACCGAATAACCGCAGCGGGCAAATTAAGATGCTTGCTGCGGTTATTGTTAAAAATGTTATTAATAATATTAACAATAATCTGTTACAAAATTTGTTATTAATAATATTAACTTATTAACAAGTCATTAACTTATTAATATGACAAATATAATATTTATTAATAATATTAACTTTTTAATAAGTCATTAACAAATTAAGATTTGTTATTAATAATATTAACGTATTAATAATAATCTATTACAAAACTTGTCTCAAATACTATTACATAACTTTCCACTACTTCATTACAAAACGTGTGGCATATATATATATATATATATATATATATGAATATACATCTCATTTTGGTGCTGGCGCATTCACGGACCGCTTCTCACCATCGGGACGGGCCCAGGGCTTGATACCGCTCTTGTTGCAACGGTCCTCGATGGCCTTGATCTTCTTTGCAAAATCAGTAAAAAGTTGGAGCTCTGCATAGTTGTTGTATTGTTCTGGGATTTGGACCCCATCAGCTCCAACAATCCGCTGCTTTCCTGACACTACCACATGCCTCTTTAGGTCCTCCGGATAGATATAGTAGGCCACTTGCGCGACATTGGTTGCAAGTACCCATTGGTCATCTTTGTACCCGATACTTTTGAGGTTCACGGTGGTTAGCCCGAAACTGTCGACCGCAACCGCTTTGGGGTTTACCCAGTGGCACTGGAAGACGGTTACGCATACGTCCTTGCCACAGTCAAGTTCCCATATTTCTTCGATCTAACCATAGTATTGCGTCCTCGTGTTTGTGGCCTCGTCGACGCCCTCATATCGAACACCGCAGTTCTGTGCCGCGCTCTTCTTATCCTTCTCTTTCGTGTGGAACCTATACCCCTTCACATCGTACCCTTGCCACGTCATGATTTGGCTTGACGGGCCTTGCAGAAGCTTCTGCACGGTCTCCGTATCTTCATCATCAGGGCATCTTTCTAGGGGTACGTGTTGCTCTTTGAGCCAATCTATGAAACTGTTCATGTGCTCATTCTGGACCCATGCCTCTGTGCGTTGTCCGTCATTAGCGACGCGGATCTCTTCTATGTGCCTCTTGACATATTTCTCCATGCTCACCAACTGATGAAGGATGTTGTAATGAGCTTGTTCAATCTCCTTGTATGGTATATCTGTGCGAACTTTTCGGCCCGTGCACCCCATGCCCGCGGTTCTGCCCTCATGCTGATGGACAGGCAACCCAATCGCCCTCCCATCTTTTATGTATCTCATACACCAGTTCACTGCCTCTTCGGTTGTGTATGCCTCGATCATAGAGCCCTCTGGGTGAGCACGGTTATGAACATATCTGTTGAGGGTGGACATGAACCGCTCGTACGTCCACATCTCGTGTAGGTACACGGGGCCTAGTTGCTCGATCTGATCCACCATGTGCATCATTAGGTGTACCATAATATCAAAATATGATGGGGGAAAGCACATCTCAAGCTGGCAAATGGTCTCCGCGATGAAGTCCTTAAGGGCAGGGAGGTCAGCCTTACCGATGACCTTCTACGTGATGCGGTTAAAGAAGTATGATATCTGAGTGACCACCATCTTCACGTACTCTGGACCGATAACCCTTATCACAATTGGAAGGAACACTGTCAGCATGATGTGGCAGTCATGTGCGTTGTAGCCAGTCAATGTGAGGTCTTTCAAGGAGACGAGACTTTTAATGTTGGAAGAGAAACCGGTAGGCACCTTGATACCCCTGAGAAGGTTGAGCATAGCAGTCTTCTCGCCATGCCTTAGGTTGTAGGCCGCACCTGGAAGATCGACTTTACCATTATGAGGTGACCCAGGGTGAAGGTCCTACCTGATGCCCTGGTTGACAAGATCCGTCCGTGACTTCAGACCATCCTTCGTCTTTCCCGGGATGTCCAGCAGGACACCGATCGTGCTATCAAAGACGTTCTTCTCGAGATGCATACAGTCGATGGCATGGGGTGTTTTCAGTGTCTTCCAATATGACAGGTACTCGAAGAAAATCGACCTCTTCTTGAAAGGAACAGAGGGGACCTGTGACGCTTCCTCCGTCGTGTCTCGTTTTCGCTTCCTCGTTTGTTTTGTCCCCTTCTCTGGTGGCTTCTTCTTCTTCCCAAACTCGATCTGATCAATATCCTTCACCATCTCATACACCTTTGGCCCCCAACTAGTCTGCGCCGGTGCTTCACCCTGTGGCTCGCCCTGATCATCGAACAATTGATTCATGACACTTCTTCTATATTTGTGCCTTTTCGGAAGGAACCGCCTGTGCCTCATGTAGACCATCTTGTTCGATCCCTTGAGGTAAGTGTAGCATGTCTCGTCGATGCACATTACGCAGCCGGTCTTCCCTTTGATCTGCCCCGACAGTGAGAAGAGGCCGGGGTAGTCGGTGATGGTGACAAAGATGATGGCTTTTAGGGTGAACTTCTCCTTGAGGGACGCATCCACCATCTCGACCCCAACATCAAATAACTCCTTCATTTCCTCCATTACCGGCTCCAGAAAAACATCGATATCATTGTCGGGCTGCTTCGGTCCCGAGATAAGCATGCTCAACAGAAGATACCTGCGCCTCTGACACAGATGGGGAGGTAGGTTGTAGATGGTCAGTACGACTGGCCAGGTGCTGTGGGAGCTGCTCAGCTCGCCGAACGGATTCATCCCATCGGTGCTAAGCGTGAACCGAACGTTCGTGGGATCTTTGCCAAATTGCGGGTAGGCCTTGTCGAAATCTTTCCACTACTGGCCATCGGAGGGGTGCCGCAGCATGCCATCTTCCTTCAAGCGGTCAGCTGATGCATGCCAGGACATGAGCTTCGCGTCCTCTGGGTTCCCAAATAGCGCACGGAGGCGGCCGATCACTGGCATGTACCACACCGACAGTGCCGGACTTCTCCTCAACGTGTAACTCTCTTCTTCCTCGTACTGCTGATGAGCCGAGATGCGATTGGCTGCAACATTACTCTTCTTGACACCCTTCTTCTTCTTCCTCTGACAACCTCGCAAGGCCTCATCGTCGTCTGCATCCACGCGACAACCAGCATTTCTCTTGTAGCGACTGGCGCCACAGTGCGGACAGCTCATCAAATTCTCATACTTTATGCCCTGATAGAGGATGCAGTGGTTAGGGCAGGCATCGAACTTTCTAAGCTTCATCGCCACTGGCCGGATAATCTTCTTCGCCCGATACGTATTTGCTGGGATCTTGTTACTCGTCGGGAATGTTTTAGCAAGGTAACCTAACAGCTCATCAAAGCTAGTGTCTGACCACCCATGCCGAGCCTTCATCATCAACATGTGGAGGTTGAAACGGAGCACCGTGCAATCCTTCGGACATTCCTCGCCGTCCTTATATAAAGGATCAAGTGACGCCTGTTTCATCTCTCTGAAATTTTCCAGCCACTTCGGGGAGCCATACACGACATCGTCTTCGTCGATGTGGTTGACTAAATCCTGAAATAGCTGCACATCCGCAGGGTCCTGCACCGTAGCGTCCTCAACATCTCCACCACCATCATCTGTCATATCCTGGAGTACATCTGCCTCCACAGCAATGTGGTCACGAGCACTACTGTCACTGAAGGCAGGAGCTACTGTTGCTGATGAGACGTGCGCTCCAGGATCTTGGTTCACTGTCGCCGTCGACGCTGAGCTTACTCCAGATGCCACCCCGACACTCGGATCGAATCTCTCGCCGTAATGAGTCCACACCGTGTAATCATCCATGAAACCAAAACGAATCAAATGAGATTGCACTGTGCCTTCGTCTTTGAAGGCGGTCAGATTCTTGCAACGATGACATGGACATATGATTGTCGTCTGGTTCGATCTCTCACGGTCAGCTTTCGCAGCGGAAATAAACTTTCTCACTTCAACGATATACCGCACATCAAGTACTCTATTGATCTTATACATCCATTCCGACCGGTCCATCGTACCCGCGATCCTTAATTAATAACACACATCATGAATAACAAAACAAAGATGAATTAGAAAAAAAATAATAATTTATTATATTTATGTTAAATCTAGGGACAGAATTAATAACAACGGCAAATAAAATTAATGCATCCATGATGAACTTAGAGAAACAAATACCAGTTTTCTCTCTCCTACATGAAACTAGATCTAAAAGGGAGGCTACAAAGAGAGAAAAAGAGAGGGGAAAGAGGGTGGAGATCATCTAGGTACCTCTTGTAGAGTACTTCTCCTCCAAATCAAACAAATAAACCTCAAAAACAAGTTATTTGGGACAAAAATTGGGCAAAACTTCTTCCCCCGTTTTTTGTCTAGAGGAAGAAGATGATCGGGTTCTGCTGACGGCGGTGGCTTAAATAGCAAAGAATAACCGAAGCGGGCAACTTAATGAGCCCGCTGCGGTTAATCTTATTTAACTGCAGCGAGCACGTTAGATAGCCCGCTGAGCGGGCACCTTACGTTGCCCGCTTCGGTTAATGATTAACCGCAGTGGGCACTTCGGCGGTCGGCCGCTGCAGGCCGGCCACCGAATAACTGTGGCGGGCAAAAACTGTGCCCGCCACGGAGCCCATTTAGGCAACGCTGCGCAAGTTCTTTTTTGTAGTAGTGTATTGAGGCACCCAACCCCAAAACGGGTCTTCGATAGTGTTGTACCGGTTGTTAAATAGCCTCCAACAGAGTACCTATACATGAGACCCATTTTGGGTGGTAGGAGAGGCACGACCCACGTATAACTATCATCTCTCCTTGACCCAAAAGCTAGCGATCCTGTTGTTGAAGAAGATCAAAATGGGTATTGAATCCTTTGCCTGCGGCACTACCCAAACGTTGAATGAGTTTTGTATTTTGGGTGTTGTTGGAGAGTCTTAGGAACATGTGTATTTGATGGGGCCTCCCCTTCCTTGATCGGAGCTATAAAGCTCTAGGAGTTGATCATGTGTTGGGTATCGGTGTTGGTTTGTGTAGATGGCCCCTGTTGTGCTAATTTTTTTCTTGATTTTTAATTGGTGACCAGCCCTAGAGAAGATTGAAGTGGTTGCTTCCTATGGGACTCCTCTCTACCGTCGTTTCCTCTATTTAGTATAAAATATGAAAAACTATCTTGAGCCATGAAAAAAAATAACACGGAAAGGTCAGTTAAACTTGACGCTACAATTTACTATGTGAGATTGTAACATTTACGTTACTAAAAATTGAGTAATGGACCATATCCCTATAAATTCTGTTACCATCTTTGCGATGAGTAGAAGGTATCCATCATATATATCTTTCTTTGATTCGAACATTTCTTCAGCTGTATATCCATCAGTCTCTTTGTGCCTTTCATGCACTTCCTGCAGCAATAGAATACAGTTGAGAACGGAGAGAGAGAGAAAATCCAAAAGCCAAGTAAAAGTTAATCACCTTAATCTGACTGAACATTTGGTTTGAGAATGGTATCCCATCAGTATTTGATATAACAGAGTCAACTGCACGAAGCAGTTTCTTGAGTTGTTCTTTTTTGTGAACTTCATCCTTGACCTTGTTGACAAATAGAACAACCCTATTGGCACATAGGTTCACTAGATTCTGTAAAAAAAAAAATAGAGCATGAAACAGAAAGGACACAAACATATCATGAATAATAATTACAGTCCTCGTAACCTGACCACATCAAATTACGCAAAAAAAAAAACATGGCAAAACAATACTCCGTATTGGACAGAAATGATAAAGACCTGCAGATATATTGCCTTCTTATCAGATAGCATCTCGTTCAAGGTGGTCTCATCTACTTGATCTCCATTTGTGAAAACTAATAATATCATGTGATCAGCAATACTATGACCGAAAAACATTCTGATGGACTCCACGGTATTCACATCTTCACGCGAAAACCGAGTAGTGGCTGAAAAAACCATGAGCATCGCGTGTATACCGTCCTTGGACAAATCCATACACTTAGCAATCTCCTTTTGGGCATCTTGTACTTCAGTGTTCATGTCAAAAAGCCCTATGTCCAATAAAGGTGCAAAAGTTTAATCTCGAAAAGTAATACACACGTATAATCATAAATATGCAGCATTGCGGAAAAAAAATACTCATGCCAAACTACAAATTTGGTTTTTATACAAAACTACTACAACCATACAAGCATGTCCAGAGTGTATTGACGGAAAGCCGGAAGTTTGGAACAGAACTGTTGTACTATATTTGTTTTCACTGAAAACCTGAAAATTCAAGTAATTATACATGATAAAATCTTCTGTTCACTGAAAAATAAAAAATGCAGCAGGTCAAGACATTATTATATTTATTATAGACAAAGAAAAAAGGGGGTCGAACTCGCGACCCGGATGATGATGAACAAAAAGGACAAAAAAAAAAAAACAAATATGCTGAAGAACAGATGATCAGGCTACGAGTTCTTATTGATTTACCAGGAGTATCGATCACACTAATGGTCCGGGCCTCCGAAGAGCCATCGCGGAACGTCCTGCGGTGCACCTGGCAGGTCTCGGTAACGCTGGAGCACGAGTGCTTCGACTCGAACGCGTCCCAGCCTAGGATGCTGTTCCCGGTGGCGCTCTTCCCAGAGCCAACCTTTCCCACGAGGACAAGGGTCACGTCGTCGAAGCACCGGCATCGCGGCAACGGCTCGCCTTCGTCGTGACCTCCGCCCATGGCGAGACGAGACTGGAGGAACGACCTGGACCTGCCAATCGGGAAAAAAAAAAACGAGCGAAAAAAAAAATCAGTGTTTTGCTTATCACAACTCACAAGAAGCAAGCAACTGAAGAACTGTAATCAGCAACGAGAGCGAGCTGAGGGTTCAAGTGCCCAACCGGTTACTGACTTACTGTTGGCTGTTGAGGAAGAAGAACAGTTGCCAAGAAGTTAGCGGCAGCTGTAGTAGATCGGAGGAGAAACCCAAGATCGTAAGCTGCCGCGAGTTGAAATGCAGACAAGCAGGGAGGAAGGCGAGGAGGCTGGCGATCGGCCTATCAGGAGTGGAACGACGGGGCGGGGTTGTTCGACTTCCCGAGGAGTGAAGGCCGTTCGCATTCTGCTCACCTACTGGGCCTGATGGGCTCGTGAGCCACTGGGCCATGCAAACCGAAGCTCAGGAGGTACTACTTGCTTTGTCTCGGTCTCTTGGCAATTTGGGTGTTTTCGTTCCTGTTTACTGGTACGCGGCGCGCGCCATCTTGCCGCGCCTAGGTTACCAACTGGAAAAAAAAAATTAATAAGAACTTTAAAAGGCTGTTTGGAAGAAACGTTTTAATTAAAACCAAAACCTCTATAAATTACAGACCTTAATTATTTTCCAAGACAACCTCTGAAATTTTGTTCCGACTTCCAATGAATTGTTAGAACGCAAATTTTACAACCCATTTGGCCTAATACCGTCAAAAAACAATCACCTGAGGAGGCCTGTAACTAAAATAAAACGACAATTGTCAAGGGCCTCCTCGTCCGCGGCGGTCGTCGACGATATTGCGGAGCTCATCGGCCAAATTCCGCTCCCCTCCGTCGAGGCCACGCTGGCTTGGATCCTCAATCCCATGCAGTAATTTTTCTGTTTATAATATTATCATAGCTATTGAGAATACAACAAGGAAGCACACTGTAGTTTCTTTTTCAACAACAACAAAAAAAAAAAACTGAAAACACATTGTATGTGTCTACGGATATCCACATTAACTATGGAATCCAGAGCCCACTTTGTAAACCTTTTCTCTATCAGCAAGGATATTGCTCACTCCATACTTTACAAATCTAAATGGCACCATATATATGTTCCTTGTAAGTGAAGAGCTTAAATGGAACAGTTCAATTACAGAAACATAATCACACCAATAGTAACAAACATGACAACTAGCACAGGAAGAGTTACAAGAATAGGGATCTCATCACAGAAGCACCAAACTCTTTGAGATCCTGCCCTCATCTTCAAAGTATGCAGCAAGAACATTTCTGGAGATAAAAGAGACGAGGATAAGTTGATAAGATATCCTGTTATCCCATATAGAGTTTTAGGAACTTTATATAAGGTTACTTTGGATCTCATCACAGAAGCACCAAACTCTTTGAGATCCTGCCCTCATCTTCAAAGTATGCAGCAAGAACATTTCTGGAGATAAAAGAGACGAGGATAAGTTGATAAGATATCCTGTTATCACATATAGAGTATTAGGAACTTTATATAAGGTTACTTTTGTATTTATCTTTTCATGTATATTTATCTGGATAAATCCAAGGGAAATTCACTTATCTGAAGAATCTAAAGGTATAACAGTCAACATTCAATACAAACAACACCATGACTACTGGTTTACTTACTATTTTCAGAGCAGTAAGGAATGTCTAAAAATATTTGAGCATTGGCAGAGAATCAAAACAAACAAATGAAGATCATTAAGACATCATGCAGCTTTTGTATTTATGTAACATATCTGAATACAATCCGTCATATAAGAATTTGACAATGAAGTTGCCCCAGCTTTTTTTTATATATAAGAAAAAAGCGAAGTTGCTACTTGCCAGTATTGTTTTTTCAAAAACAATGTGGCCAGTATTTATTACTTGCCGAATGCAGATAATGATGTGCAAAAAAAAAACCTGTTCCCAAGGTTACCAACTAGGGATGAAACTGGATACAGTACAAAGGAATATTACGGATATCAAGTATGGGTAGTCATTTCTTTATGGAATTCGGAGTTGAATACGGATAGTGTCGGATGCATCGGATATTGACACATGTCATATATGTATCAGAAAGCCAACTTTGAGTATTCGGATATTAAAACTACAAGATTCATATATGAATTATCCATGCAGGGTTTCAACTCTTTCGGGACGGACAGATATCGGAAAATATCAGTCCCGTTTTCATCCCTTTTACCAACCGACCAGCTGAATGGCATACAAATATTGTTACATATACAGTGATACTTTAATGGAACTTAAGGATCATATAGAATGAACTGTATAGAAAACATTTATTGTTTATAGTTGCCAGACCAAGGTTCACATAGCTGGACAGATTCAACTGTTAAGGCCAGACAATTAGATACAGTTGGTTACAAGACAATTAATTTTTATTGGTAGCTTGTTGATCACGTGCTGTTGAAAAGGGCAATTTGTTTCTATTATCCTTCTGGTTGCAGTGTGGCAGTGTTAGTGTGAGTTTCAGGTGTGTTTTGAGAGGACTTTGTCCTTCTTGATCTGAACTGATTTTGTTTTGTGTTTTTTGTATTGGTGGATTGGTGTGTGTTTGTAAGGGTTCTCGCCCCTTTTGTTCTTAATACAAAGAAATGCAGCTCTCTGCGTTTTCTAGAAAAAGAAATCTCTTGCCAGTTCGATAAAAAAAGTAGATGAGCCATGGACATTCTGATGCTAGTGCAATAATATAGTCAGGCTGTGTTCCATTGGAGAACATAAGGAAGACTAAGTGCCAGAGAGTTCTAAAAGCAGATAGCATAAATATATTTAGTTTGTTATATATGATCTATCAGATACAATACATAATATTAAGTTAGCATCAACCTCATGGAGATGATGATACTATTTTCGCATTTACATATTGTGGTGTGCAATCATATACCACATGATGAATTGAAGAAATAAACTGAATTTTCAATTTTACTCTGGACAAGCTTTTGCATACCTGTTGCACCTTATTCTCCTCACTGCGGGTTGTAGATGGTTGCCTAGCAGAAGAGTTAGGTGACAACCTATCATCCCTCACTCTGTTGAAGATACCAGTGTACTTTTCACCTGATGCTGCATTTGCATCATCCCATTCACCAAAGGGTGGTACAGCCACTTCCTCTTCAAGCTGGATTGATCAATACAAAAGCAAGAGTAATTACTCTAAGGGGCCGTTTGGATCCCTTCATTTTGAAGGAATTGAAATTCATTCAATAAACTAGGTTATTTGGCTTGGAATTTGACATTCCAACACTTTTCAAAGTCCACGTATAAGCCTATCTCAAATTCATAGGGTGGGAGAGGGAAATGGATTCTATAGATCATCATGCTATATTTCTACGTTGCAACTTATAATACTCTCTTCAACTCACTCCCCTACGGTAGAAATGCAACACATGAGTATCTCTCTCGTGTAGCCAACAACAATATACAACTATAATCCATATACAACCATTTTAGCTTAATTAATATGTGTCTAAATTATGATTATTAAAATGAATTCAATTCCAAGAATCCTAACGGGCCCATTCAATGAAATGTTATTGAACATTTGAAGGATAGTAAGGCATTATTACCTCATAGCCACCTGGCTTCATCCTGCTCCTTCCAGGTGTATGCTGCCCATGCCCCTCTGAAGATGCCTTCCTCTCCGGAGTCTGCATTCCAGTCAACCTGTGCTTCGGCTTTGATTGGTTGTTTAGCTGCATTGGTGAAGCAGACCCAGCAGCAGTTCTGTAGGGGCTTCTTGGTGCCCCAGCATTACTCCCTTGTTCTCTCTGAGGATTTGCCTGCCTTCGTGGTGCAGGCTCATGGTGAGTAGGCTGGTCAGAGTACCGTTGGTGGTCAGTTTCAGGTCTCGGTCGATGTGGTGGGTTCCTTGTACCTTGGTCTTGACGATCAGTTTTGTAGGCCGTTGGATGCAAAGGCGACTTGCGAGGATGTTCTGGGTTCCTCCTTGGATCATTTGGTTGTGCAGGAATTCCTGTTTTCTTATTCTTCCGTGCATCCTCGAACTTTTGTGTGTAAGGGGTGTTTCCTGTGGTTTCCCAATCCCCAAATGCAGGAATTTCAGGTTGCTATACAGATCAGATCAATAGGTAGCTTTAGTCAACTTTCTGGAGGACTATGATTGATGATATATAAACACATAAAAGCGTCCATCTGTTGTTAGGATAGTTATCATTTTTGTGTGAGAAGAATTAGCAGAGACAAAAAGGTTATCAAACATCCCAAACTATGCTGAATACTCTACAGCAGGATTGACACTAACATATCTGAAAAAACTAGAATTGAAACCCCCTAAATATTTGGGATGTCTATGATACACCCTGACATGCAAATGAAGAGCATAATCCATATATCAATCTGGATCAAGCGCAATCAGATCTAGAATTGTGGTATTTGCAGTTCACAAGTTTCAAGAAGGATTTATCTGGGAAAGAATCTTCCATATATCATCAACCTTAGAAAAAATCACTCACAGCACTAATAAGTCAAACCAGCTAAGGTGCGTTTATAATTACCAAACCAGCTAAGCACACTGCTCATTCATCAGTAGCCATAGGTCCCATTATGTCTCCCTGTGTCTTCCAGATCCAGACGGGATATCTAAAATTAACTACAGCAAAAACACGTCCACACGTAAAATGACAAAAATGTCTCCAGCCTGAGCAAGATAAGGCGGAACCAAAGTATCATTCTACACTAGTTCTTTTCTAACTAGTCAATTAGCCATCACGAGACAAACTAATCCCAGATTTCTTACAGTTGAACTAAAATTTACTCCTTCCGTTCCTATTTAAGACAGTTTGCCTTTTCTAGATACTTTTGCTTTTATTGTAGACAGTGTATATTTAAGTGCATAGGAAAAGCTATGTATATATCTGAAAAATAAAAAAAATGTCTTATAATTTGGAATAGAGGGAGTAATACACTGCACCAAGACATCAAGAGATCAAAGACATGATAAGTAATTGTAAAAAAAAAAAAAGACATGATGGGTACGCAAAATCAGAAACGATTTACTCACCGCCATCAGCCAATTCGGATCTGAAAGGCAGAGTTGAGCTTCTCCAGTGCAAAGAAAATTCTGAACTACCACCGGTTTTACACAAACTCTTGGAGGAACAGACCAGAGCCCTCCAAAGGAAAAGCACAGAAGTGTCAGTTTTTTGCTCAGAGCAGTACTGAGTAGGGGCACCCGATAATTTTTGCAAAGCAGCCGAATTTAGTAGGCATAATAATGAATATACACTTGTATTAGATTCAGATGCGAATACGAATGGTATGTCAGGGTTTGGGCGCACGGTTTCGCGCAGCAGGAAGGGAGACCAAGGAGAGGGTAGACCTACGGATTAAGCTAAGGTTTGGGCGCACGGCTTCGCAGAGCTGGAAGGGAAGACCAAGGGGAGGGCATACCTGGTGGTGCTCGTCGCCGGCGAAGGTGGCCAAGTAGGGCGCCAGCGACGGCTGCCCCAGTCGTCGGTGGGTGGGGGCTGCGCGCACGCTTGGGGAGTTGAGTTGGGGTGATGGAAGAAGGCGGCCTCTGGCCTCTCTGGTCTCTGGAAGAAAACAAGGCAGGGGGAGGGTGCAGCCTACAGCTACAGCCTACAGGCGGATCGGTTGCGTAACGGTATTTTTATCAAATATATATAAGGAGGTGCTTATTTTCCACCTAAAAAATTATCCATCATATTCAATATTTAGACACATACACAGAAAAAAAAATAACTAATTACATATATTATGATAACTTTTGAGACGATTTTTAAGCCTAATTAGTCTATGATTTGATAATATTATGCTACAACATTCAATGTGATATCTGAAAACTTTTCATCCAACTATACACCCTCTAATTCCAAACAAAAAATGTAAAGATATATTCTCTCGTTCATTGCCCTAACAATACTGTTAAATATATGGAAAAAAATGCAATCAGATCAATACTTGCTACTATATCGGTTACTCGGAATTCCAAAGCCGTTATATAGTCTTTCTTCTCTTTTTCCCAAGAGTTGCCATCTTCTAGACTCCAGCCATCAATTGCTTGCTCCTCATTTTGACCATCAATCTATTTCTGTGATTGCAATTTATCCTCAGCTGAATGTTCCTCAGCCATCAATCTATTTCTGTGATCACAAGGATGTTATTAAAATAGATTAATTACAAAACTAATTCGTCAATCGAAGTCTAATCCACAAGACGAATTTATTAAATTTGATTAATCCATAATTTGATAATATAGTGGTACAGTAAACATTTGTTAATGACAGATTAATTTGTTTTAATAGATTTATTTTATTAACTACTATACGATGATGTAATTAGTTTTATAATTAATTTATTTTTAGTAGACTAAATTAGTGTCACGACCTCTGATATTACATGACTCATCAATCAAACCCCTCTGACTTTGAACTAACATGTCCTTTTCAGCTCAACTTGTGTCCTGCCGACACAACAATTCGTGAATAAATAACTCAATCCCACTTCAAGCTGACTGATAGGCTTCGTGGTTAGGCTTGTTGAGTATACACACACGAAAACCTTCGGAGAAGAGAGAAAACGTATAAGGTATCACATTGAATATTACAACATTAATTTACTTTTTTAAAAATAGATTGATAAAAAATAAATTATATATTCTATTAAAAAATCGTGAGACGAATTTATTAAGATAAATTAATCTAAATACTTTATGTACGTATCAAATATTCGATTTGATAGATGAAAAGTTTTTTTGGTGAAAACTAAACACCTCCCTTATTATGATTGAAGAGAAGTAGAACAAATACATTTCTAGCTAAAATAAATCAGCTTAACTCAAAGGCCTTTCGAACGTATAAAAGCAAAATTCGAGAGAATGTAGGTATTCCTTCCGAAGAGTTTGAGTATACATACAAACTTACTATATCAACTATTTTTGTGTTAAGTGAGATGAGTATATTTGTCCCAAGAAATATTTTCATAATCATATAGTTTTACCATGGTTGTTTTGTTAATCGATTATAGTAATATTATTAGTTAAAGTGTTCCCTTAGAGATCGTTTTGAAATCCAATTTTTTGCTCTTTTGTGCCCGAGGTATTGAATACGGAGGATCCTATAAAACGTTAAAATAATAAGAAAAAACATGAAAACATATAAACTATAAAATTCACGGAGAAAGGATGCTGAAATGCAACTAGCTAGATGGAGTATAAAGCAGAGGATTCTGGTGTATACTAATCATTTTTTTTCTTTGGATTCCTATATGACATTCTTACAAAGGTTTTTTTTTTCTATTTGCACTTTTTGTTGAAACTGTTATTATATGCAGAATTTCAGCCCTTTTGTGATTGGACTAACTGATAAATTACCTTTACCGATGCTAAGGGGGTGTTTGGTTTCACCCCACTAAACCTTAGTTACTTTTAGTGGCTAAAATACCAAACACCCCACTAAAAGAGACTAAAGTGCATGTTTAGTCCCTTTTAGTGGAGGTATTTGTCATTTTAGCCACTAAAAGTGACTAGAGTTTAGTGACTAACGTTTAGTGGGGTGGAACCAAACACCCCCTAAGCTAATTAATCATCATCAATCATCAACTGGGGTAATTAATCATCATCTACTGGGGGTCTGGGGTGACAGAGGCCTGACGAAAACTGGATGACGATCGGCCAAGACCTCCTGCCAGGCTGCCACATCATCCGAGCTCTCCATGCCGTCTTCTTGGGCTTAATTTTCCTTTTCTTTTGGAAAGATTTTAGCTGTGGCCAGATCAAAGAAGCTGCCATCAGCCACACGCCAAAATTTCAATCCACACCTTGGAAAACATAACACGGGGGTCGAATCCCTATCCCTACCACTAAAACGTTGAAACAGGAATCGTCCACACCGCTTCGGCGTGTCCGCGGTTTCGGCGTGCCCGACGCTTCTCGCGTGCGGCGCGACTCCCCCACCCCGCGACTCCCCTTGGCGCTTCCCCTCATCCCCGCGACTTAGCGCCGAGTCTCCTCCCTCCACCAGAGCTACGCCCGCCGTGCCCGCGACCTTGACTCCCTCCGCACCGCCAAGCCGCCGCCCAGCCACCGCCCCAGGCGGCGCCCGTTCTCGTCCCTTTGCGCCGCTCGATGTGTTGTCCGACCTAAACTACGCGCCGCCGCAAACCTAAGCGCCGCCCGGCCGCCTCCCTCCGCGCCAACCGGGGCGCCGCCCGCCCTCCGCCATAAGCGACGCTAAGACTCCCCCACCTCCCTAACCCTACACATCTCGCCGACTCGAGTCCCCGCATTTGAGCTCCGCGCTGCCCAGCGGCGCCCAGTCTCCTCCCTCCCTCCGCAAAGCATAAAGCGTCGTGCCCGCGAATCCCGGGACTCCCCCTCACCCCGCGACGCCCCCTCAGTCCGCGTCGAGCTCCGAGCTGCCCAGCTGCCGCACCCAGCGTCGCCCGGTCTCCTACCGAGCCGCTCGGAGCGCCGCCGTCCGTCCGCACCGCTTGAAGCACTGTGATCCGTCCGCGCCGCTCGGAGCATCGTCAACGGCCGCCTCCCTCCGCACGAGCACGCACCCATCACGACTAGCCAAGAGTCACGAATGGCCCAGGCGATGCAGCCACGGAGTGGCAGCGCCACTGTGGTCTGCCTGTGGCCGCCGTTGCGGCTTCCTCCTGCCGCCTCCTCAGTCGATTTGGCTGTGCACGACAGCTCCAGCTGCGTCGCGAGCCTCCCCCAGCTCTGCCTGCCTGTTTGGATCTCTTCTTTCCTCTTTGATTTATGCGACGCCAGGTAACCAGCTAACCCCACCACATTTGTACTGGCAGAGTGGTAAGTGCATCGTTTAATTAAATCACAATTTTGGCTACAGGTAGAAGGTGCGACGGAATCAGTAGTTCGCTTATGATTTTCTCTGAAATCGTCTAATAGTTGTTTTTGTATTTTGTGTTGTTCTATTTTTGCATATGTTCTACTACAGCCAAGTGTGTTGAAACAATCGTTCAGGGCAATCTGCTTCTTATCTGCAACTTCAGTAAGTGCAAACTGCAAAGGTCTTGAGAATCCTAGACAAGCCAGATCGGCAGCAGCGATTGCGTTCAGATAGCTGGATTACTCTGAACAGAGAGAACAAGGTGACAACTCTAGAGCATGAAACAAAATTATGTTTGGCTAAAATTCTGAGAACTCTGGAGCATGAACCTCCACATATTTGATTTCACACGAACACACTGGTTGCATTTATTATTATGTTCCACGCCATCATTTATCTAGATTGAGGAGTTCCAGATGGTCATGACCATGCTGACAATCACTAATTGAGCGAGCCAAACTTACAAGGTTTTTTTTTGCTAATATTATTTCAGTTTCACGATTTCTTATTAATAGCTCCCATCATTTAGACAGTTTGCATGCCATTATGTACCATTGATACTATCTTCAGATAACAAAGTAAACCTTTTAAAGACAATTTCCATAAAATCTATGAGACAAATAAATCAGGTTGCTTAGACAGGATGAAGGAGCACAAGCAATTGTCTCTACTCAGAAAATAGCAAGCCTCACTACTCTAGACACCATTTGGAATGAAAAGATCTACAGTTTTGTATCTGCTTCAATTTAGGAATTTTGTTTTTCTATACATGTTTCAAATTATAGCTCTGGTGGCCAGTAGATAAATTGTTGATGTGGAGTAACTTATTATACTATCGTATATTGTATAAGTGAATCTGAAGGAAATATGATATATTAGTTTCATGCCTCTTTGGATGTTGTTGTAACACCCCTGGTGTTACTAATGTAATTAACTTGACATGTCATCATCTTAAGCATTAATCATTTCCTGTGATGCATTTGGATTGCTTAATTGCTATGCTTTAGTCCCTTTTCAAAAACCCTAAAAGCCCAATTCTCCCTCTAAGGGCAAAATGGTAATTTCACCTCTGTGCCTAGTTCTATGTAGTTCTTGTTTGATTTTGATGCCCTGATGTTTGTTGCTTTGGTCAAAGTTCAAAAATCAGATTTGATTTGATTTTCCTTTTGCAAAACCCTAAAATTCCCAAATCCTGGATTTATTCCCTTTTCAATAACTTTTTCAAAATTCAAAATTCTGGGTTGGTTCAAAAAGCAAAGTTGTGAATCTGACCTAGAGGAACAACTTTGGTGTTTACAGATTTCCAAGTTTCTATATAAAATTTGAAGTAATTTCAAATCCATTCAAACTCCAGTTTTTGTCCCTTTTGAGTTTTCAAAAGTTATTCAAAAACTATTGAGTTTCAGAAAAAGTGTATATTAGCAAAGTTGTAGGTTTTGACAAATGGAACAACTTTCATATATAAGGATTTTCAAGTTTCAGTTTGAAATCCAAAGTAATTTTGATTTGAATCAAATTTGAAAAGTGTCCCCTTTTCTGTTTTTGTATATGGTTCAGAAACTGTTTGGAATTTGAAAATGTTCATATTGACAAAGTTGTAGATCTCATTTTTCTGAGAAACTTTGGTGTTTTGAGTTTTTCCTGTGAAGTCCATTTTTTGAGAGTAATTTGCAAAATACAGAAACCAGCAAAAGTCAAAACCTAGGCCTAGCACTGTTCGTCCCCTACCTCTAGCCGGCGCAGTGCAGAGGGGGCCCCAGCCATGGCGCCGGCGCTGCGCCTGCAGCGCGTCTGGCGGCTCCCCACGCGCCACCAACCTGCCGCCGTTGTCGCCCCATCATTTCGCACCCGCACGCGCACAGTTGACCCCCGCTCCCGTCCCCTACTGCTCCAGCGCGTCGCCGCCGCGTGGCCATCGCCGGCGCTGCCTGCGCCCGAGCCCCGGCCGCACGCCTGTCCTTCCCGCCTGCGCGCAATCGAGAGCGCACGCGTCCGCCGAGCTTATCCACCCACCCCCGTGCTCTCTACCGGCCTCTGGCCGCGGCTATATAAGCCTGCCGGAGCTCCGACCTCCGCACTCGACCCCGCCGCCGTGGCCAGAGCACTCCAAAGCTTCCGCCGCTCAACCATCTAGCCCGAAAGCTCCGCCTAGAGCTCGTGAAGCTTTCCCACCCCCCAATTTCACCTTCCCCGCCTCCAATTGTCCGGCGTAACCCCATCTTCCCAAACTCCGACGGAACCCCGGTGATCTCGAGTTCGTCAAATACTTCCCCTCCGGTCACGGATACCTTCTCCCGACCCCTGTGTCAGCTTCCTCGGTTCCGTGCGACTCTAACCCGGCCCTTGCGGTCTCGTGTGTTGAGCAGGATCGCCGGATCGCCGGAGCGCCGCCGCGGTCGTCTCTTCCTCGAGCCTCACCCTCGAGCGCGTGTCGAGCCTCACCCTCGAGCCCTGCCTCCGACCCGTGGTAAGCATCCGAAGCCTCCGGCCTCTGCTTCCACTCCGTCTCGCCCGAGCCCAAGCCTCGGCGAGCGCATGCCCTCCGCTTCGCCCGAGCCCAAGCCTCGGCGAGCACATGCTCTCCGCTTCGCCCGAGTCAGGCCTCGGACGGAGGCTTACTTCTCCGTCTCGCCCGAGCCTCCGGGCCAGGCCTCGGACGAAGCTGTCGCTTCCGTCTCGACCGAGCCCGTCTCGACCGAGCCCGTCTCGACCGAACCCGTCTCAACCGAGCCCGTCTCGACCGAGCCCCGCGCGATTCGCCCGAGCCCCGCGCGATTCGCCGAGCCCGGCCTAGAAGGAGCACAGTGCTCTTCTCTTTTTCTGAGAGATGTGAATAGTGTTCTGTTTTCTCTTTTTTGTATGATTTTCTGTGTGCATCCAAAAATTCTGAAATTTTTGTGGTAGACTCTTTATGCTATGGAGTATTTTATAAAAATATGAAACTTGAGTTTTGTGCAAAGATTTAAAAATGTAAAATTCCCCTTTTAATTGAAAAATGGAAGTTTTGGTATTTTTGGAGAGTGATCTATAACTCCAAAAATCTGGAGATAAATTTTTATGTGCTAGTTATGCCTTTCTGAGTCTCTGGTAAAATTTTGAAGTCTTTTGGAACAAGTTGATTTTTGAGCTTTTATTTAAATAGTTGAATAGTGCCTTTTGTTAATTAAATGTCTAGATTTAATTAAGCACCTTAATGACCTCCAAAAATTTTGAAATTTGTTTTGCCATCTGTTTATGCCATAATGAACTTATGGAATTAATTTGGTAATTTTTGGAGCAACTTCATAAAATGACCTTTTTAAGATAAATTAAGAAAAATAGAAAGGATAGATTAGGGTTGGTAATAAGTGTTTGATGATGTGATCTTTGGATTGATTGATGTTCATAGACCCCTACCCTTTGGTCTATGATGGTTGTGGTGCTATGATTGGTTGATGCTTAGGATAATTATAATAAGGACTAGTTTAATCAATATTGCTTAAGGAAGAAATGGTTAACTTTTATGCTCAACCTAGATTTCAATCATGCCTTGTTTAAGAGTAATCTAGAATCAGTGGAATTGTCTTGCACCATAAGTCCATATCATCATTCTCATGAGCATTCATCATTGCATCCGTATAGTTGACGAAGAAGGTACCAAAGTCGAGGCCGCTGTTGACGAACCAACTCCCGAGGCGACCCCGAGCTCCGACGCCTATACCTACCCCGAGTCTGCTCTTTTTGCCATCCAAGGCAAGCCCCGGTGCATTTAACCCTTTCCTTGAATTTTATAAAATGATTTCCTTAAATCCTTTTGAGTTAAATTATTGCATTAGGTAATAGGAGTTGTGTGATGACCTATTACTTGCATTATCTACCCCCACCAAAAGATACACATACCCTTGTTTCAAAACTATTTGCAAAATGCTTAGCAATGCTATTCAATAGATTTGCAATAAAAATGCCAATTTCAAAAGTGTGATCACTTTAAGAATATTTGTGGGAATTTGGCTTTACTCCCGTCTACTGGCTAGTTACCTGATCCGTACCTAGTCAGTAGCGTGGAGAGGTTGTCCGAGCGTACGGTGCCGTCATGTTGTAGTCCGGGACTCAACAGTTGACACCGACCGGGACAGGGTTGAAAAACTGACAGGACTATTACGCTTGGGTGAGATATAACCAAGGTATAGTTCTGGCTGAAAAATTAGGGACCATCCGTATGGGGGCCTGCTGGTCAAGACTTGTAACTATTCACATACTTCGGAAAGCTCTGGCTCCGAGGAATCCTTTATTGGACCGACAACCGCGCACTGGGAGTGGAGAGATGGCGGAAGTAGCATGTACCCACGTGGGTTAAAGTCCCGGATTGGTGTGGTGTACTGTACTTCCGGGTGGCGTAGGACCGGGCCCAATCTTGGAGGAATCGTGGTAGACGAGTTGGCATATGCAAGCTTGGGTGCTACATATGCAGTGTGGATAGGGATCCTCAGCTGAGTATTATTTATCCGGATTAACGTTGCTCCTCGGTTATGGAGACTTGGTCCACTGACTGTCAACGGAGAGTGGTTCTCAACTAGGAATGTTTTGAAATGTAAAATGAATCATGAACGATGAAGAATTGAGGAATACCGAATCTTTCAAAAATAAAATAAGGTTTACAAAATGCTTTTCTGCAAAATACTTGATCTTGCTTAAGCCTTACCTTGACTGCCCTAAGCCTTCATTCCTGAGTCTTCCCCTTTTTCTTTAGTCGGGTAAGTCTTGTTGAGTACCCCGTACTCAGGGTTTGTTACCCATGTTGCAGGTATGCCTGAGACCCCGATGTGTCTCGCACCCTGTTGCGTGACCTTCGTCCAGGAAGAGGCCGATGAGGCCGATGAGTAAATGTGCACCCTCGGGCTGGGTGTTACCTGTATCTTTATGTTTCCGCTACGTTGTCTACTTTGAATTTCCCGAACAATCGGTTTGTAAAACTAATGTTATTTAAGTCTTCCGCTCTTTATTCCGATGTTATTTATAAAAGTATGAAATGCTGTAACCGAATTGTGAGATGATCCTGCGGACATTGGGCACTGATGTAGCCCGGTGGCGAACAGGTCTTAATCACATGGAACATGGGTTCGGCTGTCAGAGGTTGACAGGGACACGTGAGTCATGGGATTAGGGTCGTTCCGTCACAGTTGTCTTTGAAAGACCACAGTATTTTAAAACTGTAGCTGCATTTTATGGTATTGAGAACACTCCGGTATTTAAAATGGTAGGAAAACCTTGGTAGCAAGGATTTTTATTAGGTTCAAATAGCTAAGTCTCCTTCCTAGCATTCATAGTGGTGCCCCTCAAACAGCCCTAGACATTTCACTGAGTTATCTCTGCTAATAATTGTCGCACTTTTTCATTCTACTCAGTGTGGTGCCTTTTTAATTAGGTTTGGGACTCACTACTATCTGCCTTTTTAAGTAGCCAGTATAGTATATATACCATCTTTGTTTAGTTAGAAGGCATATACTGATACGTGAAGAAGTCACCTTGGCTGATTCAGATTGAAACACCATACTTTTAGTGGAAGTGGTCTTTAAGAAATCTTATGTTGTAGTATCATTATCTTTGTATTTGTGTGGTCGTTATCTCTTATGAGATTTAATAATAACCGGTAGACATGTGGTGAAACTACTCCTAGGATATTGTTTTCCTGTTTAGTATAAGATTTGAGAGATCAGATTTTTTTGAGCGGGAGCTTAGCTTTGCGTGCAACAACGGCTCCCACTGGTGGTTTTGTTTATAACAAGTGTTATAGGCAACAGAAGGACATACTCCCTCCATATCGTTTTTAGATGACGTTTTGGACAAGGTTTGAGTCAAACATTGGGAATATAAATCATGAATAACTTTTAAATTATTGAGTTTAGAGATATAAAAATCATATAAATAAATTTGTCTTGAAAAGTACTTTCATAAAAGTATACATATACCATTTTACAATAAATATTTTTTTAAAAACAAGTGGTCAAAGTTGTACTTTGGAGACCGTGTCGCTGTCCTAAACGTCATCTAAATGTGATACGGAGGGAGTACTCTGTTGATGACTCCAGGATGACCACATGCTTCCTCTTGCATGTAAGATTTTTCATTTTTGAATACTTCAACAGTCCAAGTATCTTAGGTGGTTTGTCCGTGCTTGAACTACAGTTGAATCACCTTTTTAATGGCCAGTGCAAGAGATAAACCACAAATAGTTACTTATTTTGTCCTTTATCAAACTAACATATTTCTAAGGTTATGTGTTATTAATTGTATTGTTGCAGGGTACTGCTGATCAATGATTCCATCATCAATCATGCAAGCTTTTTTGAGGGATCAATCATGCAAGTTTGGTAAAATGCAAACATGCAGAACCCATTATTCTGAAAAAGCGCATCTCATAGCATCAGATTGATCACCAAACATTTTATCGGAGATCCTCCATTGCAGGTACCCGGTAGGTCACATTACTGATTTGTCACCATGTAGTTAGAATCAGAAATTATCCAAAAAATGTCCTTTGCATCTGTGCATTGCGAAGAGATTACTGCTTACTATGGAGGAGGCTATACAAAACTACTAGCTGCGCAGCATCGGCAGTGTAAGAATTATATTTGGTTTCACATTCAAACTAACTGCATAGTTTGCAAAAATGAAAAATTCAGTCTTGCTAAGGGCTGTCGCCTAGGATGAATTGCAACTTTGCAAGTTGCTAAGCCGTGCGATAAGAAAGCTGGCAGCTATAGCACTATAGCAGTACCTGGCTAGCATGTGGCATCCAATGTTGGAACACCATCATATATTTGTTTGCCAGCATTTAGATACTTCTTTGCATGCGACATTTAGTGCTATTATATATTCAAACATCTGCATTTGGCTTTCAAAAAAAACTCGACCTGCGGGGGGGGGGTGTTAAGACAGCCCCCGAGCAATGTGCTTAAGAAGAAGACCTTCTCACGCAGGTCGAGAAAAATGAGCATTGTGCTCTTTTTGAAACATTTTTTTTCCTTTTGTAGTATCGTAAAAGCTTGTCTGCTTACAGTTTCCTTTCTTGTGCTGTAATTTTCTTAAGGTAAATATGATTTGAGTTACTGGCGGTGTTATCATGCATTCCAATGCAGTAGTGCTCATTGAACTATCAAACAAAAAATATTGTTATGAGTTATCGTATGTTTTTAAGTAGTCTGTTTGATCTCAGCTGCAAATTATTTCAGACATGTCTATAATCAAATTTTCGGATGATATCATTTTAGGAATTCCTAACTTAATAGAGCCTATCAAAGTAAGCATTTGATTCTTTAGCTATTTGTGGAAAGCAATTATTGTACAAATGAGTTTGTTATTTTGATTATGACAAATTTATGTTTTATTTACCTTGGAACTGAATTTCATGTCGATGAGTGATGATACCTGCTAGACCTAATACTAAAAGAACAATCATGCTTGAGTGTTCAAGTCAATAGGAAATGGGGCTGTTCTTCTTGCTTGCTCTCCATATCTTGAGACTGATGCTTTCCTTATACCCATCAAACTTACTTAGGCTTTTAATTTCCTAACTTAAATTTACCTAACATACGGTGGCAGTTACTCTTCTTCAGATCAAGCAAAAATGTTCAGTTGTGACTTCTCTAATTATTCTCTTACTCCATTTTAGAATTGGTACAGAGGTTCTGAAGTTAGCTCACTGCTTCCATTTTTCTTTTTGTGCAGAACTTTGGAAAGGAGAAGAAACTACTTATTACGTAAATCTTTGTTTTGAGGTTAAATTTCCCACTTCTGAGATGGGGAGACTATTATTTATCAATTAATTTTGACCCAATATTTGTTTTCCATCTCTTGTTGTGTTGAAAATCTAAAACTCCCGTAGCAACGCACGGGCATGTGCTAGTAAGAACAAATATATCAACGTCAACAACCGTATTGCATATATATGTATATGTCCATGAACAGTAGCTTTCACAGTACCAAGAACTGTTGAATCTGAAAAAACAATATGGTTCAAGTCTTCAACTACTACAAAAAGATTAGAGAACATATAGCGAGGCAAATGTTCATCCTACTAATGATGAGCACTGATATCCAATCAACAATGCAAATAGAAATCCTCCATGCAAACCATTCTGAACATTTCCCAATTGAAGATTGATTACATGATGGTGCACTCCATCCATTTAAATTTCTCATAGAACTGTCGTGCCTTTTCACTTTCTTTGCGAGCCTCCTCTAGGTTCTCCCTTAGTTTTTGGGTCTCCTCCTCTGATCTCAGCATTGCTGCTGTCACCTTTTCCTCAGCTTCCTGTCTTGCTTTCTGTTCTTCCCTTAGTTGTTCCTTCAGACTCTCTATTGTAATGTTAATATTTTCTTCCACCTGTGAATGATTTGTGTTAATAATATATAAATTAGGAGCCAATGCAATTAAAGAGAAGAAATGATTCTCACGAATGAAGAGAAAAAAATGGAAAGAAATGCTCATAACAGGTCTTGCAGTTCCGGAATACAATTGTACTTCCACAGTCTAAGCTTTGACAATCTGTTACTGTTAGTCCCTAAAACCATGAGGATGTGTACATGTGTATGAGTACATTTCATCACATGGTTATTTGATATAAGACACCACAATATTTCCCAAAAGTGAATGAACAAATTTTACCTACATAGGACCAGAGAGAGCTAGTCAACATTCAATGCACGATTGACAAAATTTTCAAGCAAGGAATCATAGTTAACCTGAGCTCTACAATTTGTTAGTTATGTAAGATCTCATAGGATTTGTGTTTATGGGTTGAAACTGTGCATAGTGTATATATTACCATATTTGCAATCTGCATAATATATCCATCATATATCTCTTTCTGTGATTTCAATTTATCCTCAGCTGAATGTTCCTCAGGGTATAGCTCTGCTTTTCTGGCATTCATTTCCTGCAAATTGAAATAGAAAAATTAATGGGTTGGTCCAAGACCAAAAAAGAAGAACGGGGAAAAACTAAAAAAAAGTACACAAAGATTTAACCACCTGAATCTGAGTAAACATCTGGTTTGAGAATGGTTTCCCTCCATTCCGTGCTGTTAAAGTGTCAACTGCATCAAACAGTTCTGACAGTTGTTTGTGTTGCTGCATCTCATCATTGGACTTGTTGTCAAAGAGAAGAACTCTACCTCCACATACCCGTATCATCTCCTGTGGAAAAATTACACACAAATTCTCTTAAAGTAAAACACAATTTGCAAATCAGAGCTTGATTTAACTAAACATAATAACATATATTTATCTGAGAGAACACTCAAAAGTAAATCTGGATAAAGGATGGACCTGCAGATATTTTGCACCCTTGTCAGTCAACATCCTGCTCCTCCAGTTCCTCTCCCCTACTTGATCTCCATACGTGAAAACTAGTATCATGTGGTCAACAATCTTTTCGCCGAAAAACATTTTGATGGACTGGATTGTGCCCGCGTCTTCATGTGTAAACCTAGACGCCGCTGAGAACACCATGAGCATGGCGTGTATGCCATCCCTGGACATATCCACGCACTTGGCAATCTCTTTGCGGGCATCTTCTGTTGTGACGTTCAAGTTACACACCCCTACACAAGTTACATTGGGTCAAAGCCCTAAAATATTGACTTCTCAGAAAGCGAGAATAACATCTATTTTGGAACGGAGGGAGTAAATGTTAGTATGTTACCAGGTGTGTCGATGACTTGCACAGTGCACGGCGCCGCATTGCCGAGGCTAAAGCACCGTGCTCCCAATCTGGCATGTTGCCGTGACGCTGGTGTAGGAGTACTCGGATGCGAACGCGTTGAATCCCAGGATGCTGTTAGCCGTGGCGCTCTTCCCGGACCCAACTTTTCCCACGAGAACGAGAGTAGTAGTAACGTCAGAGTCAGAGGCGGTGGGGCAAGGGCCACGCAGCACACAATCGTCGCTGTCGCCGTCGCCGCCGCCGCCGCCACCCATGTCAGGCTGGACTGAAGGTTCACCTAGCCGGTTAGCCCAGTACCTGGAGACGGAGACAAACAACACGTCAACACCATAGTAGCGCATGCTAAGAAGGATTCATCGATTACAACTACTGGGACGAGACCGAGAGGGACAAGAGAGCCTGGAGTCCTTTGTTACTCCCCCGAGCGTCCCCCACGGGCGACTCGGGGGGCGCCATCTCCGCCAGCCGGGCTCAGCCCTCTCTCCGCCCCCTCCGGCCGCTGCCGTCGCCCACCGGGGTGCGGCGGTGGCGGCCAGCGGTGACGCCCAAAAACCGGCGGCCACTGCCTCTCCTCCGCCATTCCCTCTCTCCTCTAGCCCCCTCCGTGGCTCTCTTCAGCATTCCCGGTGAGTTGGCCGGCGGACGCCTGGCCGGGGCTGGCCAGCCGGATCCGGGTCTCTTGGGACCGGATCTGGCGGCTGGTGGCCTGCGGTGGCCGCCTGGGGCTGCTGCCGCCCGCCCCGCCCTCTCCCCTGCGTTGGTGACCGGCGGGATGGCGGTGGTTGCGGCCTCCCCCCCTGGCGGTTGGTGGCCGCCCGTCCCTGCCTTCGTGGATGGCGGCCGGCTGGCAGGATGGCCGGGGCCTGGCGTTCGGCGGTGGCTGTCTGGGTCGACTTCCCGACTGGATCCGGGTCCCTTGGGGTCTGATCTGGCGGTTGGTGGCCAGGGCCGGTGCCTCCCCCTGCGTTGGCGCCCGGCAACGGCTGGTGTCCGTCGGAGGTGGCGGGGTGCTACGGCTGTCGTGACTGCTTCTTTGGCGGGGTCCTGGTGCTAGGCGAAAGCCGTTATGTTGACGATGGCGACGTCCTAGGACGCCATAACCTCCTTGGGGCATTCGGCGTGCACCTTGATGGACGGGCAGCGGCTGCACTCTTGTGTTATGTCCCTCCTTAGAGGCGCTCCTTTTGAAGTTTTCTTTGGCTACTTGCTTGGTTTCGCTAAGGTTCCCTATGTGTGTGTCATTCCTTGTCTTCAACACTAGAGTTCTTTCTACAGGTGTTGTCGTTGTTGTTGCTTGTCTTCACCAGTCCATCGCAGGCGAGTCCGTGATCGGCTCTGTGTGGCGTGGCGGCGGCCGGCGCCCCTTGCCGGTGCGCGCCTCCCACCATCACGGGCAAGTCCGTGATCGACTCCGCATGGACGTCTTGTCGCTTGCCGGTGCACGCCTCCCACCATCGCGGGTGAGTCCGAGTTCGGCTCCGCGTGGTGTGGTGGCGGCCGACACCCTCTCTGTCGCTTGTCGGTGCGCACTTCCCCTCGCGGGAGAGTCCGAGTTCGGCTCCACGTGGTGTGGCGACGGCCGACACCCTCTTCGTCGCTTGCCGGTGCGCGCCTCCCACCTCGCGGGCGAGTCCGAGTTCAGCTCCACGTGGAGTGACGGCGGCCGACACCCTCTCCGTCGCTTGCTGGTGCGCGCCTCCCACCAAGCGGGCGAGTCCGTGTATGGCTCCGTGTGGTGTGGCGGCGGCCGGTACCCTCTCCGTCGTCGTCGACATGTAGGCTTCTCTTGTGTTGTATCTTGTTCTTAGGCTCAGTTAGTGTGATTGTTGGGGCTAGGGGCTGTTTCCCTCTCTGTATCTTCTTGCTGTTGTTTGTACTGGGTTGTTATGGTAATCCTAGGATTACTTGCAGCCCGTTGTATCGGTTACTAGCCGTTCTTCGGTTCTCTTGCTTAATGAAATACACGTGAAGTCGCGATCTCGAAAAAAGAGGGGCAACAAGAAGAGATTTTGTTTACAGGAAGATGAAACTAGAGGAGAAACACGGAGAATGCACGCGGCTGCAGATGCAATCCATCCATCTGGGGATGTCTCGTTCTCCTACGACTTCTCCCACAACGGGCGGTGGCGGAACCCGGCCGTCATCGCCGCCGCCTCCTCACCCGGGCGGTATTCGGCCTCCTGCGCGAGTCCCTGATTCACCGGTGCGGGAGAGAGGTACCCCACCCCGTGGCGTTGGCTCCCTGACCAAACAGGGGCCACTCGTCATCCTCCCCTCGTGTCGAGAACGATGTGGAGGTCCAGGTGAAGGACAGGTGGAGAAAAATGAATGGCGGAGCCGGGCGGATCGCACGGGTGCACCCGTATCCAAACCCAAAGTCCATAAGCCCAAGCGGATAGAGGAAGAGATCCAGGACTTCTGGGGTCAGCTTTGGTTCGTTCCAGGGGCGCAGCCGCGACGGCGAGACGCTAGAGTTGCGGAGAATGAGAGGAAGCGGCTAGTGTGGACTCGGAGAGATCTGTGGAAGGCAAAATCCTTCGAAGCCTCGGATTGCTATCCAGTCGGTGAGGGTGATTCGTGGAACCAGACTCCTTCCAAGCTCAGTTTTGTCGCGTCGATTTGGGGTCAGGGAAGAAGGCGAAGCTTCGTCCAGGTGGTTAAGGAGGCTATGGCGGGGGCGAGGTCGTGGGCGGGGGCCGAGACCACACTTCCCAGAAGAGGATTGGGAGCAGTGGGGTGGAGGAGGTTGGAATCCTTTTCCTCCCCCACCTCTGCAGCCGCCGTTCTATTCGCCTCCGTCGTCGCCATATGGATTCTATCACAACCAATCCCAGATGCAGCATCCTCCGCCTCCTGCTCATCACTTCGCTCCTGCTGCTGGGTATGGTCAGCGTGGAAGGGGGGAGGTTTCCAGGGGAGAGGAAGGGGAAGGAACCAGCCTACTCCTCGACAGAATCAGAATCAGGTCGCTCAGGATCTGAACCATGCCACAGATCAAGATCAAGCTAACAAAGGCCAGCCTAAGGAAGAGTTGCAGAAACCAGGAAAAGACATCAAAGGGCAAGGAGCAGAAGAAAAGGGGGAATCATCTTCTCAGAACAAATTTCTTCAAGCAGTTTGCTTCAACTGTGGGCCGGTAGGTCATCTCAGTTCAACATGCATTAGGCCCAAAGTTTGTTTCATCTGTCATAGTGAAAGCCATGTTGTTGATCTATGCCCTGAGTGGTACAAACCGCCCACAACAGCCTAGTACCATGGAAGTGCTAACAAAGGGCTTGGTTTCTACCTGGTGGATGTGGAAGACAGAGGAAATAGGTTCAAACACTGGGAGGGTATGGACAATTTTGGTGTGATTACTATCGAGCAAGGGGAGATTGATGAGGAAGGGTTGATTAAGAATCTGAGAGAGCTTTTTGATCAGAATTGGGACTGGCAGTTGAAGAAATCAGATGAGTATAGCTATATTGTGAGGTTCCCTCCTGATAGGAAAGTAGAGAAATTAGTGATTGGCAAGGCCTCTGTGTTTGATCTCAATAAGACTGGTGTGGTGGGCTCTCTGAGTGTTTGGAATGGTGAGGCAGAACCAATAGGCAGCTTGCAAGAGGTTTGGGTCCAGATTAAAGGTATTCCTCCAAAATGGGTGGATTGGGGGTCTCTGAGAGAGGTGGCTTCTAGCCTAGGCATTCTGATAGATATTGATTGGCAGGGTTTGTTCAACAACTTCTTTTGTATGGTGAGAGTTAAGATTTTGTGCAAAGATCCACCAAAGGTTCCAAAACAAAGGGTTTTTGTGTTCAAAACAAGGTTGTACTTGCTTGAATTCAAGACTGAAGGTTTTGAACAGGTCGATGGCTCTTCAGATGGAGGTTCAGATAAAGGTGGAGATGAGGATCCACTTAGTGATGATGATCTTCTGGGGGAGGAGCTCAAGGACTCAGAGAATAACAAGAAAATGGGGGAACAGCAAAAGCAAAACAATACAGACAAGGGGCAATCGTCTGTTGGCAGCAAGGGTAGCAAAGGGAGTAATGTTGGTCAGAAATCTGCAAAAAGAGAATTGCTTTTTGAAGATACAACTTGTGATTTTAAGACAATTTCTTCTAAGTTTGCAAATCTGTTGAAGGCAATGGAGTTGGATGAAGATGAGGATGAACCAGAAGAGGTCAAGAATGATGTCTATTTGAATGATGTTCAAGAGGAGATAGAGCAACTACATTTACCTGAAGAATGGGTGTTTCATTTGCATGAGAGCTCAGGACAGCCTTGGCCACACATCAACACTGATCTCTTTGGGGAAACAATTTGTGGGGCTTCTAAAGCTTTGCATGATGATAAGGAGGGGGAGATCAGTGAGTCTCAAGTTGCTAGTGAAGTTCCAGATGTCATTTGCACTCAACCTTCTCAGGAAACTTCCTCTAGGATAGAAAAAGAGTTGGATTTTCACAAGGACAAGAAGGCAGTAACCAGAAAGCAGTGGGGTCCTATCTTACCTATGAGAAGTTCTAGGAATCTGGATAATGGTAAATCTATTCAAGAAAAGGCTCAAGAAGTTAAAAGAAAATGGAATCTTGATGATCAGAAAGGTACTAAAGTCTCAAAAATATCCAAACCCTTTTTAATTTCTGTTGCTAGTAAGATTGACTTAAAAATTTTGGATGGAAATCCTAAGGTTTTAGATAAAATGTTGGAACTTGATAGTAGCAGGAATGCTAGCAAGGCCACTTGCAATAGTGATAGTTGTAAGGTAGATTGTCCTGAGTCGGCTCTTTCAAAGCCTGATGAGTTCCCTTCTATAAGCAGTCCAGGGATTCTAGTGGGATCTAAGCAGGATGGAAATCTTGATGATCCTTCGTGTAGTATGGTCGACCAGGATAAAGGTTGGTCAGTTGTAGGACCTAGGAAGAAAAACAGAAAGAAGAAATGATAGGTATTTTTTTGGAATATTAGGGGTTTAGGTAAAATTGATAGAGTCCCTGCACTAAGAAGTAAGATTAGGGATCATCATGTAGATTTTATTGGTATTATGGAAACAAAAAAGAATAGTATCCCTGTTGGTTTGTTAAATTCCTTGTTTCAAAATACTCCTTTTAAGTGGTGCCATCTGGAGGCAAAAGGCTCTGTAGGGGGAATCCTGTTTGGAGCTAATGAGGATTTGTTTAATATAGTAATTAGGGATATCCTTACTTTTACTATTAGTGTAATGTTGTCCTGCAAAAAAAACTGGGTTCTCATGGAGATTAGTGGTAGTTTATGGGCCTACTTATGAGGAGGAGAAACAAGCTTTCTTAGATGAGCTGGAAAAAATCATGAGCAGTTGGCAAGGCCCTATTCTTTTAGGGGGAGATTTTAATTTAGTTAGAGTAGTGTCTGACAAAAGTAATGGGGTTATTAATCATAAATGGTCTGATCTTTTTAATTTTTGGATAGACAAATGGGGTTTAGTTGAGTTGAGTGCTAGTAATAGAAAGTTTACATGGACTAATAATCAAACTCCTCCTATTTTAGCAAAAATAGATAGAATTCTAGTTTCCACATCCTGGGAGGCTTTCTTTCCTATGGTTAGTGTCAAGGCTTTGGACAGACTTCCCAGTGATCATAATCCACTGCTCATTAATACAGGTATTAATGTGAGCTTTGGGAAAAATGCTTTAGGTTTGAAAAATGGTGGTTGGAAAAAGACTCTTTTAAAGCTGTAGTTGATAAAGCCTGGAATTCTCCCTGTTGTTCTGGTTCGAATATAGATAAATGGCAGTTCAAAATTAGGACTCTTCGAAGGATGATAAGAGGCTGGGCTGCCAATGAAGTAGCTGCTATGAATAAATCTAAAGCTTCCCTTACTATAAGGTTCAGTTCTTTAGAACAACTCCTAGAGACTAGAGAGCTTAATCCAGATGAGCTCCTAGAGTATAGAACAATAGAGAGTGAGTTAGAAAAAATTTGAGCTTTAGAGGAAATCAAAATCAGACAAAGGTCTAGGGACAGAAACCTGTTAGAGGGAGATAGGAATACTGCATATTTTCAGGCAATAGCAAACCATAGGAGCAGGAAAAAAGGGTAGAATGTTTAGAAGGACCCTCAGGTTTAGTCTATGATCAAAAAGGCATGATGTGTATAGCAGTAGACTTCTATAAGAATTTGTTTTCCAAAGAAGAGGATACAAGTGTTAGACTAGGATCAGACTTTTGGTATCAACATGATCTAGTTACAAGTGCATAAAATAATGTTTTGGTATCTCCTTTCCTGGAATTTGAGATTAAGGAGGCCATCTTTAGTTGTTATGCGGAAGGCGCTCCAGGTCCTGATGGACTACCTTTTCTTTTTTATTGTAAGTTTTGGGACTTGGTTAAGTCAGACTTAGTTGGTATGTTTGAGGATTTTTAGAGGAAATCTGGACCTTTATAGATTGAATTGTGCTCTAGTTACTTTGATCCCAAAAGTAGGGGAAGCGACAAACATGAAACAGTTTCGACCTATTAGCCTCCTAAACTGTAGTTTCAAGATCTTCTCTAAAATTCTCACTTTGAGACTTAGTCCTATTGTTCAAAGGATTGTAGCTCCTAACCAATCAGCTTTTATTAAAGATAGGTATATTCTAGAAAGTGTGGTCACAGCACATGAAATTGTCCATAGTATACACAAATCTGGAGAACCGAGTGTGGTTCTGAAATTAGATTATGAAAAAGCTTATGATAGAGTGAGCTGGTCCTTTCTTTTTGAGTTATTACAGGCTAGGAATTTTAGTCCAAAAGTTATTGGTTGGATCAAACATATAGTTATGGGAGGTTCGATAAGTATCATGCTTAATGGAGAAGACAACCCATACTTTAAAGCAGGTAAAGGTCTGAGGCAAGGGAACCCTTTGTCCCCTTTTCTGTTCAATTTAGTAGGTGATGGGTTATCAAAAATGTTAGAAAAGGCTTCAAATAAAGGGTTAATCTCAGGCCTTCTAGGTAGTTTTAGACCTGGAGGTATAGTATCGTTACAATATGCAAATGACACCATTTTGTTCTCTAAGGCAGAGGACTCTGTCTTGCTGAATTTAAAATGTGTCCTGATGTGGTTTGAGCAGATATCAGGGATGAGGATTAATTTCCATAAAAGTGAATTAGTCCCTCTAAACCTGGAAGAGAGGGAGGCACATATGATGGCACATATTTTCTCTTGTCCTTTAGGGTCTTTCCCTATTAAGTATTTAGGGGTTCTTCTCCATTATGACAATTTAACGAGGGAAGATATACAACCACTGTTGGACAAAATCCTAGGGAGGATAGCAGGGTGGAGAGGGAAGTTACTCTCCCTAGCTGCTCAGGCGACTTTAATCAAAAGTTGCCTCTCAAGTATTCTTGTCTATCTTTTATCCTTTCTCAAGTTTCCAAAGTGGGCTATTAAGTTGCTCAATACACATATGGGGAATTATCTTTGGAATGACACGGTAGATAACCATAAATACCATTTAGCTAATTGGGATTTAGTCTCCATGATGAAAGATTATGGGGGTCTAGGTCTGCCTAACCTTAGAGATCTTAACATTAGTTTACTGGCCTCTTGGATCAAAAGATATAAAGCTGATAGGAACAAGCTCTGGAAAGAGATCATAGATTTTAAGTACAATACTGCCAACCCAAATATCTTTCAATCCAATACAATAGGAGCTTCCTCCTTCTTTAAAAGCTTTATGTGGGCAGCTAAGGTAGCTAGGTTAGGATATAGATGGAAAGTTGGGAATGGTCGTAAAATAAGGCTTTGGGAGGACAATTGGCTAGGTTCTTCCAGTTTAGCTATCCAGTATTATCCTTTATACAGGATCACTAATGAGCAAGGAAAAACTCTAGCTGAGCTTTGGGATGGAGCTAATTTAAAATGTACTTTTCGTAGGAATGTATCTAATGAGCTCTACCAAAATTGGCTAGAGGTGGTAGAATTAGTTGCTACAGTGCAGTTTTCAGAGGAGGAGGATGAGCTGATCTGGCAGTTTACCTCAAATGGTGTCTATTCCTCCCAATCTCTCTATAAGATCATCAATTTTAGGGGGATCAGACCGGTGCATGTTTCAGCTGTTTGGGGGATAAAGATCCCGCCTAGAGTTCATTTTTTTCTCTGGCTAGTTATAAATAATAGAGCTTTAACTAGAGACAATCTGGCCAAAAGACGAACAGTTGAGGATAGATCTTGTTTGTTTTGTTTGGAAAATGAATCCATTCAGCATCTGTTCTTTGACTGCGTGGTAGCAAAACAATGTTGGAGAGTTATCTCAGAAGCCGTAGGCTATGAGTTAGGTGGTAGTATAGTAGGAGTGGGTAAATTTTGGCTAAGCCATAAGAAGTTTTGTGTTGTTAATATAGTTTCTTTAGCTGTTATTTGGGCTATTTGGAAACTTAGAAATGACATTTGTTTTCAGAGGTTTGGATGGAGGAGCATGGAAATGCTTCTTTTCAGGATCATTGGTCTCCTTCAGAATTGGATGATTCTCTGTCCAGTCGACAAGAAGATGGTTTTGCTGGATTGTATCGACAAGATAAAAGCTTCCACAAGAACTACGTTCTAGCTGCCACAGAGTATCCCCGACACTATCTGAAGTTTCATAGAAGAGTAAGCCATGAAGATGGTCAGGAGCAGAGCGTGGCCGAGATCCCTGTCACAGACCCTGCTGGGCGGATGTTACCATGGTGGGGCTTTCTGGAGGCATCGATGAACGCTATCTAGTTCTGGGTTGAGTTTTTGTTGTTGTTTCAGTGGAGAAAAGGAAAGGGGGTGTCCGGCTGTTTGTTGCTTCTCTAGGAGGTTCGGTGTTATCCTTTTTTCTATCGCCCCGTCCAGGTGGACTTATGTGAGGGCTGAAAACTCTGTGCTCTAAGAACTTTGGTCTTTTGATGTTAATTGAAAGGCCGGGGCTTTTGCCCTTGAACTCTAAAAAAAAGAATGCACGCAGTGTTCGGTGGAGAAACCCAGGAGCCAAGAGGCTAGATAAATGCAGGAGGTGGTGGAAGACGAGGAGGCGAGACATCGGGGGGCCGCGGCGAAGTGCCTGTTTCGTGTTTTCTGCACTACACTAGTTAAGTGCCCTTACGTTGCTACGAGTAAGCAAAAACATATCATGACATACAACCACACAACTAAAATATATAATACAACCACACAACTAAAATATATATATAATATATTTGATGCACACCCTTAGGCCTAATGAATCGAGCAACGTATCTCTTGGTTTTTGCCATCCACCACTGCAAGGTACCAGTGAAGTCTTTGATGTTGATTGGAAGAAATATCGAGCTCAAAAGTTAAAATATTAGAATGGATACGCCTTGTGCAAGATGAGAAGGACATGTATTGGTCAGAGATGCACAATTTTACCATGTCATGGTCCAAATAGAGCACACACTTTTCTCTATATAATCTACTTTAAGATCGAGACGCTCCTCAATTAGTATGAGCACAATGATCCTGGTGATGTTGTCTACGGTCCCTGCAGTGAGCTTCCCATCCATCAAGACCCCCATCATGGCGCTGAAGATCAACCCCATCAAGGCGGTGATGGAACAGATTGACAATGGTGCAGGGAATCTCTTCAGAGGTGCAACCTAGGCCAACAACACATTCAGCTAGAATATAATTTAGGTGCATAGAAGATTTTTTGAAACTCTACAGAACAGTGACAATTGCTTAAAGGATACGAAACTCTGATATACCTGCAGAACAATGTTGCAAAAGAAGATTATGATCCCAGCCAGAAGATAGAAACATCCAAGCATCCAGTCTTGCATGTCTTTGCCATTTGAGAGCTCTTCAACATCACCGGGAACATATACACTGGGAGTGGGGTTCTTGAGGAAGCTCATGCACATTTCGCCAATGAGGCACATCAGAGTGCCCACTGATCTTTGCTCTGTAGTTGCACTTCTAGTGAAACCTCTCAAACCTAATAACACATCAACAATTAGGACTTAGGCCTGCACATGTATGCATAGGTTTTGTGAAGTAATGCTCATGTTTCAGTAAAAGTTCAGTCGGTACACTGACCTCAGGCAAGCTGCGATGACAAGGATGCAGTCCCCTGCCTTATTGCTTGGCCATGCCCCCAAATCGGAAGGCCATGCGCCGGAAACCTAGAAATTAGTTGAGGGCTTATCTAACCTGATAACAATTCACATAAATAATGTAATGAAATAAGCTCTGCTATATTGTTTTAGGAATCTACATCTGAACCTATGTATATGTGCATAATAGAGATCCCTTCCATCAGAAGAAAAAAAATGTAGGCCTATTTCTTGTTCAACTGAATTTCAACAAAAGGATACTCAACATAACTTTTATCAAATTATGGCTTTTGAAGTACTACTGATTTATCAATTTCACAAGGCATATAAAATGTTTATTACAAGTTTGGGGAGGAGCGAGCGGCATCAGCCGCCGTCCGCCCACCTCCGTGTGCCGTAGATGATGGCTGGGGAGGAGCGAGCGACATTAGACCATGAATGCAAACAAGAGTAGCAGGACAGTAAACTTATTTGTATGACTGCAACAACATATTAGTACAATTGTACCTAAAGTTTGCTAAGAGAACAAATTGTGCAACAGAGTTGGAACTTCAATGGTACATCAGTACATGTCAATCTGTAGTCATGCCATCCTCACTGAACGTCTATACCTAAAGTTTGCTTGGAAAAAAAGCTCCGACAGTTTTTATAGCATCAAACAAAAGCTTTGACAGAGTTCCTAACCTCCTCAAGGTTGTACGTGTATTATAACTGTCTAATAATTATTGTTAAGTGAAGCTCCTCGACAAACGGCCAGCATTTGGTGTTAATAATATTTCATAAAAAATATTACTACATCTGAAGTCCATGACAAGCTAAATTTGAGATTTCACATTTGCAGTGTCTATAATTTTTATTACTACATCTGAAATTTATACAACATATCCATAATGGTTATGGAGTTTACAACAATTGTGAAATGTACTTTTGTGGTCTGAGTAGGTTTATGATATTGTCTCAAGGATGCTAAGCCTAAAAGGAAGCTAGAAAAAACGAACTGCCCAGGTTAATCTTGCAATCCTCTCCCACAACCCTTTTCTCCTATCACGAACCATGACAACATCAGAAAGCCAAAAATGCCCATCTATTTTGGATTCCATGATTCTAGATTTTAGCACTGCACTCCAAGATTTGAGCAATGCACTCCAAAATTATAGGCTGCATTTAGCACAATCATACCTGTCTATGTGGTCGTGGGTGGATCATACTTAAGTTTTCAGTTCTAAAGATCACTATGCACTAAGGCTCGACGAGGGGGCATGCTTGTGGACAGTGGTCGATCCTATACTAACAAACATGTTAAAGTTCAGTTTGGTCAGTATACCAGGTTGTTGGGTTCAAACAAATATATATGGCAAAGAGGTAGCCTCCATGTTTAGTAAATGTTGCATATTCAGGCATCTGAAACATTAACAAGCATAGACGCATAGTATCTGAAACATTTTGAAACAAAAACACATATGACACTATTTGTCTAAAACACATCAAAAAACAAAGCTCCAAGGCTTGCACGAATTTCATGTTAAAGCAGAGGATGGTCACAAAATAAATGAGTTAAGGACATGAGGTACATTCAACCACAGATCTTCAGATGATAAAGGATAAAAAGAGCCAGGTCATGTTTCCTTACTTAATTACAGGTCCTCAGGTATTAAGCGTCCAACAAAATTCTACATATCCTTTAAGAGGATACAAAGATCTACATTCCTTTAATTTCTTTTCTGAAATGTCGTATCCTTGAAATTCAATGTATTAAGCATTCAATTAATTTCAATTAGGTTATCAGCATGAAAGCCATTCGTATAAGTGCAGTGTTCACTTTGATATATAACTGCTCTAAACGAAAGACAGACAACCCCTACCATCTTCCTCTCAAACTCTAATCCCTAATTTCTCAAAAGATACATTTGACTTCCAAATCCAAGATAAGAAGCCATAAAACAGTTTGAGCTATCTTTCCCAAAAAAATTCTCAAACACAGAATGACCACAAAATTTGCACCTCTTAAATGTCATCAATAGTTCAACACAAGCAAAGTGATTTTGTAAAAGACGCCTTGAGGCTAGCAAATTTTGATGCTACAAGTGAAATTCAATTCACTAAATTTCCATCAATTATTTCCTTCGGGCACCCTGTCAAACTATCTGTACTGATACTACTACTGAATAAGTGCACGTGCAAATATCCTAATACACAAGCAAGTCTAGATTCTCCTCAAGTTCTTCTAGCAGTCTGTTGCCATCAGTTTTTTGGATTATAAAATTCATCCTATTCTTACCAGAGATTAAAATTTGTCCTATTATTGTTTTCGATTTTGGTATCACAAATTTGCCATAGGAGTAGAGATGGGAAAACAAATTAAACTAAACAATAAAAACTCCAGCCATCAAGGATCCTAAGACATCTATATTACAACATAACAAAGGAACCTCTGGATATTCCTTGACATGCCAAATCAGATAGTTCTGCTGCTGGATGCTGGTAACTTCAATTTCAACACCAGTATGCCCCTAATGCAAGTTCTGAAATTAGCACTTAAGTATTTTTCTTGATTGGGAAACCTCTGGTGCACAGAATATTCAATACAAAGCACATAGAACTGCAGGTGCAGTGCAGATCCAGTAAAGGACATGGGTGTGCACATGTACTCATGATAATCTTTAGAAGGGGTCGAAGTTATTAGCAGGTATAATACTGTAAACACATGTAATTAGATCAGATCGGAATACAAATACCCAATTAGCTGAAGGGTTGGGTATAGGAGTTGAAGAAGTTGTGGTCTGTCGTGATGTAGTAGTACTTAGATGGGTACAAACGTTGCAGGGAGGGGATAATACCTCAAGGTCAACATTGACGGCTGGGGCGCGCTCGCAGCTGAGGAGGAGCTGCGGAGCTGGGTTCTGGTCGGCGTGGGGCGGCCGACGGTGCGTCAAGGCGTGGTTCGGCAGCGCATCAGGGTGGGGGTGAAAGGTCCAAATTGGCTAGAGGGGGGGGGGGTGAATAGCCTAATTAAAAATCTATAAAATTACTTAGGCAAACACTATTAGTATAACAAATGGCGAAGCTTTTTGCGCTAGCCTAATAGTGTGTTGCAATCCACCTATCCAACAATTCTACCTAATATTTCTATGTCACAAAAACAACTAGAGCTAATATCTTAAAGAGGAATAAAATAATCTAGCTCTAGTACGAGTATGATATATGTGAAAGTGTTAACACCAGATTTTCGCACGCATAAGAATATGACAGGTGGATCCAGTCAGCAGAGGAGGCAGATTCGGCAAACGATCGGCAGCTGTTTGGTCCTCTGAGTTTCGGTAACTGTCTACGCAGTCGGCTATTTCGCGAGGACATGGTTCCATTCGGAAAACGAGTATTGTGAGTAAAGCCGGCTTGTACGAGAAGACACAGGGTGATGGAAGACACCAAATAATGTAGGGTTTATATCTTTCCGTATTTCATTGTAAAGTCGTGATCGTCTAGGACTCGTGTTTCGTCCAGGGTATAAATATAAGCCCTCGACCATTGTAAAATTATTCACAACCACATCAATACAACCGGCCTCGTGCCGTCTTCGAGTCCTTATAGTCGTGTCATCGAGTTCTTCGAGAGGAATCATCGATCCGTCGACCTCCGTAAGTACCGGCAACCTTGCTATCATGTCTAGTATCATGCGGTGGATTTAGATATGATGCAAGTAGTCTCGTATGTTAAGCTTAGTATCGTGTGGCGGATTTAAGCTTATGACACGAAGTTTTTACCTATGACTTGTATCGTGCGGCGGATTAAGTCATGAGTAAAAATAGTTATCGGCTCTGTTAGATTTGGCAGATCTAATAGATTCATCAAGTTATCACGTGTTATGTGTTTTATTCATCTAATTCATACAACACCTTTTGCCCAATCTAGATTGATCTTCGTTCGGCTTTGTCGCACGAGTTTGCTTGTGCTCTGCTATTTATAAGATCATGATGGCCAAACCGACTTTCAATCTAGATTGTTACATGTTGCGGGTTCATGCATGCCGATCATGTTTAGGCTTTGATAGAGCTGGGTGCCGTGCGGCAGGTGCAGGTTTTAGATTAGTTTAATCATGCTTTGCTTGTATGTTTCTTCTCCATGGACCCCAGTTCGGCTAGTTTGCCGATTCTGGTTAAGCTTACGTGAGTAATGAGTATGTATAGATCTGTTCAGATGTATGTGTGCTTTTAGCTTCTTATAATTAGATCGTATCATGCGGTGGATTAATCTAATTATAAGGAGTGGTGTAGATTTACAGCAAGTGGTATCATGCGGTGGATTAGCTTTGCTTGAGTTTATACCTGACGGGTTTATGAAGGCTGGACGTGCGGCAGACTAGCTGGATTGGCCTATGCATATGTTATCTGAATAGATTTGTATTTACAAGTTACCTCTTTTATTCTTTTGTCACGTATGTGTTCGGCATTTGACATGTTTACATGCTTTCTCTCTATACTTGCCGAATGACATCTTAAACCTGTTTCGACAAACAACTTTTATAGTTGTGTGCCGTCGTGATTGGCTTCCAAAGCCGTACATATGGAACTGTCTGGTTTTTACCCAGCATGTTCCAAGGTATTCTCATATTTTATCCCTTGTTGGTTTTCAGGTCAAACCGACTGGCACGTCTCCGAGTTCAATACACCCCGGGCTCCCGATTGAAGCTAGCCTCGTTCGGCTTGCTGTGTGCTCTTGACGCGAGGCGCCACGTTTTGCGTCAACACACTTTTTGGCACGCCCGGTGGGACCACTTTTGTTTCAAGATGCCTGAAATCAGCGAAGATCAGTCTTTCGATGTGACCATGGACGATTTGCCGCTAGAGTCAAAAGATCTGGTGCAGCGAGCTTGCAATGAATTCCAGCGCAAGTGCTTGGAGACTTTCTCCAAGAATAAAAGCGGCAAGGTCTATCAGAAGCAGATGTCCCCGAAAGTTGTTCCTCATCACCAACCTGAGCTACCCGACGGTGGTGAAGAAGAAGCTATCCAGAAGATGACTGATATAATGCATAGAGTTGTATCAGGAGCCGTGACCAATCATCAATCGGCTTTCTTGAACACCTTTCGTGCTATCATGGTCAATACTTTCGATCCAAACGCGGATAAGTACTTTGAAGAGGCAGTTGGTCCGATGCGGGGATCATTGTTGTTCCAAGTACCTCAACGTCAGAGAGTTGCCGAAAGCAGCGGGGCTGGCCCAAGCACAGGTGGGGTAATTTCTCAGGAGATACAACAACCTCCGCAGACCTATGGCCAGCTCACGTTCGGTACGACAGGGGATGTCCCGCAATCTGCCTCTAGAGTCTCTCCTGTGGCGAACAGGATTCAGAAGAATATGTTTGGAGATGGGTATCGGGACTTTGTGGACTACAACTCGATTAACGCTCTTCCGAATCTCGGATACAGGAGTTCAGCAGGGTTACATGCTGGGGGGCAAACACAAATAGCTCCTGATTCAAATGTCGACCTCATCATGCATAAGATGGCTGATATGATGCAGAATCAGTTTGGCCTAAAACCGAAGAATCAGACATACACGTACAAGTCTCCTTACCCTGAATGGTACAATTGGGTGGCTCTTCCTCCGAGAGTCAAACCTCCTACTGACCTTACCAAGTTCTCGGGCCAAGATGACACCAGTACGAGGGAGCATATCAGCCGTTACCTGATGCATCTTGGTGAAGCATCTGCGGATGAAGCTTGGAGGATTCGATACTTCCCGTTGTCATTGACGGGACCAGCCTTTTCTTGGTTCGCCTCTCTGCCGGCAGATTCTATCAATACATGGGCAGAGCTAGAGCAGAAATTCCACTCATACTTCTTTACGGGAACCAGTGAGAAGAAGTTGGTCGATCTCATGAGCTTGAGGATGAGACCCGGCGAATCGCCGCAAGAATATCTGCGCCGATTCAGGGAGACCAAAAATCTCTGCTATTCTCTGAATTTACCGGATGACCAGTTACCGGGGATAGCCATAGATGGCATGTTGCCGAGTATCAAAGAAAAGCTATTCGGCATGGAATTTGAAGACCTCGGGCAATTATCACAAAGGTTGGCGATGATGAGCAATCAAGCTCAGGGATTCAGGAAGAGAAACCAGTTCCAGAAAGGTGACATAGCTGCCGAGATGTATCAGACTTTCCTAGAGGAAGCAGATGAATATGATGATGAAGATGAGGTGGCTGCAGCCAAGATAACCTGGTCTAAAGAGCCGACTCAAGTCAACCAACGGTGGCTGAGGCAACACAAAGGTACTTATGACTTTGATGTGTCCAAGTCAGACAAATTATTTGAATACTTGTTGAAGGAGGGACGCATCAAGTTGCCGAAAGGTCATCCTATGCTGCTTCCTGGGGTCGTCAAAGACAAGAAGTATTGTGGTTTCCACAACACTAAGTCCCATTCCATAAATGATTGCCGAGTGTTTAGAGATCGGATCCAGAAGGCTATTCAAGGCGGACATCTGAGGTTCGATGGAAAGATGAAGATTGATGGTAGCCCTTTTGAGCAGAATACTGTGTCTTTCTCTGTTAACATGATCAATGTAGCCGATCCCAGGGGTAAGGGTAAGATGAAGGTTTTAACCTCTGATAGAGCGAGGGAAGCTGGCATTATTGATCCCGATCGGCAGGTTACAAAAGGAGAACTTCAGCGGAGAGTTCGGTTCCAAGATAGCCGAATTGAGATAGGTAACACCTCCAGGCCCAGGGTCACGACGCGCATTCTGTTGAATAAGTGGTGCCGGGAACAAGAACGGTACGAGAAGCAGAGGCTTTATGAAGAACGGAAGTTCCTGGAAGAGCAGAGAAGGTACGAGGAAGAGATGTACCGAAAAGAACGAGAAGATATGGAGGAACAGGAATAGTCTCATTGGGAATGCTCGTTCTTCCAGTATTGTTGGAACGAAGGCTTGAAGTTGCCTGTTAAGAACAACTGCCCTGAATGCAGTAGTCAGTACTCCGAGTACAGGCAATCTCGAGTCAACCGCCGTTCTGTCCATGAAAGGCTTGGGGCACGAATCCCTGAGGACGATCGACGCTTAAAAATAAATAATTCTGAGAATCGGCAAGGAAGATTTGTCGATCAAAGTTGGGCTCATACTGAAGAAGAAGAATACCGTGAATATATCTGGCAAAGAGGGCAATGGTGCCCGCCAGGTTTAAGAAAAAGCCAGAAGAGGAGAGTGCAGCGCTTAAGGAACAAAGAATTGGCACAAGTGGGCACTAGAGCAAAACAAGTTTGGCGTCCTAAGGGAGGACCGAATGAAGGTAGTCGTTCGGCTGACATGTGCATGACATTCTTTTTACCATCGGAGTTCGTAGCCCCTGAGAATCAAGACGTCCAGGAAGAGGCATATTCAGACTTCGATAAAAGTGAGTTTCAGGACTTATTGGCTCATCTTGTTCTGGCTCAAAAGGCAGTATTCGATAAACCAATCAGACACCGACACTTGAAGCCATTATATATGAGAGGGTATGTCAATGGCAAGCCATTAACCAAGATGTTCATCGATGGAGGAGCTGCTATCAATATCATGCCATATACCACCTTTAGAAAGCTTGACATGACAAGTGAAGATCTGCTGAAGACCGACATGATATTGAGGGATTTTGCGGGAAATTCTTCTGATACCCGAGGAGCAGTCCATGTCAAGTTAATGATTGGATCTAAAACCTTGATCACTACCTTCTTCGTCATTGAGGGCAAGGGGCATACAGTTTGCTGTTAGGAAGAGATTGGATACATGCAAACTGTTGTGTGCCATCAACTATGCATCAGTTCCTCATACAGTGGATCAGAGATGATATTGAGATCGTTCATGCTGATGATTCGGTTAGTGTTGCTAATACAGAACCAATCTATTGGGAGTATGAAGGTGTCGAGTGTTTCTCTGGAAGAGCCTGGGAAGCATGTCCTGTGAGTGTCTTCAACGAGGACCAACAGCCGATTCAGACAATCGGCTCTCAGAGTAATTTTTAAATCTAACTGACTATAATGGAGAAAAGCTAGAGCCAAAGTCTCATATCGGCTGACAAGGAATAAAGTGTTGATAATGAAGCCGAAGTTGGATCAATGTGTACAAGTTGGGATATCGGATATGCTTCAAAGTCTACGAGCCTTCAAGGGGACATCGATTATTTCTTCATTACTAGAACTCATGGAAATTCAGAAAAGATTCATGCAAGGTGACGTGCAACAGAAGTTTTTGATGAAATTGAAGATATATGGAGGCACTTCCACAACTTGGGGATTATTTCGAGTTGTACGTGACGGCCGGTAGCCTTATAGTAGGATCAGCCCTTATTTTTTGAGTTTAGAGGAAAGATAATTAGCAATCTATTTTAGCCGAAAATGTCAAACCTAAGAAAGAGGTATTCGGCTGTGACAAGACTTTTCGGTTCATGTACTTGTCAGTTGAAGCTTCGGTACTACTTGTTGAAGCCGAACGCATGGGAGTCGTGTAACTCGAGAGATATTTTGTATACAACCAATGTGAAAAGACATCGCCTTTAGCAGAAAAAATATTCCAAGGAATTAAGTTATACCCGATATTTTTACATATCGCCTTTAGTACAAGGATATTTATGACCTTGGTAACCCTGGCATTTTTAAGTTAGCAGGTTTATCGGGGAAAGAGAAAGGTGAGAAGCAGTAAGTGAAGATGCCGAGTGACATGACATGTCGGAGGTGAGATTCAGTCGGCTAAAATAACGTCATACATTCGGCAAACGTTCTTCTGAAGAAATTATGCAATCGGAGAAAATCACTGAAGAGTTGAAAGATGCAGATAGACACTATTCAGAGAAGGACAAATTCATCCGCTGCAAGCTTCATTTATAGATCCGTCCTAAGTACAAGCTACCCTTGGAATAATTTGTTTACAATGGATTGCGGATCAACAATCTCAGCAATAGCAGCAGCATGGTTATCATAAACTTCAAGATCTTCAAACTCATCCGGATCGCATGCGAATCCAACTGGTAGGGAGGAGTAATCTTCTTTGGTCCAGGAACTTATTGCTGCTAGCCCGAAAGAAACCCCGGCGCGCACACCTTGGATGACGACCTGATCTATGCGGCCATTCACGGCGTCAAGACGAGCTTCGACAGAATCCCCACGTGCATTCACATTGAGAGCGACTCTGTCTGCTGCTGCCTTCAAACGGTCATTCTCTGCGGACAAGGCTGACAAGAGGCAAAGTTATGATAAGTAAAAGCAGATTCAATCAGGAGGAAGGGGAGAACCGAGATTCTGCTAACCTGTAATGATGCTGCAGAGATGCTTCCGTTGTTCTGCCCACTCGGCCTCCTCGGTGCCATGCTTCTTACATACATCCTCCAGTTCTTTCTGAGCTTTGTCCCTCTCCTCGCGGTACTGAATAGCATCTAAATGGATCTGCTAAAGTGAATCATTAAACTCAAAATCTGATGGTTTGAAGAAAATTTGAAGAGAGTTTTTTAGATCTACCGTTTCTGAAGAGGGAACCCAAGCATGGTTGGAAGAAGACTCCACCCTGGAGAGAGGATAAACAACAAATCAAGGAACGAGCTATCACAAGGGGCAGAGAATTGGTTTCTTACCTGTAACGCCGGTGAGTTCGTGTTCGGCTTCCTCCTGCTTCGCCTTCAGTAGGATACTTGCCGTAATCGCCATTCCCTGCCATTGTTTTCCTCTCTGGCTTGAACTGGAAGTTGAAAGGTGGGAGTTTTGCGAGATGAGTTTGTTTGATTGGAGTCACAGCTTATATGCGGTCATCTTTATAGAACCACAACCTGCACAATGGAGACCAAGCGTCGGGGTAGGGTTTGCACAGTTTATGGACCGTTGTTGGGCCAGGCCGAATCTTTTGATGGTTTGAGAAAGTTGTGGTTTCAGGATCAGGAGGCCAATGGGATTCGGCTAAGGTTTTTTCAGTTTTAATTGGCTGTTTGGAAGCTCGTATTGCCAGTTAACAATGAAAGCAGAGACGGAAGGATTCCTTGAAGAGGGTTGTTCTGACGTAATTGGAAATTTGAAGAAGAAGATTGAAAACTTCAGATCTGAAATGGCCAGTTTCAGTGCTGTCTGCAAAGTGAAGTTTTCCGGTACGGTCATCACGGTAACCAATGTGTATGCATCGCCGATTGAAGCAGAAAGACAGAAATCAGTGGTCGATATGCGAAAAAGCAAAACACACAGTGATCTCAGAAGATCAGTCATGGATTGATTTCAAAAGGACAAATAAGAGAGCTTCATATTTACGAAAGGAGAAACAGGATTACAGAGAGTTAATTTATGCACTCCATCCTACGTCTAATCGGGAGAAAATGATCGAAAGTGTCGACCAGATCTGATCCAGCTACCTTCATGTCATATGCGGAACGTTCTACTCTATCCTCTAGATCTTGTTCACAGACGTCGAATCTGTGGTAATCGGCGCCAGAATGAATCTTCACGGCGGAAAAAGCAAGTGCCGCGTCGTACCCCATGCCGGCTCTGGAGATGATGGGGAGGGCACGGTTGACTTCGTTTACCCGTTTCAAGGATGTTGTGCCCGTTACATTGGCCGTGACAGCAAGCTTGGTGATGGCAGCCTCGAGATCATGGAGTTTGGCAGCCAAGGCTAAAAAAGAAGAAATCGGTAAAAGCAGAAAAAGAGAGAACAGAAAGAAATAGCAAGAAAACACTTACTGGTGGCTCTTTTTCGAGCGGCGTCACGCTCTTGGGAGATTTGCGTAATTTCCTGATCCTTCCTTTCCAGGTCAAGCTGAAGATTCATGATTTTCTGGGTCAAATCCTCGGTGAGATCGTCGCTAGTCCTCCTGAAGCAAAAGCAGTGGAATGAAGCCAGATTTCTTTGGAGGGGAGAAAAGAGGGAAGTGACCTTCTTTTGGAAGAATTGGAGGCACCGAGCTCGAGGCTATGGCGGCTCGCTTGGGAAGACATCTTCTGGCTGATTTTTAGAGTGGCAAGGGAGAAGAGGGTTTTCTAGTTTGGAGGCTGAAGCAGAGGAGTCCGGAATGCACGAGCCAAAGCAAAGTAAAGGGGAGAGTTTAAAAGACCCCAAGTGCATCGGGAAGCGAATCGGTAGACACGGTAATGATGATATGAGAGGACGAATGCTTCTGGAGTTTTCCATGTTAGTGTGAAAAGAAGAGAATTTTAGAATAAAACATTTATCCCAAAATTAGGGGGCATGTGTTAACACCAAATTTTCGCACGCATAAGAATATGACAGGTGGATCCAGTCAGCAGAGGAGGCAGATTCAGCAAACGATCGACAGCTATTTGGTCCTCTGAGTTTCGGTAACTGTCTACGCGGTCGGCTATTTCGCGAGGCCATGGTTCCATTCGGAAAACGAGTATTGTGAGTAAAGCCGGCTTGTACGAGAAGACACAGGGTGATGGAAGGCACCAAATAATGTAGGGTTTATATCTTTCCGTATTTCATTGTAAAGTCGTGATCGTCTAGGACTCGTGTTTCGTCCAGGGTATAAATATAAGCCCTCGACCATTGTAAAATTGTTCACAACCACATCAATACAACCGGCCCCGTGGCGTCTTCGAGTCCTTATAGTCGTGTCGTCGAGTTCTTCGAGAGGAATCATCGATCCGTCGACCTCCGTAAGTACCGGCAACCTTGCTATCATGTCTAGTATCATGCAGTGGATTTAGATATGATGCAAGTAGTCTCGTATGTTAAGCTTAGTATCGTGCGGCGGATTTAAGCTTATGACGGGAAGTTTTTACCTATGACTTGTATCGTGCGGCGGATTAAGTCATGAGTAAAAATAGTTATTGGCTCTGTTAGATTTGGCAGATCTAATAGATTCATCAAGTTATCACGTGTTATATGTTTTATTCATCTAATTCATACAACACCTTTTGCCCAATCTAGATTGATCTTCGTTTGGCTTTGTCGCACGAGTTTGCTTGTGCTCTGCTATTTATAAGATCATGATGGCCGAACCGACTTTCAATCTAGATTGTTACATGTTGCGGGTTCATGCATGCCGATCATGTTTAGGCTTTGATAGAGCTGGGTGCCGTGCGGCAGGTGCAGGTTTTAGATTAGTTTAATCATGCTTTGCTTGTATGTTTCTTCTCCATGGACCCCAGTTCGGCTAGTTTGCCGATTCTGGTTAAGCTTACGTAAGTAATGAGTATGTATAGATCTGTTCAGATGTATGTGTGCTTTTAGCTTCTTATAATTAGATCGTATCATGCGGTGGATTAATCTAATTATAAGGAGTGGTGTAGATTTACAGCAAGTGGTATCATGCGGTGGATTAGCTTTGCTTGAGTTTATACCTGACGGGTTCATGAAGGCTGGACGTGCGGCAGACTAGCTGGATTGGCCTATGCATATGTTATCTGAATAGATTTGTATTTACAAGTTACCTCTTTTATTTATTTTGTCACGTATGTGTTCGGCATTCGACATGTTTACATGCTTTCTCTCTATACTTGTCGAATGACATCTTAAACCTGTTTCGACAAACAGCTTCTATAGCTGTGTGCCGTCGTGATTGGCTTCCAAAGCCGTACATATGGAACTGTCTGGTTTTTACCCAGCATGTTCCAAGGTATTCTCACATTTTATCCCTTGTTGGTTTTCAGGTCAAACCGACTGGCACGTCTCCGGGTTCGATACACCCCGGGCTCCCGATTGAAGCTAGCCTCGTTCGGCTTGCTGTGTGCTCTTGACGCGAGGCGCCACATTTTGCGTCAACAGAAAGTAAATGTGAAAAGTATGTGCGAGAGATAAACTAAGAAATCTAATCACACTATCACTACACAAGGTATATGACAAATGATATACAACAAGAGATAGTATCTACACAAAAGAATAGCTCAAAGTAAATACACAAAATAAATGAGCTAGATAGAAGTAGTTTCACCGAGCCTTCGGGATCTTCTAGTGGAGAGCCAATCACCGGTGAAATCCACTCGTGATGCCAATCACCAAGAATGTGAATATGAAGACCAATCACCAAGATGAATGCACAATCACAATAAGCACACGGGACACCAAGATTTATCCCGAGGTTCACGTGCTTGCCGGCACGCTACTCCCCGTTGTGTCGACCAACACTAGGTGACCCGGTGGCTAATCGGCACAAAGCCAAGCTCACAAAGAGCGCCACAAGAATCTACCACTAGTGAGGTAGCTCAAAGACACGAGCAATCCACTAAGGATGCCTCTTGCCACTCCAGTGAGGTGAGGCTCCAAAACCTCTCACAATCTCGAACGGTGGTGGCCAAGAACAATCTCCTTCTCTTGCCAACAACACCACAACGCCTTCAAGCCGTCTAGGCACCGGCAAATGCCAAGAGTAACAAGAAAACTCAATGCTGATGCGAAGAACTAGTGCCACTAAATTGAACTCCTTCAAATCACGCACTAGATCACTCAATCTCACTTGGTTTGATCAAATCAACTTGGGAGATGAGTTGGGAGGCTTGCCAAAGCTCACTAGTATGCTTAGGAATCAAAATGTGCAAGAGAGAAACCAAGTGAGCCGGCCAAGCCCCTTAAATAGGCCACACAAGTCGGCCTAGCCGTTGGGCTGAAAACCTGAGCATCGGAGGCGCCGGTGTCGGGGCCATCAGACGCTACCCTAGCATCCGATGCTCCGATGAACACCACGTGTCCCCCTGCTATGAATTCAGTCCGTCAGATCCCAACGTTCGAAACTCTTCGCGCCACGGTTAAAGTGACATCGGACGCGCCGATGCCAGGCATTGGACGCTCCGATGCCACTGCTCGTTTTCTGCTCTTTTCAGCGCCACATCGAACGCGCCGACACCATCACATCGGACGCTCAACCCCAGCGTCCGATGACCATGCAGAGAGGTTCCAGAGAGGGCCAAATCACATCGGACGCTTCCGATGGATCCGCATCGAAGGCAGGCCAGCGTCCGATGCTCCCTGGAAAGCTAGCTCGCGCCACGTCATCACCATCGGATTCTGCAACAGTGTTTCCTCAGCGTCCATTGTCAGCTTCCGATGCTATTACAACAAATGTCAGTGGTTAGGGTTTGCCATCGGATGCTCGGCCCAGCATCCGATGCTGCCGCCAGTAGCGTCCGATACCCCTAACTCAGCATCTTTGACTTTCTAACTTCTACCCTTGCTCCTATGTGCCAACACCAAAGTGTTTCAACACTTGTGCACGTGTATTAGCATTTTTGCAAAGCATTTTCCAAGGGTTTTGTTAGTCACTCACTAGGTCTATAGCATCGATATGTTAGAGAACACCTAGTGGCACTTGAACACCGCATAAGCCGTGAATAATCTCCTCTTAATAGTATGTCTATGTATCCTAAATGTGATCACACTCGCTAAGTGTCTTGATCACCAAAACAAAAGAGCCCTATAGGTTATACATTTGCCTTCGGGACTCTTTGCTCCATCTCTTCTCTTCTTCATTTCACCAATGGTAGAGCACTTGATCTCTTGAGTGCTTGTGGCCATCACCATCCTCCATGGTTGCCACCTTGCTAGCTCCACCACTTGGCTTTGTCACAATCCTTTCTTATAAGCTACACACATGCTTAGCAATAGGATTAGACCAAATAGGTTTCATCAATTAACCAAAACCAAACTAGGGCTTTCAATCTCTCCCTTTTTGGCAATTGATGACAACCTATACAAATATATGTGATTTAAATTTAAGTAACCACATTGATAGTATTAGCTTCCCCTACATATGTGCTATACAGTTTGGTTCTAAATTTGGCACATATGTATGATTATGAAATGTGGATGAGCAATACTACCAACGATGATGCTAAGGCATAAGAATGGACCTTTGAAGCGTGATACCAATCGGAGTGCACATGTTAAACCATCCTTAGCATCATTTGTCACTAGACATACATCAAAACTCAAGAACCCCGTGAGATCAACATAATAATAAGGCTCTTGAACCATTTGAAATGCAACTATGTCTAGTGATCATCCTATTCATGCTTAGTGAGTCATATCATCAATCATGTTCTAACACTAGCATTCACCACATAAGCATGAATATCAAAATAAATAGCTTATGCATTGTAATCGAACATATGAATATGCACATTTCAAATGCAACATACATGTTTATGAGCTTGCTCCCCCTACTTGTATGCTCTGATCCTACTTGAAGAGCATGTCTCTTTTATCTTTGTAGCATTTTCTCCCCCTTTGTCAACAATTTCCATAAAGGTGGGGCAATTTAAAAGAAAGGAGACAATCTTTTTATCATGAGATTCATATGTGGGGATCAAACTAAGTCAAGTTATGGCTTAATCTAGCTCATGAGCATAGGAAATTTTAACACGGTTTGCTCTAGAGTAAGCTTCTTCACACATATTACAATGGTTATCTTACTCATGTTGGTTAAACACCTATTTCTCACTTACTAGACCAAACACTCACTACTACAAAAAAGAACTTGCGCAGCGTTGCCTAAATGGGCTCCGTGGCGGGCACAGTTTTTGCCCGCCACGGTTATTCGGTGGCCGGCCTGCAGCGGCCGGCCGCCGAAGCGCCCGCTGCGGTTAATCATTAACCGAAGCGGACAACGTAAGGTGCCCGCTGCGGTTAATGATTAACCGCAGCGGGCTGCGTAACGTGCCCGCTGCAGTTAAATAAGATTAACCGCAGCGGGTTCCTTACGTTGCCCGCTTCGGTTATTCCTTGCTATTTAAGCCACCGCCGCCGCCACCAGAACCCGATCATCTTCTTCCTCTAGACCAAAAACGGGGGAAGAAGTTTTGCCGAATTTTTGTCCCAAATAACTTGTTTTTGAGGTTTATTTGTTTGATTTGGAGGAGAAGTACTCCACAAGAGGTACCTAGATGATCTCCACCCTCTTTCCCCTCTCTTTTTCTCTCTTTTTAGCCTCTCTTTTAGATCTAGTTTCATGTAGGAGAGAGAAAACTGGTATTTGTTTCTCTAAGTTCATCATGATACATTAATTTTATTTGCCGTCGTTATTACTTCTGTCCCTAGATTTAACATAAATATAATAAATTATTATGTTTTTCTAATTCATCATCTTTGTTTTGTGATTCATGATGTGTGTTATTAATTAAGGATCACAGGTACGATGGACCGGTCGGAATGGATGTATAAGATCAATAGAGTACTTGATGTGCGATATATCGTTGAAGTGAGAAAGTTTATTTCTGCTGCGAAAGCTGACCGTGAGAGATTGAACCAGACGACAATCATATGTCCATGTCATCGTTGCAAGAATCTGACCGCCTTCAAAGACGAAGGCACAGTGCAATCTCATTTGATTCGTTTTGGTTTCATGGATGATTACACGGTGTGGACTCATCACGGCGAGAGATTCGATCCGAGTGTCGGGGCGGCATCTGGAGTAAGCTCAGCGTCGACGGCGACGGTGAACCAAGATCTTGGAGTGCACGTCTCATCAGCAACAGTAGCGCCTGCCTTCAGTGACACTAGTGCTCGTGACCACATCGCTGTGGAGGCAGATGTACTCCAGGATATGTGTAACACCCTGATTTAATTTTTCCCCAATTTAATAAAAGGAATTAGAAATTAATTAGGTTGGCTAGTTTAATTAGAGGAGGAAAATAAAATTTGTTTATCATTTACATGTTGCATTCATGCCTTCGCATATTTTATTGTGTGGAAAATAAATTTGTTAAAACCCGTATAGGGCGAATCGTTTTTATTCTATTTAGAAAACAAATAAAATATTTATTAAAACTTTATAAAATCAAATTCAAAGTTTTATTTTCAAAACCTAGGAAAATATTTCCAAAACCTTTTCAAAATATATTTAGTTCAAAATGTTTTGATGGGGATTTCAAAAGGATTTGCAAAAGTTTGAAAAAAGAAAAAAAAAGACAAAACCTCACCCTCTCCTCTCAGCCCTCCCACCGGCCCACGGCCACCCCAGGCGGCCCGCTCCCCTCCTCCCCTCACCACCGCACCAGCCGGCCCGCTCCCCACTCCGCGCGGCCCAGCAGCCCCGCGCGCGCGCGCAGCCGGCCCGCCACAGCAACGCTCGCCGCACCCCCTCTCTCCCTCACTTCCAACCGGGCCCCGCATGTCAGACCATCTCCTCTCGCTGATCCCCGAGCCCCACCTGTCAGCTCTATCCCTCCTCCCTCGCACGCGCCTCCCTTTCCGCACCGAACTCCTCCCCGCCCTACCCGCGCGCACCAACCTCCTGATCAAGCCGCCGCCACCCCTTCCTATCTGCCTCTTAAACCTCTACAAAGCCCCGCGCGTGATCTACCTCCCTAAAACCCTAACCTCTCTCCTCCCCGAGCCACCCCGCCACCATAGCCATCTTGAAACTCGCGGTTCATCCCGAGCCGACGTCTGGATCCACCCCGAGCTCCCTCCAGTGGCTTCGCAGTGCACCACCGCGTCCGAGAAGTCGCCCCGGGGTACGACTTCGCCTGGAGGCCCTGCCCTCGACCTCGCCGAAGTTTCCAGCCGCAGCACGGTCTCCACCGCGGTCTCCACCTCTCCGAGCCCTCCCCGACGTCGCTAACTCGTCCAGACGAACCGCGGTGAGCTCCACTCCCTTTTCCCTATTCACCCCTAGGCCTCTAACGACCTGTAGCCGGATTCCGATTGCCCCGGCCATGGCGCCGCCGTAAGGACCTCAGCGCGCCGCCGTCTCACCTGGCACCGGCGCCGCCACCACTCCCCAAACGCTCCTACGCCGTCCGATCTTATTTGGGTGGCCACGATTAGAAGCTAGGTCGAAAGGGTATGCACCGGGTTGCGCAGCCGCGTGGACTGGGTCCATACGGGCCAGCTCACCCGGTCCGCGGACGCGTGGTGCACCGGGCAAACCACCGCGTGCCGCGTGGCGACCACATCAGCCGCAGGGCGCTGAGTCAACCGGCCACGCCCAGTTTGCAAATAAACCCCTGTTGTTTCTCCGAATAAACCCGCCGTCCAGGGGACCTGTTCACTGAGTCTTGCGGAAATAGCACCCTAGCCCTTGAACTTTCCCGAAAATGAGGCCCGGTCCAGATGCAATTAAAATTCAGTTTTCTTTTATTTAAAATTCGAAAATGACTTCGGTTTATTTACAGTTTTGCCACTAAACTTCAAACGCTTATAACTTTTGCGTTTTAACTCCGATTCGACCCGTTCAACTTGCGTTAGTTTCATAATTTTGTTCTCTACGCAGTAGAACTGTTGGTTTACTGTTTTGATACTGATTGTTGTACTGTTATTTATTTCTATTGTATTGTGCCATGTATGATGATTGGGCCAGAGAGTGCGGAGTACGAGGACGCTCCTGACCCTTCCTGTGACCCTGCAGATTCGACCCAGTCCGAAGGCAAGTGTCCTTGAACATCTTGCACCTACTTTATTTTACTTTTGGTACTAGAGTAGTTAGATCTTGTAGATGCATGCTTGTCATTAATCTGAATCCCATGCTATGGTTTACTAGTTATTATTATATTATCCTTGTCGCCTGTTTTGGGTTGTTCGGGTAGAAGTCTTGCTTAGCCCTGCAGTCATGGTTGGGATGAGAGTTAAATGTTTATAAGCTTGATTAATGAACTATGGAACGAATGTGGAGATGGTAATTTTGTAGTAACATGGTTATTAGGTAAATCCGGCAGGATGGAACCGTATTGGTGGTTTTGTGCCATGGACTTGGCAGCTCTTTTTGGTTTTTGGTTCGGGGCTCGTGCTAGATTTATCCTGCCTGGATCCCTAGGACCCGGTTCTCAGAGCATGTAACCCGGCTTGACAGCGCAACCATGAGATCTGGATGGGCTGGACCTGGCCAAGTAATTAATTGCCTCCAAGTTGAGGGTTTGCACGGGGTCGGATTTGTGGCACAAGAGGGGGCTTCTGCAGTGGTGCGTATATCCACTGTTAGCGGTGAAACCTTAGTGAACGTGTAAAACGGACTTGGAGGGAGTTTTGTAAAGGCCTTGCAGTGCAACCTGCTATACACCTCGGCAGTGTTTAGCGTGACGGGTAATGCACGACTCATGGGTAACGATGTGCAACCTCTGCAGAGTGTAAAACTGATATATCAGCCGTGCTCACGGTCACGAGCGGCTTGGACTTCTTTGAGATTAGTTGGTTACTGGTTGGTTTTGGGTTCGGGTCATCTGATGAACTTCAGGTGCGGTTGCCTGATGGACTTCAGGTGTTGGTTGCTCGGTGTGACTCCGAGTGTGGTTTGCTCGGTGCGACTCCGAGTGTGGTTACTTTTCTACAGTGTCTGTCTATAACCTAGTAAATAGGTGCATAGGATTAATAGGATTAATAGGATGTGTCGCTTTAGGCGCTTGAGTCAAACAAAGTCAGCCTACCTTTGTTATAAGCCTCATAAGCATTTATTTCCTACACTTGCGGAGTACATTTCGATGTACTCACCCTTCCTCTTTGTCCCCCTGCTACCCCACCCAGACGCTGGCGATTACGGAGACACTGGTGGCTACGTTCACGAGGAGCCGGAGTATCCAGAGGACGGTGGCTTCGACCCTGACGACCTGTACTAGGATGGCGCTACCCCCGGTCGACCTTCCTGTGGAGATGGAGTCCAGACTTCCGCGACTACTTCAGAGTCTTCATTAGCGTCTGTTATCATGAGAGTCTGTACTTTTTTTTATTTCAGACCCGAGGGTCATTTATGTAATAAAGTTCGTTATTATTAATAAAGCATTGTTTTGATATTTACTATGATGTGGATATATGTATGAAAATTGATCCTGGCATACATATATTGTGCTCCAATTTTGTTCTTAAAATTGGGGTGTCACAATATGACAGATGATGGTAGTGGAGATGTTGAGGACGCTACGGTGCAGGACCCTGCGGATGTGCAGCTATTTCAGGATTTAGTCAACCACATCGACGAAGACGACGTCGTGTATGGCTCCCCGAAGTGGTTGAAAAATTTTAGAGAGATGAAGCAGGCGTCACTTGATCCTTTGTATAAGGACGGCAAGGAATGTCCGAAGGATTGCACGGTGCTCTGTTTCAACCTCCACATGTTGATGATGAAGGCTCGGCATGGGTGGTCAGACACTAGCTTTGATGAGTTGTTAGGTTACCTTGCTAAAACATTCCCGACGAGTAACAAGATCCCAGCAAATACGTATCGGGCGAAGAAGCTTATCCGGCCAGTGGCGATGAAGCTTAGAAAGTTCGATGCCTGCCCTAACCACTGCATCCTCTATCGGGGCATAAAGTATGAGAATTTGACGAGCTGTCCGCACTGTGGCGCCAGTCGCTACAAGAGAAATGTTGGCTGTCGCGTGGATGCAGACGATGATGAGGCCTTGCGAGGTGGTCAGAGGAAGAAGAAGAAGGGTGTCCAGAAGAGCAATGTTGCAGCCAATCGCATCTCGACTCATCAGCAGTACGAGGAAGAAGAGGGTTACACGTTGAGGAGAAGTCCGGCACTGTCGGTGTGGTACATGCCAGTGATCGACCGCCTCCGTGCGATATTTGGGAACCCAGAGGACGCGAAGCTCATGTCCTGGCATGCATCAGCTGACCGCTTGAAGGACGATGGCATGCTGCGGCACCCCTCCAATGGCCAGCAGTGGAAAGATTTTGACAAGGCCTACCCGCAATTTGGCAAAGATCCCAGGAACGTTCGGTTCGCGCTTAGCACCGATGGGATGAATCCGTTCGGTGAGCTGAGCAGCTCCCACAGCACCTGGCCGGTCGTACTGACCATCTACAACCTACCTCCCCATCTGTGTCAGAGGCGCAGGTATCTTCTGTTGACCATGCTTATCTCAGGACCGAAGCAGCCCGACAATGATATCGATGTTTTCCTGGAGCCGGTAATGGAGGAAATGAAGGAGCTATTTGATGTTGGGGTCGAGATGGTGGATGCGTCCCTCAAGGAGAAGTTCACCCTAAAAGCCATCATCTTTGTCACCATCACCGACTACCCCGGCCTCTTCTCACTGTCGGGGCAGATCAAAGGGAAGACCAGCTGCGTAATGTGCATCGACAAGACATGCTACACTTACCTCAAGGGATCAAACAAGATGGTGTACATGAGGCACAGGCGGTTCCTTCCGAAAAGGCACAGATATAGAAGAAGTGTCATGAATCAATTGTTCGATGATCAGGGCGAGCCACAGGGTGAACCACCGACACAGACTAGTTGGGGGCCAAAGGTGTATGAGATGGTGAAGGATATTGATCAGATCGAGTTTGGCAAGAAGAAGAAGCCACCAGAGGAGGGGACAAAACAAACGAGGAAGCGAAAGCGAGACACGACGGAGGAAGCGTCACAGGTCCCCTCTGTTCCTTTCAAGAAGAGGTCGATTTTCTTCGAGTACCTGTCATATTGGAAGACACTGAAAACACCCCATGCCATCGATTGTATGCATCTCGAGAAGAACGTCTTTGATAGCACGATCGGTGTCCTGCTGGACATCCCGGGAAAGACGAAGGATGGTCTGAAGTCACGGACGGATCTAGTCAACCAGGGCATCAGGCAGGACCTTCACCCTAGGTCACCTCATAATGGTAAAGTCGATCTTCCAGGTGCGGCCTACATCCTAAGGCATGGCGAGAAGACTGCTATGCTCAACCTTCTCAGGGGTATCAAGGTGCCTACCAGTTTCTCTTCCAACATTAAAAGCCTCGTCTCCTTGAAAGACCTCACATTGACTGGCTACAACGCACATGACTGCCACATCATGCTGACAGTGTTCCTTCCAATTGTGATAAGGGTTATCGGTCCAGAGTACGTGAAGATGGTGGTCACTCGGATATCATACTTCTTTAACCGCATCACGCAGAAGGTCATCGGTAAGGCTGACCTCCCTGTCCTTAAGGACTTCATCGCGGAGACCCTTTGCCAGCTTGAGATGTGCTTTCCCCCATCATATTTTGATATTATGGTACACCTAATGATGCACATGGTGGATCAGATTGAGCAACTAGGCCCCGTGTACCTACACGAGATGTGGACGTACGAGCGGTTCATGTCCATCCTCAACAGATATGTTCATAACCGTGCTCACCTGGAGGGCTCTATGATCGGGGCGTACACAACCGAAGAGGCAGTGAATTGGTGTATGAGGTACATAAAAGATGGGAGGGCGTTTGGGTTGCCTGTCCATCAGCACGAGGGCAGAACCGCGGGCATGGGGTGCACGGGCCAAAAAGTTTGTACGGATATACCATACAAGGAGATTGAACAAGCTCATTACAACATCCTTCATCAGATGATGAGCATGGAGAAATATGTCGAGAGGCACATAGAAGAGATCTGCACCGCTAATGACGGACAACGCACAGAGGCATGGGTCCAGAATGAGCACATAAACAGTTTCATAGATTGGCTCAAACAGCAACACGTACCCCTAGAAAGATGCCCTGATGATGAAGATACGGAGGCCGTGCAGAAGCTTCTGCAAGGCCAGTCAAGCCAAATCACGACGTGGCAAGGGTACGATGTGAAGGGGTATAGGTTCCACACGAAAGAGAAGGACAAGAAGAGCGCGGCACAGAACTGCGGTGTTCGATATGAGGGCGTCGACGAGGCCACAAACACGAGGACGCAATACTATGGCCAGATCAAAGAAATATGGGAACTTGACTATGGCAAGGACGTATGTGTAACCGTCTTCCGGTGCCACTGGGTAAACCCCAAAGCAGTTGCGGTCGACAGTTTCGGGCTAACCACCGTGAACCTCAAAAGTATCGGGTACAAAGATGACCAATGGGTACTCGCAACCAATGTCGCGCAAGTGGCCTACTATATCTATCCGGAGGACCCAAAGAGGCATGTGGTCGTGTCTGGAAAGCAGCGGATTGTTGGAGCTGATGGGGTCCAAAGCCCAGAACAATACAACAACTATGCAGAGCTCCAACTTTTTACCGATTTTGCAAAGAAGATCAAGGTCGTCGAGGACCGTTGCAACAAAAGTGGTATGAAGCCCTGGGTCCGTCCCGATGGTGAGAAGCGGTCCGTGAAAGCCCCCGCACCAAAATAAGATGTATATTCATATATATGCCACATGTTTTGTAATGAAGTAGTGGAAAGTTATGTAATAGTATTCGAGACAAGTTTTGTAATAGATTTTTGTTAATTTGTTAATGACTCATTAATAAGTTAATATTATTAATAACAAATCTTTGTCATAACCGCAGCGGGCATCTTAATGTGCCCACTGCGGTTATTTGTTTTAACCGCAGCGGGCAACATAAGGAGCCCACTGCGGTTAATATTTACCGCAGCGGGCTCCTTATGTTGCCCGCTGCGGTTACGCCTTGCCTATATAAGTCCCGCTACACTAAAGGGCATTTCAGTCCTTCGCGCATCATCAGTTCACCCTGAAGGGCTGTCAAATTTCACCACCGCCGCCGCCACGCCATTGCCGCCGCCGCCGTCCTCCTCCACCGCCCTCGCCGACGTCGACCTCACCAGTGGAGCCCGTGCCCTCGCCGACCTCACCGAGGAAGCAGCGCGCCGCCCAACCGTAACCCTAGCGCCCTTCCTCCTCCATTGCTGGTGCCCTAGCGCCGCTGGAGTGGAGCCGGTGGAGCCGGTGGAGTGCCCTAGCGCCACTCGAGCTCAACCCCCTATCCTCCTCCCCTCCTCGCCGACGTCGACCTCACCAGTGGAGCCCGTGCCCTCGCCAGTGGGGCTGGTGGAGCCGCCGGTGCCCGTATCCGCTGCTGGAGCCGTCGGTGCCCCTGTCTACCGGCATGGACCTCGATCTCGACCTCCCCCCTTACGTCATCTCATGGCCAAGGACCTCATCTCCTGGTAACCCTAAATCATCCTGGTAACCCTCATCGGTGCCTTACAATGGATTGCTAGTCTCTGTGCCTTACTCCTGATATTGCTAGTCACTGATATTGGTAGTCCCTGATATTGCTAGTCATTGATAATGATGGTCTCTCTGGTAACCCTCATACATCTCATTTTGCTAGTCACTGATATTGCTAGTTATTGATAATGATGGTCTCTTTGGTAACCCTCATACATCTCATTTTGCTAGTCACTGATATTGCTAGTTCTGATAGATAGTTGGGAAAAAATTTGTGAGGATATGTCTAATTTCCAGATGAGCAATGATCTTGATGTCATTTGTGAGGATATGTCACTGATATTGTGCATAATTCAACTGATATATTAACTTGTGAGGATATGTCATTCAGAGGATATGTCATTCAGAGTTTAATACAGAGTTTGATTTTCAGAGGATATGTCATTTGTGAGGATATGTCATTCAGAGTTTAATTCAACTGATATATTCAGAGGATATGTCATTTGTGAGGATATGTCATTTGATGAGCATAATTCAGAGTTTATTCAGAGTTTATATACAATCTTGCTGGGTACAGATCCATACAACTGATATATTAAAGAATAGTTTTGCTGATTTGGTAGCTTTGTTCCCATACTTGCTGGTCGTTTGATAATTTCTACCTATTACCTATTGCCTGTACTTTCTGAAAATGCAATAATGTGATCTTTCATTGCTGGTCGTTTGATAGTTTATTTGTTTCTTAGCAGAGTATATAATATTAACTTATCAATTCACCTCGTGATTTCAGATGGAACCTATCTTATGTCTCATGATGCTTTAACTACGAGTTTATTTCCTGCCGATGATGCAATTTGATGTTTTTTACGCTAAATCCATTTGCCACTACCTATGATGCCCAGTGATGCTAGTGTATACTACTCTCTCCTACTACTCCTACTACTCTCTCCCTCTACTACTCTCTCCATGTACCACTCCTCTCTGTACTACTCTCAACTCCTACTACTCTCTCCTACTACTCCTACTACTCTCTCCCTCTACTACTCTCTCCTCCTACTACTCTCTCCCTCTACTACTCTCTCCCTGTACCACTCCTCTCTGTACTACTCTCAACTCCTACTACTCTCTCCTACTACTCCTACTACTCTCTCCCTCTACTACTCTCTCCCTGTACCACTCCTCTCTATACTACTCTCAACTCCTACTACTCTCCCTCTACTACTCTCTCCCTCTACTACTCTCTCCTACTATTACTCTCTCCCTCTACTACTCTCTCCTCGCTATACTCTCTCCTGAGGTAGTGGCAAATGCGATGATGTGACCCCTTTCGATCTATGCTGAGGCAGCGGCGATGATGATCAATTGCCCCCCTACTTTCTATGCTGAGTCAGCTGCTAGACTAGGATGGCTTGTATTTTACAAGTAACCAGTTTAGCAGTGACGTGTTGACCTAGGGGCAAATCTGAGCCAAAAACTTATACGTGTTATTTTTTATTCTAAAGCTTTGAACTGATCATATTATATACGCGTCTGTGTATATGTAGAACTGAAATGGCGGAAGACAAAACAAACGAATGGAGGGACCCTACCCCTAGCTCCTCGTCAACCAGCTTGATGAGTGAGGTGTCCGTGACTCCACCGCCGAAGAAGCAGCGTACAGAGGAGGGCAACGATCCCACGTACGTACCAGGAGCGGACGAAGCAGAGAGTCTCGAGGTTTACGCAACACGCTGGCTTTCTAACATGTACAAAGACGCGATTGAATCACTAAAGGCTCGTGACTCTTGTCAACAGCTGTCGATTGTGCCTCGTCAGCTCGAGTTTAGGGACGAAGACGCGCTCAGGGAGGAAGAAGCCCTTGCTCCCTCTACGGCAACCTCTTTGTCCAAATCTAAGGGCCAGAAGAGGGTGAGGGGACAACACGGGAGGCACAAGTTGGACAAAGAAAACGAGGTGCATGTCATCGATGCGGTGGGGCCAGAGGGAGACCCAATAGCTCCAGATACAGTCATTGGCAAGTTCAGCAATCAAGTGGCGTGTATAGCCAAGGAGAAGGTGGAGATCACTTGGCCCAACTGGCACGATGTATCGAAAGACATAAAAAACAATGTCTGGGGTGAGGTGACAAGGAGATTCAGATATCCGCCCTCAGCTGACATGGAGAAGTGCCAAGAGTGGGCTTTGCACGTGGCATCGACTGCGCTTCGCAACTTCCGGTCCATGCTGACCAGAAATTACCTGAAGAAGGGGAAGTCGCCACTGCTGAAGTACAATATGGTCAAGGCACACGTGTGGGACGCTTTCTGCGAAATAAGAAAGACGCAAGAAGCAGAGGAAAAGAGCGCCAAGTTCAGTGAGCTCGTGAAGAGGAACAAGAATCCTCACCACTTGGGCATGACTGGCTTTGCCGGTCAGAGGACCAAGTGGCAGCAAGAAGAACAAGCAAGACAGGCTGCCGGGGTTCCCGATCCATATGAGGGCATCGACCCAAGGGCAAAGGACTACATGAGGCCCGCATTCCAAAGAGGCTGAAGCCCGGGGCGGCCAAGTTTAACGAGCCCCACCTCGAGGACGTCGAGAAGACTTTGATGGAGAAAGCAAAGCTTAAGGACAGCATCGTGGTCCGTCGGGGCCACGACTTGCTCACCGAGGTCCTGGGAACCCCCGAGCACCGCGGCCGCATTCGTGGTGTCGGGTCAAAGATGAGCTGGAAGTCGGTTGAGTCGTGGCAATCCGACGCAGCCACATACAAGTCCAGGCAGAGGTATAAAGATGGGCTATATAAGAAGGGCTTCAATGAAGGTGTGGCTGAAATGATCAAAAGCTCAATAAAGGAAGCCTTCACGAGCAACGACCCGGAGATGGTCACGATGAGGTCGAAGATGTTTGATCACCATGGGCTGCCCAATCCTCAAGCAAAGGAAAAGGAAGCCTTATTGCCGATGAACGAGGATCGCCCAAGGGTCTCGAATGAGGACTTCAAGGAAAACCAGCACGTCCAACTCCTCATCCCCTTCGGAAGGTCCAAGAAGATGGTGGTGGCCGAGGGATGCATTCTTGCACCCCACGATATTCACGACTTCAACAAAGACAACACCCCCGAAGACTATGTGGTCGTGAGCCCGTTATGGCACGTTCCCGACCAGGAACATTTTGAATTGGACCATCCCAACCTACAAACGGCCAGGCACCTAGGGCAGGCACTTGGATTGGAAGTCCTATGGAACCGCGAGGACATCGAGATCATTGCTTGGACGCCAACTCCAACGCCGACACCAGCATCACAACCATCAGCCACCGGATCTTGTCCTCCGGAAGATCCAGATCACGACAGCGATGATGACGAAGAAAAGGGCGGGGACAAGGGCAAGGGAAAGGACAAAGGAGAAGGCGGTAGCGAAGGCGGGGACAAGGAAAAGGTAGAAGGTGATGGCGGGGCAAAGGAAAAGGGCACTGACATGGGAACTGTGTCTCCCCCGCCTCCAAATAGTCCGCCGATCGGCCCGGTCCATGAGGCAAGAAGCTCAGAGGCCGGTAAGGGCGACAAGCCAGCCAAGCACGAACGAGCAACAGGGAGGCACGACGGGGGAGGCAACAGGGACGAAGACACCTCCCCCGTCAACCACAAGCCAATGTCCTCCCCCGCCCACTAAGAATCCAAGAACGTCCACCGACATGCTCCCGTACACGCTCACATTCGAAAGGTATGGTAACATTGAGCATAATACCACGTCCATAGTATATATGCTACTAACATCCCTATCCATCGTTTGCTAGGCCTGAAACTACCCGTCAACTATTTGATGAGGCCGAAGACTGCCTTGGCCACTATGTGTGCGGGAAGTTCATGATTCCCAAGGCCCAGCTCATCGACGAGGAAAAGAGGAATACAAGGAGGTTCCATGTATGGTACATGGAAGCTGCAAAAGCCGGGATGTCAAGTTTTAACGTCAAGATTCCCACTGAGTACTTCCACTTGCCCGCTGGTAACAAAATGCACCTACCCGTCGACTTTAGCGACATGTACAACCTGATGCGGGAAGAAGACCTGGACATCGTTCAAATCACCCTATTCACACTGTAAGCGATGAATGCAACTTCCATAGATCACTACATTCGTATTTTCCATAGTTCTATACTTATTATGTCACGATGACTTGTCCGTGCAGCATGACGGTCACTGTAAGTAATAAAAAGACACGTCCTGTACTCTACCTCTCTCCTGCACATATTGCCGAAAGAGTTATCAAGGGTTTTGAGATCACTGATCTGGAGATGACAGTTCGACAGCGAGAGAAGAAATATGAAGAAAATATGAAAGCCGAGAAGACTAAGTTGAAAAATTACATATTAGAATGCATGAAGAAGATCAAGCCGGATGGGCCAGAGTGTATAATGGCTGCCTATCACTTTGGGTAAGTCAAATACATGTACGTACACCTAAGTCGGTAGCATATCATGCCTTCTAGTCATCATAAACTCTATTTTGTTGCAATGGTGCAGCCAGGGCCTCGTGGGTGGCCACTGGGTCGCTTTTATCATATACCCTCAGGATAGCAGGGCCTGTGTGTTTGACTCCTTGAGCACCAAACAAGCAAGGGTACAAGGCATTCGAAGATTGTCTGAAAAAGTAAGTCATCCAGCTTTTTCATCAGTTACGGTTACCATACATTTTTAAATTGTGGCTAAAACTATTATATTTTGTACAACGCTTATAAGGAATACCAAAAGGTGCCCGGATTCTGGGACCGAAGAACTCAAAAGTTCAAGGACAAGCATAGGTACCACCTCAAAATCCGACGAGATTTCCCGGTAAGTATTTCAAAGGTTCAATTCATGTTTCATACATATATATGGGTTCTAATGCTTGTGTATCAATCGTGCAGTGCGCCGAACAGCCACTAGGATCGAAGACATGTGGCTTGTACACATGCGAGTTTCTAAGGGAAAGCAAGGAGTACACCAATAGCTGGAAGAAGCTCAAGGAAGGTGTCAAGTATTGGGGAGAGCAGCAGAGCCGCAGGATGTGCTTTAAACAAGTCAAGGCGGACATATGCAAGTTTGTAATGGAGAAATGCATTCTCGAAGGAGAAACGTTCTTTGACAACGAATCCGAGATGGCGTTGCTACCCCAATACGAGAAGCTCCGCAAATGGAACACAATGCTTCGTCCGACAGATTATGCTCATCAAGTTGAAATATGAATTGTAATTTGAATTTGAAATCAACTAAGTCAATGTGTATATGATGACAACAAACAACTAAGTCACTTTGTATGTTATGTCCAGATGGTTTATATGTGCATATATATATCTATATATCTGTTAGAAATCTGGAATTCTGGAATTATTTGAAAACTGCAGATTTGAATTCATATCCTGCTGTTTCTGCTGCTGTTTCTGCTGGCTGCATTATTTATTTATTTAATCCAAAATTAATAACCGTGGCGGGCAACATAAGCTGCCCGCTACGATTAAACGCAACTACCGCAGCGGGCCCCCTAAACCGACCGCTGCGGTTAATAATTTACCGCAGCGGGCGGTTTAGGTTGTCCGCTGTGGTAAATGCTATTAACCGCATCGGGCACCTTATGTTGCCCGCTGCGGTTAAGGCTTTTACCGCAGCGGGCAACAGCGCCCGCTGTGGTAATGGCCACGATTAACCGTGGCCTTAGCACCGCAGCGGACGCTGTTGCCCGCTGCGGTAAAGCCAAAACGCCCGCTGCGGTTAAGCTTTGTGCAGTAGTGACTAGAGTTACAAGCTCACAAACAAGTTATATGCCACCACTAGATCAAGGCAAACATAGAAGCAATAGTGGTACCATATATACTTTAAATTCATTTGATTTACCATGAATGAGCCTAAATAAGCAATGTGATGGCTATATAAACTAGATCACAACCTAATAAGAATGAATGCACATGGCAAACAATTTCACCTTTGCTTTCTTGGAGGAGAGGCATGTCATAAGTGGGGGTGCATTCAACTCATGTTGGAGAAGTCTAGGATATTCAATTCATTCCTTAGCTTGCAAAACCTTCTTTCATCTAGTGGCTTGGTGAGGATATCGGCAAGTTGATCATCGGTGCCCACACTCTCAATAGATATGTCTTTCTTTGCTTGATGATCTCTAATGAAGTGATGCCTTATGTCAATGTGCTTTGTTCTTTAATGTTGAACCGGGTTGGTGGCTATTTTGACGGCGCTCTCATTATCACAAAGCAATGGGACTTGTCCAAACTTGACTCCATAATCTTGCAAAGTTGCTTTCATCCATAGTAATTGTGCACAACAACTACCCGCAGATATGTATTTGGCTTCGGCGGTAGAGAGTGCAACACTATTTTGCTTCTTTGATGACCATGAGACAAGTGATCTTCCAAGCAATTGACAAGTGCCCGATGTGCTCTTCCTATCCACCTTGCATCCCGCATAATCGGAATCCGAGTATCCAATCAATTCAAATTGAGAGCCCTTGGGATACCATAGTCCAACATTTGGAGTGTGCTTCAAATATCTCAATATTCTTTTGGTTGCCTTCAAATGACTTTCTCTTGGTGAAGCTTGGAACCTTGCACACATACATACACTAAACATAACATCCGGCCTTGATGCGGTCACATAGAGTAGGCTTCCAATCATTGACCGATATAACTTTTGATCCACCATGTCACCACTAGAGTCACTATCCAAATGTCCATTTATGCCCATTGGAGTGGTTATTGCCTTTGCTTCATCTAACCCAAACTTCTTGAGCATGTCCTTGATGTACTTGCCTTGACTAACAAATGTGCCTTTCTTCATTTGCTTGATTTGTAGCCCAAGGAAGTAACTAAGCTCTCCAGTCATAGACATCTCAAACTCTTTAGCCATCATCTCTCTAAACTCTTCACAAAAGTCTTGGTTGGTTGATCCAAAGATAATGTCATCCACATAGATTTGCAACACAAACAAGTCACTTCCAATCTTCTTAGTGAAGAGAGTGGTGTCAACACGTTTTGACGACAACACGTTTTGACGAGGACGAGCTGTCGAGGACGGGACGATGGACGATTGGACGGGACGGCTCGTCAGGTCGAGGACGAGCTGTCGAGGACGGGACAGCGGACGACAACACGTTTTGACGAGGAGCCGAGGTGCGCGCGGCGCGACAAGGAGGAGGCCGGCCGGAGAAGCGGCGCGACGGGGAGGAGGCCGGCCGGGCCGGAGGAGCGGCGAGGAGCTGAGGTGCGCGCGGCGCGACGGGTGAGGAGGTCGGCCGGAGGAGCGGTGGGGAGCCGAGGTGCCCACGGCGCGATGGGGGAGGAGGGAGCCGAGGTGCGCGGAGGGAGGAGGGAGCCGAGGTGGGCGGAAAGAAGGCGACATGCGCGGAGAGCCGGGCGGTCCGATAGTATTGCGGTGACGATAACAGCCGGGTTTTTTTAGTTGTAGAGAATTGGGCCGGTACGGTACTGGACCTCTTTGTATGGGCCCACCCATGTTTTTAACCGTTGAAAATAAACCTTAGAGCTACGAAGTTTTCTTTTCTTTTTGCTTGTTTGTTTTGTGGGAGTAGGAATTTTGATAGGATAGAAAATAAGAGTTCATAGAGGACTAAAAGTACCACCAATCACTTTTCAGTAGGAGTGGTAAAAATTGAGCCTTTAGCCGAGGATGAATTCCCGTTATAGCTTTATCCTCGTCAAGAGAATTTCTCATCTTTATATGGAGTCCTTTTTAGGCACATGATATCCAAATTAAAGGGTCGACACTTCTTGAAGCAAATTTTTCATGAGAGTTTGTTTCTACGAAAAACCAAAAATGACGACTAAAGGGAATGAATGCAAACCTTAAATTTCTTTTAAAACTTTCGACATCTATCCCAAAATTACCTTCAAAGCCATGTCACGACAAACACAATATCCGCAACCCAAACAAATAAGTGCATATTCACTAGGAATATAGCGAGACAAAACAACATCGACAAAATACAAAACGGAGCTCAAATGCACACTGAACTCGGCGCAATCAACTCACACCCGGTATGTTGGACAGCACAAAGCAATGAGAGAAAAATCAAGAACCCAATGAAACAGTGTCCAAAAACTTATAACAATATTTTGAGATCCTAAACAATTTCAAATATTTTTTTCAACTACAAAGATCTAAATCGTATTGAGAGTTATAGCTTCCTTATAGACTATTTCAATATCCAAGATTATTTGATAGTTTTAAATTTTAAATTTCAAAATCTACAAAGTTAAAATAATATTTTGGGACTCTAAACAGTTCTAATTCAAAAACATTTCAACTACAAAGTTGTAGATCGCATCGAGGGCTATAATTTTGATTTAAAGTTTGTCTTCATTCAAGTTCGTATAAAAAAGTTATGATTTTTGTGTGAATTTGTTTTATATTAAGTTTTTTAGATCGTCCTGTTTTGATCTAGATGAGACTCAAAGCCAAGTTTAAGGACTGGAATGACATCGCTGACAAGTTTAGGGACCAGTGGTGATCACCTATTCACCTTATATGTTCAGGACACCGTCGACCAAATTTGGGACCGAGACAGTCAAGTTTAGGGACCGACCTGTTAATTTTACTCCTGAAATAATATATCGAGGCGAAGACATCCGCCAACTAAGGCCAATCTCAATGAGAGGTTTCATCACACTGTTTCCAAAAGTATTGGTAACTATGAATGAAACACACTTTCTCAGTGGGATAGTTTCGTTTCACTATTTCATAGGCTTGTTGTAGCATTTAATTCCTATGTTTTGCTGTGATCAAATAAGCATAAGAACTCTGTAGCCGATTCTCAGGATTAACTATCACGTTCGGCTGCATACTAGGTAGAAAGGATCAAACTAGGATCACGTTCGGCTGAGTTGCAGATAACAAGTTTCAGATTCTGCTAACAGAGTTGCATAATATGGATGACTTATAATTTGGATAACCTTAGTCACCAAACTGCTTTTCCTCAATCTTACATATAGCCCTGTCTCGGTTATCATTTTGATCTTTAGCCCAAGAAGGTGTTGCTTGTCAAACAGCAGCAGGATTCAAACCTAACTAAACTCAGTTCAGTTCTCAAACTTGCAAGTTCAGTTCAGTTCAGTTCATGCTAAAATCAACTAAACAGCAGCAATATGCTACCAACTAAAATCAGTTCAACTGACATGTAATATGTCTCCTGCTTGTTTGGTTTACTAATTCACAATTGTATATGTATGCAGAAAATTCTCTCCAAGGTGTTGCTTGCCAAAACAGTAGATGAAGCTATTTCGAGGCACAAGAACTACTTGCACAGGAGCCATGCACAACAGGGGATGAACTCGGCACAACATCGGATGGACTCGACACAGTAGGTGAAGAAGCCGACGGCGGAACCGGTGGAGGCGGCGCAACCGGTGGCGACGCCGGGACGGAAGTCGGCGGCGGAACCGGTGGAGGCAGGACAAAAGTCGCGATCGATGTCTTCTTCTTCAATCCGAGTTGGCCGCCTCCGCGACATTTTCCTTCGCTGGATGGGCGCCGCGACCGCCCGAAGCTCCCAGCAGGATCCATCGCCGATGGATCCAGGCTTCACCTGGAGCTCCTATCGCCGATTGGATCTCCTGTCACGGGAAGATGCAGCACGGGGATTGGGGCGCGAAGATTAGGGCGGGATGGATGCAGCGCACAGCAGGAAGGATTTGGGCGGGGCGAGAAGGATTGGGGCGGGGCATGAAGGATTGGAGCGGCGAGCGCCTGGAGCACGGGATCGGTCGGATGAAACTTTCCTCCCTCAACGCTAGTTTCACCGAGTTTCGTATGAATTGGAAACTGTGCGGAGTCGTTTCGTGGTGATGAAACGATTTCCGTCTCTCTCCTCTCTATTTCATGCAAATATTCCTTTTTTTACTTATGTGTCATGTTATTAAATGTGCATGAAACTTCCATGAAATGACCATTGAGACTGGCCTAATTGAGCTTTTGCTCCGCATTTCAGAGAATTTACCGAACGATTGTATAAAACTCATTAAAAAAATAGTTAGTGGTATCGTCATCCCAATAATTTATTTGTAGTATTGTCACATGAAGGTTGTTCTGAATTACGCGCATACGTATTCTTCAATAACTGAATTCTTGACATGTAGTTTGACTATTTTTTGTATTACTACATTACCCTTTTTACGGTACATATTATGATTCCAAAAAAATTGTAGAGGTATATATTTTTATAATATATTAATTTAGAGTTATAAGTATTAATACTACTCCGTCCATTCTAAATTATAGATCACTTTATGAATGAAGGGAGTATTTTTCTATAAAATCAACAACATTTAAAATATTTTGATTTAAAAAATCTAAGATTGCATTCTTCTTAGGTATGAGGTAGTATCTCCGTGCACTACACCACAATACTTAGATTAGCGATGGACAATCTAGCACTAAAAGTGGATACAATGATAAATGATCCTTGGTCAACCTGGTTGTGGAGAGGTGAGTGTACACTGATTTGACACAAAGAATACCTGATTGCTCCCATTTCCAAATAACTATATCTTTCTGATAACTGGTTTTGCATCTAAACAGCAAATTCTGGAGCTCCCTTAATTGATCCTGCAAGTCCTCTGAAAGCCCTCTTCTGAAATGCAACTTCCAATTTCGATTACAAATGGTGTGTACAGAACACTTGATCAAAGAATATATCAGAGGGATGTGAACCTATCCTTCAGGGATAAATGTCCACATCAGACATCGTTCTAGAAATCAATGTTTTTTCCATTACCCAATCTCAAAATTCTCCCCTTCACATAAATGTGCTTAACATAAATGGTTGTGTTGTCATGCAACCGAAGAAGCTCTGAGTGTCGTCTGGTTGTTCTGTCCTAACATCTTGGATGTTAGGCTTTGTCGGTTTGGACCGACTCCACTAGGTGCACCTTCTGGAGACTTCTTGGCGGCGAAGGCATTTGCCCTAGGGGCCGACGAGCGGGCCCGAGAGCCCCTGGTGCTAGTGGAGGAGATTGATCCCCGTGTGTGACCTTATTGAAGTAGTTGACAACGTCACGCTTGCCGGGCGATGTTGGGTAGCCCCAAGGCTTGGACGCTCATGGTGTTTGTCTTCAGCCCCAGGCCTTGGTTGGCACCGAAGGCCAGGGAGCCAAGGATCAGGTTGAAACTCCCATCGATTAGAAGCCTAAGGCTCGAGCAAGCTAAGAGAGTCCTAAGCAGAGGTGGAGAGCATGCTCGGGCTCAGTCCTGTACTTAACCAGAAACGCACGTGAAGAATGTGGTATGAGAATCCCAAATCTCTGTATGTTGATTTTAATGCCTACTATACCCATCCCAAATTATATTGTTTTTGGTTTTCATGTCGTAAGTTCGATTAGATTTACATAAAGTACATGTAATATTTGAATTTATAAATAAATTTGTCATGAAAATAAATTAAACGATCTAGCAAATGATATCAATTTTGCCATAAATATTAATATTTTTTAAAACATAGTTAAAATTAATTTTAGAAAATGAGAATGACATTTATTTTAGGACCCACAGCGGAGATGACAATATCAACTAAATAACGTTGAGCCTTACCGCGAAAGACTTTTAGTCCAGTATACCCCAGTATCGCAGCTTTATTCTACGGTTGGCTAGTGGTGTAGATAAGGTTTTCTTAATTTCGGTATTAACATTTTTAGGCAATCCTCAAAATTACACTGCCAGTCTGTCACGCTGATGTATAGGGTGTTTGGTTTGAGGACAAGGTGGTCATCATCTTGTCACTTTTCACTTTTTTATTTGGTTGGTAGAATGGAATGAGTTGATGCATCACCACCTCATTTCTCTTAAGCTAATAATTACTATATAAATAAGGAATGAGTTGATTCCACTAAAATTCATAGCATGAATTCACCCTGCATCACCTTATCGAGCATAACTTGTTTCACAAACAAAAACCCTAGTACTCTACGCCTCGCTCGCACCATGGTGGGACCCACATTGCAAGCCCACACCCGAATGGCAGTGGCCCTTTTTTCTTTTTTTACCTGCGTCTCGTTTTCCTGTATCCTCTATTTCTCCACTTTTCCCCACTCACCGTCCAGGAAGGCGAAGGGTCCAGGCGTCCGGCACTTCAGCTAATCCCGCTTGCTCCTGGTGGCTGCGTCTTCTCCGGTCGAGTTCTTGTCCGGCGAGCGTGAGGCTGTGGCACTCGGTAAGTCCCTTCCGTGATCCCTCGCGATTTATGTTTGCTCTAAAAAACCCCATTTTTTGCTTTTAAATCTTTATATAGTAGATCGTACTTATCTACATGTAGAGTAATGCTAGATCACGTTTTGGAAATCAATCATGTACTGTATTCATGTGTACTAGAGCATCTCATCTTCAGATTGAAGTAGATTTTGTGTAAATGGAGTTACAAACGAGGATTTTTTCACTTTTACTGTATATATGCGCCTTTTGGTCCTTCTACAAAGAGGAGGGCACTCCATGGAGCTCGAGGCCATTGGAAAGCGACCTCGTGCAAGCAGCGGCAGCAGCAGCTCGGCCAGCGACAGGTTGAGCTCCCTGCCGGATTGCCTCATCCACCACATCATGTCCTTCTTGAAGGCCCGGCAGGTGGTGCAGACCTGCGTGCTGTCCACCAGGTGGAGGCACCTTTGGCGCTCTGTGCCATGCCTCGACATTGACCAGGAGGAGTTCAATACTGCGGGGCCGAACCGCGATACAAAGAAGGAATGACACAACTTTGAGGACTTCACCGACCATCTGCTTATCCCCAATAATATTTCCATTGCGCACTTGGATACGTTCCGGCTGCAGGTTAGTGGCACTTACTCATATCCATACGATAAAGGTGAACAGGCAGCCAGATGGATCCGTCATGGCATAAAGTACAGTGGCCAGGGTCATGGAATTCAGCCTAAGGAATTGAACTCTACCTCCTGGCGCCTCAAAAGACTACACCTTTCCAATGTATATTTGGATGACAGTTTCATGAATCATATCAGTTCAGGGTGCCAATCTCTGGAGGATTTGGAGCTGAAAGTTTGCAGCTGTTCATTTCATGAGATCGCATCCCACACACTGAAGAAGCTGATTCTGAAAAATTGCTGCTTCTATAGGCTTTCTGCAGTTACGTCACCCATGCTGAAGACGTTGGTTATTGATGACTGTAACAATCGATCTAACTATCAGCTAGTTATCATGGCCCCTGCTGTTTCTTATCTGCTTCTGGACGTGAGCGCTTATTCCTTTGAAGGCGGTGTTTCATTTGATGAGATGTCATCTCTTGCCAAGGCTTCCATTTTTCTAAGGGACAGTGTAGGAAGTGAACTCAGCAAGGGCCAATTCAAGCTTCTTGATAGTGTGTCTAATGTGACAAATTTGGTGTTGTTTGATTTCCAAACAATGGTTTGCCTTCTGTCTTCATTGATATTTCCTTACTGCTCTTATATAGTGGTTCCATTTTCGTTAATCTAAACGAATTATACAATACATTCCAGGTGATCGATGAAGAATTCCCAGAATTCCAGAAGCTTAGGGCCTTGTTATTGGAGAAATGTGATCTTAGTGATAACTTCCAGATGTTGGGGCACTTTCTTCAGCATTCGCCTAATTTGGAGAAGCTTACTTTGGGCCATTGCAAGGTATACTGATGCTTTGACATTGAACTTATGATCTGACTAAAATTTTAGTTCATAATCGTCCATGTTTTATGATGACAACAGTTCTCAAATGACCCTAAGAAAAAGAAAGGAAAGGTCAAGTCGAACAAGGGGTATCTAAACCAGTTTGATATCCAGTGCAAGAACCTCAAGCTTACTGAAATCATCTACGAAGATGACGATGTCCAAAAACTGGTGGAGCTTTTGCTGACCATTTCAGGGGATCTGCCCAAAAATAACATAAAACTCACTAAGGTTCCTTAGTCCAGGTCATCTGTGTTGCTTCATGCTTGTCAAGCTGTGGCTTCTATCAACTACGCTTGCGTGCCTCCGCGGTGTTTAGACATCCTTAGTTAAAGTGCTGGGAGCATGTTCTTTTGGACTCATTTCTAAGATAATTGAGGTATGGTAGTGATTTTGTGTTGTTTGCACCTCAATCCCTTATGGTATAAGCTTGCATGCTTCAAAGTGAACTGAAAGTTGCATGTTCGCTTCGTTTCTTTATATATATATATATATATATATATGGATCAAGTTTGGCGGGTGCAGGCCATTTCTAAAATGAACCTTCGAGTTCATTTCGTCTCTCTGTTTGCAGTGCATTCACTAATCTATAATGCTAAATACCAATATGTTACACTTACACTTCGCACTGATTTGAGATGAACTGTGAAGTATATAGATATATGAATTGGTCCTTTTTTTTTTGAAACTTATGAACATTTGGTCCTGAAGAGCCATGGTTGATCTATCCATCAGCCATATATTGGTGCTGTCATCAGCAATCACCTCTAAGTGAAAGCCACTGCTATGCCTTCTTTGAGCTATATACATGAACTGGCATCTGTAAGCTCTGCATTTGGCATGCGTAATTGTAGCTTGTAAATCTCCTCCTATTTTCATTCCCTCCAGGATTCAGCTCATATAGGATCTTCATTTAATCATCTGTGCGAGATTTCTACTGCTACGCGTCACATACGTCCGCAGCAGATCCTTCGATTGGGTGAACCCCACTTCCTTTGTGCTGGAGATGCCCCTCGGCGCACAGGCCAGCTCGAAGAGAGAGCATGGTCTTCATGGAGTTCAAGCTCAATCAGCTTTCAATAATCAGGTTCTCTCGCACGGGCAAGTTGTCGGTGCACGCTGACTGTTAGCGCCTCTAGTCTTTGGAAAATTTGGAACACCTGAGACCTGTGCACGCGGTGTTAATACTACTCCCTCCGTTCCAAAAAAAATGCGGAAGTATATAATTTTCATAATATATTTATTTGGAGTCATAAGTGTTAATACTGCTCCGTCCATTCCAAATTATAGGTCACGTTATGAATAAAGAGAGTATTTTTCTATAAATAAATTCAACAAAATTTAAAGTAGTTTGGTTTAAGAAAGAAATAATAAATAAATCTAAAGTTACATTCTTCTCAGGTCTGAGGTAGTGGCTCTGTTCGTTTGAATTTACTGTTAGAATTTTATATGAGCTTGGCCTAATAACAAATTATGAAATTCCTAATAAATCTTAAAACTCATTCATATGTGTAAAGAGAGGAAGTGAGAGCTCTTTAGTCCCACTTTGCTAGTAGAAGATGAGAAGAATTTGTTTAAATATGGAAGTCTTCTTACTTCCTCAAGTCTAGTGTAAGGAAGAGAAAGAGAAGCTCACACGCGTGCATTCGCTCGCCTCGCTGGGCCGTGGCGTGGTGGCGTGGCGACTGACGTGGGTGCACCTACGTGAATGGTCTGCCGAATTCTGGCTCCTCGCCTTACGAGAGCGCAGTCTCCTTTTGCAGTTTTAGTTTTTGATTTCTTAGCCTTCAAGTTGCAGAGTCCTAAACTGTTACAAGTTTAGAGTCATAAAACGATTTAGATCATGATCGCGACACGAGGTCGGTTCAACAGGACTATATAAGCAATCTATCGGCCACGCCAAAACGTATCTCAACACATCTCAAGCTAGGGTTTTGCCTCATCTCGCTTTTGCGCTGCCGTCTAGTCTTCTTCAGTTCGTTCGCTTGCGTGCACCAGCGACCGAGCGAGCGGGTCTCCGGAACCCTTATCTTTGCAATCTTGCACCGAGAGAAGGTGAATAAGGTTTTTGGGAAGCGCTCATCGCACGACTGCTCTCGTCTTCAACAACGGGTCGTCTACCGTCCAAGTCAGGCGACGCTACGTCTAGACGTACTCGTCGTCAACTGCTCTGAGCTCTTCCTCCACCACTCATCGACGATCAGCCAGCACGACTCCACCACCGTCTTCTCTAACAACAAAAAGGTACACTGCTCGTGATCTAATGTCTTCTTTTATACAATTCAATCTATCTGGTGTACGAGCTATGTTTACACCGCTTGTCATGTTTGAGATCGTGTTATGCCTGTTTTATTATGTTAGTAAATAATACAACATGAGATATCTAGATCATCAATTTATCATGATTTATATTCTGGTTTTAATCTAGAAATTGTCTATTCTTTTAACACTTATCAGCCGTACTTCGGTTTATTTTCTCTCATAAAACACTATTGAAATAGTCAAAAATAGTCTTAAATGAGTTCAGGCTAACAAAGACAGTCTTGTTCGTCATCAAGAGCTGATAGGAGACGAACTCCCTCGGACGACCCGCCTGAAATGAATGTTGGCGCTCCCCACCGGGACCGGGATCTATGTCCTCCCCCCAACCAATCTGTGATGGTTTTCTTGAAAACATCCACCACGAAGAAATACCGCCACAGATGGAAATAAGGCTCAATGCCAAGGTACCCCTCATGCAGTGCAATGAATATCGAGATAAGTTGAATCCCATTGGGATTAAGGTGGTGAAGGGTAATGCCATAATAGCGGAGGAGAGAAAGGAGGAAGCGATGGGCGGGAGCACCAAACTCATGCTTGTGGAAACGAGCAAATGGCACAATGTACCCCTGAGGAGGGTGGCGGCCGGCTCGTCCCTGGGGAGGATCCACTCCTCTGCCTCCGTCTTTGCAGGAAGGACACCTTTCTTGACAAGTACAGGTAGGCGTGTGCTGGTGATCCCCGACGGACCCTACGACAAACGCGATGGCGGAGAGAGAGGACACGTGGACGAAAGCGGAATGGTGACGGCGACGGCGACAGGAGGTGAGGATGGCTAAACGTTAAGAGCAAATATTATAAGAGGCTGCAAGAAGACTATATGCTGACGTGGAAGAGAAAAAAAGAAGAGAAAGAAGAGAGGTAGACTGTAAGTTTACAACGAAAGACACAAGAATCAAGGAATTTGTGTGTGAGAGAGGTGGTCTTTAAGAGAATTAACCACTGTACGAAGAGAATTAACCACTGTATGAGTTGGCTGAGAGGTGGGCTGAAAGAGTTCATACAGTCAGCTAAATGTTGTATTATTAGCCTTGCTCTAAGCATTTCTTGAACTAAAACCTATTTACCGTGCGAGAGGAGGTGAGAGGACCCTGTGGCAGTTCCTTACCAAGGAAGGGAACCGCATCCGCATTTAATAAGGAAGATTTGGAAGACGAACCATCCACGTTTCCTAGGATGTACCTAAGCCAGGACAAAATACCCGCTACTCATTATCCGTACCCGAATTACTCAAACCCGGACCCGAATTACCCGAACCTGAGGTACCCGATCTTAAATTCGAATACTGATTTTGATTACCCGAAATTAGTTTGGGTAATTCAGGTAATATCTCCCGATACCCGAACTACCCGAAGTTATATTTTTATCTTTTTATTTATGATGTATTGTTAGTTAAATAAATAAATTTATCATTTCATTAGTATACTATTCTCTCCGTTTGAATAAGTGACTATAATATGTTATTCTTTGCAAATTAGTGTTAGAATTCTATACCAGATGCTGCTGAAATTATGTATGAATTTCTATAAAAATTTCGTATAATTTATTCTTTTATACAAATTCGGATATATCAGATAATACCCGAACCTGAACCCGAATTATCGGGTACCTAAAATTGCGGGTAGTGTTTTTTCAGGACTAAATTCGGGTAACAATTTTCATTACCCGAATTACCCGACCCGAAAAAATCAGGTACCCCAAACGACCAGGCTTAGATGTGACCATACCATCATGGTCACATCCTCCTCAAAAGAATACAAACTGCTAGCCCCGTCTTGGACTCCGTAGCAATATCGAATGGACATAAGTGAGTGGGCCAAGAGGGCCAGAAACAGCACCTAGCCTCGAAACGGCCCAAGAGTTCGAAGGCCGACTCGACGTAGGGCTTGAGGCCGCTCTAGGCATTTCCCGAGTGAGGGCAGGAAGGGATGGACCCACAAGCGACCAATATCCTGACGCATAATCGCCAAGGGCATCCCAACCCTGCGCTTGAGTCTATATGAGCTACCCATGGTTTCCCATGAAGGGAGGCGGTGAGCCCTCGGGTCGGTCAAACGAACCCGAAAACTAGATGGGCAAACGACAGAGAATTTGGAGCCAATCGCCAGCTGATCCCTTGCGAAAAGGACACTGGAGCCCCACTTAGGCCAACCTGCTAGCAACTCATTGAGCACCATGACTTGGCCTCTAAAGGAAGCATGTCCCAGCTCAACCCCTCCGTTCTCCTTGAAGAGAACGCGCGAGGGGAGCGAACACAAAGACAGGTGAACCCTCGAACAGACTCCTATAACGCACGGGGGCTCGGGGGCTTGCAGTTGCAAATGTGGTCGGATGCGCAACTGCAAAAAAGCCACCAGAGGAATATAACATCCCTCCCGAGGCTCAGGGGCTACACCCACCAAAGGGATAGAAGTTCTCGAATATAGAATGAATCCGACAAAGGAACCCACCCACGTATAAACAAAATCCCTGCAAGGGCTCGGGGGCTACTGTTGAGGGTAAATAACATGGTACCTAACGTTGAGGGGTTATTTGGACGTCATCCCCGCCAGATCAGCGAATGTTGAGCTACATACCTCACTTGTGGTAGATTCTTGTGGCACTCTAAAGGAGCTCGGTGTGGTGCCGATTAGCCACCGAATCACTAAGTATTATTCAACACAACGAGGACTAGCGTGTTGGTAAGCACGTGAACCTCGAGATAAATCATCATGTCTCTTGTTCTTGATATTGTAGTGATTTGTGTCTCTTGGTGATTGGCTACAGACGAGGTACTCATCGGTGATTGGTTCTTCAAAGGCGATCTCAAAGGCTCGGTGAAACCACTTCATCTCTAGCTCTTTACTTTGCTTATTTTTTTGTTAAGCTAGTTCTTGTTTAGTTTTGCTAGTGTAGCTTGTATAACTTAGCTTATCTTGTGTAGCTCTCTAGCTTGTATGCTGAAAGGATCAAGATGCCCAAGAGGGGGGGGTGAATTGGCCTTTTTCTAAAAATTCTTGCAATACATAAACCCTATCAAGCCCAATTAACCCCTTTGTGCCTACTTGTGTGTTTCTCTAAACTCTACCGCACAAAAGACTAACTCTATTCCATTCCTACTCTAGCATGGCAATTCAAGTACGAAAGAACAATAAGTAAATTGCAGAAATAAATTGCTCAAATATAAATGCGTAAGTAAAGAGAGTAGAAAGGACTCCGCGATCTTTTTTCCGAGGTACCGAGGTGTCGACACACCCCTTAGTCCTCGTTGGAGCACCCGCGCAAGGGTATCGCTCCCCTTGATCCGCGCAAGGATCAAGTGCTCACTACGAGCTGATTCTTCGCCACTCCGGCCCGGTGAATCGCTCGCTACCAGTCACAACATGACTTGGGTCATCCAGAAAGCCTTCAGATGATCACCAAGCTCCACGATCGCCACCAAGCCGTCTAGGTGATGCCGATCACCAAGAGTAACAAGCTTGAACTATCACCTGACCAACCCAAGGCCAAAGAGATGGATGGATGCACACTTGCTACTCAATTCTCACTAATGAGGTCACTAATTCTCATAATTAGCAAATCTCTCAACCTCACTAGGGCTCTTGCTCTCCCTTGCTCTCTCAAGGTGTTTCTCAGCTGATCAATTGGGCAAGAGTCACAAAATGGCAACATCTTATGCCTCTACCTCGGACGCGTCCGATGCAGAAAAACCCTTTCTGGAACCTCTCTGGACCTGCATCGAACGCTGACCCTCAGCATCCGATGTCAGCGTCCGATGTGCCCCTCAGGACACACTCCCATGAACAGTGGCATCACAACGTCAAATGTACCACTATCGGAGCGTCTGATGCCACGATGTAGAAACTCTCAAGTCTAAGTGACATCACACATGCGTCCGATGCCTATTTTAGGACCAAAGCGACTTCAGATCACGACGCTGCCTTAACGACTTTTCATCCTCATGACATAAGGGCTCTCTCTAAGTTACCTAGCTATGAAATAATAAGTGTGCATCACACCTACCTCAATAGACTTATCTAGCTCAAGCTACTGATTCACGCTCCCCTTTATAGTACGCCCAAAGGAAAAACAATGGTCTAAGACTACCTAAGTGTCCTCCAACACCATATGGCACTTAGCGCTAGCCTATCACCGTCTTCGTCATCCGTCCTTTAAAAACCGAATCGATTTCCATCGCCAGGGGACATGAACGCCATATGCCCGTATCGTTGCCACTACCATGACCTAACTCATCCTCGTTTCTGCAAAACACACGTTAGTCACAATAATCTCGTATTTCATCCAATCACCGAAACCCACTAGGGGGCTAGATGCTTTCATGTGCCATAGAACTATTAGGTTAGAATTGTGTGGATAGGTGACTTGCAACATTCTAGTAGGCTAGTGCAAAAATCTTCACTTACTGTGTTGCTAATATTTTGTTAGTGTCTTGTAGATTTTTTAATTAGGCTATTCACCTCCTCTAGCCATCTTGTGCCTTTCACTATCTTCATAAACAGTTTTTGCCCCCCTCAGTTAAAATCCTTTAGTACTGATTGATTGCTTCGTCTCTCTCTCATTTTGTTATAATTATGTTTTGTTTCGATCCTCAGTTCAGACCACAGATCGGCAAGGTCATCGACATCTTAGCCTGGGGAGTGGTGGATCCTTGGTGATGTGCATTCTAGGCACGTGCTTCGGTGGCGCCCTTGGCGGTGGATCCTGACGGGATGTTGTCACATCCGGTACACTTTGGAATTTGGCCCATTATGGCCCATATGCTTGTTAATAAAATACTGAGGATGGTTTAGTCCCACCTTAGTTGTTTAAATTGGGTTAGACCAACATATAAGGTTTCTAGAGTCTATCTCACCGTCCTCGTGTTAATCCTTTTACATGAAGCAATGACAAAAGTGTAAGTAGATGGTGGTAGGTGTGGTTCGCTTAGCATGTAGAATGAATTTGAGCCGTTTGGACTTTGGGGCGTTACAAATGGTATCAGAGCCGATCTTCGTGGCCATGAATGCGTGCGGGTTTAGAAGGTGTGAACATTAGGTTCATTGCGCGTGTAGGCCCCATAGGGTGCATGGCATGACACATGTGCCAACACTGGACGCGCGGTCACATGTGCTAAGAGGGAACATTCCTGGTCATTGTTTGCCCGGTTAAGGATTTGTTGGGCTGACGAGGACGTCGGGTCCATTGAGAGGGGTGTATGTCACATTAGACCCAGTTTGAAATTTTGTCCCATTATGGTCCATGTGCTTGTTAATGAGATATTATGAAGGGTTTAGCTTCAGCTTGGTTGTTCACAGTGGGTTAGACCAAAATATAAGGTTTCTAGAGTCCATCCCACCATCTCCAGATTAATCCTTTTACATTAAACAAGGACGAAAGCGTAAGTGAGAAAGTGGTAGGCGTGGTTCGCTCAGCTGTAGAGTGAAGCTGAGCCGTTTGGACTCTGGGGCGTTACAGATGTGGAGGCTCCGTGCATTGATTTCTCGCCGATGCCTCCTCATGTGTAGGTTTTTTAAGACTAGTCTCAATGGGGAATTTCATAGCATTGTTTCTAAGACTATCATATTATATAAATGAAATAAAACTTCGATGAAACCTCCACTCTCAATGAAGAGTTTTATTCTATAGTTTCATTGACATTTAATTTCATAACTCATAAAGAGCTGGTAATCATATCAAGAGCCATGAATCTCATTTCATTCTCTCTTTCTTCTTAAATATGTTGTCATATCATCAAAAATAGCTACCAAGTAACCTATGTAATAAGATGAAATTCTCATGAATCTTTAACTGAAACGGGTCCGAGTGGGTTTTTAGCCTTAGTTTTTAAGTGATCCGATTCATTCCGCTAGGAAATTTTTTCAAACATAGAAGTAAATGATGTTTTTAGTATTTAAACTTTGACAAAATTTTGTCCTAAATGGTAAGTGTTTTGTCACTAGATCACTAAGTTTACTATGCCTACAATACACAAAGTAAAAAACATAAAATAGTAACACAAATTATATATATATATACTTGTAGATTATATTAATTGACCAAGGGTAGAAACATATGTAATTGTATCCCCGGTAGAGAGATGAGCACATCTATACGAGTAGAGACGTGGCATCCATAGGATAGCCTTTATTGGAATAAAAGGAAGGAAAAAAGAGCACACACACATACTACATAAATAAGATGACACAATACTGACTTTGATACGACCGGTGAGATCATATCTCGTTGAATACATCCATCCAACATCAAACATAACATCCCATGGCCAAACACACAAGTGTATGATTATGCAGCAACGGAAGGCATGCGGGCATTATTCCCATCGCAGAAACGGTTACATTCATCGCTGCAGCGTTCCATGTCGATTTTCATCTCTTCGCCGATAAGGACTATACAAAATTGTACATAACGTGTTTAAAAACAAAATTTGTTAGTTTTCCTGACAAATGATTTAAATTGATCTAAGAAACTTACCATCGTTCATGGTATCGCAAACGGAAGTCCTGCACCCCAAGTTGCAGTACTGAATAGCATCTGGTTCACCTGCGAGAAAAATATATATTAATCTATATCATTTATGGTCCCACAGTGTCCTCATATATACACTTTAGGACTTATGACATAATGCTTCTATGAGTTAGAACAACACATGTTTCGTGATGGTGGTAATGGATCATGACCCTTATCACTCCTTCACAATCCAACTTGACCCTTTCCGTTTTTAGTTCAAAATCATATAGTATTACGGCCCGATCCTTATTGAGCGCGATCCTTAAATTTGCTAGGCTAAATTTTAGGGCCCTTTCCCACTTGGTATGGAGTCCAATTTAAATCCCTATTAGAATAAATGATATGATCTTTGAGCCGTAATTCATTCAAGAAGCCATATAACAAATTGTACACTATGTATACGCATGTTTGCCAAATAGCTGTTTTTTCTTCTCTTCCCAAGTTTGCGAGTCCCTCGACTCACCTAAGCATAAGAGTTTTGATCAATTTCACTAAGAGCAGTGTAGAACTCTGTCATTAATTAAGGAATAGAGTCGTAATTGGTTTACTATCTTCTATATGACTTAAACTCACTATCCTAGTTTATACGAATTAAAATAGAGTGCGTCCAACCACAATACAGAGTCCAATTTCAAGATTTAATGGAATAGTTGACGCATTTGCAATGTACAAGCATATGCTTGTGCTAAAATATTAAAGAGAGAAGTCATTCTTATTTACGTCTTATTATACATACTTCCCACAATGCACTTATTCCGTATTAGAAAAGCGAACTTCCAACGATGGAGTATTAGAACATCTGACACGGCCGTTAAATAAATCTTTGCACAATAAATTATCTATATGATTAAAAAATAAGTAATATATCCTGTTGCAACACACACATGTTTGCTAGCAGATATAATATACACAGAATTTCTTGTTTGTGAGAAATGATAAATAAGATAGAAAAGATTTAGTTCTCTCTTTACCGGAGCTGGGAAGAAGGTTGAATTTAGGGAAGTCACGTGGGCATATGTTGCCTCTTATGATTTTGCAACCGCATACAGCTGCACAGGTTGCCTGAGAACCCCTGAAACGACAAATATTGTAGCAGTTTCTCGCCGCAGTGCTCCTGCAGCAACTCTTGCCCTCTACATGGACCTGTTCCAGGATTAGCCCCAGTATTAGGACACACATGATTACACTCTTAAGACCCTGCTTGCCTGCCATGTCTAGCTAGCTTTGTTGCAATTGCAAAACACAGATATCTTGGATTTGGATGCAGAGACTAGAGAACTGCATGGCTCTATTTATAGATATAGATGGTAGGATGTTGGTGCTACAGTACCAACCGATGGATTTTTTTTCCTTTAAGTAAATGCCATGCGCATGCGCTAGAGCTGATGCCTGCCCCAAAAAGTCAAAACACGGCACAAGGGTCTGTGCATAAAAAACTGACTGAAAACAATGTGAAGCTATTGTCATGTTCGTTTGAAATTATCAGCTCAATTTATTGGCCATGATACAATATTTTTTTCTCTCACAACAAAACAACATCAGTCTGTCTATCAGTTGCAGAAACCATCAACAGAACAGTCCTATATAGTTGGCTATCATAAGCTATGAGATATACGGAGCATGATGAAAGGAAAAGAACCATTGCAGTGGCGATGCAGTTAGATATATATATATATATATATATATATATATATATATATATATATATATATATATATATATATATATATATATACAGACAAATAGAAGGTATGATTCTAAACTCAATATGACTACTCACATGTTTTTAGATAAAGATGATTATTAACATGTAAACATAAAGACGTATTATAAACAACCATTCTAGCTTCAAGAAAGAGGATGTATTTATTAGGAGCTAAAACAGACTCCACACTTCTCTATTTAGGTAGCTATCCACTTTTATACTACCCAAATTTTATTGATTTCTCCGGCAACACTACATAAAACAAACTATTCAAATCCATTGCAGGTGACAATGATATGTGGGACATGCTTGTTATCCTCCATCAGTTCTTTTTCCATGGAGCAGAGCTGAGGAGGGGCGCCGCCACGAGAAAGGATAGTCGTGCCAGGGAGGTCATGTGGGAGAGGGCTTGCCGAATCGGGGTAGGTTGGTTGCGCCAGAGAGGGCCTATCGCACCGGGAAGGCTCCTGCCGTGCCAGCTATGGTCGCCGCTCTTAGGCCGACCGGTGGGCATGACCACGTCAGGGAGGGCTCGCCGTTTGGGAGGGCCTACCGCGCGCTGGGGTGGGGCGGCGACTCGCCAGGGAGAGGCCTGTTGACGGGCATGGCCACGCCGGCCAAAGCGGCAGTGACATCCAGTCTAGCCCTGTTGACAGAGAAGCACAGGGCGATGGCAGACCTGCCTAGGCAGAAGGTGCTAGCAAGGCAGAGGTAGCACCAGCGATCGGGCGAACATCGGCGGCGACACACGTAATGGAAGCAGTGAATTGAGCAAGTCACACGGGTGCAAGTAGAGTCATTGAGCGGAGAAGACAAATGGTAAAATAGGGGGAGTGAAGTATAAGGGGGCGACCGGAATAGGAGGTGAAGGAAAAAAAAAGTAGGAGACCAACTAATCTAGGAGGTATACTAGGGAATAGGGATGCTAGAGTTGGTTTCTTGGTCTCCAGTCTCCACTGCCCAAATCCTAAGGAGGGGTCAAGTCAAAGATGAGCAACCGGGCCGCCCAGGCCGGTCCGGTCCGGGCCTGGGCTAGGCACGACGACGGGCCACCAGGCCGAGTTGAGGCGGGCCATGGGCTGCGCCATTGGCCCAGGCACGGTCCGATCGGTACTCGGGCTGGCCCAAAGCCTCGCGGGCCCACCAGGCCTGCTAGTAAATATATATTTTTTTATATTTATAAATATATTTATATTTGTATATACATGTATATATATCGGGCCGAGGCAGGCCGGCCAGTCGGACCGAGGGTGCGGCCCAGGCTCGGTGGGCCGGGCCAAAAAACCGGGCCGCGGACCGGGCTATCGAGTCTTGGGCTTTCTGCTATTCTTTAGGTCAAGTAGAGAGGCGTTACTGGAGATGCTCTAAGAATGACCGCAACAACAATCACCGTTCCCTAAAACTTAGCCTTTCCTTTCTTTATTTTATTTATTGATTTTTTGAAAATATTTTCTTTTAAAAGATCGTACAAATATAGACATATATGCATGCGCACTTTTTTATGGAAGAATTTATTAAAATCTCAAAAGCAATACATCAAGTTGGTAAAAGTCTTGAAAATTTTCTAATCTCTACCTAACAAGACTACAAGAGGCACACAACCAAACAAAAGAGCTCAAACTTGACACATTCTAGTGATTATCAATTTGTAAACTAGACTAACACTCATCTGTCTAGGAAAAATATCTTTGGCCACCTGCATAAACTATTGAGTGATATACTGCCACAACTATATCCCTGCAAATCTGACTAATTCTACGACACAACCTAAGTATATGTAGCAGGTGGGTAACTAAAGTAGGTAACATGCATGCATAGGAGAATTTGTTTTTCTTTTCAAACAATATCATTTTGTCCGAGCCATATGGACACCAAACAGTCGTAGATGGGCGAGTCAGTTACAATGCATTAAACATATAGCCACAATAATACTGAGATACATATGACGTCAAGCCTAGTAGGCAGAAGGTCAACAATCTCTGCTAACAACTGAAGCATTACCTATTTGGTCTCTTAGTTTTTTTTTTTTTTTGAAAATAGAAAATTTTGGTTTCATGCATGGCTCGCTAGTTACATTTGGTGTTTGATTTGCTGCCTTGATTTGCTTTGCTGGTTGAGCGACGAATATGGTGAATATATAGCTAATAAGATGATATATATTGTAAATGTTTTTTTTTTGAGGGCAATGCTAAAATACTCCTAAATGATTGTGAGCTATTCATTTATTTCTGTATAGCATTTTTGTAAGATGTCTCTGTTTTCTTAAATAAAATATTTCTATTATTATGCAGTCAAGCGTTGGTCCATTTATACTTAAATAAGAGAACTTGCTGCCGTTGCGACAATATATAGAGAAGGGTAACGTGTGTATGATGGGCTGACCTGTTCTTGTCATGATGCTACTGATGATCTGCCACTGGCAAAATTTTGTGTTTGGCTTCAATTTAACTATGCTAAGTCATTGTTTTAATATTTTTATTATGGCTGCTAGGAGCTATGGTTTATGCTAGCTGTCTCGCTCCTAATGACAGCATTTTGTTTAGCATAAGGTGTACTACTCCAAGTAGAATGACAACTCAAACAACTGAATATGGGATATAAATATATATATAAATTGACAGGAAGACTTGGTACAAATGGTTCGCACAAATATGTATGAGCAACCACTTTGAGTTGAACAAATTAATATGGGGAGTCGGCGCATCTATACAATACAATGAAAAATACATGATATGGCGTGTCCGGAAATGTTTAAAGAAAAAATTTATTGACAAAAACTATAAACTTGCTGTATCTGATGAAGTCTTATTATTTTAGAATATAGAATAACAAACTAGAGAACGCTGCAGCTTATTGTAACGTGAGACGCATGAGAGTCACATAGGTAGTTGTACCATATAGCAAATAAATCACATAATTATATGGGCAGGTTACACAGAGTCTTCGGTCATCGGGTGGCATAGTACAGCTACATGTCATACACGAAAATGCTCTTATCCGCTTGCAGTACCAATTGACAATTCTTTGGTAAGATCCAGTGCTTCGATTTTATGTGCGTATGAAGAATGAATTGGCAATTACACTACTGCAACTACGTTATGCTTTTGTACACTACAGGAAACCTAGGCTTTGCCGAGTGCCAAATTTTGGGAACTGGACAAAGAGCCTCTTTGCCGAGTGCCGGCCACGTGGCACTCGGCAAAGCGCAAACACATGGCAAATGATGTTTTGTCGAGTGTCCGACAAAGAAAGGCACTCGGCAAAGATCCCCTCTTTGCCGAGTGCCAGCCACATGACACTCGGCAAAGCATGTGGCCCCGAACTGTGCCACGTGGTCGGGTCTTTGCCGAGTGCCGCCAGGCTGGCACTCGGCAAAGAGCTCTTTGCCTAGTGTTTTTTTTGACACTCGGCAAAGCCAGTTTTTAAATTACATTTTGAAGCAGTAAATTAATCCAAATGAAAAAGTTTTTAACTACAAAGTTGGTTAACTTATCAAGATAAACAATTTTTGTTTTGGTGATTTCTTCATTTGACAAACTTAAAATAAATTCGTTCACAAATCTTATAGATGTCTCCGGTAGTTTATAAAACTACAAGAGTGATATATAATGTTTGTGAATAATATTAGAACCATAATGTCGGATGCACAAATGGTCAAACAACCAAAATAAACATTGTAGATCTTGACAAGTTATGAAAGTTTGTAGTTAATGACTTTTTAATTTGAAGTCATCTAGTTATGCAAAACTGCGTTCGAATTTGAAAAATTTAAAATTCGAATTTTTTAAAATACCTCGGATGGAGAAATGACCAAAATGAAAGTTGTAGATCTCGAAAAGTTATGAAACTTTGGTGTTGACAACCTTTTGATTTGAAATCATCTTGTCAACGAAAACTACGTTTCAAATTGTTAAATTTGAAACTCAAATTTTTATAACCGACCTCAGATGGAAAAACTACTAAAATAAAAGTTATAGATCTCAAAAAGTTAGAAATCTTTGTAGTTGACAACTTTTTGATTTGAATTCGTTTAGGGCGTCAAATAAGCAAGTTACACTCGGTTTAGTATAATATATAGGTAACCGAAACAAAGATGGAACATATATATATAGTGCTGTGGTTGAGGAGGCTCCGCGCGAACGAGAGGTCGTGAGTTTGAATCATGCTGACTGCGTGAGAGAAAATTGCGTTTGCGATTTCGAGGGAAACGGGTGGACGCTGCCCAGTGGGCCCCTCCTCCGATTTAATAAAAGTTTTTCTCTATTTTTTGGATTTTTTTTCGTTTTTTCTTTGCCGAGTGCCAAATATGTCAACACTCGGTAAAGCCTTAGAGCCCTTTGCCGACATTTTCTTTGCCTAGTGCTCTTTGCCGAGTGCTGCCAGCACTCGGCAAAGTCTGATCCTGCTGTAGTGGTAGGGACGACTTCAAGCCATTTCTAGAGATGGTTTGGTCAGCTGCACCTATGGCTCCATCTCCACAAATCATTAATTTATAAGGACGGTCAACCAGTTGTCCCTATAAATCAGATTTGTAAGGGTGACTCACGAATTTATAGAGACTGCTCGATATAGAGTCGCCTCTACAAATCCATTTTCTAAAAATCATATGGCCAAAAAATAGGAGACCTCCATCAATTTGTAGGGGCACACAACCACGTTTAGAGCGGAGTCAGACTGCACCCAACCGGACCAAATGGTGACATGGTCTCGTTCAATCCAGAGAGGTTTAAAACTACGAAAGACCAACCAGATCCAATTCAGTTCCTTTGTCCAGACTAATGACCACAGTCTGAACCACCTTCACCTGCTGTCCTCGCGCCACATGGACCTATGGTCATCAACCAGACCCTCACACCCTGGTCCGGTTGCCCTTCTTCCACCAGGATCGTGAGTTTGAATCCTGCTGACTGCATGAGAGAAAATTACGTGAAAAATATCAGGACTTGCGATTTCGAGGAAAACGGGTGGACGCTGCCCAGTGGGCCCCTCCTCCGATTTAATAAAAGTTTTTCTCTATTTTTTTGGATTTTTTTTCGTTTTTTTTTGCCGAATGCCAAATATGTCAGCACTCGGTAAAGCCTTAGAGCCCTTTGCCGACATTTTCTTTGTCTAGTGCTCTTTGCCGAGTGCGGCACTCGGTGAAGCCTTCGCCGAGTGCAAAAGGCTCTTTGCCGAGTGCTGCCAGCACTCGACAAAGTCTGATCCTGCTGTAGTGGTAGGGACGACTTCAAGCCATTTCTAGAGATGGTTCGGTCAGCTGCACCTATGGCTCCATCTCCACAAATCATTAATTTATAAGGACGGTCAACCAGCTGTCCCTATAAATCAGATTTGTAAGGGTGACTCACGAATTTATAGAGACTGCTCGATATAGAGTCGCCTCTACAAATCCATTTTCTAAAAATCATATGGCCAAAAAATAGGAGACCTCCATCAATTTGTAGGGGCACACAACCACGTTTAGAGCGGACTCAGACTGCACCCAACCGGACCAAATGGTGACATGGTCTCGTTCAATCCAGAGAGGTTTAAAACCATGAAAGACCAACCAGATCCAATCCAGTTCCTTTGTCCAGACTAATGACCACAGTCTGAACCACCTTCACCTGCTGTCCTCGCACCACATGGACCTAGGGTCATCAACCAGACCCTCACACCCTGGTCCGGTTGCCCTTCTTCCACCAGGATCCAGTTCAACCACAACCACATAGAGCTTAGGTTAGCAACCGGACTCGTGTCCTTCGGTCTAGACCCCTTAGGCACTAAGGTCAGGTTCAAGCACACACTACCTCGGGTTAGGTTCCAGATCCATCACTGATGGTCCGGATCACCTACACCCTAGGGTCTGGTTCACATGTTCTCTTCCTTTTCAACTTCTTTCTTTCATCTTAGTTCTTGTAACACCCTTGGTGTTACCACGCTAATGACAAATTAAAACATGTCATGAGCATCATGTTTGATTGTAAATGCATGTAAAAATATGATTAGGCAAGTTTCCTAAACCCATATGTGAGAAAGAAGAAAGACCGAAGAAAATGGAAGTAGAGTTAAAATCCTCTTTATATCACTTAAGGTTTTGTTTTGAATTTTATCTTTGAAAAAGGATATATATAACTCATGTTCGGAACCTCAATAGAGTTTGGAGTAGGGCCGGGTCATGGTGGAACTAATGCAGCTTGTAGATTTTGATTCAGAGTTGGTTTGGTAGTTCTTTTGAAAGCTCAAAAATCGAAACAACAATTCAAATCAGCTTTTGACTCGGCCATTTCTTGAACCCGAAAACAGTTTGACACTGCAAGCTTTGGCATCAAGTTTTTGAGCATTGTGCTGTGCTAGCATATGTCTATTTTCTCGTGTTGTTGGTAAGCCCTTAGTACCCTCTTGGCAGTAGTGAGCTTGTTTGGCAAACTTGGTCACGTGGCATGGTGTTTTAGGCACTTTAAAAAGCGTGTGTGCGTCTGTGTTGTGCAGTTTGACCTGCCGTTCGCGGTCACGGCGTCAGGACACGCGTGACGCCGCATATGGGCGCGCACGCCACAGCTGTGCGCTGCAACTGCAGTCTGCTGCTCGCGCTATGCCGCTGTTGTGTACATGCTCGTCCCGTCTCCCCCCCCCCCCCCCCCCCCCCCCCCTGCCAGGTTAGGCACCGTGGCCGTACCCTCGTGCGCCTGCCGCCACCCGCTCTCCATCCCCTTTGCCGACCTCACCGCTCAAGCTCGGCACTTTGGCACGTGCCGCAGTTTCCTCCCTCCCTCTCTCTCCTGCGAGCTGGTAACCCTGTTCGTGCATTCGCCACACCCAACCAAGCCAGTGAACGATCACCTCCCCTCTCTTTTACCCTGCTCAGCAGCGCCGCTGCAGAATCCGCCGTGGGCAAGCGTCGCACAGGCTCGCATCACACCACTCTTTGCCAAGCCGCTCGCGTAACAAGCCATGTGCCCCCCTTCGTCTCGTGCTCTACCCTCTCCACGGCGCCGCCATAGCCAATATGGACGAACCCGCCCCCTTTTCAAATTCACCTTGCGTCTTCTAGTCGATCCCTCAGTGCAGCGAGTCTCTAGGTGAGCAGGTGGTGCTTAGGAGCCGCTTGGGTTAGTTAGGCAGAGCTCGGTTGGCCGGAACGCTCTCGCCACCATCTCGGTTCGCCGTTTGTCGTGGCTGGAGACTCTGGAGCGTCCTCATGCTCCGTTTCTTTGTGTGAGTAGCACGACAAGGTTGCTGGTAGTGTTCGGCTCGCTAGGAGCCTGCGCGCGAGCCCTGGTTGACCAGCGTAGCGATCCAGTGCCGCTGCATGCTGCGCCGGTGCACATCACTGGCTCGGGGACTTTGCAGTTGCGAAGACGAAAAGCTGCAGGGTGTTAGGTGCATAGCTTGTCTATGTTAGAATAGTAGTGTGGGCCGCGTTGTTGGGCCGATGCCGGGCTCGCGTGGGTCATTAAGACTAGTTTGGGTTTAGTTTTATTTCTGTTTTTAGGGAACACTTATTTATTTCAAATCTGAGTCAAACTTTGATAAATCATATCAAATCACATGAGTATCCAAAAATAGTGAAACAAGTTTTGTTAGGTTTATAAAATCATGATCAATCTGTTGGTGTAATTAGATGATGGCAGTTTGTGTAGCCTCTGCTAGCTTTTAAATCAATTCTAAAATGCTTTGTGGTTTAGAATAAAACTTGTAAGAATTTATGTGCTTAAACCATGATAGTTTTGGCTCTAATAATTTTATGGTAGACTCTCTGTAATATTAATTATCTACTGTAGTTTTTGTAGCTTCATAGCAATCTGTTTGATAGGTCAACTTGTTAGAGCATCTCCAAGTGTTTGCTATTAGAGTTGCCATCCTATAAAATTTGGCAAAACTTGGAAAAAAACCATCTCCAACAGTTTGGTATTCGGAGTTGCCAAATTGCGTCACTTGCCAAATCTTTGTCCCGCGCGTGCAGCTTTGCGCGTGGCGGACTCGATTGCCAAACGAGCTTTGCGCTCGTTCTTTCCCTTCCCGCTATCTCCGTGAAAAATCAGATCGGCGAGCGCCCAGCGCCGGAACGCCCAGCGTCGCGTTGTGCGACGGGAACGCCCAGCGTCGGAACTTGCCGAGCTCGTCGCCGTCCCCGTCCCCGTCGTCGCCGCCGAGGGCCGCAAGTTCGCGCTGACGGACGGCGTGGACGTCGCCGCCGACGGCACCATCTACTTCACCATCCGTCAGCAGCTCCACCTTCCTGTCCGAGCTCACCTTCAGCAACCCCTGTCAAGAGCCATTGTTCTTACCACACCTCGGTTCACGGATAAAGATGAATACAGCGGCCCTATACTAATAGACAGCTGACAGCCGTGTGTTTTCGATGTGGACTCACGATGTCCGCGTCGGCGATGATGAGACCGCCGTCAGAGGCGAGCACGACACCGAGCGGGCGGCCGCCGGTCCGGACCCAGTCCTCGACGTCCCCGCCTGGCACGCACACCCTCCGGACCCACCCGTCGGCGCACCCCGTGTACAGCCACCCTCCGGCGCCGTCGTACGCCAGGTCCTCCGGGCCCGGGAGGCGCCCCTCGCCGACGCGCTCGCTGTGCTGCAGCGCGCGGCGCTCGTGCCGCGGCGCGGACACGTCGGGCCCGTACGAGTACTCCGGCGGCAACGGCGCCGGCGAGAAGTCCCTGGGACTGTACAGCACGACGGCGAGCACGACTGGTGCCAGCGCCAGCGCCACGGCCTTCAAGAAACCGAGCCCCGACGCCATGGCCGGTGCTCCGCGCACAAGCTGTGCCGTTGTACAGCGGGCCCGCCTCGCTCCGCTCCCACACCCCATCCGAGTAGTCGCACCTTGGCGCCGCGATCTTTCCTGCTGCTCCACCGGCGGCGCTCGCAGCTGCAGAAACTTTAGGCCCCTGCAGCGGCGACGGCGACGGCGAGGAGGTGACCGGGGCTGGAGAGGAGGGATCGCTGGAAGGGGGAACTGGAATGGTGGCGAGGAGTGGAGGCGCCCATGGAGGGAGGCACGGGATCGAGGACCGATCCAGCTGATCCAGACAGACAAGTCCGATCCGCGCATAGGAGACCGACGGTAGTTGATGGTGGGCCTGCTATCTGTGGTTTGACAAGTCCAATTTGGCAAACACTTGGAGATGGCCAACTATTACACTTCCCATTCATTTTAAGGAGTTGCCAAATTGGAAGATTTGACAAGTCCAATTTGGCAAACACTTGGAGATGCTCTTAGCCCCTAGGAATAAATAGAAGAAAATAAAAAGGAAAATTATGAGTTAGTTTGAATAAATTATCATTAGGGTTAATTGCAGCCTTGCTGATTGAGCTTAACCTGTTAGTACTAAGCCTTAGTTGATAGTTTGAGTTAGAAGTTAGCTTGTGTCCTTCGTTGCTTATGTATTGCTTGCATATGTTAAGCATCGCATCATCATCGCATACATATAGGTGACGAGTGGTTTTTTAGCCTTGGTTTTTATGTGATCTGATTCATTCTGTTAGGACATATTTTCAAACTTAGAAGTGATTGATGTTTTTAGTATTTAATAAAGTTTCACAAAATTTTGCCCTGAATGATAAGTGTTTTGTCACTAGATCACTAAGTTCACTATGACTACAATAAACAAAGTAAAAAAACATTAAATAATAACACAAAGTATATATTTGTAGATTATATTAATTGACAAGGGTAAAAACATATGTAGTTGTATTCCCAGTAGAGAAATGAGCACATCCATGTGAGTAGAGTCGTGGCATCCATAGGATAGCCTTTATTTATTGGAATAAAAGGAAGGAAAAAAGAGAGCGCACACACACATACTACATAAATAAGATGACACAATACTGATTTTGATATGACCGGTGATATCATATCTTGTTGAATACATCCATCCAACATCCAACATAACAGCCCATGGCCAAACACACAAGCGCATGATTATGCAGCAACGGAAGGCATGCGGGCATTATTCCCGTCGCAGAAACGGACACATTCATCGCTGCAGCGTTCCATGTCGATTTTCATCTCTTCGCCGATAAGGACTATACAAAATTATACATAACGTGTTAAAAACAAAATTTGTTAGTTTTCCTGACAAATGATTTAAATTGATCTAAGAAAATTACCATCGTTCATGGTATCGCAAACGGAAGACTTGCATCCCAAGTTGCAGTACTGAATAGCATCTGGTTCACCTGCGAGAAAAAAAAATATTAATCTATATCGTTCATGGTCCCACGGTGCCCCTCACACACTTTAGGACTTATGACATAGTGCTTGTACGAGTTAGAGCAAGACATGTTCCGTGATGGTATGGAGTCTAATTTAAATCCCTATTAGAATAAATGATATGAGATCATTGAATAAATCTTTGAGCCGTAAATCATTCAAGAAGCCATATAACAAATTGTACACTATGTATACGCATGTTTGCCAAATAGCTATTTTTCCTTCTCTTCCCAAGTTTGCGATCCCTCGACTCACCTAAGCATAAGAGTTTTGATCAATTTCACTAAGAGCAGTGTAGAACTCTGTCATTAATTAAGGATTAGAGTCGTAATTGGTTTACTATCTTCTATATGACTTAAACTCACTATCCAAGTTTATACGAATTAAAATAGAGTGCGTCCAACCACAATACAGAGTCCAATTTCAAGATTTAATGGAATAGTTGACGCATTTGCAATGTACAAGCATATGCTTGTGCTAAAATATTAAAGAGAGAAGGCATTCTTATTTACGTCTTATTATACATACTTCTCTCACAATGCACTTATTCCGTATTAGAAAAGCGAACGTCCAATGATGGGGTATTAGAACATCTGACACAACTGTTGAATAAATCTTTGCACAATAAATTGTCTATACGATTAAAAAATAAGTAATATATCCTGTTGCAACACACATACATATTTGCTTGTAGGTATAATATACACATAATTTTTTGTTTGTGGGAAATGATAAATAAGATAGAAAAGATTTAGTTCTCTCTTTACCAGAGCTGGGAAGAAGGTTGAATTTAGGGAAGTCACGTGGGCATATGTTGCCTCTTATGATTTTGCAACCGCATATAGCTGCACAGGTTGCCTGGGAACCCCTGAAACGGCAAATGTTGTAGCAGTTTCTCGCCGCAGTGCTCCTGCAACAACTCTTGCCCTCTACATGGACCTGCTCCAGGATTAGCCCCAGTATCAGCAGACACATGATTACACTCTTAAGACCCTGCTTGCCTGCCATGTCTATCTAGCTAGCTTTGTTGCAAAACACAGATATGTTGGATTTGGATGCAGAGACGAGAGAACTGCATGGCTCTATTTATAGATATAGATGGTAGGATGTTGGTGCTACAGTACCAACCGATGGATTTTTTTCCTTTAAGTAAATGCCATGCGCATGCGCTAGAGCTGATGCCTGCCCCAAAAAGTCAAAACACGGCACATGGGTCTGTGCATAAAAAAACTGACTGAAAACAATATGAAGCTATTGTTACGTTCGTTTGGAATTATCAGCTCAATTTATTAGCCATGATACAATATTTTTTTTCTCACAACAAAACAACATCAGTCTGTCTATCAGCCGTAGAAACCATCAGCAGAACTGTCCTATATAGATAGATAGATAGATAGATAGATAGATAGAAGGTCTAATTATGACTATTCACATGTTTTTAGATAAAGATGATTATTCACATGTAAACATAAAGATGTAATATAAACAACCATTCTAGCTTCAAGAAAGAGGATGCATTTATTAGGATCGCATACTTCAAAAACTCAACATATGTTACTAACGTCGATACCATAGTTTCCAAAAGGTCACGTCTCAAAAACACGGTCATGAGACCTCTCACGAAGACTGACCTACTTAGGGCTAAGAGCATCTCTAGCAATACTACCTAAAATAGACCCCTCACTTCTCTGTTTAGGTAGCTACCCACTTTTATACTACCAAAATTTTGTTGTTTTCTCCGGCAACACTACATAAAACAAACTTTCCAAATCCATTACAGGTGAGAATGACATGTGGGACCTATTTGTTATCGTCCTCTATCAGTTCTTTTTCCATGGAGCAGAGCTGAGGAGGGGCGCCACCACGATAAAGGACAGTCGTGCCAGGGAGGTCATGTGGGAGAGGGCTTGCCGCATCGGGGAGGGGTGGTTGCGCCGAAGAGGGCCTGCCACGCTCGGAAGGCTCCTGTCGTGTCAGCTATGGTCGCCGCTGTTAGGGCGACCGGTGGGCATGGCCATGTCAGGGAGGGCTCGCCACTTGGGAGGGCCTACCACTCGTTTGGGAGGGGTGGAGGCTCACCAGGGAAAGGCCTGTCAGTGGGCATGGCCATGTCGGCCAAAGCGGCAGTGACATCTGGTCTAGACCTGCTGACAGAGAAGCACGGGGCGATGGCGGACCTGCCTGGGCAGACAGTGCTAGCAGGGCAGAGGTGCCACCAGCGGTTGGGCGAACGTTGGAAGCCGTGAATCAAGCAAGTCACATTCGTGCGAGTAGAATCATCGAGCAGAGAAGACAGATGGAAAAATAGGGGGACTGAAGTATAAGGGGGCAACCGGAGGTGAAGGGAAACAAGTAGGAGGCCAACAAATCTAGGGGGTATACTAGGGACGACTAGAGTTGTTTTTTTTGGTCTCTAGTATCCAAATCCAAACACTACAGGAGGTCCAGGATTTGCCGAGTGCTGGAAGCACTCGGCGAAGCCTTCGCCGCTGTCGCCTCGGCGAAGGGCACTCGGCGAAGAAAATAACGCAAAGAAACTTCTTGCCGAGTCCAAATATCGGACTCGGGCAAGCTTTCGCCTGATTGGCCAGGTCAGCACTCGGCGAAGCAAACGGCACCGTCACTTAACGACCTCTTTGCCGAGGGCCACGTGGGCCCGGCACTCGGCAAAAGAGGCCCCCTTTGCCGAGTGCCACATGTCCATGCACTCGGCACAGGGGCCCTCTTTGCCGAGTGCCACGTGTCCAGGCACTCGCAAAGAGGTCCTCCTTTGCCGAGTGCCACATGGGCCCGCACGCGTCAAAGTGTCCTCTTGCGATGCCACGTGGGACGGCACCGGTAAAGGGTGCCTCTTTGCCGAGGCCTTGACCATGACCTCGGCAAAGAGGCCTGTAACACCTCTGTGTTTAATATGTAATTAACCTGACATGTCATCATCATTAGTCATTAATCATTCTTGCCTTGCATTTATGTTTGCTTAGTACTGTGTAGCAATCTCTTTTCAAAAACCCTAAAGCCCAAATTCCTATAAGGGCAAAATGGTAATTTCACCTCTGTGCCTAGCTTTGTGTAATTCTTGTTCAGTTGGATGTCTTGAAGTTTTTTGTTGTGTTGGCCAAAGTTCAAAATCAAAATCAGATTTCAAATCCCTTTGCAAAACCCTGATTTCCAACCCTGGATTTTATCCCTCTTTTTGTAATTCAAAATTATTCAAAATTTGAGTTGGTCCAAAAAGCAAAGTTGTAGATCTGGCCAAGAGAAACAACTTTGGTATTTACAAATTTTCAAGTTCTGTACAAAGTTTGAAGTAAATCCAAATTCATTCAAATTCCAGTTTTTGTCCCCTTTTCAGTTTTCAAAATTTATTTAAAAACTATTGAGTTTCAGAAAAAGGGTATATTAGCAAAGTTGTAGGTTTTGATAAAAGGAACAACTTTCATATTTGCAGATTTCCAACTTTCAATGTAAAATCAAAAGTAATTTTGAATTTATTCAAATCCCAAAGTGTCCCTTTTTCTTTTTCAAATGTGGTCCAAAAACTATTTGGATTTTGAAAATATTCTTTTTGACAAAGTTGTAGATCTCCTTTTTCTGCACAACTTTGGTGTTTTGAGTTTTTGCTGCTCAGTTCAAGTTTTGGAAGTAATTTGCAAAATACAGAAATCAGCCCAAAGTCAAACCCTAAGACCTAGCCCTGTTCATCTTCAACCTACAGCTAGGGGCCCGGCCATGGCCGCGCGCCGCGCCGCTGCGCCACGCGTGCCTGGCAGCCGCACGCCCGCCCCCGCTTGTCGCCTGCGCCCGCGCCATCATTTCGCACCCGCACGCGCGAGCGCTGACCTCCGCGCCGTCCCCTACAGTGCCCAGCGTCGCCGCCGCGTGCCGTCACCGGCGAGCCTTCGCCCAGGCCCTGGGTGCACGCCGTCCTCCCGCCGGCTTGCAATCGAGTGCGCACGCTTCGGCCGAGCTCATCCACACCATCCCGTGCTCTCTACCGTCCCCGACCGTGCCTATAAAAGGGACCGCCGGAGTCCGAGCTCCTCACTCATCTCCGCCGCCGTGGCCAGCCCACTCCGAAGCTCCGCCGCTCAACCACCTAGCCCGAAGCTCCGCCTTGAGCTCGTGAAGCTTCCCACCCCTCAATTTCACCTCCCCCGCCTCCAATCGCCCGGCGTACCCCATCTTCCCAACTCCGACGAACCCGGTGAACTCGGGTTCGTCAAATACTACCTCTCCGGCCACGATCATCTTCCCCTGACCCCTGTGTCAGCTTCCTTGCTCCGCGCGACTCTAACCAGCCCTTGCGGTCTCGTGTGTTGCGCAGGATCGCCGAATCGCCGGAGTGCCGCCGCGGCCGTCTCCTTCCTCGAGCCTCACCCTCGAGCACGTGTCGAGCCTCACCCTCGGCCTCACCCTCGAGCACGTGTCGAGCCTCACCCCGAGCCTCACCCTCGAGCACGTGTCGAGCCCACCCTCGAGCCTCACCCTCGAGCACGTGTCGAGCCTCACCCTCGAGCCTCACCCTCGAGCACGTTCCCGAGCCCTCCCCCGAGCACGCCTCGACCGCCTCCCTCGAAGCAGCCGGCCCTGCCTCCGACCGGGTAAGCACTCGAAGCCCCGTCTCTGCTTCCACTCCGCTTCGCCCGAGCCTCCCGGCCAGGCCTCGGACGGACGCTTGTCTCCGCTTCGCCCGAGCCTCCCGGCAGGCCTCGGACAACCTTGTCTCCGCTTCGCCCGAGCCTCCCGGCCAGGCCTCGGACGAAACCTTGTTTCCGCTCGCCCGAGCCTGCTGTCCGCCTCGCGCGATTCGCCCGAGCCCTGCGAGAAAGGAGCACAGCGCTCTTTTTTTTTCCTTTTTGAAGAGTGTGAATAGTGTTCTGTTTTCTCTTTTTTGTGTGAATTAATCTGTGTGTTCCTTAAATCCTGATAAAATTATGGTATGCTCCTTGCACTGTGTAGTATTTTAGAAAAATATGAAACTTGACTTTTCTGCAAGAATTTGAAAATGTAAAATCCCTCTTTTAATTAATAAATGGATGGTTTTGGATTTTTAGAAAATTATTTATAACTCCAAAAATCATGAGATAAATTTTTGTGAGCTTCCTATGCCATGTTTAGTCTCTGGTGAAATTTTGAAGTCTTTTGGAACAAGTTGATTTTTGAGCATTTATCTTTAATTGTTAAATAGTGCCTTTGTTAATTAATGTCTGATTTATTTGAGCACCTTAATGACCTCCAAAATTATGAAATTTGTTTTGCCATCTATCTACACCATAATGAACTTATGTGATTAATTTGGTAATTTTTGGAGCAACTTCATTAAATGACCTTTTTAAATAATTAAGAAAATAGAAAAAGTGATTAGGGTTCATGTTGTATGCCTGTTTTGCATTGTTCATGCTAGCATACTCATGTGCATGCATCATTGCATTCGTATAGTCACCGAAGAAGAAGTCAAGATCGAGGCAGCCGCCGACGAACCTGTCCCGAGGCTAACCCGAGCTTCGACAACTGCACCTCCGCCCTCGAGCAGCTGTCTTTGCTCTTCAAGGCAAGCCCCGGTGCATTTACCCTTTCCTTGAATTTATAAAATGATTTCCTTAAATGCTTTTGAGTTAAATTATTGCATTAGGTTTATAGGAGTTGTGTGTTATCCTAATTGATGCACTATCCACCTTGACCACTGATACACCCGATACCTGCTTTTCAAAAGTATTTGAAAAATGCTTAGCAATGCTTATTGAATTAGACTTTGCAATAAAATGCCAATTTCAAAAGTGTGATCACTTAAGAATGTTTATGGGATTTTGGTCTTACTCCCCGGCTGTTGGCTAGGTATCTGATCCGTACCTAGTCAATAGCGAGGAGAGGTTGTCCGAGCGTACGGTGCCGTCATGTTGTAGTCCGGGACTCAACAGTTGACACCGACCGGGACAGGGTTGAAAAACTGACAGGACTATTACGCTTGGGTGAGATATAACCAAGGTATAGTTCTGGCTGGAAAATTAGGGACCATCCGTATGGGGGCTGCTGCTGGTCAAGACTTGTAACTATTCACATACTTCGGAAAGCTCTGGCTCCGAGAAATCCTTGATTGGACCGACAACCGCGCACTGGGAGTGAGAGATGGCGGAAGTAGCATGTACCCACGTGGTCGTCGTACCTGGAAAGGAGTGGTGTACTGTACTTCCGGGTGGCGTAGGACCGGGTCCAATCTTGGAGGAATCGTGGTAGACGAGTTGGCATATGCAAGCTTGGGTGCTACATATGCAGTGTGGATAGGGATCCTCAGCTGAGTATTATTTATCCGGATTAACGTTGCTCCTCGGTTATGGAGACTTGGTCACTGACTGTCAACGGAGAGTGGTTCTCAACTAGGAATGTTTTGAAATGTAAAATGAATCATGAACGATGAAGAATTGAGGAATACTGAATCTTTCAAAATAAAATAAGGTTTACAAAAATGCTTTTCTGCAAAATACTTGATCTTGCTTAAGCCTTACCTTGACTACCCTAAGCCTCTCATTCCTGAGTCTTCTCCCTTTTCTTTAGTCGGGTAAGTCTTGTTGAGTACCCCAGTACTCAGGGTTTGTTACCCATGCTGCAGGTATGACAGAGTCCCCGATGTGTCTTGCACCCTGCTGCGTGACCATCGTCCAGGAAGAGGCCGATGAGGCCGAAGAATAGTTGTACACCCTCGGGCTGGGTGATTATAAGTATCTTTGCTGTTCTCCACTATGTTGCCTATGTCTATTTCTATTATCAGAACTTGGTTTGTAATAACTGCACCTTAATTTCTATTTGGAACCCTGCTTTGTAAAACTAATGTTATTTAAGTCTTCCGCTCTTTATTCCGATGTTATTTGTAAAAGTATGCAATGCTGTAACCGAATTGTGAGATGATCCTGCGGACATTGGGCACTGATGTAGCCCGGTGGCGAACAGGTCTTAATCACATGGAACATGGGTTCGGCTGTCAGAGGTTGACAGGGACACGTGGGCCATGGGATTAGGGTCGTTCCGTCACAGAGTGGTATCGGAGCATCTCACTTTAACGTTGCAGTGTTCGTTTTTGCGAAAACTTCAAAAGACCTTTTGAGTCCAAACAAACTAAACTTGACTATTTTGAGTCCAAATTGCTTCTCTCATCTTGTCTCTCATATGGCAACACTAGCTAGTGGAACAACATGTTTTAAGCCCTATGTACTTATTTATTTATTGCATTGCTTTGTTCCGTAGGAACGATTCATGCATCATGTCATAATCACTTAAGTTAACTTCCTCTCTAAGTTCGTTGGGTAGTATGCCTTTACCTGTTCTTGCTAGCCTTTCTCATCCATCTTCTCTTATCCAGACATGGCCCGTATCAAGCTGACTGCCCGCAAGTCGACTGGACCGCATGGTGTGCCACGCCACCAGCTGGCACCACGCGCTGGGGAGGAGACTGGAGAATCTTCCAACGGTCGTCGCTTTCCCCGCCGCACCCGTAAGAACCTGAAGGAGGAGATCAAGGATCTGAAGGCTGAGCTGAAGAACTTGGAGCATGACTTCTACCACTCACGCCTGGAGTTTTATGAGGCACGAGCTTCCCTGGAGCAGGCCAACCGGAACACGGTTCGCGCTATCGAGCAGCGCAATGATGCTTGGACCCGCGAGGACGTTACCAGAGCCCAGCTCCACGGACTGCAGCAGTACACAGCTCAGATTGAACAGTTCAATGATATGCTTCATGAGGAAGTGCATCAGCTGTATGATCAACTCCACCCCTTGGTACCCCCGGTTATGGAAGACCCTGAGGACGGAGTAGTGGAAGAACCCGATGTGGAACAAGAGCCAGACGTGGACGAAGAAATTGAACCTGCTGAGGACGTCCACGCTGAAGACGAGGACGAGGAGGAGGAGCCTGAGCTCATCCTCGAAGAAGACGACGACGAAGACATGATCATCATCGACGACGACTAGACTCGTAGTGTCTGTACCATCTGCTTACCTAAAACCTTAGTCTAGGTTTGGGGGCGTTAGTCTGTCTGTTGCCAAGTCTGGCATGTATCTTTCTTTTCGCATCTTTTCCCTTTATCGGTCTGTATCATCTGTCAGTCACCTTATCAAGTCATCAGTCTTTTGTATCAGAAGAAGCTATCAGTCTGTTGTTTTCAGAACCCTATCTATGAATGCTAAGTTCCAAGTTGCTTAACAGATGCCTGTGAACACTCGCACTGGAGCTGGAGGTTCTGATGATGCCAACCTCCCAAACCCTCCACCTGTCCCAGCTACCCTAGCAGATGCCATTGCAGCCTTGGCCGCCGCTGCCAACCTAATGGCTCAAAACCAAGGACAGCAGAACTTTCACCGTGGTCGCCACAACATCAACCAAGAGACCACCTATGTGGAATTCACCGAAACTCGTCCACCGGTCTTCACCAAGGCCGATGAACCCCTCGAAGCTGATGATTGGCTCCGCACCATGGAGCAGAAGTTTGGTCTTATCAACTGCACCGATATCCAGAAGCCACGGTTCGCTTCACAGCAGCTTCGTGGTCCGGCAAGTGCTTGGTACGCCAACCTGTTGGCTGCCCAGCCAGAAGGTCATCGGTTGACCTGGGAGGAGTTCCGCACTGCTTTCCGTGCTCATCACATCCCTTCCGGATTAATGAAAATGAAGCTTGATCAGTTCCTGGCTCTCCAACAGAAAGACTCCACAGTCATGCAGTATGTGGGTCAATTCAATCATCTCAGCCAGTATGCCTCAGAGTATGTCAACACAGATGAGAAGAAGAGGGATTGTTTCCTCAGAGGACTGCACCCAAAGATCCGCAGGAGCTTGTCCAATAACCTGACTGGGTCTTATCACGATGTTGTTGACCGGGCTGTTGCTTTTGAAGAAAGCAATCGCCAGTACCAGGAAGAGAAGAAGAAGAAGAAAGCAGGGTCAGCAGCTTCTCTGGCGGTCACAAACGCCAGAGAATCATCTATCACCCCAGCCACCACCACAATCGTCTACCTTACCCCAACCAGCAAGTGGTCGTCCGTACCGCGGCCACCACCCATAATGCCAACCAGCAGAGTGCCACACAGCCGAACGCCCCAGGTGTTCGTATCACCACTCCACACAGCCTACAACCATCCCTGCTACAACTGCGGCCAGCTTGGTCACTGGTCTCGTGAGTGCCCAAAGCCCAAGAGGTATGCTCAGAATGCTCAGAAGAATCCTGGAGGATCTCAGCAGCAGCAGCACCGTGCCCAGCAGCAGCATGCTCAGAAAGGCAGGATTGTCAAGAAGCACGGGCAAGTCTACTACACCACTGTCAGCGATATACCAGAAGGGGAGCCCGTCATGATCGGTAGGTTTCCTGTTGCCAATCACCCTGCAGTTGTGTTGTTTGATTCTGGTGCATCGCATTCCTTCATCAGTCGTACTTTTGTCATCAAGCATGAAATATCAATTGAGGATTTAAAAGAAAGTTTCTGCATATTTTCGCCTGGAGGGCGTATAAGTACTAAGGAAGTGGTTCGCAGTATACCAGTAATGTTGGGGGAACATGTATTTCCCACCACCATGATAGTGCTTCATGATCAGGAGATAGATGTCATCCTAGGCATGAATTGGATGTGTCAGTATAAAGCCATGATCGACATCTTGAATAGAGTTGTGAGAGTGGATATTCCTAACAGTACCGCCAAACTCCTTCTCCAACTTCCAATGCCTCAAAACCAGCAGCCACTCAAATAAATACCGCCTATGTTCTGGAAACCGGGACATCCCCGTGGTTTGTGAATTCCCTGATGTTTTTCCTGAGGATTTGCCTGGTCTGCCTCCTGACCGTGACGTTGAGTTTGCCATAGAGCTAAAGCCCGGGACTGCTCCTATATCCCGCAGAGCTTATCGAATGCCTCCCAGAGAGTTGGCAGAACTAAAAATCCAATTACAAGATTTGTTGGACAAGGGTTTCATTCGCCCAAGCTCGTCTCCTTGGGGCTGTCCTGCAATCTTTGTAAAGAAGAAAGACAAGACTCTCAGAATGTGCATTGATTATCGCCCACTCAATGAGGTCACCATCAAAAATAAATATCCCTTGCCTCGTATTGATCTTCTCTTTGACCAGTTAGCTGGAGCCAAAGTATTCTCCAAGATCGATCTCAGATCTGGCTACCACCAAATAAAGATTCGTCCTGAAGATATTCCTAAAACAGCTTTCACCACCAGATACGGCCTATATGAGTACTTGGTCATGTCCTTCGGTTTGACCAATGCCCCTGCTCATTTCATGTACCTCATGAACTCTGTGTTCATGCCAGAGCTTGATAAATTCGTGGTCGTGTTCATTGACGACATCCTTGTCTACTCAAAAACCCCTGAAGATCATGCCGAACATCTTCGTATCGTTCTATCCCGTCTCAGAGAACATCAGCTGTATGCCAAGTTCAGTAAATGTGAGTTCTGGTTAGATCAGATACAGTTTCTTGGTCATGTCCTTTCCGCTGAAGGTGTGTCAGTTGACCCTGGTAAAGTGGCAGACATTCTGGATTGGAAGCCACCTACCACTGTTCATCAAGTCCGCAGCTTTATGGGAATGGCAGGATATTATCGTCGATTCATCCCAGATTTCTCAAGAATCGCCAAGCCTATCACTGAGTTAGTAAAGAATTCTGTGAAGTTTGTCTGGTCACCAGCCTGTGAGCAAGCCTTTCAAACTCTGAAGAAACTGTTAACTACATCACCAGTGCTAGCCCAGCCGAACATCGAGAAGCCCTTTGATGTCTACTGTGATGCATCTGGTACTGGTTTGGGCTGTGTTTTGATGCAAGAAGGTCGAGTGATCGCTTATGCCTCCCGACAGCTTAAGCGACATGAAGAGAATTACCCAACTCATGATCTCGAGTTAGCAGCAGTAGTGCATGCCTTGAAGATCTGGCGTCATTATTTGTTGGGCAGTACCTGTAATGTGTACACTGATCACAAAAGCCTGAAGTATATCTTCACTCAGAGGAACTGAATATGAGGCAGAGAAGATGGCTTGAGTTAATTAAGGACTATGATCTTGAAGTGCATTACCATCCGGGTAAGGCGAATGTGGTCGCCGATGCACTCAGTCGCAAGTCTTATTGCAACTGTCTGATGAAGAAACCCTATGATTCTTCTTTGTGTTATGAGCTGGAAAAGTTGAATATTGAAATGATTCCACAAGGAACTCTGAATAATATCAGAATAGAAACCCCTATCAGAGAGCAGATCATCGCTGCACAAAAAGATAACCCTGGAATCAAGCACATCATCGAAAAGGTCCAATCCGGAAAGGCTGATTGTTTCAGGATCGATGATGCAGGAGTAGTATGGTTTAAGAATCGGTTAGTAGTTCCTAAAGTGCCTGAGTTAAGAAAGTTAATCCTTGATGAAGCACACTTGACTAGATTCTCCATCCACCCGGCAGCAACAAAATGTACCAGGATTTGAAGCAGCAATTCTGGTGGACAAAGATGAAGATTGAGATCGCCCGGTATGTCGCTCAGTGCGATACCTGCCAGAAAGTCAAAGCCGTGCACATGAAGCCCGGAGGAGAATTGCAACCTTTACCTGTACCTGCTTGGAAATGGGACGATATCAGTATGGACTTTATCAATGGTCTACCCAAGACATCAAGAGGTTTTGATTCCATATGGGTGATCGTGGATCGCCTCACTAAGCAAGCTCACTTCCTGCCAGTGAAGACCAGTTACACCGTCCCCACTTATGCCACTTTGTACAAGAACACATAGTGAAACTCCATGGCATACCCAAGAGCATTATCTCTGATCGTGGTACCCAGTTTGTCGCAAAGTTTTGGAAAGCGTTCCATACCTCACTTGGAACCAAGCTCTTGCATAGTACGGCATATCATCCGCAAACAGATGGACAAACTGAGCGAGTCAACCAAGTGTTAGAGGATATGTTGAGAGCATGTGTGCTCACCTTCGCAGATACTTGGGATGACTGTTTGCCCTTGGCAGAGTTCTCATATAATAACAGTTACCAAGAGAGCATCAAAATGGCACCCTTTGAAGCACTGTACGGCCGCCGTTGTCGTACACCTCTCAATTGGTCTGAACCCGGAGAAAGGGAATTCTTTGGAGTTGACCTAGTAAAAGATATGGAAGAGAAAGTCAAGCATATACAAGAGAACATGAAGATTGCACAGTCTCGACAGAAAAGTTATGCTGACAAGAGACGTCGACCTCTGCAGTTCGAGATCGGGGATTATGTGTACCTGAAGGTCTCACCCACCAAAGGAGTCACTCGTTTTGGAGTCAAAGGAAAGTTAGCACCCCGCTACATTGGTCCCTTTGAGATTCTGGATCGTTGTGGCAAGGTCGCTTACAAGCTGAGTTTGCCCGATCATCTTTCAGCAGTTCATAATGTGTTTCATGTCTCCCAACTCAAGAAGTGCCTCCGAGTACCTGAACATGTGGTTGAAGTTGAAGGCGTTGAGCTAGAACCAGATCTGTCATACACTGAGTATCCAGTTCGCGTGTTGGATCACAAGGATCGTGTTACCCGAAGAACCACCACAAGATGGTACAAGATCCAGTGGAACCAGCACTCTGAAGAAGAAGCCACTGGGAATCCGAAGACTTCTTAGCAAAGAACTATCCCGACTTTCTCGAATCTCTGTAGATGTAAGGTTTTGCCTTTTCCTTCTTAAGACGTGGAATCTCGGGGCGAGATTTCTTTTAGGGGGGAAGGCTGTAACACCTCTGGTGTTTAATATGTAATTAACCTGACATGTCATCATCATTAGTCATTAATCATTCTTGCCTTGCATTTATGTTTGCTTAGTACTTGTGTAGCAATCTCTTTTCAAAAACCCTAAAGCCCAAATCTTCCTATAAGGGCAAAATGGTAATTTCACCTCTGTGCCTAGCTTTGTGTAATTCTTGTTCAGTTGGATGTCTTGAAGTTTTGTTGTGTTGGCCAAAGTTCAAAAATCAAAATCAGATTTCAAATCCCTTTGCAAAACCCTGATTTCCAAACCCTGGATTTTATCCCTCTTTTTGTAATTCAAAAATTATTCAAAATTTGAGGTTGGTCCAAAAAGCAAAGTTGTAGATCTGGCCAAGAGAAACAACTTTGGTATTTACAAATTTTCAAGTTTCTGTACAAAGTTTGAAGTAAATCCAAATTCATTCAAATTCCAGTTTTTGTCCCCTTTTCAGTTTTCAAAATTTATTTAAAAACTATTGAGTTTCAGAAAAGGGTATATTAGCAAAGTTGTAGGTTTTGATAAAAGGAACAACTTTCATATTTGCAGATTTCCAACTTTCAATGTAAAATCAAAAGTAATTTTGAATTTATTCAAATCCCAAAAGTGTTCCCTTTTCTGTTTTCAAATGTGTCCAAAAACTATTTGGATTTTGAAAATATTCTTTTTGACAAAGTTGTAGATCTCCTTTTCTGCACAACTTTGGTGTTTTGAGTTTTTGCTGCTCAGTTCAAGTTTTGGAAGTAATTTGCAAAATACAAAATCAGCCCATAGTCAAACCCTAAGACCTAGCCCTGTTCATCTTCAACCTACAGCGAGGGGCCCCGGCCATGGCCGCGCGCCAGCGCCGCTTGCGCCACGCTGCCTGGCAGCCGCACGCCCGCCCCGACTTGTCGCCTGCGCCGCGCCATCATTTCGCACCCGCACCGCGAGCGCTGACCTCCGCGCCCGTCCCCTACAGTGCCCAGGGCGTCCCGCCGCGTGGCCGTCACCGGCGAGCCTCCGCCCCAGGCCCTGGGTGCACGCCCGTCCTCCCGCCGGCTTGCAATCGAGTGCGCACGCTTCGGCCGAGCTCATCCACCATCCCGTGCTCTCTACCGTCCCCGCCGTGCCTATAAAAGGGACCGCCGGAGTCCGAGCTCCTCACTCATCTCCGCCGCCGTCGCCAGCCCACTCCGAAGCTCCCGCCGCTCAACCACCTAGCCCGAAAGCTCCGCCTTGAGCTCGTGAAGCTTCCCAGCCCCTCAATTTCACCTCCCCCGCCTCCAATCGCCCGGCGTAACCCATCTTCCCAAACTCCGACGAAACACCGTGAACTCGGGTTCGTCAATACTACCTCTCCGGCCACGATCATCTTCCCCTGACCCCTGTGTCAGCTTCCTTGGCTCCGCGCGACTCTAACCAGGCCCTTGCGGTCTCGTGTGTTGCGCAGGATCGCCGAATCGCCGGAGTGCCGCCGCGGCCGTCTCCTTCCTCGAGCCCACCCTCGAGCACGTGTCGAGCCTCACCCTCGGCCTCACCCTCGAGCACGTGTCGAGCCTCACCCTCGAGCCTCACCCTCGAGCACGTGTCGAGCCTCACCCAGCTCACTCGAGCACGTTCCGAGCCCCACCCTCGAGCACGCCTGCGACTGCGCTCCCTCGAAGCAGCCGAGCCCCTGCCTCCGACCCGTGGTAAGCACTCGAAGCCCCCGCTCTGCTTCCACTCCGCTTCGCCCGAGCTCCCGGCCAGGCCTCGGACGGACGCTTGTCTCCGCTTCGCCCGAGCCTCCCGGCCAGGCCTCGGACGAACGCTTGTCTCCGCTTCGCCCGAGCCTCCCGGCCAGGCTCGGACGAAACGCTTGTTCCGCCTCGCCCGAGCCCTGCTGTCCGCCTCGCAGCGATTCGCCCGAGCCCCTGCGAGAAAGGAGCACAGCGCTCTTTTCTTTTTCCTTTTTGAAGAGTGTGAATAGTGTTCTGTTTTCTCTTTTTTGTGTGAATTAATTTGTTGTTCCTTAAATCCTGATAAATTATGGTATGCTCCTTGCACTGTGTAGTATTTTAGAAAAATATGAAACTTGACTTTTCTGCAAGAATTTGAAATGTAAAATCCCTCTTTTTAATAAATGGATGGTTTTGGATTTTTAGAAAATCATTTATAACTCCAAAAATCATGAGATAAATTTTTGTGAGCTTCCTATGCCATGTTTAGTCTCTGGTGAAATTTTGAAGTCTTTTGGAACAAGTTGATTTTTGAGCATTTATCTTTAATTGTTAAATAGTGCCTTTGTTAATTAATGTCTGATTTTATTTGAGCACCTTAATGACCTCCAAAAATTATGAAATTTGTTTTGCCATCTATCTACACCATAATGAACTTATGTGATTAATTTGGTAATTTTTGGAGCAACTTCATAAAATGACCTTTTTAAATAATTAAGAAAATAGAAAAAGTGATTAGGGTTCATGTTGTATGCCCTGTTTTGCATTGTTCATGCTAGCATACTCATGTGCATGCATCATTGCATTCGTATAGTCACCGAAGGGAGTCAAGTCGAGGCCGCCGCCGACGAACCTGTCCCGAGGCTACTCCGAGCTTCGACAACTGCCACCTCCAACCTGAGCCTGCTGTCTTTGCTCTTCAAGGCAAGCCCCGGTGCATTTAACCCTTTCCTTGAATTTATAAAATGATTTCCTTAAATGCTTTTGAGTTAAATTATTGCATTAGGTTTATAGGAGTTGTGTGCTATCCTAATTGATGCACTATCCACCTTGACCACTGATACACCCGATACCTGCTTTCAAAAGTATTTGAAAAATGCTTAGCAATGCTTATTGAATTAGACTTTGCAATAAATGCCAATTTCAAAAGTGTGATCACTTAAGGAATGTTTATGGAATTTGGTCTTACTCCCGGCTGTTGGCTAGGTATCTGATCCGTACCTAGTCAATAGCGAGGAGAGGTTGTCCGAGCGTACGGTGCCGTCATGTTGTAGTCCGGGACTCAACAGTTGACACCGACCGGGACAGGGTTGAAAAACTGACAGGACTATTACGCTTGGGTGAGATATGACCAAGGTATAGTTCTGGCTGGAAAATTAGGGACCATCCGTATGGGGGCCTGCTGGTCAAGACTTGTAACTATTCACATACTTCGGAAAGCTCTGGCTCCGAGAAATCCTTGATTGGGACCGACAACCGCGCACTGGGAGTGGAGAGATGGCGGAAGTAGCATGTACCCACGTGGTCGTCGTACCTGGAGGAGTGGTGTACTGTACTTCCGGGTGGCGTAGGACCGGGTCCAATCTTGGAGGAATCGTGGTAGACGAGTTGGCATATGCAAGCTTGGGTGCTACATATGCAGTGTGGATAGGGATCCTCAGCTGAGTATTATTTATCCGGATTAACGTTGCTCCTCGGTTATGGAGACTTGGTCACTGACTGTCAACGGAGAGTGGTTCTCAACTAGGAATGTTTTGAAATGTAAAATGAATCATGAACGATGAAGAATTGAGGAATACTGAATCTTTCAAAAATAAAATAAGGTTTACAAAATGCTTTTCTGCAAAATACTTGATCTTGCTTAAGCCTTACCTTGACTACCCTAAGCCTCTCATTCCTGAGTCTTCTCCCTTTTCTTTAGTCGGGTAAGTCTTGTTGAGTACCCAGTACTCAGGGTTTGTTACCCATGCTGCAGGTATGACAGAGTCCAACGAATGCTGCACACTCGCTGTGGACATCGGGAAGACTCGCCGCTAAGAAGAATAGTTGTAGCACCCTCGGCATGGGTATTATAAAGTATCTTGATGCTTTCTCACTATATAGATGTGCCCTATTGTCATATTTCTTTATCAAGACTTGGTTTGTAATAACTGCACCCTTAATTTCTATTGGAACCCTGCTTTGTAAAACTAATGTTATTTAAGTCTTCCGCTCTTTATTCCGATGTTATTTGTAAAAGTATGCAATGTTGTAACCGAATTGTGAGATGATCCTGCGGACATTGGGAACTGATGTAGCCCGGTGGCGAACAGGTCTTAATCACTTGGAACATGGGTTCGGCTGTCAGAGATTGACAGGGACACGTGGGCCATGAGATTAGGGCTGTTCCGTCACAGAGGCCGGCCTGGGCAAAATTTGCCCAGCTTTGCCGAGTGTCGTGGCCTCTTTGCCGAGTGTGGCACTCGGCAAAGCTGGGAAAAGTGATTTTTTTTTTCTGTTTTCATTTTCCTTGACAGAAAACATATCACATATCACACATCCATATTCCATTTCAGACAAATATCACATGCATATATATCACACATCCATATATCACATACATATCCATTTCAAACAAATATCACACGTTCAGTCTCCATGCATCACAAGCTCACAAGTTTATCACAAGTCCATCACAAGTTCACAAGTCCATCACATCCATCTCACAAGTCCATGACAAATCTAAGTCGGCCATCACTGCTCACCTTGGTGCTCAGATTGTGAAGAACCCCCACCTTGCCACGTGTCCCACGACCCGCCCGAAGGACCACCTTGCCAACCTTGCCACCCAGGCGGCGGAGGTCCAGATGGCCACCCGGTGTACCCTGACTACAGAGGAGGGTAACCTGGCCACCCATAGGGCGGAGGAGGGCCACCGGGGAGCCACCCAGGCTGCGGAGGAGGGCCACCAGTGATGTGCAGAGTGTGCAGAGGAAGGCCAGGTTGAGGAGTCGGTGCCGAACCCTCCGACTGTGAGTGCACAAAGGAGAAGCAAATTCGTTAGCACCTGGAGGACAGCCGTAAAAGTTAAAGAAATATAAACAACCATATATACTCACTGGAGTCTCTGTCGTAGAAGTAACAGGAGGCACAAAAGGAGTGAGCAGCGAGGGAGGCACGACAACACCCGGGATGTTCAGGCTCCCAAAGAAGTGAGCTATGTCTTGCGTCCTCTGCGCCTCCCGCTGCTGGACGGCCAGTAAGTCACGACGATGGGCCGCCGCCTCGGCCTCGTGCATGGCCTGCAACCTCTGCATCTGGTCCTCCTGGGCCTGCATCTGGGCCTGCAAAATTCGTCCCGTAAGGTTTAAACAATGCAAAGACAAGGTATATGTGTAAAAGCAATGAACAACGAATAGAACAAGTACTTACCTGAAGTGCTGCCATCATCTGCTGAGGTCGGCTGCCGAGGTCGTATGGGGACGGAGGAGCTCGTGCTGGCAGCTCGAATCTCAGCGAGGTTGGGAACAGAGGACGAGTCAACTGCGCTGTTGGCTATCCAGTACCGGTCGTGCTGCTTCCCTCCTCCCAGCCTCATCACCAGGTCTGTATCTAGGGGCTGGGTGGCCGGATCGAAGTCCTCCCCATGGCGCTCGCGAGCCGCAGTGGTGTACTCGATGACCTTGGTGTAGGCGTTCGTGTTGGTGAACGCCTCGGGCCCGACATTTGGGTTGTACTGGGTGCTCACTGCAGTCGCCTTGCCCTGGTGCGACAAGTGGTACGCCTTGAAAGGGAGGCACTCCTCACCACCAAGCGACTGGTACTGCGAGGAAAATACAGATGATTACAAGTAATGAGTAATTGACTGTTAGAATAAAAAAAATCAGTAGAGCATACCCATCTGTCGGCGTACGCAGCGAGGCTAAGGTTGCCTTGGTGGTGTGGCACCCCAGGCATCTGCAGGCGGCAGTCTCGACGGGCACTGTGCCTCTCGTACTACTCGTCCGATTTCCACTTATCCACAATGGCCACCCAGCAATCTAGGTGATTGGCGCACCAACCAGGACAGAATTGCAAGACAATAAGTATTTAATATGTTAGAAGAGCCGCTAAGTGATGGATGGACCAATCAGTATTACTGTTTTGTACGTACCTAGATGTACTGCTCCCTAGTGAGGTCGGTCTCCCTGGTCAGCATCATCTGCCTAGCATCCGTCTTCTTCACCGCCATCCCTAACACGTCGGCGTTGTAGTTGATGACGCACTGGATCCGCGCCTCGTGGTACATATCCGCGAACCGGGACCTGCAGACCCTGTCCTGCACGTGCATCGCCTCGGCCTCTCTCCCCGCCTCGCACGCAAAGTACTCCTGCATAAAGACAACATGTACCCTTTCATTATTTCAAGAACGTCCGACAAATACGTATCATTGAGAAATGTTGTGCGAGCAAGACTCACTCAGAACTCGGCCCTAATCCGCGCTGCAACGGTGGTGTACGTGGGGTCCTCAGCAGCACCGAAGTGGTCCCACGTCCAGGGCGGTGACCTAACCCCGGCGTATGTGACCAAGCCAGGGTAGTTCTTCCGAATCAGAAGACTTAACGTGCCATTGATATGGCGTGTCTTGCCCCCTGCCACAAGTTCCCAGTTCCTGCATGAGTCATTAAGAACAACTGTTAGTCGGAAGTTCAATTTTGAACATGTCATGTGAACAAGTAGTGAAAACATTAATGGTAACTTACTTGTCGCCGTAAGGTCGAATCACCGGGCGGCGGCTAGGTGCGATCCGCTGCTGCGGGAGCTGCGAGGGGCCGCGCAAGTAGACTCTGCTCGAAGCAGAGGAAGTGGAACCCCCTCCTGAGGCACCTACGATCTCGTCCCCCTGGTCCCCCTGGCGACGCTCCGAGGAAGTGGTGTCGTCGTCCGACGTCCTCCTGGTCGTCCCTTTGGCGTCCCCCTGGTCGTCGTCCGAGGAGGTTTGCGCCGGGTCGGGAGTCGGGTCGGGAGTCGGCTCCCTCCTAGGACGTCCGCGGGGGCGGCCGGTCCTCGCCCTCCTCATCGACGGCTCCTCGGCTGTGGTGGGTGGTGAGCTGGACCTCTGGTAGCACGAGTTGACTCGCTGCTGTTGCCGCCTTCCGCCCGACATTTTATCGAGTGCCTGCCATTGCAAAGATAAAATCAATTAGCATAAATAAACGATAAGTATTTATAAAGAGATACAAAATGAACGAAACATAATTGCAAAATAATTATAACAATATAGCATTACATGTATTAAAAATTATCTCCGTGATTGTTAGTGGCTAGTGCCCCTCGTGTGTTGGCTCGTGGCACACGTGTGTCGTCATCACTGTCAATATTGTCGAAACAATCGGCGTCGTCTCCATCATCCTCATCACCCTCGTCCTCATCAATGTCACCACCAAACTGTAATCGCTCAAGCATTCTTAAGTCCTGGCATTGTGCACCTCATCACCCTCGTCCTCATCAATATCATTGTCATCGTCTTCTTCCATGTCCATCAGCTCAAAAATGTCAATGTCAAACCTCCCTTCTAGCCCCTCAGGTTGAAAGAACTCTCCGCTATATGTGTTTGGGTCGAAGTTGTAATCATCATCGTTTGGGAGAGGCGCTTTACCGCGCGGCGATACTAACTGCACAAGGTACCAACCCATAAGATTGTTGTCTTCTTGACACGCCCATGGGAGATAATAAACTTATGTGGCCTGTTGAGCCACAATATAGACATCATCTCCCTTGTAAACGGAGTCCTGTCGAATTTCGACTAGCCCAATCTCAGGTGCTCTTCTCGTGACATCAGGATCGAACCAATGACATTTGAATACCACTGGATTAATAGCTTTGGTACCCTCAAAGTTGAGCTCATATATTTCTTCGACTATGTCGTAATAGTCGCGCTCATCGGTGTCGGGCGTACGAACTCCGGTATTCATGGTCTTTCTATTGGGCCGACTCTGCTCGTAGCTGCTTGTGTGAAAGCGATAGCCATTCACATCATAAACGGTGAATGATTTGACCCTATAGTCGAAGCCATTGGCAACCTGTTTCAACTCATCCATCATTTCCGCATCTGTGCGGGCCTATAAGTTGAGATAGGGTAGATCGTTTCATCAAATGAAACAAGAAATGACATACAAGGTTAGTTGGGTGGTACCTTCGTACTAAACCACGAAATGAAATCGGGCACACCATTTTTGAGAAGATGGTCTTGTTCTTCAGAGGAAGGTTCCCTATCCTCTCTCCAGTATTCATCAATAAATTTCCTTAAAAACAAGGAGGTCGAATCAATAGATTGAAGATAGTGACGGCGCATGTAACAAGCTCATTGAGAACTTACTGCACATAAGGAGTCACTTCGTCAAGGTTCAACAACACATACAACATGATAGTGTGCCACTCATCATGCTGCAACATCTTGGTCCTCGATGCGCTTGCTCGTCCGAGTTGGCCTTTGAAAAGGCTGAGGTTCGATAAACTCTCGTCGACATTGTAAAGAGAGGGTGGATTGTGCATGCTAGGAAGGTTATCCTTATAATATGTTGTTGTGAAGTTTGACACCTCCTCCAGAATAAATGCTTCTACCACAGAAGCCTCTATTTTGGCTTTATTTCTACACTTTTTCCGAAGAACCTTTAGACATCTCTCGACTGGAAAGCACCAATGGCACTGCACGGGCCCCCCCCATCCGTGCCTCGTACGGTAGGTGCAAAATCAGATGCTGCATCGGCAGGAAGAAGCCGGGTGGAAAGATCATCTCCAACTTGCAGATCAACACAGGTGCCACTTCCTCTAGGTTAGCAATCACATCATAAGATAGCTCCTTGGCACAAAGCTGGCGAAAGAAATAGCTCAACTCTGCCAGCACGCGCCACACAGGCTCAGGGAGGTATCCCCGGGTCATCGCAGGAAGGAGTCGCTCGATCCATATGTGGTAGTCATGACTCTTCATCCCTAACACTCGCATAATAGACAAGTTCACTCCCCTCCTCAGATTCGCCGCATACCCATCAGGGAACCTTAACGCCTGGATCCACTGTAGTACTTTGTTCCTATGGTCTCTTTTCAATATATAATCGGCCGGACCTCTTTTCCATTTCTTGCCAGCACCAGGAGCCCTCATCACTAGCTTTGGTCTATCGCACATCTCTTGCAGGTCCAGTCTGGCCTTAACGTTGTCCTTTGACTTTTCTGTGTCCATGAGTGTTGCAAAGAGTGCCTCAGCGATATTCTTTTCTGTGTGCATTACATCGATGTAGTGCGGACAAAGAAGGTCATTGAAATAGGGGAGTCTAGTCAAGCCCGATATATGGGTCCACATGTGTTCCTCTAAGTACCCGAAAAAACGACCGTTGTCTTTATCAAACTTCAGAGCCTCTATTTCGGCACGGACCTCGGAACCGCTCTTGAACTGAGGAATGGGGTTGGTGACTTGAACACCTTTCCTGAAGTGCTTGATGTCACGTCTGAATGGATGGTCAAGAGGCAAGAACTGACAATGCTGGTCGAATGAAGAATACTTCCCTCCCTTCTTCAACCAAGTGAACTTCACAGCTGCCTTGCATATTGGGCATGGGAACTTCCCGTGAACACACTAAGCGCTGAATAAGCCATACGCCAGGAAGTCATGCAGGGAGTACTGGTACCACACATGCATTTTGAAGTTCTTCATTGTTGCTCGGTCATATGTAAGTACCGGGTTTTCCCAAGCTTCGAATAATTTATCCAACAAAGGCTCCATGAACACACCCATATTTTTCCCGGGGTGTCCAGGAATTATCAGCGACAAGAATACGTTTTTAGGGTCAAACATAACATCGGGAGGGAGATTGAGGGGGATCACGAACACAGGCCAACAAGTGTACGGGGCCGCCATCATTCCATACGGGTTGAACCCATCTGTCGCCAGCGCCACACGTACATTTTGAGCCTCCATAGCTTTGCCAGGATGCATGGCATCGAAGTGCTTCCATGCTTCACCATCCGATGGGTGTACCATCTTGTCAAGATTGTATCTTTTGCCATTCTTGTGCCATGTCATCTGTTTCGCAGAGTCCTCTGTCATGTACAGTCGTTGGATCCTAGGTATGAAAGGAAGGTACCGTAGGACCATCTCGGGGATATTAAGTTGTTCCTTCTTGCCATCTCCATGGTCTACCTCCACATACCTAGAGGCTTTGCACTTTGGACAGTGTGTTGCTTTCTCGTGATCTTTCCTGAATAGGACGCGCCCTTTTGGACAAGCATGGATCTGCTCATACGGCATCTTAAGTGCACGAAGAAGTTTCTGTGACTCGTACGTGTTCTTCGGCAGAATGTGACCCTCCGGCAACAGGGTGCCCAAAATTGCCAACATGCCATCGAAGGCGTCTCGACTCAAGCTATACTGGGACTTGAACCCCATTAGGCGTCCAATGGCATCCAGTTGTGAAACCATTGTCTTTTCATGAAGGGGCTTCTGTGCCGAAGACATCATGTCGTAGAACGCCTTTGCGGTGTCCTCTGGCTCCTCCAATCCTTCACCGAATTGAGCCTCTTGAAAGTCTCCCATCATGTCTGCTACCCCGGCATCTCCATCATACTCCTCGAGACGTTGTCTCACCACCTCCTCTCTAATCCGATCGGCTTCACCATGGTGGACCCAACAAGTATAGTTTTCAACGAATCCGTACTTGTAAAGATCTACCCCCACGTTATTCTTATATTTTTTTTCTTGTTCCCACATTTGCTGCAGGGACACGGCATCCGACTCGACCCTTTAGCAGCCGGACCAAACGCATGCTCTAAGAAAGCATTGGTCTTAGTAACCCATTCTGTGCTCTTACTTGCGTGGCACGTGTACATCCAGTCACGGTTATCCATCCTCTGGCATATACATATATAAGCGAGTAATAAAACCAGCAATTGCATCTACACGGCGTTCCTACCATCTAATAGGAGAAGGATAGGTCCTAATCCCACCCGAGGATGCGCAGATGGGTTAGTTTCCATGTTCTACTCCTATCCGAGACAGAATTTCGGCAGCACCTCCTCGCTGTTCTCCCGATACACGTCCTGGCAGGGAGAGTGTGTATCCGGAGAACAACAAGGAGGTGATGCCGAAACTCTGACTCTGACAGGAGCAGAACATGGAAACTAGCTCATCTACGCATCCGCAGGCTGTCCAAAATATGTGGACAATTCGAAAGAGATACGGTCGCAGATATGCAAAGGACTGAATATCAAAGACTGTATCTCTTTCGAACGGGAGACGTCTAACTAGGTTACGCGACCAAAGATCAGATACCTAAGGATACGGATAGAGGGGTTATACCTAAGGTGTCGGTGAGGTCAGGGTAGCGGGGCAGTGGTGAGTCGGGGCAGTGGCGAGACGACGCGGTGCAGGCAGACCCGCAACGCCGACGAAGACGATCGGGGTCGCCAAGTCCCTCCGACGGGTCCTCCTCCTGCCAAAAAAAGCATATGGTTAGTCTCAACCAAAAATTTCGACAACACCTCCCCTGCACGGCAAGGTTCCCAAAACCTGCAGAAAACGTCGGCACGAAGGCCAACAACCACATGTATAGCAGACATAGTCACGAAGGCCAACAATCACAATAGTACCAAGATGAGCCATATACTTTACTACTAACACTAACACTACTACTAACACCAACACTACTACTAACACCAACACTACTACTAACACTAACACTAACACTAACACTACTAACTACTACTAACTACTAACTACTAACTACTAACTACTAACTATTTACTAACTACATAGGGCATACCTTTGCGACGAGAATAGCAAGAATGAGCTTCGGCGACGGCCACGGGGACGACCGAAGCGGCTTGACGACGGGGCCACTATTCTCCTCCTTGTTCTCCTCTCTTCTCCACTCCTCCTCTTCTTCCTCTCCTCCTCCACCTCCTCCTCCTCTTCCTCCTCTCCTCCTCCACCTCCTCCTCTCCTCTCCTCTCCTCCTCCTCTCCTCCTCGGCACGGCGGGCCCGGGGCCGGGGGCGCCGGGGCGCGGCCCGGGGAGGGGGGAGCGGAGGCCGGGGGAGCGGAGGCCGGGGCGCGGCCTGGGGAGGCGCGGCAGAGCGGGGCCGGGGGCGCCGGGGCGCGGCGCGGCGGCCCAAGGCGAGGGCGGGAGCGCGGCGGCCGGGGCGGGGGGCACGGCGGGGCGGGGCTGGGCCGGGGGCGCGGCGGCGGGCGGGGCGGGGCCGTGGGCGCGGCGGCAGGCAGAGCTGCGGCTTTGTGTGCGGGTGCGGGTGCGTGTGCGTGTGTGGCCGAAAGGCCGTTTTGTATTTTTTTAATTTCGAACGGCTTTGCCGAGTGCCAGATCGGCTGGCACTCGGCAATTTGTCGAGTTCCAGCCGATCTGGCACTCGGCAAAGAGGGTCACGTGGCAGACACACAACGGCCAGCAGGCCAGCCTTCGCCGAGTGCCAGCTGGCACGACACTCGGCGAAGATGCTCTTTGCCGAGTGTCAGGGCTGACACTCGACAAAGGTTTTTTTTGAAATTTTGACACTAAATTTTTTGTGGGTCATCCCCACACTACCACTGTCAATATGTTCAAATTTGACAGTTTTTCAAAACTTTTTGTTATATTTTTTTGACTTTCTTTCGTTTTCTTGAATTTTCCCGAAAGACGCAAGTTTAAACTGCGGGTGCATCGAATAATGGATTTTCATGATTTAAAAAATATTATTCTTGTTCTTAATCGTATGTTGAGGCCAAATCCAGAAACTGACCCTACGTTTCGATCAACGTGCTCACGGGGCAACGCCTCCGAATTACGTGCAAACGGTTTTTTAATTATAGAAAATGCAAATGAATTCCGAAAATCGCGAAACTTGGCGAGATGTTGTTACATCATATGCGTATGCCGAGAAAAAAATTTGAGAAAGTTTCGAGCAAGTTGTCACGTACGATGCTTACAAACCTGGACATCTCGACATGAGTCACAAGATATCACATGTTGAGATGTCCAGGTTTATAAGCATCGTACGTGACAACTTGCTCGAAACATTCTTAAATTTTTTTCTCGGCATACGCATATGATGTAACAACATCTCGCCAAGTTTCGCGATTTTCGGAATTCATTTGCATTTTCTATAATTAAAAAACCGCCCGCACGTAATTTGGAGGCGTTGCCCCGTGAGCACGTTGATCGAAACGTAGGGTCAGTTTTTGGATTTGGCCTCAACATACGGTTAAGAACAAGAATAACATTTTTTAAATCATGAAAATCCATTATTCGATGCACCCACAGTTCAAACTTGCGTCTTTTGGGAAAATTCAAGAAAACGAAAGAAAGTCAAAAAATATAACAAAAAGTTTTGAAAACTTGTCAAATTTGAACATATTGACAGTGGTAGTGTGGGGATAGCCCACAAAAAATTTGGTGTCCATAATCCAAAAAAAAACTTTGCCGAGTGCCACGTGGATCGACACTCGGCAAAGAGGGGATCTTCGCCGAGTGCCATCCACGCGGCACTCGGCAAAGAACAGCCCACGTGCTTTGCCGAGTGTCACGTGGCTGGCAGTCGGCAAAGGGGCCCTCTTTGCCGAGTGCCAGCCACGTGGCACTCGGCAAAGAACAGCCCACGTGTCACAGCCCGTGGCCCCACTCTTTGCCGAGGGCCACGTGGCTGGCACTCGGCAAAGAGGGCCTCTTTGCCGAGTGTCAGGCGGCGGGCACTCGGCAAAGCTAACGGTCCTGGATGCCGTCTGGTCCGTGACACTTTGCCGAGTGCTCATCTTTGCCGAGTGTGCGGCACTCGACAAAGAGGTCACTTCGCCGAGTGCTTTTCTTTGCCGAGTGTTGGGCACTCGGCAAAGCAGTCTTTGTCTTGTGCGCAGTCTTCGCCGAGTGCCAGATTTCCGGCACTCGACAAAGAGGTTGTTTGTCGAGTGCCCAAAATTTGGCATTCGGCAAACTCGCAGGCACTCGGCGAAGATCGTGTTTCCTGTAGTGAAAGGAGGGGTAAGTAAAGGGGCGTTACTATAGATACTCTAAGTATGACCGCAACCACCACCACCGTTCCCTAAAACATAGCCTTTCCTTTCTTCATTTTGTTTATTGATTTTTTTACGAAAATATTTCCTTTTAAAAGATCGTACAAATATAGACATCTATACGTGCACACCTTTTTATGGAAGAATTTATTAAAATCTCAAAAGCAATACATCAAGTTGGTAAAAGTCTTGAAAATTTTCTAATCTCTACCTAACAAGACTACAAGAGGCAGACAACCAACAAAAGAGCTCAAACTTGACGCATTCTAGTGATTATCAATTTGTAAACTAGGCTGACACTCATCTGTCTAGGAAAAAAAAACTATTGAGTGATATACCGCCACAACTATATCCTGCAAAGACTAATTCTACAACACAACCTAAGTATATGTAGCAGGTGGGTAACTAAAGTAGCGCGCTAACATGCATAGGAGAATTTGTTTTTCTTTTGAAACAATATCATTTCGTCCGAGCCATATGGACACCAACCAGTCGTAGAGGCTCCTAGTAGAAGTAATAACTTCATATCCTTGTTAAATCCTCTTAGCCAACCACTAAATATATGAGATATATTGTGGGTCTTGTTGTCCTATCATTACAAGAATAATTGACCAAATAGAACTAGCAAACTTATACTCCCTCCGTATAAGAAATATATGACGTTTTGGACATCGATATGATCTCTAAAGTACAACTTTATTAACTTTCTTTATATAAAAAATATGTATCAAAAAGTGATATATATTTTTTATGAAAATATTTTTCAAGACAAATCCATTCATATGGTTTTTATATTTTCAAACTCAAAAACTGAAAAATTATTCATGATTTATATTCCTAATGTTTGACTAAAATCATATTCAAAACATTATCTATTTCCTATTCGGAGGGAGTAAGTGTCTAATTATCTCCTCTCTGTGACAAAATTATCAAGTTTTGCTACCTTGCCAACTGTGCTTACTCTTGGTTAACTTTCGTGTCAATACAACTCCTCGTCCTAGATACTACAAGAATATTTTGATTTTCGATGGGACCTTCATTTTTCTAAATGATTTTTTAATGGTTGGGTATTGTGTCAATACGTATTAATTAATGCTTGGCGAAGATATTTTTGACAATATAGTTTTGGTGAAGAACCAGAAAATACCTTCACAATAGTGGTGTGTTTTAGGTATAGCTATGTTGTAAAGACACGGGTATTGATCTTGCAAAGATGAATTTCCTATACATTTATCTTCCCATAATCGTGCATCTATTCCATCCTGTACAAAGAAGGATCATATTTACACCTATTAATACACACAAAAGATTAGACTGAATGATCTTAAGATTGATTGAGTCAATACAAACGCAGTAGATGGGCGCGTCACTTACAATCCATTAAACATATAGCCACAATACTGAGATACATATGACATCAAGCCTAGTAGGCAGAAGGTACAACAATCTCTGCTAACAACTGAAGCAATACCTATTTGGTCTCTTGGGTTTTCTTTGAAAATAGAAAATTTTGGTTTCATGCATGGTTCGCTAGTTACATTTGGTGTCTGATTTGCTGACTTGATTTGCTTTGCTAGTTGAGCAACGAATATGATGAATATATAGCTAATAAGATGATATTGTAAATGTCTTTTTTTAGGGCAATGCTAAAACACTCCTAAATAATTGTGAGCTATTCATTTATTTCTTTATAGCATTTTTGTAAGATGTCTCTGTTTTCTTAAATAAAATCTTTCTATTATTATGCAGTCAAGAGCGTTGGTCCATTTACACTTAAATAAGAGAACTTGCTGCAGTCGCGACAATGAGGGTAACGTGTGTGTGATGGGCTGACCTGTTCTTGATATGATGCTAGTGATGATCTGCCACTGGCAAAATTTTGCGAAGAGTGGTTAAGACGGCTCCAAGCCTCAGCCAATGGACGAAGGGACAAGACTTCAGTGACGATGATAAAATATGTGTATGGCTTCAATTCAACTATGTTAAGTCATTGTTTTAATATTTTTATTATGGCTGCTAGGAGCTATGGTTTATGCTAGCTGTCTCGCTCCCAGTGACAGCATTTTGTTTAGCATAAGGTGTACTCCAAGTAGAATGACAACTCAAACAACTGAATATGGGATATGGGATACACAAGTACAGGGACATACTGTATTGGTGGTTTAAAACCTATTTCCACCGGTATTTTCTATCATTGCCTGCGCTGGAGGCCAGTGGTACAGCACAAAAGGTTACTTGTGAACCGATAGAAAAATATTTTATTTAAATAAGAGGAGGGCCCCACTGGGCAGCACGGCTGTCTCCGTCAAAGTTGCAAGTCGTGATATTTTTCGCGTAAAATTCACGGCTGAAGCGTCCGGTAAGATTTGAACCCGTGACCCCTCCCTCGCGTGGAGCCTCCTCTACAACTGCACTACACATATTTCATTTCGGTTCGCTACTTATTATATTAAACCGAGTATAATTTGCTTATTCGAGGTCATGCGCTTTGTCGGCGTGCCGCATGTAGGCACAGCAGAGCACGTGACCGTACCTCGTATGCTGGTGGCACGGTATGCGCAATGCACGCATTGTAAATTTTTATAAACGATCTTGAATAGAAAAACTATCAAAATAAAAGTTGTCAACTATAAAGTTTCATATTTTCGAGATCTACAACTTTTATTTTGGTAGCTTTTTCATCTGTGTTCGTTTATAAAAATTTAAATTTCAAATTTGAGAATTTAAAACGTAGTTTTCGTTGACAAGATGATTTCAAATTAAACAGTTATAAACTATAAAATTTCATAACTTTTCGAGATTTGCAACTTTCATATTGGTCGTTTCTCCATTTGAAGGATTTTTTTAAAAAATCAAATACAGTTTCTACTGACGGCTGGCTTAAGAAACCGCGGGTGAAAATACCTTTATACAGTGAATAATGAACCGCTAGTGCAAATGGTACATTTATACTGGCGGTTGGCTTATGCTAACCACCTGTGTAAATAGATTTATGTGAAACGGCCACCAATTTCGGTTAAGTGAACCGCCTGTGTAAAGGTGTTTCCACATGCACTTACTAAGTCGTGACCCACTTATTTCTTTACATAGCCGACCCTAAAGTGAAACTGCCAGTATCAAAAAAGTAGACCGCCGGCTTAGAGTTCTTTTTTACTAGTGATAAATATATAAATTGACAGGAAGACTTGGTACAAATGATTCGCACAGATATGTATATGAGCAACCACTTTGAGTTGAACAAATTAAAGAAGATATATGGGGAGGCGGCATCTATACCAATGAAAAATACATGATACGGCGTGCAGTGTCCGGAAATGATTAAATAAAAAATTAATGATAAAAACTATAAACTTTCTGGAGCTGATGAAGTCTTATTATTTTAGAATATAGAATAACAAACTAGAGAACGCTGCAGCTTATTGTAACGTGAGATGCATGAGTCACATAGGTAGTTGTACCATATGGCAAATAAATCACATAATTATATGGGCAGGTACGCAGAGTCTTCGGTCATCGGGTGGCATAGTACAAAGCTACATGTCGTACACGAAAATGCTCTTATCCGTTTGCAGTACCAATTGACAATACTTTGGTAAGATCCAGCGCTTCGATTTTATGTGCCTATAAAGAAGGAATTGGCAATTACACTACTACAACTACACTAAGCTTTTGTATAGACGGCTTCAAGCCATTTCTAGAGACAGTTTGGTCAGCTGCACCTACGGCTCCATCTCTACGAATCATTGATTTGTAAGAGTGGTCGGCCAACCGTCCCTACAAATCAGATTTGTAAGGGTGGCTCACGATTTTGTAGAGACTGTTAGATATAAAGTCGTCTCTACAAATCCATTTTCTAAAAATCATAGGGCCGAAAAATAGGACCTCCACCAATTTGTAGGGGCACGCAACCACGTTTAGACCAGATTCATATCGCACCCAACTGGACCAACGGTGACATGGTCCCGTTCAACCCAGAGAGGTTTAAACCCATGAAAGACCAACTAGACCCAATCCAGTTCCTTCGTCCAGACTAATGACCACAGCCTGGACCACCTTCACATTCTGTCCTCACGCCACATGGACCTAGGGTCATCAACCAAACCCTCACACCATGGTCCGGTTGCCCTTCTTCCACCAGGGTCCAGTTCAACCACTACCGCACAGAGCTTAGGTTAGCAACCGGACGCGTGTCCTTTGGTCTAGACCCCTTAGCCACTAAGGTCCAGTTCAAGGACAGAATACATGCCACCTAGGGTTAGGTTCTAGATCCATCACCGATGGTCTGGATCATCGACACTCTAGGGCATGGTTCACATGTTCTCTTCTTTTTCAACTTCTTTCGTTCACCTTAGCTTCCATGTGTCAATATTGAAGTGTTTCACCATGTGTGCATGTGTGTTATCATTTTTCAAAATCTTCTTCAAAGGTTAAGTTAGTTCACACCGAGCAGGCCAACAGGACACTCAATGGAGATGGAGGTCGAGGCCATTGGAAAGCGACCTCGTGCAAGCAGTGGCAGCAGCAGCTTGGCCATCGACAGGCTGAGCTCCTTGTCGGATTGCCTCATCCACCACATCATGTCCTTCTTGAAGGCCCGACATGGGGTGCAGACCTGTGTGTTGTCCACTAGGTGGAGGCACCTCTGGTGCTCTGTGCCATGCCTCAATTTTTTGATAACTGTCATGGATTAAGTTAGCAACATTTTATAGAGAGTATTGTACAACATAGCTAATTGTACAGGACACAGACGAAAGTCACTATGGATAGAGGAGGAGCTAAAGTGCGGAGCTGCTATATTAGAGATGAATGCCTGTCTTGCAAGTGCATTTTCTATGGAGTCCATCAGTCTTGGAATCTTGTGTACCTTGAATTGATTTTGTTGCATTGCGTTTAGGAATGTAGCACTGATGGTCTTGATGTTCCAGTGTGGAGGGTTGGCTAGATCATTGGAGTTGTAGTAGTCTGCCATCGTTTGATTATCTATAATGAAGTGGAAAGAGTTGAGTTGGAGCTGCTTGGTGATGAGTGCAACCAGCGTGATGGCCATTGCTTCCGCCACAAACATGGATGTTGCTTGGGTCATTTGTGGCTGCACATAAAGGGTAAGCAGCACCGATCCATGTTTCCTATGTTGCATCTATTAGTTTGAGAGAGGATCTCCTTTCTCCTAAAATCTTCCTTCTCCATGATACTTGAAATCAATTCATAGTCTTCCCAAGGAGCTTTTAGGTTGGAGCGATGAATGAGCACTTGTGGTACCATTGCATTTCACCTTTCACCATGCGATGAGATATGATAGCAATTGGCTTAATACAAGGTTTCCCTTCTGGACCCACCATTGTAGTTGAGGAGACACTGCTTGCTCTTTTTCTAACCTCGATTTGAGTTGCTTCAATGAAATTGGAAAGGAGGATGGAAACAATGAGCAACCCTGAATTTAGGTTTATGAAAACTCGCTATTCACTCAGTCAGCATTTTGGTAAATAGTATGATGATGTGGGAGAGATGACCGAGTGGTTCAAAGCGTAGATTGGAACTGTTATGTAGTCTTTTAAGCAAGAAAATTCCTAAGCCTACATGTTTTTGTTGTAAGTGCATATAGCCCTTTAGTGGGTTTTGATGAATTGAATGACAACTCAATTAAAGGTCTAACGAGTTTTCTAAGTGTATCAAAGGTTCAACAAGAAAAGACAAACTTGATGGTATTCCACAAAGTGCTAAAAAGAAGGCCAAAGTGGTGTATTGTTGTATTGGAAGATTATGGGAACAATCTAGTTCAAGCAAAAGACAACAATGCAAATGGAGTTGATGAAATAACTTCTATGTTGTGGGATATCATAACATCATGTCAACGCAAGCATATTTAGCAAATGATGAATGAGGCATGAGTTGGTAATTTTGGATTAGTCTCAATAATGGCTTGCTTTTCATGAATAAGAAGAGTTTGATAGTGGATTATCTTTGATCAAGATTCAAGAAATCAAGAATGCATACATGAAGAAATGACAAGCAAAGTTCAAATGACAAAGGACACAACTCATATTGGATATAAATCGGTCTCTATATAGGTTTGCTTATAGGGACAAAGACCATTGATTTGATCAAGCTAAAAGTATGAAGATACATATTGATGAGGAGTGTCAAGCCAAAATGAAGATGATATAAGGAATCGTGAATTGCTTGACCATATTGATGTTGATCCATATTTGTCTCTATGTGAATCAAATTAAGCTTGATTGATCTCAACATTCGTATCTAGAAAATATTCAAGCAGGGATCACAATGTTGAAGAAATAGTTTTCAATGGATGCTTAATATGATGTGACTTGAGTATGACTTGATAGGGTGAAGATAGCAAGGAAGAAAGGGCATCGAGGGATTAAGTGAAGGTGAAGGTCAAGTAATGGCTTGAGGACCGAGGTACCATGGCTAAGGTGAAGAAGAGAGTACTTGCATTGAGTTGAGATACTAATCAAGCTATGAGGAGTCATACTATGTTGAGGATCAAATAATTAGTGGAAGGGACTTGACGCCATGGATTGAACTCACATGTGTTGAAATGGTTCAAGACATATGCTCAAGGTATAATGAGAATGAGGATAATACATTTGATGGTGGAACCCCCAATTACAAAAGGAAGCGGCAACCAACTCAGAAGGCATTTAAATTCTTTTATGTTTTGAAGTTGAGTTAGGCAAAGTCGTACTATTAAGGGGATACAATGGACAAGCTTCAATGTGCAATCAAGTGCTCAAATTCCACCAAGCATCCTCATTTACCTTTCCTAGACAGCCTGATAAATAATTTCAATTTGGAGCTATTTAGGCAGAGCTAAGGCTGGATATCGAGCCGAGCTCGCTGTGCTCGGCTTGGCTCATTCTGGCTCATTAAAATAATGAGCTAGCTCGGCTCAGCTCGTTATCTTAACGAGCCAGAATGCCAACTTGACTCAGCTCATTAAAAGCTCGAGCTGACTCATTAAGCTCGCAAGCCAAGTATATAAAAAGTATACAAAATATAGTATTTATATTTATCTAAAGCTTCATAATAGTAATAATATAAAATTAACACATCCAACAATCTTAAATCAAACTAAAAATTAAAAATCTTAATATGTATACAAGTATAATAACATATATCCATTAGAAATAAAATGATAAAGTCATAATAATTCCAAATTTATAGTGTCTAGACCTGTCATCAACCAATTATAAAGTACAAGATGCGAAGTAATACAAAAATTAATATAAGATTGGTTGTTTTTTCTTAGAAGCTTGGCTTGTTTGGCTCACGAGTGGCACGTGAGTTGGCTTGAGTTAGCTCGTTATAGCTAACGAGCTAAAATCTTGGCTTAGCTCAACTCGTTACTATAACGAGCCGAGCTAGCCACGAGCCGAGCGAGCTAACGAGCTTGATTTTTTCGTCCATCCTTAAGCAGAGCAGCATTGCTGCTAGCGAGTAGCAGTGCTGGGGACCCAAGCAGCACTGCCAAGATTTAAATTGATCGTTGGGGTCTGAGGGATAATTTACATTCCCCTCACCTCTTCAACGGTCATCTCAACCATTCCCCATCCAAGTGCTACCAAAATCTCTCTCCCTCTCTCACCCACTTCATTAGATCCCTCAAGCTGCCGCCATTAATTCCCTTTCAAATCTTTAAGAGTTTGACATTCCAAACTGCAATAGAGAGCTCTCCAATCTGTTCTACAACTCCTAGAGCACTTGTTCCATGTTCAAGCCGATGGATTGTGTTTGCTACTCTTAGAGCTTTGCTCCTAGCTAGCTAGGCGTCGCTTGGAAGCTTCCAACTCTTGTGTGCCAACAAATGCTCACCTGAATGTCATTACCATAGATTCTGGGAAATGTCGGTAATGGTAGTTATAAGATGGGTCATGAACCTAGAGATACAAAGCAAGAGTGGCGAGAAAGAGAGTAGGGACACCAACACAATCAACACCTCATACAAGGAGGACAACCATCACTAGCAACCCCAGAGAGAAACAATAAAGGTACAAACCCCTTGATGGAGGTGTATCGATGATCGCCAAACATTTCACATAAACAATCAAAACTCTGATGAACTCCACTCCACGGGCGACTGTAAGGCACTGAGTAAAGATGACAAACAACAATCATGATGTACATATTCTACAGAGTTCATCCGGGATACAAGCACCTTCAACCTACGCCCCAAAAGTGGAGGAAGCCTCAAGGGTCAATGGCCCGACGAATGGTGAACGAGGAGATCCAAGAAAGGGATCATGGTCTCGCTAACCTGGCATATAGTGAGAATATGCAATCGAGGAACCTGGAAAGCATCGAAACAAAGACATTCCCAGTAGACACCATCCAGTAAACAACTTGTACCCCACGTAGGCCCTTTACAGCTCGCACAAGGCAGTGAAATGTACCAATCACGCATATCAACCATGGACGTCCGCCACATCCAGTGCATGTGCCACATTGATGTCACAAACTTCATGGAATCAATAGGTCACCAACAGCTTGGGCTAGCGGGCACCACCATGTCCAAGCAATTGTGGGTGCAGCCTGACTAGGCGTCATGTGACACGAAACCAACCATCCGCGCGTGGAACTCCATTCCTGGGCCACAGACCTATGGGGAGGGACTGCAACACGAGCAACGACTCTGCTACTAGATCCCAAGTCAACCTGGCGTGGCATTCTCGTGTCCACAGGTAGGGGCACGGAGGAGATCCACAGCCTTGACACATTTCCCACGTCTGCAGGCAATGACACGATGGAGATCGACAGCCGTGACGCATGACAACACATTGCCCCATGCTCGCCTTAGGGGGTGTTTGGTTCTCAACCCCTAAAGTTTAGCCACTAAAATTTAGTAGAGGTGACTAGAGTTGTAGTGTTAAAAATGATTTTTAGTGGGAGTGTTTGGAAAAATGATTTTTAGTGGGAGTGTTTGGAACTTTAGTGACTAAAAGTGACTAAACTTTAGTGGCTAAACTTTAGGGGGTGGGAACCAAACACCCCCTTACTAGGGCTCGTCTACACACTGAGGCCGCTGCTCACCCGTGATCACTTCCGCTGGCCATCAGCCGGAAGCTCCTCTGCCCGACTGCCAGAGGCACATCAGAAGAGATGCACTCACTCTCGCTGGCCTGGAGACACCAGATCCTAGGCAGGATCCACCGGATTTGATCCTAGAAGACGCAGATTTGGTGCCCCTAAGGTTAGCTAGCCCGCTGCTAGCCGTCCTTGTCACAGGAAAATTCAAACTTTACAGTGAGGAGAGGAGGGGAAGAGATGAGGAACATGATAGAGGATGTTGTGGGTAGCCTTTGTTGGCCGCCGCAGCTGGCCACCACCGCCGCCAACCGGAGGGCAGCGACAGCGGCCATGAGAGGAGGGCGGTGGGGATGGCTCGGCGGTAGCTGTAGTGTCCCCTACCCCCCCCCACCAGTCACCCTGTATGGATGACATGGGGTCGGGAGGGGCGTGTTGTTGGAGGAGCATTGCCTTGGTGGTGCATTTTTGTTAATCTAAACGAATTATACAATGGTGAAGAATTCCCATATTTCTAGAACCTTAGGACCTTGTTATTGGAGAAATGTGAATATGTGATCTTAGTGATAACTTCTAGACGTTGGAACACTTTCTTCAGTATTCACCTAATTTGGAGAAAGTCACTTTCGGGCATTCCATGGTATGTTGTGCTTTGACATTGAACTTATGATCCGACTAAAGTTTTAGTTCATTATTTGACCAGAGTTGTAGTTCATTATCGTGCATCTTTTGTGATAACAATTCTAAAATGATCCTTACAAAAAGAAAGGAAAGGTCAAGTTGAACAAGGGGTATCTGAACCAGTTTGATGCCTGGTGCAAGAACCTCAATTTCGTACTGAAATTATCTCTACAAGGATGATGATGCCAAAAGGTTGTTGAAGCTTTTGTTTAGCATTTCCAGTGATCTGCACAGAAATAACATAAAATTCACCAAGGTTGATCTAGGTCATCCTTAGCCCAGGTTATTTGTGTCGCTTGTCATGCTGGGGCTTCTATGAACTTTGCTTGCGTGCCTTCGTTGTGTTTAGATGTCCTTAGTTAAAGTGTTGTGTTGGGTATGTTCTTATGGACTCATTTCTAAATAATTTAGTTGTATGAGGTATGGTAGTGATTTTGTGTTGTCTGCACCTTAAGTCCTTATATGCTGTAAGCTTACATGCTTCAAAGTGGACAAGAAGTTGCATGTTTGCTTTGCTTTTTTGTATATCTGAATTCTAGTCTGGCAGATGTAGGCCTTTTCGAAAATGAATCTTTGAGTTCATTTTGTCTTTCTGTTTGCATGCATTTCACTAATCTATGAGGCTAAATACCAATCTATTACACCTACACTTCACACTGATTTGAGATGAACTGTGAAATATATAGATATATATTAACATTTTGCTCCTAAAGAACCATGGTTGATCAATCCATTAGCCATACATTGGTGCTCTCATCAACAGTCACCACTACAAAAAAATGGATATTTCGTAAGAGTGAAAAACATACTCATAAAAATATTATTGTCATGAGAGTGATGTAAATCCTGCTAGGAGAACGCATTTTCATGAGACTGATTCGACACCACCGTGAAAATTATAGTTTTCGTGAGTATAAACTGTCATTGAAATTGCTCTGCATGCACAACACCTCATTTTGGTAGAATAAAATTGTATTTGTGCCACAGCCCGCCCATCAATTTGCATTCGCGCTTAAGTGGAAAGAGTACACGCGCCATCGGGCTTTTCTTTTTGGCCCAAGACACCCGACGACACCACCCCAACAACCCTATCTCCTTCGCTCAATCGCTCAAAGCCATAGTTGCGCCGTCATCCTACCCATTGCGAGAAAAAACTCTAACGTCACCCTATATTGAAGGACCGAAAAAGCTAAAGCAAGGCGATCATATGGGGGGTGAATGGGAGCCTAACAAATTTCTTTCGAAATTCCAGCCTCTGTCCCAACAAAATCAACCCCAAAAGCTTCGGACTCAAACGCGATGCCCACGACCCTCGGAAGGAGGGTCACAGCGAGGCACCATGACACCCTAGTGTCAAGCACTGCATTAGAAACTACATTTAGCTACTAAAATTCATGAGCAATGCATTGCATCATTTCATGTGCATGAAAATGCTTTTGCCTTTTTTTTTGTTTATTTGGATTTTGGTTTCTATAAGTCATGGTTGTTTGAATGGATTTCTGTCTTGGCAATCAATTTTCGAAAATAGATAATATTGAGTATAACACTTTTTATATTGACACCTTGACCTAGTTTAATATGGTTTGATAATTAAAAATGTGGGAACAAAATGATTTATGACTCAAAAATTGGCTTTATTTATATGGAGGTTGAGACAATGAGATTCAGAAAATGTGTCTTACATAAAAGTTGTAGAGAAAATTATTTTGAGTAACTTTTATTTTTGGGTCAAAGTCCAGTTTTGAGCTTTTAAAACTGATTTGAATGGTCAAAGTTTGAAAAAGATTTGGAAAAAGAAAGGGAATTTGTTTTTCACCCGGCGCCACCTTTCTGGCCCAGACGGCCTTTCGGCCCATCCCGTGTCGCGTCGGCCCACGCCCGCTCACCCGCGCCGGTCCAACCCGCGCCGCGCGCGCCGCGCCGCTCACGCGACATGTCGTCGCGCCGTACGCCGGCCGAGCCGCCGCGTGGCCGCTCTTCTCTGCGCCAAAATCCCCTCCGACCACTCCTCGCCCGATCTTCCTCCACCCGATCACGCCAAGATCCCGCGCGGCCTCTCGCCGCTCGCCGCGTGCACGCCACCACCTGCCACTCGCCTCGCTCGCCGCACCGCCGTGGCCCCCGCCACGACCGCCGGTCGGCTGAGCCCGCGAGCAAAACCAGCCCGCTCCCGCTCACTCCCTCACTCGCCCCCCACACACCCGTTTGCTCTCTCCTCTCCTCCCGCGAACGCGAAGCCGAGTGCACTGCTCGCCCTCGCCGCCACCGCGAGAGCACCCCCGCCGTTCCGACCTCACCCGAGCCTCACCACCTAATCCCGCTTGCACACGGCTCCGCCCTCGCCGTGCACGCGCCGTGCGCGCGCTAACCTCCCCAACCGAGCCTCACCGCCACCGGAGGGTGAAGTTCCCCCTTTCGGTCGCCGCTGACGCCGAGGAGGGCTCACCGCCGTTCCACGCCGACCGAGCTTCCGCCAAGCCCTAGCTTCCTCAGAGCTCTTCAACGCGTCAAGGCAAGCTGAGAACGTCCCCTACCCTCAACGCTACCGCTCCCTACCTCTCTCTCTCACCCGGCCGAGCGCCATTAGCGCCGTCGTGACCTCCGCTCGAGGCCAAGCTCCTCCGGAGCTTTGCTGGCCAAACCGACCCATCCTGTAGCCTCCCTAGGGTTCACTAGTCACGACGCACCCGTCAATTTAGCCGGCAACCGCCGGAGACGGCCGGACCGAGCACCACCGTCACCGTTGTCCGCAATAGCTTGCCGCCAGCGATCTACGGCCGTGCGCTGGCCAAACCAACACCACCTTTCGATCTGCCTCGCCGAGGTGAACACACCGAGCCTAGCCTCATCGCCGACGACCTCGCCGTCGGCGAGTTATCGTCGGTCAAAGGTCGTCCCCTGTTCGGCTTCCACCGATAGGTGGGCCCGTTGACTCAGTCGGCCCCACACGTCAGCCGCTCGTGGTCTATGGACCGGGTCTGTGCAAGATGGGTCGGGAGTTTTCAAATGTTTTTCCTTTTTGTTTATTTCCAGGGAAAGTTTGTTTATTTTGTGTAGCACGTTTTGAAGATCCAAATGATGTGCTTTCAGTTTTGTTAGCTTGTTCATGAGTAGATTTGTCATGAAAAAATATGAAAGTATTTTTGGTGAAAGTTTATTACACTGTTTTTATTTAATCCAGTTTATGTGCTTTTGTTTAGATAAATGTGTTCATCTGTTTTCTGGTTGAATTAAATTATGGGAAAAATTATGAAGGTTTCTTGTCAGGTTATATATCTGTGAAAAATTTATGAGGCACTATTTCTGTAGAAAATAAAGTATCTGTTTAGGTTTAAATTCCTTTTTAGCTGTTTTCTTAAAATAATGGTTAAAGTGATATATATGTGAAAATAAAACGTGGGAAAATTTATGCAGTCTCTGAGTATTATGTTTAAGCTGAGAAAAATGATAAACATAGGTTGTTGTATGGAGAAATAAGGAGTTGCTGTACAAATGTGCTTTTCTGTGTTTTTCTTAGAAAATTCTTGTAGAAAAGAATATAATGTTTTTGTTCATGGAACTTTCTTGATAAATATGAAATGTGGAATGGAATCTGGGAAAAATATGAAAATGAGGATGTCACCCTTTTCCAGTAGGGTTGCAGTTCAAAGGGTTTATTTTGAACTAAACTTGTTTATTTTGTGTAGAATTATGTGTTCATGTTTTTGCAGTAAATTTTCTGCAGTAGAGTGGTTATAAGCAGATGAAGCTAGAAAAAATGTGATATTTGCTGTTTGACACTTTTATTAGAAAAGCTAGTTCAAAGCACCTTTTGAGCAGTTTATTTCATATTTTTGTATCTATTGTTCAGTAATTTATTTCTTGGTGAAATTTGTACAGTGAGGTCCAGTTAGTGTAAGTTACCTTCTGGAATTTTTGTAGATTTTTCTGAGTTAAGAAAAATATACTTGCTGTTCAAACCTAGACTTCTTTTGAATTAATAAATAGAAAATAGTTAAAATAATGATTTTGTTTTATGTGATAAATAAGTATTTTTCTCAATGTCAAAAGTGGTTCAACAAGTTGGTTTTGTTGGTTTGCAAGAAATGTTTACATTTCATACCACCATATTTTGCACCGCACATTATTTATTTATCCATCGCATTGCAATAGGATCGACAGCGCCGGAGCCCGACCAGGAGCCAAAAGTAAACGTCGAGCAGGAGATTCCGGAGCTGCCCAGAACCGAGGAAGCCGACCCCACGCCAGAGACTAACCTGCCCGAGTGCCCCTCCCACGAGGCCTCGGTCTTCACTCAAGGCAAGCCCCAGAGCATTCTAAGTCTCCCAGTATTTACAATTAATCTATTTGAATATTTTATACTGTGGTGCATTAGGTATAGGAGTTGATTGAATCCTACTTGCTGCATTACCATTACTTGATTATTGATTAATATCTGCCTTGTTATCATGTTATTTATTTATATGTAGAATTGCTTAGTCTGCTTATTAAAGAAGTAAAGAAAGGATATTCCCGTAATACCCCTGGTGGGTATTTACCGGATCACGGTTGGCTATATTTGCTATCGTGGAAAAGAACTTGAGTAGTAATGAAATAAGGTCAACTGGAAGGCAAGACACAAGTTTGGAAACTTGGGGCAGCTCGTCCGTTGGATCATGTAGGTTTGTATCGATGTTGGCCCTCGTTCATTTTTGAACGCGCCCTTTTACTTAGGGATATGTCGGTGCTGTAATCATCGACCCCAAAGCCGGTTAGACACTGTTCGGGCCGGTCTCAACCCGTGTCGCACCCTCTAGTATAGAAACACGATCTGCCTCGGAATGGCCATCGTATAGTTCTAATTGGGTGGTCCGTGCTTGAACCGCGACGATTACCACCACGAACAAGCATCGAGCGGTTACCCAATGCATGGACCCGACGGGGAAAGTGTGGGTTGGTATTAAAGGTCTTTCACCAGCTGGTTTGGAATTCGATTTGAGTCACCGTCTCCCCCGGTTAGTGGGAAACTATGTCGAGCTTCACCACGATACAACTCCATGTGATGGTTAAAGGTTCAACTAAAATGTGGATAAGTCAACTGGATATGGTTATATTATTTGTTTGATAGATTCAAGTGTATGTAATAGTTCAGGTGACAAACTAGACTAAAAGGTAGGTCTAAAAGTCGACTGCTCACTAATACCAGTAGATATTCCTTCTCTTAATTAATTTGAGCTTTTTGCAACGAAAGATCCCAGCTCCACCAAAAAGCCTTGCATACCCTTGGTGTCATTTATTTTCAGTTGGACGGGTAAGTCTAGCTAAGTACATTCCCATACTCAGGGTTTATCCCGTTGTTGCAGATGACCAGGTCTACTACGGCTATTGTAAGCACTGTCTCTACCCCATGGAGGGTGATGAGGAGTACGCAAGTAGGGGGAGCAAGCTCATGAATACTTGTTTGATGCATTTGGTTGTGCATTACATTTGCTTGCTTGCATTGCATATGTCTTACTTTTGATATATATGCTCGTGTGCAATATTTGCTAGAGCTAAGACTTGGATGATGATTGTTTTCCTTCTATTGGTATTTAGAGCTTAGTCTTAGTGTAGCAAGTGGTAACTAGAACCTTGTTTATAATGTTAATCTTACGAGGTATCTAATTTCACTTGTTTCTAGCAAGGTTGATGCTAAGGGTGAATTCAAATGTGGTATACACGCTTCAAAGGTACATTTCCATCTTTTATACCTTAGCATCACTTAGTAGTGCTAACACTCCCACAAATTTCATATTTTATGCATGTGGGCAAGCTTGAAACCAAACCATTTGAGCACACATGTAGGGCAGTTAACACTACCAAGTCGGGTTGTATGCTACTTATCCAAATCTTCATATATGGTCTTAATACTGGATAAGTAACATAGAATCCAAACCAAGTTAGTAATTTACATTCTTGTAAAGTGCTAACTTGGAATAAGCTTAATTTCCATATCTTTGTAGAGTTGTCATCAATTAAAAAAAAGGGGGAGATTGAAAGGTCCTAGTTTGGTTTTGGTAATTGAGTGACAACTTTAGGTGGACTAATTGTGTTTATATGAGATACACAGGTGATAAGTCCACAGGTGATCATGTATGAGCAACTTATGCCATAGAGGTGAAATGGTTTGCAGGATGTTGCAATGCTCATATATGTTATGAAGAATGAGCTTATTGCATATGTGACATGACATGGAGTCATGTGGCTAAGATGGTGAAGATCAAGGCAAGACTTGGCTTGATGGACCGGTTGCGAAGGTGAAGGGCAAGTTGGAGGCTTTGAAGCCGTTGGTACCGAGTGTCGGGAGGCTTGAGCAAAGACTTAGCGCCGAAGGACCGGAGCAATGGTGAAGAGCAAGTAAGGTCAAGATCGATGGACCATGGAGGCCATGTGATGATATGAAGTGGATCATATCATTTGGAGATAGGTTGGTGCATGTGTTGCATCAATACCAAAGGAGATGGAATGGAATGGAATGCGCAAGGCAAAGGTATATTTGTAAGGCATTTCATTTCGTCGGTCATAGGTGTGTAGAGAAGATTATGACCGGGTTTAGGATAGATGGCCGTACTATCAAGAGGAGCAAACTTGTTTGCATATCGGTTATCTAGTGCCACTTGAGCGATCTAACATTGTGTTGTTACTAGGATCGAGTGGCGTGGTGAGCGCAAGTGAAAATCCTTTGAAAAATGATTGTGAAAATGCTAACACACTTGCACTTGATGGTATTCACTTGGTGGTGTTAGCACATTTGGAAAGGAGAAGAAGTTGGAGAAGTTTTGGAGAAAACTTTGGTTGAAAAAGAGAAGTGATGGTTCTTGGATTGGAAAACTGTATTGATCCTTTGTGATTTGGATCATGAGTTCATGTGGGTTGTGTAGCCCTCTGAATAAGCTTTCCAAAATGTCCAAGATCATCGAATTCCGAGTTGGGAGCTAAGAGTTATGGACGTTCTCGTGGGAGGCTTTCTGGAGGGTGGCGGACTGTCTACCATTTTTGTGGCGGACTGTCCGCGGGCCTCGGACGCACCGATGGGGATGCATCGGACGCTACGAGCGCACTGTTCTCGGGTTGACAAGTGAACGGCGGACTGTCCGGGCCTATAAGGGCGGACTGTCCGCCGGCTAATTTTTTGGAGAATAAGGTTGCTGGACAGAATCTGTGCAGGTTGTCGATTTTCAATGGCGGACTGTCCGGGCCTAAGGGGCGGACTGTCCGGGGTGACCGTTGCAGCTCCTAACGGCTAGTTTCGTTATAAGGGCGGACTGTCCGGGGCTATAAGGGCAGACTGTCCGCAGTACAAATTTCAGCACGATTTCAAACGGCTAGTTTGAAGCTTCCCTCTATAAATAGAGGTGGTGGCCGGCCATTTGGTGTGTTGGGCACCTTGGGGACTTAGTGTCCTTGTGTGAGAGTGCTTGGGAGCCCTCCAACTCACTTGGGATTAGTGCTAATCATATCCGCTAAGTGAGAGAGCGATTCTAGTGCGGTGCATGAGAGATTGCAATTGTGGCACTAGGTGATCTAGTTGCAAGCCGGTGGTGCTTGTTACTCTTGGAGGTTGCCACCTCCTAGACGGCTTGGAGGCTTGTGTGTGCTCCGTGGTAGCACACTCGGAGATTGAGTGGTGCTCCGGAAGCGACCGCTTTGGGAGGGGTATTGTGCTCACCCCGCGGGAGATCGTGAAGAGCTACTCTAGTAAAAGAGAGACATGAAGAGTGTCAAGTGGTCCGGCCGGGTCAAGTGCTAGAGCTTGTGTAAGCACTCCTTGGGGAGAGTGTGACTAGTGTAGTCACCACTAGCAAGAGGACCGGTGGCAACCTTGAGCTTGTCTCAATGGGGACTAGCTTGGTGGCAACCAAGTGAACCTCGGGATAAAATCACCGTGTCAACATTGTCTACATCTTCTCGGTGGTTTGCTATCTTCATTCACTAGCTTGTATTTCCTTACTCATACTTGTGCTAGTGTTTAGTTGTTGCTCTTGTGTAGCTATCTAGCTTGTGTATCTTAATAGTTGCTCTTGTAATTAGTTAGCTTGTGTAGCTTGCTAGTTACCTTCCTTGCTTGTGTAGCATAGAAGTTGATCCCGTGAGTGACTAGTTGACTTGTAGTCTTGCTAGTCACACTGCTTAGTTTGTGTAGCTAAGTTGAGCTCACTAATTTGGCTTGTATAGCCTTGTTATTGAGCATTGCTAGTGAACTTAGGCTTGGTGCTTTTGCTTAGTGGCATGTGTAGGAGCTCCCCGGTTGATTGAGTACTAGTTGCATAGGTTTGTGTGACCTTGCTTCTAGAATTGGTTAGGTGAGCTCTAGCTAGCCCGACACCTTATTTGCATTGTTTAGGATCTTTTGTAAGGTGTCATAGAGTATAGGTAGAGGGGTGTAGTCTTGGCTAGACCGATAGTTTTAATTCCGCATTTGTTTCGGTTAGCCGACGTGATTAATTTTAGAAAGGACTATTCACCCCCCTCTAGTCCGCCATCTCGACCCTTCAACAGTCCGCCACCAAGGGGCGGACAGTCCGCCACTGTCCAGAACGCCCAAAAACAGCTCGGGACAAAACCAAAATCGATTGGATCTTCACCAAATCGAACAAGGCTGCAACCAAACTTCTCTCAAGTGTTCTTCTACGTGTTAGGAAGCTAATCCTAGGATATCATCACTCCAAACCAACTAATCTATGAGAAATAGGAAGAACACTAGAAAAGGGGGAAGAACGAAGAACGAACGCGATTCTGACCCGATCTATATGCTCGTGAGGTTAGAGAAGAAACCCTTTGATGGAAAGAAGGAGCTCACGACATAGAACAATCTGATTCAAGCGGAATCACAAATCGTCGCTCGGAGAGGGAGAACGAGGCAAACCTCCGAGAAGGGAAAAACCAAAACGCGAAGAACAAAAACGCGATTCGATCCAAATTTCAGCCAACACAAGAGGAGTAAGAAATTGATCCTTGGATTGCTACGAGATGATGAATTGTGTAGCACACTGTGTCGGGTTACAAGCCACTCCTCGCAACACAAAACGCGGATGGCAAAAAGCTCAAGAGCAAGAGCCGGTCTCTCCTCCTAACCCTACCTCTCAAATGAACAAAATGAGAGTGACACCTCCAAGGAGGGGCTGCCCTAACCAGCCCCCTCTCGTATATATAGGCGCACGTCCAAAGACCAAAATGCCCTCACATGAAGCACTGACCCAAATACCCCCTTGGGGGTAAAACCGTCCAACTGGGTCATTTTCCATCCGACGGCCACGCGCCTTCTCATCCTTCGCTTTGCCTCGACGCAAGCTCCAGGATGCTGCCATGTGCCATCACCGTTGACCACCGCGCCTTCCTCGTGGATAGCTTCACCGCCGCGCCAGCCTCTCCACGTCGCCACGCGTCAACCGTTCCGCATAGGAACCTCCGCCCGGTTTTGAGGACCAAACCGGTAAACCCGCCAGCCCAGGTTTTGAGGCCCAAACCTGGAAACCGTCCACCCCAAGTTTTGAGGCCCAAACTCGGAAACCCGCGAGCCTAGATTTTGAGGCCCAAACCTGGAAACCATCCACCCCGAGTTTTGAGGCCCAAACTCGGAAACATGTGAGGTAGCTTTTTGAGGCTCAACTACCGAACCCGCGTCGTAGACGTGATGTGGTTCGCGCACCCCGACCACCGGCACCGATACCGATGCATGTCCAGCCTCCACGCTGGGCACAACGCCTTCGCCTTCCTCCTTGACTCCGACGGTACTTGCGCCGCACGCAAGCCCGTGTTCGACCTCCCGCCAAGTGTCACGACACCATCGTCTTCCTCCCGACTCGATCGATGCATCGCACATCCCCATGTGCTCTTGCTCGCTGATGCCACGTGCCAGCTACCACAGCTGGTCCTCTGGCCCTCCGGTCCGTCGGTCCAAGCCTCACGTCCGCCCTTCACCGCTCTGGGTCCATCGGCATGGCACGTCCGCCGCACGGCACACCCATCCTTCACCGCTCCCGGTCCGTCAGCACGACACATCTCTACTTGACCTTCACCTCGCCATCGACCACTGTCTCCGAGCTCCACACCTGCACATCCACACAACCAAGAGACACATGTTGCACACACACACCAACACATGAAACACACCACAACTCAACGCCACCAGTTAGTCATAAACTTTAAGCTCATATGAAATAAGAGTTAACCGGGAAAAGCCTCAAACCTTCCTCATCAATGTCAATCATTCATCATATATGTTCTCAATCTCCCCCTTGATGAATGCATTGACTAACAATAAAACCAAAAAAGGAAGGGTTTGAAGACAAGCCTCACTCAAGTGCCCAAAAGCCAAGTAAAAGCAAACACAAGGCCACTTGGAATGAGGAAGGATCATGAAATCTCCAAATAAAAGCTCTCGGTCCCGAAAGAAACGGGAAAAGCGGGCAAATCCTCCACACAACCGAGGAGTCAAGTGAAAACAAGAGTTTCATGAAATCCCAAAAGGTACTCAAAAACCATTCTCAAATAAATTGTCAAGCAATCATCACAAATCAAGCAATCATCACAAAAGAAACCAAGGTTCTTATCCACATGGAAGGTTCTTATCCACTTGGGTTTCAAAATTTCTCCCCCTTGATGATTGAATTGACAAAAACTAAGCACAAGAGATGGTTTGAGATACCAAAACCAAAAACTTGGTCCCCAAAGATATGGGCAACGGCTCAACGCAACCAAGCAAAATCTGAGCAAAACTCCACAAAAGAGCGAAAACTCAGACAAGGAGCGAAAGACTTGGTTCCCAAAGACATGGGCAATGGCTCGACGCAACCAAGTCAAAAATGAGCTAGCCCTCAAGAAGAGGCAGAAAAGGCTCAACACCACTAGCTCAAGGCTCGATACCAATTGATGAAGGACTGAAAGTGCTACCAGAAAGCGACCAGAGGGGGGGGGGGTGAATGGGAGCTTCAAAATTTCCTTTCGGAAACTAGTAGCCACTGTCCCGTAAAACAACCCCAAGAGCAAACCCTAGAGTTCGTAAGTGTCCACGACCCTAGAGATAGGGTGGATGCTTCCAATAAGCACAGCGAGACACTTCACGACTCTAGAAACCCAACGCAAAAGTCGGAAATCAAAACCGACAACGGACGAACGAACCGCGGAAGAACCAGCACGAAACAGTACTGACCGGACTCACTAGAGCGTCTGGTCAATAGGCACCGGACGCGTCCGGTCGATCAAAACCCGGTTTGGAACCTCTCTGTTTCTGACCGGACTCACTGAAGGGAGCGTCCGGTCATTTGTACAGAGCGTCCGGTCACTCAAAGAAAACCTGATGAACAGTGCACGAGACGCGTCCGGTCGCAAAGAAACTGTGCGTCCGGTCGAAAGCAGAAAGAACACAGTAATCACATTCAATGACCGGACTCACTGACCCAGCGTCCGATCAGCACGAGTTGAGCGTCCGGTCACCCCGACAGTGAACTGTTCGTCCACCGATTTGATTCAAACTCTCCCAAAATGAAACCTCTAGGGTTCAAACATGGAAAGATGAATCACAAGGAGGATAGTGAGCTACTCCTAGGAGATCATGGCTCGAACCTATCTCCAAATCGATGAATTGAAGAGATTCGGGGGAAGGGAGAAAAACTTGACCCGAAACGAAAATCGATCGATCTCCTAGCTCGTGAGGTTTGAGATGAATTCCTTCGGTGGAAAGAAGTGCCTCACGATCTAAAACATCTTGGTTCAAATGGATTTGCAAGAAACGCACCGAACAAAGAGATCGATCGACGGGAAAAGCGTGGATAAAAACAACCCGCGAAGAACTTGAACAAAACACGAATCACAACCACGAATTTGCAACCGTGTGGCCACCACACGCTACAACAGTGAGATTACGGTCTCACTTCCTCAAAATCTCACGGACACAGAGGTATTGTTCTCTTCTCTATGGATCTCAGTTTGTTACAGCAGGGATGTGGGAGAGCAGGAAACCCTAGAAGCAAAAGAGCAAATGACTGAGATAGATTGGGAGGAGGGTGTCTCCCTCTACTTATCCAAATTCTATTTCCTACTCTACCCCTCTCTAATTATAGAGCGAGCCAGCTAAACCCTAGGGTTATTCTGGACCAACTCAAGGTAGATGCTGATCCGACGGCCACGCCCGCACAACTGGTAGTGTTGCCTCGACGCAACCTCACCGATTGCCGCCACGTGCCGCCACCGCTCTGCTTGTCCTTTTCCCGGACTTCGCCCCCGGTTTTGTGGCCGAAACCGGGAAACCAGGCCTTCACGTCCACCCCCGGTTTTGAGGCCCAAACCGGGAAACCAGCCACCAAGTCCATCCCCCGATTTTGAGGCCGAAACCGGGAAACCCGACGTCCGTCACCTGAGTTTTGTGGCCCAAACTCAGAAACCCGCAGCGCCCAGGCTTTGAGGCCCAAACCTGGAAACCGTCCTCAGCTCGAGTTTTGTGGCCCAAACTCGGCAAACCCGAAGCACCCAGGTTTTGTGGCCCAAACCTGGAAACCGTCCACCCGGTGGTTTTTCTATGGCTCAACCACCAAACTAAAGTTGTAGAGGGGATGCACCGCCCGTGCACCCCGTCCACCGACACGTGTCCCCAGGTCCTCGACCCGAGCAACACCATGCCCCGCAAGTCTTCGCTCCTCGCTGTCCCAGATTGCCAGCCACCACAGCTGATCCTCAGGCCACCGGTCCCTCAGTCCAAGCCTCACGTCCGCCCTTCTTCGCTCCCGGTCCATCGGCACGGCACGTCTCTACTTGACCTTCACCTTGCCCTCGATCACTATCTCTGTGCTCGACACCTGCACAACACAAGCCAAAGAACATGCGATCAAACCCGTTGACAATCACTCATCACTCGAGACTCGGCATACACCCATGTATCCGCAATCTCCCCCTTGATGAGTGCATTGTCAACTACACACAAATCATAATGAAATAGAAGGAGGAAGAAGGTAGAGGAGAGAACTCGACCAAATGACCCAAAAGCATAGCAAAGCCGAAGAAGGTCAAGTGGAAAGAGCAAGACAACTTGGTCCCCAAAGACATGGGCAACGGCTCGACGCAACCAAGCAAAACAAAGCTAGCCCTCAAGAAGAGGTAGAACAGGCTCAACACCGCTAGCACATACCAATTGAGAAATCGAAGCAAATGCTAGTCCCTCAAGACGGAGGCACAGAGGCTCAACACAACTAGCAGAGAAAGCTCGATACTAAAACCTTACGGTCAAACTCCCCCTCGAATAGTGCACACAACCAGGAAGAACCCCCTTTGGTATCTCCCACTTAGTTGAACATAGAGGGCACTCATGATTTGTAATATATCTCCCCCTTAGTTGAAAATGCACTTATCAAGAAAAAGAATGCACCATCGAATAAAATCTCCCCCCCTTAGAAAATGCATCAACAAATAGTGCCCAAGAGAATTTCTCCCCCTTCTACAATGCATGAGTCAAAATTCAAGTTAGCAGCTTCAGGAATATAGTCAAGAGAATGCAAAGATGCTCTACACAGTTCTGATCCGATGACTCAACAACATCCATAAAATGCTAGCAAAAACTCAAACTGATCACTAAATACGAAATATGAACATGAGAGTAAAGTGAGCAGTTTTTAGCTAAAAGATATTCACCATCAAAATAGCACTGAACATGTATAGACAGGAATTCGAACAAATGCTAAGCATGTATACAAGGTGAACTACCCCTAGCAAGGTTCAATCATCATGCTATAGAATGAAGCATACACTTGTGATTTCAATTTTAAATCGGAGTTGCAGCGGTGAATTTACACAAGTTTACAATTCAGCATGTGATTGCGAGAGGTTGAAAGCTTGTCATTGCCTAACTTTTCAACCGAGCGAAGCCTATGCAAATGCAATCAGAAGCTTAAAGCATCGGTTTTGGTCATACACTACATGGCTCAAGTTTAACTCAAATGTGCAATGAGAAACAGTCTCGATACTGTGAGGTGTTGACAAGCAATCCCATCTCGATCTTTCCAAATCACTTAAAAACTTGGTTCAGAATTTAAACAGAATATGAACATACCAAGCAAGTGAAAGACTCAGAACTAGAGACATAGCAACCTAGCATATATGAAAAGCACGAGTGAATTCAACACATCCTACACATGCTAGTTGCATATCTCAATGGTGAACATTTTCAGATTTTATGTTCATTAAGCAAATTCACCATTTCAAAATGGCTCAGCTCACAACATGTACTAGTGATCAGAAAGAGCATAAGCTACAAGCATCATCATAACGCATCGGAGCATACTACATAGAGCATAACTACATTCTAAAGATTATATACATGAAGCTCAAAAAGTAAAAGCGTATGCTGAAATGCAAAAAGACTAAACTAAAAGGAAACGAAAACAAAGACAAACGAAAAATAGTCAGTCTATGATACAAGAACCAAAATGCTTCCCCCATTTAAAAGGGGAAACACACACCAAGCTCACCTCTCAACCGATTAAAGGTTGATTGGTCCAAAGGCTTGGTGAAAATATCAGCCAACTGATGATGAGTATCGACATGGCGAAGATCGATATCGCCCTTCTCATAATGGTCTCACAAAAAATAAAAGCGCACATCAATGTGTTTGGTCTTCGAGTGAAGCACGGGGTTCTTAGCGACACTAATAGCACTCGTGTTGTCACAAAGCAAAGGAACGCGAGTAAAGCTCAGACCAAAATCACGCAAAGTGGCCATCATCCAAAGCAACTGAGAACAGCAGCTAGCCGCAGCAACATATTCAGCCTCTGTGGTAGATTGAGCGACACTAGACTGCTTGCGAGAAGACCATGATACAAGAGAAGATCCAATAAATTGACAAGTCCCAGAAGTGGACTTGCGCTCAACTCGGCAACCAGCAAAATCAGCATCGGAATAACCGCAAAGGGAGAGGGTGGAGGAAGCTGAATACCAAATCCTAAACTCAGGTGTGAAACGAAGGTACCTGAAAATGCGCTTCACCGCCTGACGGTGAGAAGTGCGTGGTGACGCCTGAAAGCGCGCGCACAGACACACCGCAAACTGGATGTCCGGGCGTGTCGCCGTCAAGTAGAGCAGCGACCCGATCATGCTTCGGTACTCCTTCTGATCCATAGCTTCTCCATCCTTGTCCGCATCCAGGGCCGTCGTGGTCGACATGGGTGTTGGAAGAGGCTTGGCCTCGCCCATATCGAACCTCTTCAGCAAGTCTTTGGTGTACTTGCCCTGGTGCACAAACGTCCCTTCTCGGGATTGCTTAATTTGCAATCCGAGAAAGAAAGTCAGCTCTCCCATCATACTAATCTCGAACTCTCTACTCATAGTATCTGCAAACTTGGCAACCAAAGCATGAGAAGAACCACCGAAAATGATATCATCCACGTAAATCTGGACCAAGAGAGTGTCTTTGCCTTGCTTGAGGAGAAAGAGCGTTTTATCCACACATCCCATTTTAAAACCCTTAGCAAGCAAAAAGGTTTTCAACCTATCATACTAGGCTCTAGGGGCTTGTTTCAAACCATATAAAGCTTTGTGGAGTTTGAAAACATCGTTTGGAAACTTGAGATTTTCAAAACCGAGGGGCTGTTCAACATAAACCTCTTCTTCTATGTAGCCGTTTAAGAAGGCACTCTTGACATCCATTTGAAAAAGTTTGAAACCTTGGGATGCAGCAAAAGCCAAGAGTATCCTAATAGCCTCCAAACGAGCTACAGGAGCAAAAGTCTCCTCATAGTCTATCCCCTCCTTCTGACTATAACCCTTGGCCACAAGTCTAGCTTTGTTTCTCACAATGTGGTCATCCTCTCCTTGTTTGTTTTTGAAAACCCATTTTGTCCCTATAGGATTACAGTCTGGAGGAGGTGGAACCAAAACCCAAACCTGATTTCGCTCAAAATTCTCTAACTCCTCATGCATGGCATTGACCCAATCGGAATCCGTCAAAGCGTGTCCAACATCTCAGGGTTCAAAGTCAGCAACAAATGCAGAATGAGCAAAGTGAGAAATTTGTGACCTGGACCGAGTGACACGTTCGTCGATGCTGCCGATCATCTATTGAGGCGGGTGTTGGCGCTGAATGTGTCGTGGCGCCTCCCGAGCAGAAGTGATCTCCCCCTCAACAGCAGCTGGTGCCCCCTCGGGTACAAAAGGTACCGCTCGAGGTGGCGGATCCCACGGCCCCCAGGAAGAAGAAGTGTCGGGGCCGTGAGTCGTAGTAGAAGCCGCTCCTTGCGGCACAGCAGGTGGAGGGGGTGCTGGATCATCCATACCTTCAGCACCCTCGTCCTCGTCATCAAAAAGAGGCTCACCAACCTCATGATCACCTGCACGCTCAAAACGAGAAGAAGGACAAACCATGGTCTCGTCGAAGGTGACATCGGATGTCTCCATGACTCGGCTAGTATCAAGGTTAAGTACACGATAGGCTCGAGTGTGAGTGCCATAACCCAAAAATACACCGTCAGAAGAACGAGACTCAAATTTGTCCAAGTTGTCTTTCTTAAGTATAAAACAGTGGCAACCAAAAACTCTAAAATAACTCACTTTGGGTTGTCTTCCAAAACGCAACTCATAAGAAGTCTTTTTCAAGAAAGCTCGGAGAAAAATGCGATTGGAAATATAGCATGCAGTGTTCATAGCTTCGGCCCAATATCGCCTAGGAGTCCTATGCTCATCGAGCATCGTCCTGGCCATCTCTACAAGGGTCCGATTCTTCCTCTCTACAACACCATTTTTTGGCGGTGTGTAGGGAGAAGAAAACTGATGCTCTAAACCCAAAGAATTACAAAACTTCTCAAAATCCGAATTCTTGAATTTGGAACCATTATCACTCCTAATAGCTCGCATCGAGTTTAAAGGGAACTCGTTCTGAAGACGCAAGATCAGATTGCGAGCAAAGGAGAAAGTCTCGGTCTTCTCAGCTAAAAAGAAGACCCACGAATATCTCGAAAAGTCATCAACAACAACAAGCACATACCACTTCCCTCCAACCGAGCTTACCCGAGCCGGACCAACAAGGTCCATATCCAAAAGCTCTCCAGGGCGCTTGGTCATGACCTGAGTTACTGGAAGGTGGGGAGCGGCAACCATCTTCCCATGTCTACAAGAGTGGCAAACAAGATCCTTCTCCATGGATAACTTGGGCAATCCTCGGATTAGGCCAAGTGAGCTAAGTCTTGCAAGCAAGTCAAAGCTCAAATGTCCCAGTCTCCTATGCCACTTCCAAAGGTCAGAGGAGGAAGGTCTAGCCACAAGACAACGAGAAATGCCAAAAGACTCCAAGAAATTCGCACGAAAGACTTTTCCAAAGGGCGAAATCAAACACACAAGATTGCCCTGAGGATCCAAAATACGACTGAGATTCGGTTTAAAACGAATCTCATAGTCATCATCAAAGAGTTGCGAAACAGAAAGAAGGTTAAAATGCAAGTTAGAAACAAGAGCAACATCGCGCAACACAAAGTGCTCATTAACTCGCACCGACCCACGAGACAACACCTTACCTTTGCTATTGTCGCCGAAGGTGATAAACTCCTTTCCGGCAACAGGACTAAGACTGGAGAACCATTTGGCGTTTCCGGTCATGTGTCTCGAGCAACCGGAATCCACCAACCAAACGTCCTCCAATCGTTTTACCTACATCAATAAAAAGACATAGGGTGAGCATACGGTCCAACGCTGGGGTTAGTGAAGTAAGGGGAATACCAGTGTTGGGCCAGCTACTCAAAAGAACGGTTAGCAGAAAAACCATTCCTAGCACGTCTACGGGGAAAGCGATCACCACGCACAGGAAAAAGTGGTCCGCTAAGGAAAGAGCGTCCATCGCGATAGTCAAAACGCGGTGGAGGGAAACGCTCAACAAAGCCACCGCCACGGGGTTCGTATCCTGCAAAGTCAGGACCCCGTCGGGCAACACCTCCCTGATGCCTAGGACCTTGAGGTGTTGCACCTCTAGGCCTAGCAGCTCTCCTCGGAGCTCTCCTCTGAACATCCGGCACTTGTACATCATGGAAGGGATGGTACATGTCCGCATTGTTCATCTCCCTAGAATGGCGCTCCTCTCTCTTGCGCCTAAAGCAGAACTCCCTCAAGTGTCCTTCTTTCCCACAGTGCTCACAATGGTACCTCACCGCTCTCATAGGGGGTTGTTGGTACTCACGGTTGTGGGTGTGGATCACTTTGCCCTTCTGTGGCATAAGCTCCTCCTTGATAGGTGGCATTGTGTCCAGCTTGTTCTTCAGGTGGTTAGGTTTGGGATGCCACACTTGGTTCTTGGGTGGAGCTCTCGGAGGTTCCTCAAACACTCCGTCCTTGGTGTTAGGCTTAGGAGGCTCTTTGGGTGGAAGCTTGGTAAGCTTGGGAATAGTGGTGGAGTTAGGCTTCTCACATGGGTTCAGACCACTCGACTCCCCAATCTTCCCAAAAGAAGAGATATCAACACCCGGAGCAAAACCAACACCAGGACCTCCAGCAGCACGCTTAAACTGCGCGATCATCGTCCTAAGCTGCAGCTCATTACATGACACCCATGACAAGATGGTCTAAAGGTATGTGTTTTCTTCCTCGGTTTGCATCTTGTCATGCTTCATATTGGCAATCTCCATCTCCAAACCCTCGCACAAAGCGCACCTAGCCACACAAGTGCTACCCGAGCTGGCCTTCTCAAGAGACTCAATCTTGGCATTCTTCTCTGCCAACTCGGATTGCAAGACAGGACAAGTCTTGCACGCACCCAACAACATGGGTCTAGCCCGGAGCTCATCCACCTCTCCTACCAAGGCAGCATACTTACCTCTCAAAGTGAGAAGGTCAGTCATGTGCTTGGTGCACATCTCACACTCACCCTCCTCAGACACGACCACGGTGGACTTGACAAACTCAAGCTCCTTCACCGTGTCCTCCCACTTCTGCCTAAACTCCTTGTGTTCTCTAGCGGCACGCCTAAGCAACTTATCCTGAAAGCAAGGCGGCAGTAAGCTTCTCGACCTCAGCAGAAAGCTCATTGTGGGTCAAAGATACCTGGGAGGTGTCGTCGTCGTCGTCGTCGTTCTGAGGAGTGTCCTCCAGCTTGCCGTCGACCTCATCACCAAGGGCCATGGTGCAGAAACCCTCGTCATCGGCGAAGAAGCAGAGACCGTTCAGCTTGTCCTCGATCCTCTTCTTCTTCTCAGACTCGTCATCGCTTGAGCCAGCGGAGTCGTCATCCGAGCCGTCGACATCGCTGAGCGTGGCGAAGAACGCACGCTGCTCAGCATGGGCCTTCTCCAAGTACTTCTTCTTGATGTACTCCTTATCAAAGCCGCCCTTCCGCTTGTGCTTCACGGGGACGTACTTCTCCTTGCGCTTGCCGGAGTCATACTTGTGCCCATGATCGCCCTTCCCAGATGTGTGCTTCTTCTTGGGACAGTTGGCGATGAAGTGGTCGGGGTCGCCGCAGTCAAAGCATCCTGAGCGTCCTCCCCCGCAGCGACGGTTCATGTGGTTGTTGTGAAACCGCGAGAACCGGTTGGCAAGCAAAGCCAACTCGTCGTCTCCCAAAGACTCCAACTGCTCCTCTGTGACAGAAAAGAGAGAAGAAAGTGCAAATCCTCCAGAGGAGTTAGCAGAAGAGCCAGAAACCAAAGCCATAGTCGGGCCAGAAGGATTTTCATAAGAAGCCCTCGACATGGCGTCAATCTCACTAGACTTGAGCTTACTAAAGAGCTCGTCGCAAGTGAGGGTCTCATAGTTAGACGATTCGATGATCGCTTGGACCTTTGAGTCCCACACCGACCGATCGAGAGTATGCAAAAGCTTCAAAGCTCTCTCATGATCGTCGAAAGGCAACAGCTCCTTGTTCGCTCTCATCTTGTTGACAATGACCTGAAAGCGAGCGAATAAACTCTCTATGCTCTCGTCAGGCATATGTCAAAAGTTCTCATACTCCCGCTTGTGTGACTCGTAGAGACGGGATTTGACTTGAGTGGTTCCCTCATGGAAGCGCATGAGGGTCGCCCAAATCTCACGAGCCGTGGGGAGGTGAGAAACGCGATCAAACTCGGACATGCTCAAACAGGAGAAAAGAGCGTTACGCGCTCGGCTATTGGCATCGTGCTCATCTATCTGAAGCTGAGTGACACGAGCAGCCAAGACAACGTAATCGGCCTTGTTGCAAATCTCCCAAACAGAAGAGCCCATGCTCTGGAGATGGGCCGACATGTGTATCTTCCAATACGCATAGTTCGTCCCATCGAAAAACGGCGGTTTGCCCACGCCGCAATCCATGTCGCCTTCTGTGGATCTAGAACCGGCTAAGGTGGAAGATCCTTAACCTGCTCTGATACCAATTGAAGGACCGAAAGTGCTACAAGAAAGTGACCAGAGGGGGGTGAATGGGAGCTTCAAAATTTCCTTTTGGAAACTAGTAGCAAACCCTAGAGTTCGTAAGTGTCCATGACCCTAGAGATAGGGTGGATGCTTCCAAGAAGCACAGCGAGACACTTCACGACTCTAGAAACCCAACGCAAAAGCCGGAAATCAAAACCGACAACGGACAAACGAACCACGGAAGAACCAGCACGGAACAGTACTGACCGGACTCACTAGAGCGTCCGGTCAACAGGCACCGGACGCGTCCGGTCGATCAAAACCCGGTTTGGAACCTCTCTGTTTCTGACCGGACTGACTAAAGGGAGCGTCCGGTCATTTGTACAGAGCGTCCAGTCAGTCAAAGAAAACCTGATGAACAGTGCATGAGATGCGTCCGGTCGCAAAGAAACTGTGCGTCCGGTTGAAAGTAGAAAGAACACAGTAATCACATTCAACGACCGGACTCACTGACCCAGCGTTCGGTCGGCACGAGTCGAGCGTCCGGTCACCCTGACAGTGAACTGTTCGTCCACCGATTTGATTCAAACTCTCCCAAAACGAAACCTCTAAGGTTCAAACTTGGAAAGATGAATCACAAGGAGGATAGTGAGCAACTCCTAGGAGATCATGGCTCGAACCTATCTCCAAATCGATGAATCAAAGAGATTCGGGGGAAGGGAGAAAAACATGACCCGAAACGAAAATCGATCGATCTCCTAGCTCGTGAGGTTTGAGATGAATTCCTTCGGTGGAAAGAAGTGCCTCACGATCTAGAACATCTTGGTTCAAACGGATTTGCAAGAAACGCACTGAACAAAGAGATCGATCGACGGGAAAAGCGTGGAGAAAAACAACCCGTGAAGAACTTGAACAAAACGCGAATCACAACCACGAATTTGCAACCGTGTGGCTACCACACGCTACAACAGTGAGATTACGGTCTCACTTCCTCAAAATCTCACGGACACAGAGGTATTGTTCTCTTCTCTGTGGATCTCAGTTCGTTACAGCAGGGATGTGGGAGAGCAGGAAACCCTAGAAGCAAAAGAGCAAATGACTGAGATAGATTGGGAGGAGGGTGTCTCCCTCTACTTATCCTAATTCTATTTCCTACTCTACCCCTCTCTAATTACAAAGCGAGCTAGCTAAACCCTAGGGTTATTCTGGACCAACTCAAGGTAGATGCTGATCCGACGGTCACGCCCACACAACTGGTAGCGTTGCCTCGACGCAACCTCACCGATTGCCGCCACATGCCGCCACCGCTCCACTTGTCCTTTTCCCGGACTTCGCCCCCGGTTTTGTGGCCGAAACCGGGAAACCAGGCCTTCACGTCCACCCCCGGTTTTGAGGCCTAAACCGGGAAACCAGCCACCAAGTCCATCCCCCTGTTTTGAGGTCGAAACCGGGAAACCCGACGTCCGTCGCCTGAGTTTTGTGGCCCAAACTCAGAAACCCGCAACGCCCAGGCTTTGAGGCCCAAACCTGGAAACCGTCCTCAGCTCGAGTTTTGTGGCCCAAACTCGGCAAACCCGAAGCACCCAGGTTTTGTGGCCCAAACCTGGAAACCGTCCACCCGGTGGTTTTTCTATGGCTCAACCACCAAACTAAAGTTGTAGAGGGGATGCACCGCCCGTGCACCCCGTCCACCGACACGTGTCCCCAGGTCCTCGACCAGAGCAACACCATGCCCCGCAAGTCTTCGCTCGTCGCTGTCCCAGGCTGCCAGCCACCACAGCTGATCCTCAGGCCACCGGTCCCTCAGTCCAAGCCTCACGTCCGCCCTTCTCCGCTCCCGGTCCATCGGCACGGCACGTCTCTACTTGACCTTCACCTTGCTCTCGATCACTGTCTCTGTGCTTGACACCTGCACAACACAAGCCAAAGAACATGCGATCAAACCCATTGACAATCACTCATCACTCGAGACTCGGCATACACCCATGTATCCGCAATTGAGGCTGAAACAACGCATTAGAATGCAAAACTGCTAGTCCCTCAAGATAGAGGCACATAGGCTCAACACAACTAGCAGAAAACTCGATACCAATCATAAACAGCCAAAAATTGGTGAAAACAGTTAGTTCCTGAAGACAGAGGCATAGAGGCTCGACACAACTAGCTAAAGGCTCCATACCAATCAAAAATACCAAGCAAAAACTTCTAGTCCCTCAAGATAGAGGCAAAACAGCTCAACACAACTAGCAGGCTCGATACCAACTGAGACAACACAAAGAGAAGCTCAATACCAAATGGAACGCGAACATCCAGAGCACGTGGAGAAGCAGCAAAGCAAAAGCGACTCCCCCTAAAAGCAAGCCTAAACACAAGGGCTATGCATCAAAGCTCAGGACACCAAAAGCACTCCATACCAAATGATGGATACCAATTGAAACACATAAAAGAGCTAAACTCCCTCTAGCTCAAAGCTCTCCCCAAAATGCATGACTCTCCCCTTTAGTGCCAACACATAAACTCCCCCTTGCAAACAGCTTCTCCCCCTTGTCAAAAGGGAACATGCTGAGGGGTTTTGACATTTTTCCACAAAGTTGACACAAATACAAGACAAGTCATCAACCAAAAGCATATGGGGGTGATCACACGGTGTATCGGAGCTGGGGGTATGAACACTAAGCTAAAAACGCATGATATGCACAATGCAACAGCTTCAAGTGTATAGCAATCAGAATGAAAAGATGCTCAAAAGGGTGTTGCCGTGAAAGTGTAGAAACCAATACAAATGCTAGCAAAGGCTCAAACTGATCAAATGAATATGAAATATGAACAATTACGCATATGAGCAGTTTTAAGCCATTTGAAAAGGAGTTCACCACTAAAATAGCACATAGCATGAATAGACAGGAAGTCAACCAAGTGCTAACTCGAGTATAAAAAGGTGAACTTTCCCTAGCAAAGTTCAATCATCATGCCATAGAATGAAGCATACACTTGTGTTATTTTCAATTTTTATCGGAGAATGCAGCAATATTAACACAAGTTCATATTTAAAGCATGTGATTGCGATCGGAGAATGCAGCGATATTAACACAAGTTCATATTTAAAGCATGTGATTGCGAGAGGTTGAAAGCATGATCATTGCCTAACTTTTCAACTGGGCTAAGCCTATGCAACAAAAGCAATCAGAAGCTTAAAGCACCGATTTTGGTCTTACACTACACGGCTCAAGTTTAACTCAAATGTGCAATGAGAAACAGTCTCGATATCATGAGGTGCTGACACATGCAATCCCATCTCGATCTTTTCATTTCACTCAGACATGGATCAAATTTTAAACACAAGATAGATATGAACAATCCAAGCAAGTGAATGACTCAGTGCAAGAGACATAGCATTCTAGCATACAAAAGATAGCTCAAGTGATCTCAACACATCCTACCCATGCTAGTTGTCAATCTCAATGGTGAACAAATTAAAGGTTTCATAGTTAATTAATCAAGTTCACCATTTGCAAAAATAGCTTAGCTCATAACATGTATCAAGTGATCAAAAAGAGCCTATGCTACAAGCATCATCATGAATAAACAGGGCATACCAAAAAGAGCATAATCTCATTCTCATTACTATATACATGAAGCTCTAAAATGCACTAAAATACATGATGAAATGCATGCAAAAGCTAATCTATCAGACCAAGCCTATTTACATCAAACTATGCTTCCCTCAACCAAAAAGGGAAACACCCACCGAGCTCACCTCTCAACCTAGCAAAAGTTGAGAGATCCAAAGGCTCGGTGAAAAACAGGACGCGACAGCAACAAACTCGGCCTTGGTGGTGGAATGGGCTAGCTAGACTGCTTGCAGGAGAACAAAGACACAAGAAAATGCTAAGAAACGCTCAAGTCAACAGCCAACAAAATCCACATCGGAAAGACCACACAGCAAAAAGAGGTCGAAGAAGTAGAGTACCAAAAACTGAACTCAGAGGTGTGTCGGAGGTACCTCATGAAGCGCATGACCACAGGGGACGCCTACCATGCCAAAGTCATCTCCCCCTCGCCAGATGTTGTCGCTCACACAGGTGCAGCTAGTGCTCGCAGGAGAGTTGCTCGAACGGAACCCCAAGTCGTGGAAGAAGTGGGATCGGGTCCATGAGCCAAAATGCCCTCTCCAAGCTCCTGTTCTCCTGCAAGCTCAAAGGCAGAAGAAAGCACAAGGCATTGTCTTGTCCAGTGTGACCTCAAGGTCTCCACAAAACGGTTAGTCATATAATAAGCATAAGGTGAACTCTCAACAAAAAGAGATCTACCTATGAAGGATACCGCAAGGAGATCTGAACTCAAACTATTCAAGACTACCATGCAACAGGATAAAGCACTATATAGCAAAATGCAGCCTAGAGACATGATCAACCCAAACACAGCCTAAACCTCAATACATGCTACAATGCAAGATAATGATAGCAATAGATCCAGAAGCATGTAACATGATAAAATTGTGGAAAGGCTAGTGCTCAAACTAAACATATCAACAGGATACATGTAGCTAACCAAAACTAGCACCTGAAAAGTGATACCTAATGATCATCATACCACTACAAATCAAGCTCATGGATAAATATGGTAAAACATGGCATAATGTTCATGAGGATCACAAACTAGCATGAAAAGTGGCTACTCCACAAAAGCTATACACAAAGCTAGCATGACATGATATACAAGATAGCACATGTTAGACAACATCAAAACATGATACAAAAGAAAATGTATATGCTAGAACTATACAGGTGAGCACATGAAAGACCATCTCATACCACAAGAAATAGATCATGGATATACAAGGTATGAGTGTATAAGAAAGCTCACCAAGCTACAAAAGCCTCTTTGGAGGCAAATCTAAGCGGGGTGTAGAGAACCATCAAATCTTGATCACATCTAAAAGATCAAGCTCCATCAGGCGCATGTTCTCCACCCCACGTCCTCATATCTACACACAAGAGGACAATGTAACCCGAGTCTTAGATCCCGAAGGGTTAGCAAACATGTACTTGGGAACCCAAGACTTTGTCACAAATCTTAACTTATCATGTGGGTTAGCATGATGCAAATGTTGGTTCCAATGCAATTTTGAAACACCCTTGGAATCATTCCTCAAAAGGACAACTCGAGGAGAAGAACGAGTCGTACCATGGGCAAAGAGGCAAACATCTTCCAAGGTTTTTTGAGAAGAACCAATAGAAGCACCATGAGAAGCATGACATGGACCAACACAAGAAGCATTAGAAGCATGTCCACGATCATGACTTAACCCACTAGAAAAGGAATCATAAAACCCATCAACAAAGAGGGGCTTCTTACTAGGAGCACAAGCGTTCATGCCATGAGAAGGGCTATGAACCACCATCTTCCTACAAGAACGAGCTTGGCACACCGATAGCAAAAGCTTTCTTGATGCCCATCTTTCTCACAAAAAGAGCAATGGTACAAAGGCCTATCAGAAGGCACACCATTCTCCGACAAGTGATAAGTCCCTTGGGACTTAGAACAAGAAGCATCAACAACCAACTTGGTGCCAAAACTAGGAGCACACGTGCCATGGGAAAGACTACGTGGCTTCATAAACACCTTAGCTCGAATACACCGCTCGTGTTTGACACGACGAAAGCAAAAATCGAATGAGTGTCCATCTTTCTTGCAAAAGGTGCAATGGAATATCGGATTAGGAGCACAATTTCCAAAAATATGAGAAGCACCCTTGTCATGAGAAGTCCCTTGGACATCACTCGAAGATACAGCAAGGTTAGGAGTAGCTATGAAAGAGCTATCCGAAACCTTGACACTAGTGCTATCGTCAAAAGACTCACGCGCAACACAAGAACTCAACTCCAGTTTCAAAGAATCAAGCTTAGAAACACCAACATCAGAGCTGCAAGAATTGCGTGAATCAAACGATTTAGCACAAAGACTCTTGCATCTTTTGGCTAAAAGCTCATTCTCAAACATGAGGCGATCACAAGTACCACAAGGAGCATTTTTCAGATTTTCCATCTCCTCTTTAATGCACTCAACATATGTGGTACGCAAGAGTTCAACTTCCTTCTCAAGGTTGGCACTCATATCATTGTGCTCAACCAACTTGGCGCTCATATCATCGCGCATTTGTTTCAAAACCAAAACTTCTTTTTCTAAGTCAATGCATGATGTGCAAATGAAATCGGTGGAAGAAACAACACCGTTCACATCAAGCAAAGAATCATGAATATCACTAGAAGCATGGCAAGCATTTTTATTCAAAGAACATGAGCTACATGGCCTAGAATTTATTATTTCAATAATTTCAGCCCTAGCATGCTCAAGCTCATCTACACATGTGGTGTGAGTCAATTTTAGTTTATTAATTCCAGCATGTAAAGACTCACAAGAAACACATGGTAACAAAGCATTTGACTTAAGAAAGGCTATTACAGTTTTAGCACACTCAAGGTCCTTGCGCAAGTCAATGCAAACTAAACATGGTTTGGAAGCATTAGATATCAACATTTCATTTTCAGATTTTAAGCTAGCAAGAGAAAAGCATAGCTCATCATTCTTCCTAACCATGTCGCTACAAGAGGTGCAAGGTAAAGATGCACTAGACTTCCAATGAAAAAGACCACACCTCAACCTAGCAACAGAGCATTTCAACTTTTTGATCTTTCTGTGCAAGGTATCACAAAACTCATCATATCTACCGTTATCATCACAACAAGCATTAAATTGTTGGGACATAATCCCAAGACAAGCAAGAAGTGTACCTTTCTTGGCCTTGCCAAGTTCATGTATATGATCCTTCGTCGAATGCTCATCATCTCATAGGAAGTCCAGCAAAGCATCCACCTCACGTTCCGTTTCAAGAAACGCACTCCTCCTTCTTGCCAAAATGTCATCCTCGATCGCTTGTCCATGATTCAAACCTGAGGACAAAGACACACTAGTAGAGGAACTTGGTGCCATTTGCAAAAGCACCGTTAGTGTTAGCAAGATAAAAGCTCAACACCTCGACACACAAAGTCGGAAGCAAAAATACTCTAAAAAGGTCACCTTCGCGGATCCGGAACCGGTTAAGGTAGAGAGATCCTTAACTGGCTCTGATGCCAATTGAAGGACCGAAAAAGCTAAAGCAAGGCGACCAGAGGGGGGTGAATAGGAGCCTAAAAAATTTCTTTCAAAATTCCGGCCTCTATCCCAACAAAATCAACCCCAAAAGCTTCGGACTCAAACGCGATGCCCACGAACCTCGAAAGGAGAGTGGATGATCCCTAGGATCACAAGGAGGCACCACACAAGAGAGCAATCCAAAACTCTCAAAACTCCGAGTCAAGCTCATGCCTAAAAGACCCACTCCCAAACGTAGATGGAGGGCTACGTTGGGATTCCTCTAAATACCTATGCTAACAAGTAGCAAAGATACTTAGAGAGGTTCCTAGGTGAACTCTAGGAGCAAACGAGAAGTCCGGAAATGAAGCGGAAAAGCCGGGAGAGCAAAAGCACTAAAACGCAACCTACAACAGGTTCCCGGACAGTCCAGACTGCTGATCCTGGACTATCCGCGCCAGGGGCAGACTGTCCGCGAAACCCTGGCGGACTGTCTGCCGGTCAAGTTGCAAAAACAGCAACGCTGCTGAACTGCCTCTGCTCGACTCCCGGACTATCGACCCCTTATACGGCGGACTGTACGCCGGTCACCAGACCAAGCACAGTGCTTCGCTGTGCAAATCTGTTATGGCCGAGCCTGATGGCCGGACAGTCCGCCACCAAGGGGCGAACAGTCCGCCACTGTCCAGAACGCCCAAAAACATCTCGGGACAAAACCAAAATCGATTGGATCTTAACCAAATCGAACGAGGCTGCAACCAAACTTCTTCCAAGTGTTCTTCTATGTGTTTGGAAGCTAATCCTAGGATATCATTGCTCCAAACCAACTAATCTATCAGAAATCGAAAGAACACTAGAAAAGGGGAAAGAACGAAGAACGAATGCGATTCCGACCCGATCTCTATGCTCGTGAGGTTAGAGAAGAAATCCTTCAGTGGAAAGAAGGAGGATTCAAGCAGAATCGCAAATCGTCGCTCGGAGAGGGAGAACGAGGCAAACCTCCGAGAAGGGAAAAACCAAAACGCGAAGAACAAAAACGCGATTCGATCCAAATTTCAACCAACACAAGAGGAGTAAGAAATTGATCCTTAGATTGCTACAGGATGATGAATTGTGCAGCACACTGTGTCGGGTTACAAGCCACTCCTCGCAACACAAAACGCGGATGGCAAAAACCTCAAGAGCAAGAGCCGGTCTCTCCTCCTAACCCTACCTCTCAAATGAACAAAATGAGAGTGACACCTCCAAGGAGGGGCTACCCTAACCAGCCCCCTCTCGTATATATAGGCGCATGTCCGAAGACCAAAACGCCCTCACATGAAGCACTGACCCAAATACCCCCTTGGGGGTAAAACCGTCCAACTGGGTCATTTTCCATCCAATGGCCACGCGCCTTCTCATCCTTCACTTCGCCTCGACGCAACCTCCAGGATGTCGCCATGTGCCGTCACCGTTGACCACCGCGCCTTCCTTGTGGATAGCTTCGCCGCCGCACCAGCCTCTCCACGCCGCCACGCGTCAACCGTTCCGCATAGGAACCTCCGCCCGGTTTTGAGGACCAAACCGGTAAACCCGCCAGCCTAGGTTTTGAGGCCCAAACCTTGAAACCGTCCACCCCGAGTTTTGAGGCCCAAACTCGGAAACCCACGAGCCCAGGTTTTGAGGCCCAAACCTGGAAACCGTCCACCCTGAGTTTTGAGGCCCAAACTCGGAAACCGGCGAGGTAGCTTTTTGAGGCTCAACTACTGAAGTCGCGCCGTAGACAGGATGTGGTTCGCACACCCCGACCACCAGCACCGATGCCAATGCATGTCCAGCCTCCACGCCGGGCACAACGCCTTCGCCTTCCTCCTTGACTCGGCCGACGGCACTTGCGCCGCACGCAAGCCCGTGTCCGACCTCCCGCCAAGTGTCACGACGCCATCATCTTCCTCCCGACTTGGCTGATGCATCGCACATCCCCATGTGCTCTTGCTCGCCGATGCCACGTGCCAGCTACCACAGCTGGTCCTCTGGCCCTCCGGACCGTCGGTCCAAGCCTCACGTCCGCCCTTCACCGCTCTGGGTCCATCGGCATGGCACGTCCGCCGCACGGTATGTCCATCCTTCACTGCTCCCGGTCCGTCGGCACGACACGTCTCTACTTGACCTTCACCTCGCCATCGACCACTGTCTCCAAGCTCCACACCTGCACATCAACACAACTAAGAGACACATGTTGCATACACACACACCAACACATGAAACACACCACAACTCAACACCACCGGTTAGTCATAAATATTAAGCTCATATGAAATAAGACTTAACTGGGAAAAGCCTCAGGCCTTCCTCATCAATGTCAATCATTCATCATATATGTTCTCATATATCCTGCATTGACGTGGTGCCTCAGCCACCGCCGTCCTAGCCAACGGCCGCAACACCCTCGCCGGCCATTGCAACCACCCTCTCCTGCCGTTGCTGCTGCCCGGCGGGAGCCCGTGTGCTCTCAGGCCGTCGTCGACTGAATCACCCTCTCTGGCCACTGTTGCAGCTCGGCGAGAGCCCCCTGTGCTCTCAGGTCACCACCGCTCAAATCACCCTCTCCGGCCTTCGTTGCTACCCGACGGGAGGCCCTTGTGCTCTCAGGCCACCACTGCCCTAGGTCCAATTCAAGACTGAGCTCGGCCACCTCTCAGGTTGTTAGCGCCCTGGATCCAGCCCGCCGTCCCTCAGGCAGCCTCCACTTTGACCTCTGTTGAAGCTTTGAGGAGGAGAAGGCAGTAGCGATGTTTGGAGGAGAACACGGCAGCAACGCGAACCGAGGTTGGAGGAGACAGGGTCCTGCCTTTGTGCCAATCTGGGCTTCCTGCTTCATTCGGAATGAGGTAATAAAGCATTATCTTTTCCCCCAAATTTTCTGTGTCATGCTCTATCCATATGAGGATGCTTGATGCATTTCGCACACTGTTTTGCTCAGTGTTACACTGCACTCAATTGGGATTATATAAATTATGTTGTGTTTAATATTAATTTTTGCGCAAGATTTGTTAGACTGATACTAAATCCAACATTTGCCTCACATCTGAACATAGGTGATGCTATGTTGTGTTCATTATTAGTTTACATACATTGCTCCATATATACTGAGAATCAAGTTTTATGTTGAATATATTAGAGTATCATGCCCTGATGTTCGATTGTATGCTGTAGAGAAATAATGTTTATGGTCAGTTGTTTGCTGTTGTATATATGCAAACATTTTGATTTGATTGTATTGGATTATTTGTTAAATCTGTAAAAAATATTGTTCCTCTTTATTTGATAGCTATGTGAATTTGTTCTATATCTAAAATCAGTTTTTTAAATAAAATCGGAACAAAAGGAATGGTGGAACGTGATTGGATGTACATTGGTTGGTCTCGAGCACAACCTCCCTTTAATGATTGGATAGATAATACCAACCAGTTTTTGAATCGTGCCTTCACTATGTCTAATCTAGTTGAAGGCGACACCATTAAGTGTCCTTGCGCGGTATGTCACAATTGTGTTTAGCACAATACGTTAACAGTAGAGATGCACTTGTGTAGAGTTGGCTTTAAGGAAGACTACAGAATTTGGACAACATAGGGTGAGGGACTTGTCTATACCTATGCTGAAGGTGGACATGATGACGGTTGTCGTGAAACTAACCACATAGATGAAATTTTGGCTAGCCTAGCTGGTGACCATCCACCACCAATTAATGAGCAGCAACCTGCCTATGCTCAAGCTTTTTATAGGATGGTACAAAATATTAATCAATTAGTACATGAGAATACATCACACTCATCCCTATCTGCTATGGCACACCTGCTGAAGGACCGGAAACGGCGACCAGAGGAGGGTGAATGAGAGTCATAAAATTTGTTTCGAAATATTTAGGCCACTGTCCCAAAAAATCACCCCAAAAACAAAACCACGAGAGTTGGGCCTAGTCCACGACCCAACTGGTGGGTAGATACCTTAGGAGATATCCAAAGGTACAGCGGGACTGTCGGAGAAACACCATGAACAAGTGCAAAGCAAGGAACACAAAAGTCAGCAAACAACAATTGTCGGACTGTCCGGGACTGAGGCTCGAACTGTCCGGGGTTGTCTGCCGAACTGTCCGGGGTCTGCACCGGACTGCCCGCAGACAAAATCCTCAAAACATAACTGTTCTAAAATAATTTTGGACAGGTCTCGAATTGTTTGTCGTTCAAGTGAATAGTGGGACAGCAACGTCCGCGGCTACCCCTGTAGCGCGTTCGATGTGACCCCGGACTGTCCGCAAATCAATGGCGGACTGTCCGCCGGTCACTTGACCTAGAACAGTGCCAACCTGCACTTGGCTAGGCTGACCAAACCCTGAACCCTGGATTGTCCGCTGTAGTAGTCTCGGACTGTCCGCGGATGAGCAGAAAGCACAAAAACTGCTTGGGACAAACCCAAATTTAATCGGATCTCGACCAAATCAAAAGAACTTGCAACCAAACTTCACTCAGGTGATCATACACATGATGGTGATCTATTCCTAAGAAATCATGGCTTGAACCCAACTAAATCATGAGATATTTCAGATCACACGAAAAGGGAAAAGTTTGGAGAACAAAAATGATTTCTGCCCGATCTATGTGCTCGTGAGGAATCTGATAAAATCCTTCGGTGAAAAGATACCTCTCATGTCCTTGCACATGGTTCAAACAGAATCGCAATCCATCCCTCAAATCAAAAGATCTCGTGAAAACACAAAGAGGGAAAAACAAAGAACGCAAAGAACAAAACACGATCCAAAAGATTTTAGTACAAAAGCCAACAAGGCTAGAAGGAGATTACGGTCTCCCTTCCTGAAATCCAAATACATAGAGGAATGATTGTCGTCTCTGCAGATCACTACAGTAACTAGAGAGAGGAACCTTAACAGATGAATTCTAGAGTCTGCAAATGAAATGGCTGAAGTGATAGAATGGAATGAGGGGTGTCATCCCTTATTTATAGCCTATTACACATACCCCTTCTATCCCTAGATACATAGAGCAAACTAGCTAGCACAGGGGCATTCTAGTCCAACTCTGTCAGGATTATCATCGACGGTCACACACCTTCCTGTAACACCTCTGGTGTTTAGCATGTAATTAACTTGACATACCATCATTATCATCATTAAGCATCTTAATCATGATTTCATGTGTATGCATTTTGCTAAGTGTATCATTTTATGTGAATTACCTCTATTTCAAAAACCCTAATTAGCCCACTTCTCTCTACTAGGGCAAAATGGTAATTTCACCTCTGTGCCTAGCTTTGTGTAATTCTTGTTCCTTTGGTGTCTTGTAGTGTTGTTGTGTTGGCCAAAGTTCAAAGATCAGAATTTGATTTCAAATCCCTTTGTGAAACCCTGATTTCCAAATCCTGGATTTTATCCCTCTTTTTGTAATTCAAAAATTATTCAAAATTTGGGATTGGCCCAAAAAGCAAAGTTGTAGATCTGTCAAAGAGAAACAACTTTGGTATTTACAAATTTTCAAGTTGCAGTACAAAGTTTTGAGTTATTTCAAATTCAATCAAACTCCAGTTTTTGTCCCCTTTTCAGTTTTCAAAATGAGTTCAAAAACTAATGAGTTTCTGGAAAAGTGTATAATAGCAAAGTTGTAGGTTTTGATAAAAGGAAAAACTTTCATGTTTACAGATTTTCAAGTTTCAGTTTGAAATCCAGAGTAATTTTGATTTGGATCAAGTTTGAAAAAGTGTCCCCTTTACTGTTTTCAAATCTTATTCAAAAACTATTTGGAATTTGAAAATGTTCATATTGACAAAGTTGTAGATCTCTTTTTTCTGAGCAACTTTGGTATTTTGAGTTTTTGCAGCACAGTTCAATTTTTGAGAGTAATTTGCAAAATACAAAATCTGCTCAAAGTCAAAAGCTAGGGCATAGCCCTGTTCATCTTCCCGGGCGAGCTAGGGGGGGGCCTGGCCATGGAACCCCGCCGGCCTTCGCGTTTGCCGCGCGTCCGAGTCCCGTTCGCCTGCGCTGACCCGACGCCTGCGACCGCACCATCATTTCGCACGCGCACGGCGCAGAGCTGACCTCGCGCACCCGTCCCCCACCCTGTTTTCTTCGGCCGCCGCGTGTTCGCCGCCGGCAAGCCATACGCCCGGTCCCCGAACGCCAAATCCGCTGCTCTTCATCATGTTTTCGGTAGCACGCGCGACACCCGATCTTATCCGCGCCCAAGCAGCGCTTAACCGCCTCTGCCCGCGCCTATAAAAGAGGTCGCCGGTGAGCCGGAGCTCCGCACTCACTCCGCCACCGTCGCCAGCGCTAGCCAGAGCCTCCGCCTCTTCACCAGCTAGCCCAGAAGCTCCGCCTTGAGCCTGTGAAGCTTTCCCGCGCCTCAATTTTACCTCCGCCGCTCTCAATCGCCCGGCGTAACCTCATCTCCCCCAACTCCGGCGAAACGCCGGTAAGCACGGGTCTGAGAAATTCTCACTCCCCGGTCTTGATCATCTTCCTCCGACCGCTGTCCTTTCTTCCTCGCCGCAGTGCGCCCCTAACCGCACCCTCGGCGACTCTTTTGGTGCTCAGGAACGCCGGAACGCCGTCGCGACGCGGTTCTGCCCGCCGACGACCCCCGCTCCGTCGACCTCCTAGCTCCGACCATCCCCTCGCCTCGCCACCGCGCGTCATCGACTGCCGGTGAGCTCCTGAACCTCTCCATGCCCTTGGTTTCGGCCGCGAGCCCCTGCCGTGGCCGGAACACCATCTCGCCGCCGTCGGGTGACCGCCGGCGGGAGGAAGACGAAGCACAGTGCCGTTTTTCTTTTTCTCATACATGTGAATAGTGTTCAGATTTCATCTTTTTGTGTGATTTTCTGTGTTGATCCATAAATTCTGAAATTTTTGTGGTAGACTCTTTATGCTCTGAAGTATTTTATAAAAATATAAAACTTGACTTTTCTGCAAAAATTTGAAAATGAAAAATCTCCCTTTTAATTAATAAATGATGGTTTTGGATTTTTAGAAAATGATTTATAACTCCAAAATTTATGAGATCACTTTTTGTGAGCTAGTTATGCCATGAAAAGTCTCTGGTGAAATTTTGAAGTCTTTTGAAACAAGTTGATTTTTGAGCTTTATTTTAATTAAGGAATAGTGCCTTTTGTTAATTAAATGTCTAGATTTAATTGAGCACCTTAATGACCTCCAAAAATTATGAAATTTGTTTTGCCATATAGTTGTACTCTAATGAACTTGTGTGATTAATTTGGTAATTTTTGGAGCACCTTCATAAAATGACCTTTTTAAATAAATAAGAAAAATAGAAAAGGTGATTAGGGTTAGCGTTGAATGTCCTGTGATGTGACTTTTGGGATTGCTTGATGTTCATAGACCCCTACCCTTTGGTCTATGATGTTTGTGATGCTATGTTGGTTGATGCTTAGGATAGTTATGATAAAGTCTAGTTTAATCAATTTTGCTTAAGGAAGAAATGGTTACCTTTATGCTCAACCTAGATTTCGATTATGCCTTGCCTAAGAGTAATCTTGAATCTGTGGTACTGTCCTGCACCTTAAGTCCATATCATCTTTCTCATGAGCATTCATCATTGCATCCGTATAGTTGACGAAGAAGGCCCTGAAGTCGAGGTAGCCACCGAAGGATCTGTCCCCGAGGCAACCCCGAGCTCCGACACCTATACCTACCCCGAGTCTACTCTTTTTGCCGTCCAAGGCAAGCCCCGGTGCATTTAACCCTACCTTGCTTTTATAAATGCTTTCTTTAAATGTTTTGAGTTAAATTATTGCATTAGGTTGATAGGAGTTGAGTGAAATCCTATCTAATGCATTATCTACCTTGACCAATGATACCCCCGATACCTGCTTTTCAAAAACTAGTTGCAAAAATGCTTAGCAATGCTATATGATAGATTTGCAATAAAAATGCCAATTTCAAAGGTGTGATCACTTTAAGAATATTTATGGGACTTTCTGGTTTACTCCCACCATTGGCTAAGTATCTGATCCGTACCTAGTCAATGGGAAGGAGAGGTTGTCCTTGCGTACGGTGCCGTCATGTTGTAGTCCGGGACTCAACAGTTGACACCGACCGGGACAGGGTTGAAAAAACTGACAGGACCTGTACTCTTGGGTTAGAGTCCCGAGGTGCTTGTCGCTGGCTGGAAAATTTAGGGACCACCTGTATGGGGGCCTGATTGACTAAGACTTGCAACTATTCACATACTACGGAAAGCTTCGGCTCCGAGGAATCCTTGATTGGACCGACAACCGCGCACTGGGAGTGGAGAGATGGCGGAAGTAGCATGTACCCACGTGGGTTAGAGGCCCGGATTGGAGTGGTGTACTGTACTTCCGGGTGGCGTAGGACCGGGCCCAATCTTGGAGGAATCGTGGTAGACGAGTTGGCATATGCAAGCTTGGGTGCTACATATGCAGTGTGGATAGGGACCCTCAGCTGAGTATTATTTATCCGGATTAACGCTGCTCCTCGGTTATGGAGACTTAGTCACTGACTGTCAACAGGGAGTGGTTCTCAACTAGGTCTGTTTTGGAAAGTAAAATGAATCAAGGATTATGATGGAACAAGGAATACCGAATCTTTCAAAATTAAAATAAGGTTTACTAAAAATGCTTTTCTGCAAAATACTTGAACTTGCTTAAGCCTTACCTTGACTACCCTAAGCCTGCATTCCTGAGTCTTCTCCCTTTCCTTTAGTCGGGTAAGTCTTGTTGAGTACCTTTGTACTCAGGGTTCTTTTACCCATGTTGCAGGTATGGCAGACTCCTCAGTATGCCTTGGACCCTGCTGTGTGACTGTTGTTCAGGAAGAGGCCGATGAGGCCGATGAGTGATTATTCACCCTCGGGCTGGGTGATGTATCTTTATCTTTTAGTTGTTGTCATCTGCTACCCTGCCAACTCTATTTGAACTATGGTCTGTAATAATTTCACTTTAAGTTTATGTTGAACACTGGTTTGTAAAACTATTGTTATTTAAGTCTTCCGCTATTTACTCCGATGTTATTTGTCAAAATGTTCAAGAGATTGTAACTGAATTGTGAGCTGATCCTGCGGACATCGGGCACTGATGTAGCCCAGTGGCGAACCCGGTCTTAATCTCTTGGCTGTACGGATCGACTGTCAGTGGTTGATAGTGATCAGTGGGCCATGGGATTAGGGTCGTTACGTCACAGAGTGGTATCGGAGCATCTCACTACGACGTTGCAATCTTTTTGCGAAAATTTCAAAAGGTTTTTAAGTTCAAAAACTAAACTTGACTATTTTGAGTCCAAATTGCTTCTCTCATCTCATCTTGTCTTTGGCAACTAGTAGCAAGACAACTTGTATAAGCCCTATGTACCTTATCTTAGTAGTGGCATTGCCTTGTTCCGTAGGAACGAATCATGCATCATGTCATTATCACTTAAGTTAACTTCCTCTCTAAGTCGGTCGGGTTAGTATGCCTTTACCTTTTTCTTGCTAGCCTTTCTCACCTATAATCTCTTGTCCAGATATGGTCATCCTCAAGCGGACTGCTCGCAAGTCGACTGGACCGCATGGTGTGCCGCGTCACCAGCTGGCGCCACGCACCGGAGAAGAGACTGGAGAATCCTCCAACGGACGTCGCTCGTCCCGCCGCAACCGCAAGCAGCTGAAGGAGGAGATCAAGAATCTAAAGGCTGAAATGGAGAACATGGAGCATGACTTCTATCTTTCTCGCATGGAGTTTTATGAGACACGAGCTTCCCTGGAGCAGGCCAATCGGAACACAGTTCGCGCTATCGAGCAGCGCAACGATGCTTGGACCCGCGAAGATGTCACCAGAGCCCAACTCCATGGACTGCAGCAATACACTGCCCAGATTGAGCAGTACAATGATATACTTCATGAGGAGGTACATCAATTGTACAACCAACTTCACCCCGTGGCTCCACCTGTTGCTGAGGATCCAGAAGACGGAGTCGTGGAGGAACCTGAAGTAGAACATGAGCCAGTCCAGAATGTAGAAATGGAACCTGCTGAAGATGTTCACGTTGAAGATGAAGATGAGGAGGAAGAGCCTGAGCTCATCATCGAAGATGAAGATGACGATGAAGAGATGATCATCATCGATGACGACTAGATTCCTTGTGTCTGTACCATCTGCTCACCTAAAGCCTTAGTCTAGGTTTGGGACGTTAGTTGGTCTTCTGTCTAGTCGAGTCTGTATCATGTCTTGTACCTTTCCTTTGTCAGTTAGTAGCTATCTATCGAACTTCTGTATCAGTTATCTACCCTTGCATCAATGAATCTTATCAGTCAGTTTCGTTCGAAAGCAATCTTTGGATGCTAAGTTCCCAAATTCTTAACAGATGCCTGTGAACACCCGCACTGGAGCCGGAAGTTCCGGAGGTGCCAACCTTCCAAACCCTCCACCAGTTCCTGCTACCCTGGCAGATGCCATTGCAGCCTTGGCCGCCGCTGCCAACCTAATGGCTCAGAACCAAGGACAGCAGAATGTTGGTCACCGTGGTCGTCACAACCAAGAGACCACCTACGTGGAGTTCACTGAAACCCGTCCACCGGTTTTCACCAGAGCCGATGAACCCCTCGAAGCTGATGATTGGCTCCGCACCATAGAGCAGAAGTTTGGTCTCATCCGATGCACTGAAATCCAGAAGCCCCGGTTTGCTTCTCAGCAGCTCCGTGGTCCAGCAAGTGCTTGGTATGCCAACCTCTTGGCTGCCCAGCCTGAAGGACACCAGCTGACCTGGGAAGAGTTCCGCACCGCTTTTCGTGCACACCACATCCCATCAGGTCTGATGAAGATGAAGCTTGATCAGTTCCTAGCCCTGCAGCAGAAGGAATCCACAGTGATGCAGTATGTGGGTCAGTTCAACCACCTGAGCCAGTATGCCTCCGACTATGTCAACACGGATGAGAAGAAAAGAGATTGTTTCCTTAGGGGTCTGCACCCTAAGATTCGCAGAGGTCTATCCAACAACCTCAACGGATCTTATCATGATGTCGTTGACCGTGCTGTCGCTTTCGAGGAAAGTAACCGCCAGTATCAGGAGGAGAAGAAGAAGAAGAAGGCTGGGTCTAGCAGCTTCTCCAGCAACCATAAGCGCCCAAGAATCATCTACCACCCCAGTCACCACCAAAACCGTGCCCCATATCCCCATCAGCAAGTGGTCGTTCGTACCGCGGCCACCTACTCATAATGCCAACCAGCAAAGTGCCACTCAGCCGAACGCCCCAGGTGTTCGTATCACCACCCCACAAACAGCTTACAACCATCCATGCTACAACTGTGGCCAAGTTGGTCACTGGTCTCGCGATTGCCCAAAACCCAAGAAGAATGCCCAGCATGCACAGAAAGGCCCTGGAGGATCACAGCAGCAGCACCGTGCACCGCAGCAGCACGTCCAGAAGGGCAAGTTTGGCAAGAAGCACGGGCAAGTCTACTTCACCACCGTCAGTAACATCCCAGAAGGAGAGCCCGTCATGCTCGGTAGGTTCCCTGTTGCCAATCATCCTGCAGTCGTCTTGTTCGATTCTGGTGCATCGCATTCCTTCATCAGTCGCACTTTTGTCATCAAGCATGAGTTACCCATGGGGGAGTTAAAAGAAAGTTTCTGTATACTTTCGCCTGGAGGGCGGATAAATACTAAGGAAGTGGTCCGCAGTATACCAGTGATGTTGGGGGAACATGTCTTTCCTACCACCATGATAGTACTGCGCAATCAAGAGATAGATGTCATCTTAGGCATGAATTGGATGTGTCAGTATAAAGCCATGATAGACATCTTGAATAGAGTTGTGAGAGTGGATATTCCTAACAGCACTTCCAAACTCCTTCTCCAACTTCCTATGCCTCAAAAACCAGCAACCACCCAGTTGAATACCGCCTGTGTTCCGGAAGTCAGGGATATTCCCGTGGTCTGTGAGTTCCCTGGTGTCTTTCCAGAAGATCTACCCGGTCTGCCTCCTGACCGTGATGTTGAGTTTGCCATAGAGCTAAAGCCCGGGACTGCTCCTATATCCCGCAGAGCTTATCGAATGCCTCCCAGAGAGTTGGCAGAGCTGAAGATCCAATTGCAAGAGCTATTGGACAAGGGTCTCATTCGCCCAAGTTCATCTCCTTGGGGCTGTCCTGCTATTTTTGTGAAGAAGAAGGACAAAAGTCTTCGTCTGTGCGTTGACTATCGCCCGCTCAACGAGGTCACCATCAAAAATAAATATCCCTTGCCCCGCATTGACCTTCTTTTTGACCAGTTATCTGGAGCCAGAGTGTTCTCCAAAATTGATCTCAGATCTGGCTACCACCAGATAAAAATCCGTCCAGAAGACATTCCTAAAACAGCTTTCACCACCAGATACGGCCTCTATGAGTATTTGGTCATGTCCTTTGGCTTGACCAATGCCCCCGCTCATTTCATGTATCTCATGAACTCTGTGTTCATGCCAGAGCTCGATAAATTTGTAGTCGTGTTCATTGACGACATCCTTGTCTATTCAAGAACTCCTGAAGATCACGCCAAGCATCTTCGAATCGTTCTCTCTCGTCTCAGAGATCACCAGCTGTATGCCAAGTTCAGTAAATGTGAATTCTGGCTAGATCGAATTCAATTCCTTGGTCATGTCCTGTCCGCCGAAGGTGTGTCAGTTGACCCTGAAAAAGTGGCAGATATCTTGGATTGGAAGCCACCTACCACTGTCCGCGAAGTTCGCAGCTTCATGGGAATGGCTGGATACTATCGTCGATTCATCCCAGATTTCTCCAGAGTCGCCAAGCCTATCACAGAGTTGTTGAAGAATTCCGTGGATTTCGTTTGGTCACCAGCCTGTGAGCAAGCCTTTCAAGCCTTGAAGAAACTGCTAACTACCTCACCAGTCCTAGCTCAACCAGATATCGAGAAACCCTTTGATGTATACTGTGATGCATCTGGTACTGGTTTGGGCTGTGTTTTGATGCAAGAAGGACGAGTAATCGCTTATGCCTCACGACAGCTTAAGCGACATGAGGAAAACTACCCCACCCATGATCTTGAGCTAGCAGCAGTCGTGCATGCCTTGAAGATTTGGCGTCACTATCTGTTAGGCAGTACCTGCAATATGTATATGGATCACAAGAGCCTAAAGTATATCTTCACTCAAGAAGAATTGAATATGAGGCAGAGAAGATGGCTTGAGTTGATTAAAGATTATGATCTCAAAGTACATTACCATCCTGGTAAGGCAAATGTAGTTGCCGATGCCCTCAGTCGCAAGTCACACTGCAACTGTCTGATGACGAAGCCCTATGATCTTTCCTTGTGCCATGATCTCGAAAGGATGGGTATCGAAATAATTTCGCAAGGAAGCCTGAACAATGTCAGCATCGAAATAACCATCAAGGATCAAGTCATTGCTGCTCAGAAGGATAACCCTGGAATCAAGCACATCATCGAAAAGGTCCAGACTGGAAAGACTGATTGTTTCAGGATCGATGATGTAGGAGTTGTTTGGTTCAAGAACCGCCTAGTAGTTCCCAAGGTGCCTGAATTGAGACAGTTAATCCTTGATGAAGCACACTTGACCAGATTCTCTATTCACCCCGGCAGCAACAAGATGTACCAAGACTTAAAGCAGAGATTCTGGTGGACTAAAATGAAGATTGAGATTGCCCGGTATGTCGCTCAGTGTGATACCTGCCAAAGAGTCAAGGCAGTACACATGAAGCCTGGAGGAGAATTGCAACCTTTGTCAGTACCCGCTTGGAAATGGGACGACATTAGTATGGATTTTGTCAATGGACTACCCAAGACCCAGAAAGGTTTTGATTCCATTTGGGTAATTGTGGACCGACTCACTAAGCAAGCTCACTTTCTGCCAGTGAAGACCAGTTACACCGTCCCCATGTGTGCCACCTTGTACAAGAACAACATAGTGAAGCTTCATGGCATACCCAAGACCATTGTCTCTGACCGTGGTACCCAGTTTGTCGCTAAGTTTTGGAAAGCGTTCCATACCTCACTTGGAACCAAGCTCTTACATAGTACGGCATATCATCCGCAAACAGATGGACAAACTGAGCGAGTCAACCAAGTGCTGGAGGACATGTTGAGAGCCTGTGTTCTTACCTTCGCAGATACTTGGGATGACTGTTTGCCTTTGGCAGAGTTCTCTTATAATAACAGTTACCAAGAGAGCATCAAAATGGCACCCTTTGAAGCACTGTACGGTCGTCGTTGTCGTACACCCCTCAGTTGGTCTGAGCCCGGAGAAAGAGAATTCTTTGGAGTTGACCTGGTTAAAGATATGGAAGAGAAAGTCAAGCAGATACAAGAGAATATGAAGATTGCCCAATCTCGACAGAAGAGTTACGCTGACAAGAGACGTCGACCTCTGAAGTTTCAAGTTGGAGATTATGTATATCTCAAGGTCTCACCAACCAAAGGAGTCACTCGTTTTGGAGTCAAAGGAAAGTTAGCACCCCGCTACATTGGTCCGTTTGAGATTTTGGAATGTTGTGGCAAGGTAGCTTACAAGCTGAAGTTGCCCGATCATCTCTCCGCTGTCCACAATGTTTTCCATGTCTCCCAACTCAAGAAATGTCTCAGAGTACCAGAACATGTCGTGGAAGTTGAAGGTGTTGAGCTAGAGCCTGATCTGTCCTACTCAGAATATCCAGTTCGCGTGTTGGACCACAAGGATCGCGTTACTCGAAGAACTACCACGAGATGGTACAAAATACAGTGGAACCAGCACTCTGAAGAAGAAGCCACCTGGGAATCCGAAGACTTCTTAGCAAAGAACTACCCCGACTTTCTCGAATCCCTGTCTATGTAAGGTTTTGTCTTTATCCCCTCGTTGTCCTTCCTTAAGACGCAGAATCTCGGGGCGAGATTTCTTTTAGGGGGGGAGGCTGTAACACCTCTGGTGTTTAGCATGTAATTAACTTGACATACCATCATTATCATCATTAAGCATCTTAATCATGATTTCATGTGTATGCATTTTGCTAAGTGTATCATTTATGTGAATTACCTCTATTTCAAAAACCCTAATTAGCCCACTTCTCTCTACTAGGGCAAAATGGTAATTTCACCTCTGTGCCTAGCTTTGTGTAATTCTTGTTCCTTTGGTGTCTTGTAGTGTTGTTGTGTTGGCCAAAGTTCAAAGATCAGAATTTGATTTCAAATCCCTTTGTGAAACCCTGATTTCCAAATCCTGGATTTTATCCCTCTTTTTGTAATTCAAAAATTATTCAAAATTTGGGATTGGCCCAAAAAGCAAAGTTGTAGATCTGTCAAAGAGAAACAACTTTGGTATTTACAAATTTTCAAGTTGCAGTACAAAGTTTTGAGTTATTTCAAATTCAATCAAACTCCAGTTTTTGTCCCCTTTTCAGTTTTCAAAATGAGTTCAAAAACTAATGAGTTTCTGGAAAAGTGTATTATAGCAAAGTTGTAGGTTTTGATAAAAGGAAAAACTTTCATGTTTACAGATTTTCAAGTTTCAGTTTGAAATCCAGAGTAATTTTGATTTGGATCAAGTTTGAAAAAGTGTCCCCTTTACTGTTTTCAAATCTTATTCAAAAACTATTTGGAATTTGAAAATGTTCATATTGACAAAGTTGTAGATCTCTTTTTTCTGAGCAACTTTGGTATTTTGAGTTTTTGCAGCACAGTTCAATTTTTGAGAGTAATTTGCAAAATACAAAATCTGCTCAAAGTCAAAAGCTAGGGCATAGCCCTGTTCATCTTCCCGGGCGAGCTAGGGGGGGGCCCGGCCATGGAACCCCGCCGGCCTTCGCGTTTGCCGCGCGTCCGAGTCCCGTTCGCCTGCGCTGACCCGACGCCTGCGACCGCACCATCATTTCGCACGCGCACGGCGCAGAGCTGACCTCGCGCACCCGTCCCCCACCCTGTTTTCTTCGGCCGCCGCGTGTTCGCCGCCGGCAAGCCATACGCCCGGTCCCCGAACGCCAAATCCGCTGCTCTTCATCATGTTTTCGGTAGCACGCGCGACACCCGATCTTATCCGCGCCCAAGCAGCGCTTAACCGCCTCTGCCCGCGCCTATAAAAGAGGTCGCCGGTGAGCCGGAGCTCCGCACTCACTCCGCCACCGTCGCCAGCGCTAGCCAGAGCCTCCGCCTCTTCACCAGCTAGCCCAGAAGCTCCGCCTTGAGCCTGTGAAGCTTTCCCGCGCCTCAATTTTACCTCCGCCGCTCTCAATCGCCCGGCGTAACCTCATCTCCCCCAACTCCGGCGAAACGCCGGTAAGCACGGGTCTGAGAAATTCTCACTCCCCGGTCTTGATCATCTTCCTCCGACCGCTGTCCTTTCTTCCTCGCCGCAGTGCGCCCCTAACCGCACCCTCGGCGACTCTTTTGGTGCTCAGGAACGCCGGAACGCCGTCGCGACGCGGTTCTGCCCGCCGACGACCCCCGCTCCGTCGACCTCCTAGCTCCGACCATCCCCTCGCCTCGCCACCGCGCGTCATCGACTGCCGGTGAGCTCCTGAACCTCTCCATGCCCTTGGTTTCGGCCGCGAGCCCCTGCCGTGGCCGGAACACCATCTCGCCGCCGTCGGGTGACCGCCGGCGGGAGGAAGACGAAGCACAGTGCCGTTTTTCTTTTTCTCATACATGTGAATAGTGTTCAGATTTCATCTTTTTGTGTGATTTTCTGTGTTGATCCATAAATTCTGAAATTTTTGTGGTAGACTCTTTATGCTCTGAAGTATTTTATAAAAATATAAAACTTGACTTTTCTGCAAAAATTTGAAAATGAAAAATCTCCCTTTTAATTAATAAATGATGGTTTTGGATTTTTAGAAAATGATTTATAACTCCAAAATTTATGAGATCACTTTTTGTGAGCTAGTTATGCCATGACAAGTCTCTGGTGAAATTTTGAAGTCTTTTGAAACAAGTTGATTTTTGAGCTTTATTTTAATTAAGGAATAGTGCCTTTTGTTAATTAAATGTCTAGATTTAATTGAGCACCTTAATGACCTCCAAAAATTATGAAATTTGTTTTGCCATATAGTTGTACTCTAATGAACTTGTGTGATTAATTTGGTAATTTTTGGAGCACCTTCATAAAATGACCTTTTTAAATAAATAAGAAAAATAGAAAAGGTGATTAGGGTTAGCGTTGAATGTCCTGTGATGTGACTTTTGGGATTGCTTGATGTTCATAGACCCCTACCCTTTGGTCTATGATGTTTGTGATGCTATGTTGGTTGATGCTTAGGATAGTTATGATAAAGTCTAGTTTAATCAATTTTGCTTAAGGAAGAAATGGTTACCTTTATGCTCAACCTAGATTTCGATTATGCCTTGCCTAAGAGTAATCTTGAATCTGTGGTACTGTCCTGCACCTTAAGTCCATATCATCTTTCTCATGAGCATTCATCATTGCATCCGTATAGTTGACGAAGAAGGCCCTGAAGTCGAGGTAGCCACCGAAGGATCTGTCCCCGAGGCAACCCCGAGCTCCGACACCTATACCTACCCCGAGTCTACTCTTTTTGCCGTCCAAGGCAAGCCCCGGTGCATTTAACCCTACCTTGCTTTTATAAATGCTTTCTTTAAATGTTTTGAGTTAAATTATTGCATTAGGTTGATAGGAGTTGAGTGAAATCCTATCTAATGCATTATCTACCTTGACCAATGATACACCCGATACCTGCTTTTCAAAAACTAGTTGCAAAAATGCTTAGCAATGCTATATGATAGATTTGCAATAAAAATGCCAATTTCAAAGGTGTGATCACTTTAAGAATATTTATGGGACTTTCTGGTTTACTCCCACCATTGGCTAAGTATCTGATCCGTACCTAGTCAATGGGAAGGAGAGGTTGTCCTTGCGTACGGTGCCGTCATGTTGTAGTCCGGGACTCAACAGTTGACACCGACCGGGACAGGGTTGAAAAAACTGACAGGACCTGTACTCTTGGGTTAGAGTCCCGAGGTGCTTGTCGCTGGCTGGAAAATTTAGGGACCACCTGTATGGGGGCCTGATTGACTAAGACTTGCAACTATTCACATACTACGGAAAGCTTCGGCTCCGAGGAATCCTTGATTGGACCGACAACCGCGCACTGGGAGTGGAGAGATGGCGGAAGTAGCATGTACCCACGTGGGTTAGAGGCCCGGATTGGAGTGGTGTACTGTACTTCCGGGTGGCGTAGGACCGGGCCCAATCTTGGAGGAATCGTGGTAGACGAGTTGGCATATGCAAGCTTGGGTGCTACATATGCAGTGTGGATAGGGACCCTCAGCTGAGTATTATTTATCCGGATTAACGCTGCTCCTCGGTTATGGAGACTTAGTCACTGACTGTCAACAGGGAGTGGTTCTCAACTAGGTCTGTTTTGGAAAGTAAAATGAATCAAGGATTATGATGGAACAAGGAATACCGAATCTTTCAAAATTAAAATAAGGTTTACCAAAAATGCTTTTCTGCAAAATACTTGAACTTGCTTAAGCCTTACCTTGACTACCCTAAGCCTGCATTCCTGAGTCTTCTCCCTTTCCTTTAGTCGGGTAAGTCTTGTTGAGTACCTTTGTACTCAGGGTTCTTTTACCCATGTTGCAGGTATGGCAGACTCCTCAGTATGCCTTGGACCCTGCTGTGTGACTGTTGTTCAGGAAGAGGCCGATGAGGCCGATGAGTGATTATTCACCCTCGGGCTGGGTGATGTATCTTTATCTTTTAGTTGTTGTCATCTGCTACCCTGCCAACTCTATTTGAACTATGGTCTGTAATAATTTCACTTTAAGTTTATGTTGAACACTGGTTTGTAAAACTATTGTTATTTAAGTCTTCCGCTATTTACTCCGATGTTATTTGTCAAAATGTTCAAGAGATTGTAACTGAATTGTGAGCTGATCCTGCGGACATCGGGCACTGATGTAGCCCAGTGGCGAACCCGGTCTTAATCTCTTGGCTGTACGGATCGACTGTCAGTGGTTGATAGTGATCAGTGGGCCATGGGATTAGGGTCGTTACGTCACACTTCCTCATCGGTCGCTTCGTCACAACGCAAGCTCCCAGATGTCGTCACGTGTTGCCCAATGATCACGATGCCTTCTCATTGCTAGCTTCGCCTCGATGCAAGCCTCGCGGTGTTGTCCCGTTCTGCATCGGAACCTCTGCCAAATTTTGAGGCCCAAACTGATAAACCTGCCATCGTGAGTTTTGAGGCCTAAACTCAGAAACCGGTCATCCTAGGTTTTGAGGCCCAAACCTGAAAACCGCCGGGGTAGTTTTACGAGGCTCAACTACCAAACCCGCGCCGAAGACGGAGCGTGGGTCTCACACCCCGGTCATTGACACCGATGTCAACGCATGTCCAGCCTCCGCCAAGCGCGACGCCTTCAGCTTCCTCTCGGACTCAATCGACGACAGTTGCATCTCCCATACAAGCCCGTGTTCGGCCTCCGCCAGGTACCACGACATCATCGCCTTCTGTCTTGACTCGACTGATGCCTTCAACATCCCCATGTACTCTTGCTTGTTGTTGCCAAGTGCCAGCTACTGCAAATGGTCCTCCGGCCTACTGGTCCCTCAGTCCAAGCCTCACGTATGCCCTTCGCCACTCCTGGTCCATCGGCATGACACATCTCAACTTGACCTTCACCTCGCCCTCGACCATTGCCTCTAAGCTCCACACCTGCACACCAACACAACCAAGAGACATGTTGCACTCACGCTAACCTATGAGCCTGTTGACCAATCACTCATCACAAGGACGAACTACAAGGGCACATATCAACCTTGTATTTGCACCTGCTGGCATTGAAACACAGTATAACATGTCAATTGGACACTTTGAGGCAAACTTAGAATTAATCCATGAACTATTGCCTCCAAAATCTAAGTTGCCTAAGGACTTCTATCAATCAAAGAAGCTATTTGAGGGTCTTGGTATGGCATATGTCAAAATTGATGTTTGTTATAATAATTGCATGCTTTACTACAAAGATAATAAAAACAAAGACAAGTGCGATGTTTGTGGTTTGTCTCACTATGAAGAAGGTAATGGTCGAGTGCCATGTAAAGGGTTATGATAGATACCTTCTGATCACAGATAGGCTGCAAAGGTTATATTTGCATAAGAACACAACAGAGCTATTGCGGTCTCACAAGTCATGCACTTCTAGGAAAATGGTGCACCCTTGTGATAAAGAAGCGTGGCAAAAGTTTGACAAAGACTTTCTAGACTTTGCTAGTGAACCTAGAAATGCACGTCTTGCTTTTGCAATAGATGGTTTTACCCCCTTTGGTTTCATGGCGGCACCTTACTCTTGTTGGCCAATGTTTGTTACCCCATTGAATTTTCCACCATGCACCATCATGAAATCAGAACACATATTTATTTCCTTTGTGATCCTAGGTCCTGAACATCCTGGAAAGAAACTAACCATTCTAATGCAACCTTTAGTTTATGAATTACTGAGTTTGTGGGAAGGGGTAGACACTTGGGATGCTTCAATGAAGAAAATTTTTAAAATGCAAGCATCCTATTTTTGGCCAGTCCATGATTTCCCTGCTTATGGTAACTTTGCTAGATGGAGTACACAAGGTAGGCTTGCATGTCCAGTGTGCTTAAGTGATAGTAAGGCATTTACACTTCATCATGATCACAAGGCTTACTGGTTTGATTGTCATAGATGTTTCTTACCTATAGACCATGAATTTATATTCCAAAGTAATGCATTTCGTAATGACACAATGGTTCTTGATGAGGCTCCTAGGCTTTTAACTAGGAAGGAAATCTTTGCCCAAATGAGCAAATTTGTAGATGACAAGAAAAACTATGGTAAATTGCACAATTGGACCCATGTTTCTGGGCTTTGGCAACTTCCATATTTTAAGAAGTTGTTACTTCCACACAACATTGATGTAATGCAAAATGAGAGAAATGTACCAGACAAGACAAAGGATAATGCCAAGGCAAGGAAAGATTTAGCTGATATTTACAATTGTCCATCACAACATTTGAAGTTGAAGGCAACTGGGAATTGGGACATACCACGAGCTCCATTTTGCATTAGTAAGGATGACAAGCAAAAAATTCTTAAATGGTTTCAAGAACTTACGTTTCCTGATGGTTCTGTAGCCAACATTAGAAGATGGGTTAATTTGTTACAAAAGAAGATCTTAGGCCTAAAGAGCCATGATTACCACATATTCATGGAGCGATTGCTCCCTGTTGCATTTCGTGGATTTCTTCTAAATAGCATATGGATGTGTTTGGCTGAGCTTAGCTTTCTATATAGGCAATTGTGTGCCAAAGAGTTGAGAAAGGATACCATATGTTCATTAGAGCAGCAAGTTGTAGTTCTTATTTGCAAATTGGAGAAGATATTTCCTCCTGGTTTCTTCAATCCTATGCAACATTTAATAATCCATCTTCCTCGTGAGGCTCGACTAGGAGGGCCTATGCAATCCTGTTGATGACTATGACTATAGTGAGATTGAAGACAGTAACAACTATGATGAAGATGATGATGGTTGTGATGATTCAAGGGGCAGTGAAGATGACGACATAAGCAGCAGCCATGAAGAAGAGGATGGCAGTAATAACAATGGGCCTGATATCAGTGATAATTGATGCAATGGATGTGATTGAAACCTGACCATTGCTAACCTTTTGGCTTCTTTAGCTAACCAGCCATGCTTACCCTTGGTTTAAACACTTGGATGGAGTAAGTCTGTGTGTGCTGGAACATTGTGCTTTTTTGGTGTTGTAGTAATTATGTGTGTATGTGTTGGAACTTGTTATATTGGATGGTTAGGAATATGTGTAATCATGTTGGATGTCTATCACTATGAGCTAGTAAGCCTTTTAATGTAATGTTGGACACTTGGATGGAGTTAGAATGTATTGCAATTGGAATCAGTTGCACTTATTGGATTTTTATTGTATGTGTCGATTGACATTTGGATCATGTGTGCATTTTGTTGACACTAGTTATCTATCAAAATTAAAGGATAAATAAATATCAAAAGGGCATGAATTCAATCACCAATAAAGGTTTAGGGTTTTAATTGACAATATTCCATGAGTTTTGGTGAATTGTGATTCTGCAGGGACTAAACAGGAAAACTAGCACTAATTACTTCTCCTAGAAGGAAACCGACGGAAGATTACGGAACTGGCACGTCAGGAATTCTCCAGAAGACTCTAGAGGACACCAGAGGACACCACGATACGGGACACCCCGAGAGGCCGCTAGGTGGGACCGACTGGTCCTACCTTATGATCGGTCGGTCACCCCCTGGGCCCGATGACCTCCATCTTGTGGAACCTTCCTCCACCTCCTTTGAGGATCCATCTCAGCCCTACGTGAAGTCGGTTTGATCTAACGGCTGCGGTTGATCCCTCAGGCCTTAGGGCTATATATACAGGCCCCCAGGCCCCAGGGAAGATCAAGTCTCTCTTCAAAAAAGTCTACGCCTCATTCAGAAACCCTAGAAGAAGACTTCAAGAGCCAGCTTTCAAGTAGAAGACTAGATACCCCTCTAGTTTAGGTTTAGAACCTAGTCTTATACTAGAATTAGAAGAGAGAGAGAGAGAGAGAGAGAGAGAGGAATAGATCAAGAAGGAGCTCCGGCCTGTCGGATCAACTTCTTCATCTTGTACCTGCGGATTCAAGTTCATCTTCAACATGCTTCAGTGACTGTTTTGGTAATCAACGTCTATATTTAAGTTTGAGCCATTGTTCTTATTATTCTTAAGGTTTATGACTCTCTTTTGAGTACTTTAATTCTAGATGCACTAGAGTTAGAGTAGTTGGATAGTGTAAGCGTGGTGCTTAGACTTGATAGCTCATAAATGCCTCCTATAACGCCGGTAGTAGTGGTTGTTCGCAAGGGTGACTCTTATAGCCTTGTTGATTCTTCTATAGTCCACTTACCTGTGTGTAGGCTCAGTAGGATTATACATTTGCATAAAAGACTCATACTTTGTTTGTGACCTTTTATGGCAACTTCCCCACTAAGAATAATATAAACATATCACTCTTCAACTGGAATTAGACAGCCTTAGTGATCCCCTCTATACTTCTAGATTCTTCGTCCTTGTTAGCTACTCAGGGGATAGACTTTAAGACTTAACACTATCCGTTCCTTTGGGTTCGATATTAAAATTGGGTTACTCCGGTGAAGTGCTACAGCGGTAGATTTTATCTGTGCGCTTGCGGATAAAGTAGAGTGTGCGTTAATTTATACCAACAAGCATTTCTGGCGCTGTTGCCAGGGAACGGTAGATCATATTAAGTCTTAGTTTAACCTTGTAATCATACTTTTATCTTTTCCTTATTTGTCCCAGTCTTTTCATCATTATTTTTGTGTTCATTCTCATGAATGTGGTTTTTGAATTCCACTCTTATCTATCACTACCCCATGAGCGCAGGCTATAACCAGTAGAACTCTTACACCCCATCATAATACCTGGTTATTAGTTATGCCTACCTTTTCGCTGCACCGAGCATAGAAATATAATTGTGAAAACATTTCTTCGGGTATTTTGTCACTAACCTTCCCAGGTCTAGAGCAGAAAAGAACGAAGGAACAACAAACACAAGGTATGTCCAACCAATCGTCATGTAACATTGAATTACATTCATCCAATCTTGATTTGTGCAAAATCCAAGCTTGGGGAATAGACTTTCTAAAAATATCTCTTGCTATGTTGCTATGTTGGTTGTCCCTACCTTTAAGATATGCTCATATACTAATCATGCTCTTTCATCACCATTTGAATAAATCTCTACAATGTTTTCATGTTACCTTTACCTGCTATAGTATATATATGGGTTTGAAGTACAGTCATACATCTCTTTAAATTAGGCATGGTGTCTAGTTTAAACCAAGAGGTGTGTTGATTTCGCTTCAGAAGGATTTTAAATTAAGCATGGTGCTTAGGTTAGAATACCTTCCTAAGTCAAATTAGACGTGGTGTCTAGGTTGATTTCTGAACTGATAGTATGCTATAGTAGATATTGGATATTTTGTTGGACTAACCCCTGCAGGAAAACTTTCATTATTAATTTTGGAAAGTCCAGAGATGAACTCACACTGGAGATGAAGAGGTACATGAACTTCAACAACTCTTACACAATGAAGACTCAGCTCATTCATCATGTATGAAAGAACTGTGAGTATCAAAGTTTATTTATTTTGTCTTCTACTGCAAGTTATCTTTTGCCTTGAATCATGTTAAAGTACAGCCAACACATAAAATACTAGTCTATGCTAAAATAATCCTAAAAACATCTTTTTATTAGCATAGATGTAAAATACATAAGTTATGGATAACAACCCATGTTTCAAATTCTTGCAATCCTTCGGGTATATATCCACTAACGTTATGCAGTAGAGAGATTTTGTTCTTCCATGGTTTGGTCTGACTCAAACCATAGACATACAAACCTACTCTCAGATCACAAATGGTGCTAGCCTAGCTTTGAGTCTTGCTTGGGCACTGATAATAAACAGGATGCAACTTACCTCATATGAGATAACCTATGCCTGCAACCATCATTGCCCAAGACATCAAGACAAGAAGTGGGAAGTTATCCTCTTTTCTAATCAAGAGCTAGCTTGGGAGACAAGATGGTACCACTACAACAATAGCAAGATCTACAAGTCAAACACATGAACATGTTGTTGGGAGTCCATCTAAATCACAAGCCAGCCTGGGAGAGACAATTTCGTTGTCTAGATGTATTTAACAATCAAAGGGAGGAAGGAGAAACCCAACTTCAAACATATTGATCTTCTACTCACCACTTTGATCAGTACACACCACTACTCATTCTTGGAAGATTGTTCTTGAACACCATCAATGTTATCATCTTTATCGGACCTAGAGAAGTCAACTTTTGGATCTTTCGCTACTTCAACATCTACATCACTTATGAGCAGCCAAAGAGGACCAAGAGAAGACCTCGAAGGGAGAGCCTGAAGGGTTACGAGGATGCTACGCTAGCCGAAAACAAAAAATTTCAACCTCATAAACCAGGAACTACTGCTAGTTATAGATCACGGAATTACCACTAGACGCGCAGATGCAGTGGAAGACGTCTCAGCGTAGACGTGCGCATCGCAGCGATGTCGTGTAGTTGTTCACGTCTGTCCTTCACGTCACCACGTGTCGTTCGTCCTTGTGCTCCAGATGCAGCACCTCCGAGGTATCCACATGTACAGGGAGGAAGCGTCACGCCTCCAGACTGCTAGGTCTGCGAGGAGCAATAGACGCGGGCGTGGGGTGGGCGACGACTGTCTAATGATGTGGTCAAAACCCTGGCCGCCCCACCCCTGTATTTATAGGCGTCCCTAATGAGCCCGCCGACCTGGAGGCCCATTAGCAAACCCTAATCCCGGTCTGATTCGAGTCCAACTCGAATCAGGCTTCCAGCCCCTTAAGCGCGCGACCCTATGGGTTCATCTACACATAGACACTGCCCGAGTACTCCTACTCGCCCGATAGTTGACAGGGACCTCTAGCAAGACGTGTCAACTCCTATGTACATGCAAAGATCATATCAGACGAACCACCACGATCACATACACGTAATTCCCTTGACACTCAATATTTGGTCCAACTCATAGGTTAACACTTAACCTAAGCACGACCATGCATTTTATGATCCAATCATTTGAGTGGTCCAATGATATCTCTCTCGCATGGAGAGGGGCAAATCCCATCTTGATAGTCTATGTTTCACAACATACTTCCTGACAAACTCGAAGACTATCTTTATAACTACCCTGTTACCAAGTAGCGTTTGATAGTCCCTAAGTAAGTCGATTCATACCTTGAGTACATACCACAACCTCAGGTCTAAGGACATAACGTGCATGATGTGTAAAGAGATAATAATAAGAACATCTCATATTGGGTCAGTCCAGCCCCATGTCATACATGTGCCAACATTATAAGTTTGACATCTCCATGTCTATGACTTGTGAAACATAGTCATCAACTAATACATGCGCTGATCTAATATTCATGTGTGTGCTCACATGAACTCCGATCAGGGACAACTATCTAATAACCATACAAGTAAAAGAGTTTCATAGACAATTCACATAATCGCCTATCAATACAAGTTGTCTTTAATGGATATTCAATGAACATACAATAAATCATGGATACAATAGAAATATCATCATCTTTATGATTACCTCTAGGGCATATTCCCAACAGAGCCAACTGCCAAGAATTGAGGAGGGCATCATGAAGGATGAAGCCACTACACCACAAGAGTTAGAAGATGGAGAGATAGTACCTGAGCCAACAAATCAAGAAGAACAGTTGATAAGATCTCCATCATCCAGACACAGTTGAGAGGACAAGCCTCAGTTGTGACATTACAAGACAAAAGACTCTCATGGAGGCACTCGAGTAGCAGCTCTAAATTCAAGTCTCTTGCAAACCCAATGATTAAAGGAAAATAAGAAAGGTTGACAAGAGAAGAATGCGGAACTGTCCCTACATCCTCATAGTACAAAATTGATACAAGAATGAGAGAGGATCCTAGACAGCATACTCGAGGAACAATGCGCCTTCACTGATAAGTCGACACAAGAGAAGGAAGGTCAATACCTCTAAAGATGATTCCACTGTGATCTTCCTCCTCTCAAGCATACTATGAGACAAACAAGAGAAGACAAGCCATTCATAAACAAGAACCAGCTAGACAAGAGAAGCTTCCACAAGGAGGTTAGACACAATCACTCTTCAAAGTAACATTTCAAGGATACACTCTTGAGCAAACATGGCGAAGTTTGTCACTCCCAAATTCTACAGAGTGAAGGTCCTAGATCTATAAGAACATGTCCACTGAGCAAGATGCTGCCAGCATCCATAATTAACGCTTCACTTCAAACTGCTGGACGAAAAAATGACATGAGTGACACCATATCAAGAGGCATAAACAAGAAGGAATGATGGAAGACGTCGTAGTCAGAATTAGAGGTCATAAAGTCCCTACAGACTTCTTGATCCTCGACATGAGAAGATGATGATGTCCACCTCATCCTAGGAAGACCATTCCTCTACGCTACACGTGCAATCATCTACAAGAGGAAATCCATTTTCATTTTCCTAGAGAAAAGGCATGATGCAACTTCATCAACTACATACCCAGTGAAGCACCCAAGAAGAACAGAAGTGAAAGACGCCACTCTCAATGCCAAAGAAGACAAGCTATCAAGAACAGAGAGGCCAATCATGCAGAAGAAGCTATCGACACTGTCCCAGAAAAGAAAGAAGAAGAGAAACCCCAAGACAGTGAACCACAGGAAGTGAAGACTTAGACCAAGAAAATATGGAAGAAAATGTCTGCACCTAAGAGGTACAATCGATAACAACTCTCCAAACGTCTGACATACCTTGGGAGGTCTGAACCAAGGGAAGGTCCGGTTCGTCGGACCTAAATATCTAAACCTTCGTCAAAAGGTAAAAATCGGTAGTCATCCTCATATTTACTTTCTTGCATATTTCTCATATTTAATCCATAATCATTTCTTATATCATCATATTTAATTCACAAACATTTTAATTATAAAACAAAATAAGAAAAATAAAAATATTTCACTACATCATAAACTATGAAGCCCCATATGAATAATTCTATGGCGTGTAAAAACCCGCAGGAATGTTCACCGTGGTGGCATAAAAAAATAAAAAAAATATGCATACATTCATCCTTTTGCATTTTCTCTTGCATCATAAAAATATTAAAATATAAAAATATTGAGAAAGAGATCTTACTGAAATTCTGGATAACTAAGGCTGGAGTGGCCAACCGCTAATGCTTAATCTCTTCCACAAGTCTTGTTGTCTATTTGAGTTTTATAGGATTTGAAAGGCCAAGAAAAGCTGACGAACAAGTGAATGCTCCATCCACTGTTGGAGCACTGTCTCAACAAACATCAACATCAATCAAAGCTCTAATAGAGGAAGGACATATCCACTGCCAGTCTGCTACATTGCAAGATCGAACGATTACGTCAACATTCAGCTTGGGGAAGGCACCCCTTGTATCCACGTAAGTATCTTTATCCTCTTAAGTTTTTTATAAACAAATTTAAATTAAAAAAATGTGAGCACATGAAGGCTCACCCTTAAAAAGAAAAGAACAAAAATATGTGGGCACATGAAGGCTCACCATTTAAAAAAAGAAGACAAAAAAATATATGGGCACATGAAGACTCAACACTATTAAGGGAACCAGCTTGGGGGAGACGCACCTCTGTTATCTTCACGATTCAGGTATGTCTTTATTATTATTATTACTACTACTATTATCATTAGCTTTTATATTATATCTTAAAGTGTGTTAGGTTAAATAAATAAAATAGTGTGTCTAGTTTATTTTAAGAAGTTGATGACCAAAGAAGAACCATTTCTCTAGTCTTTTGCATGGAAATGATGAATAGTTGCTCTATCTAATTTCTTTCAAATACCTAGTCTTCAAAGCATGAATTCTCCTTATTAATAATGATGCCTTAAAATAAAATTAAATACATGGTTGGCAAATACTTAATCTAAGGTCTAGGTAATTGGAATATGACATGTGATGGTCTAAGCTGCTATTATCTTGTTCTAAACCACACTAAAGTTTCGGAGATTTCTAAATATAAATATGACTAATAACTGCATTGAGTTAAATTAAGCTTTGTGACCCTGTGAGATGTTATCATACTATTGAATCAAGATCACTTACACATTTTATTCATCTTCCGCATAATGCTCATAATTATCTGTTGCTATACTCTCTGAAGTTTGTTGGAAACATGTGGCTAGGAAAAAAAAAGAGATCCGAGGAAATAAAAAAGGACAAGTGTCTGAAACCTCAAAAAGATAGATCCTGAGGAAATAAAAAGGGACAAGTGTCCGGAACCTCGAAAAGAAAAAAAATCATTAGAAAAAATGGACACGTGCCCGATAGTAGAATTAGCCTAATAGTCATATGTCTCTGATAAACAGAAGAGAGTGAATATATTCAAAAGAGCATCTGACTCCATTTTTCCATACACATGCACTTCTTGATTCAATGGTTAGTTGACTTTCTCCTTGGATCCATTGTTTAATTTGACAACATATGTATTAAAGCTTTTAAAAAATTAATTAAAACTCCGGGATAAAGGTGAAGTGAAAGAACTAGAGACATAGTGCTTGATTTGATCGTTCAATCTTTCAACTACTCAAGATCTAAGGTAAAAGTAATAAGCCCCATGAAGAATAACATAATATATTTTGGAGAATTTTTGTTTAACAGCAGGTGTACTTGTTGGAAGTGAAAATATTGTAGCAACTCCTGATCCATTGTTAATTTTTGGTTTTTGTTAAGGGACTAGCAAAGGGTAAGCTTGGGGGAGTTGTTGACACTGGTTATCTATCAAAATTAAAGGATAAATAAATATCAAAAGAGCATAAATTCAATCACCGATAAAGGTTTAGGGTTTTAATTGACAATATTCCACGAGTTTTGGTCAATTGTGATTCTGTAGGGACTAAACAGGAAAACCAGCATTGATTACTTCTCCTAGAAGGAAACCGATGGAAGATTATGGAACCGGCATGTCAAGAATTCTCCAGAAGACTCCAGAGGACACCACGATACGGGACACCCCGAGAGGCCGCCAGGTGGGACCGACCGGTCCCACCCTATGACCGGTCGGTCACCCCCTGGGCCCGATGACCTCCGTCTTCTGGAACCTTCCTCCACCGCCTTTGAGGATCCATCTCAGCCCTACGTGAAGTCGATTTGATCTAACGGCCATGGTTGATCCCTCAGGGCTATATATACAGGCCCCCGGGCCCCAGGGAAGATCAAGTCTCTCTTCAGAAAAGTCTACGCCTCATTCAGAAACCCTAGAAGTAGACTTCAAGAGCCAGCTTTCAAGTAGAAGACTATGTACCCCTCTAGTTTAGGTTTAGAACCTAGTCTTATACTAGAATTAGAAGAGAGAGAGAGAGAGAGAGAGAGGAAGAGATCAAGAAGGAGCTCCGGCCTGTCGGATCAACTTCTTCATCTTGTACCTGCGGATTCAAGTTCATCTTCAACTTGTGTCGACGAAATATGGTCGGCAGTCTACCGAAGGGTATGCCCAAGGTAGTAGATTAAGCGGTGGAGGCGTGCGTGACGTCTGCAAAGCGTGGACATAGGGACCAGAGACGGCAATTTAGACAGGTTCAGGCCGGCAAGTCACCGTAATACCCTACGTCCTATGTTCTGGTGGCTGGTTTGTATTGCTGATTGAGCGATCAGATAGGATCTGAGGTGTTTTGAGAGGGGGTCCCTGCTCGCCTTATATAGTCGGGGAGCAGGGTTACAACTTGCCGAATCCTAATAGATTACAATCGGTTCCTTTTGGCAAGGAATCCGGGTTTATCTATTTGGATCTTCCTTGTCAAGCAAGTCATCAGGAGAGTCCTTGGCGACTGCGATAGCATGGTCATGGACCGCAAGGCCTCCAGGTTGGGTCGTATCTGCAGAGCAGCCCAAGTAGTGCCATGGGGGTATACGGGTGTAATATCCCCACAGCTAGTCCCCGAGCACTTTGCATCCGTTGTGCGGAGCGTCGCGAAGTCCTCCGAGCAGGTCGAGCCTGGTCGCGTGTTGATGAAGGCGTCTTCCGACCAGGTCGCCTGGTCGCGGGTGCACTTGTAGTAGACTTCCGCCCAGGTTAAGCTGGTCGCGGATGTCGCGGTCATAGCTATAGCCGAAGTGCATCCGCGTGAAGCATCCAACGTCGTCCTGCAAGAAGGATGCAAGGTGTTGCAAGAAAAAAAATGAAGATCTTTCATCTGGTGAAGTGTATCCACTTGGGACGTGGCTGGACTGCAGGAGCCAACGACGCTCTAGTAGAAGTCCGAGCTAGTCCACACTAAGCTGCAATGGAAAAGAGAAACAATACATTCACCGCGAGGTGAAGTGTATCCACTTAGTCCCCGAGCTTGGGAGTAGGTGCTGTAGGCATGTGGTGCTAAGCTTGCAAAACAAAACAGAGTCATTTATGAAAGAAAAATGACGTGTGTACACGTAGTCCCCGGGCCTGCTGTAAGAAGCAGCATGGTTCTTGTAGCAGGGCCAGAGAAAGTGTGTTAGATACTTAGGAACGAGGGCGAAGTCCCCGAGGGTGAAGTTGAAGATTTGCAGTCCCCGGGAGTAACTGTAGCGCCGACCAGTAACTGTAGAGTTTACTGTTCCCCTGAAATGATTATTAGAACTAACAGGTGTGATCAGTCCCTATGCATTAGCACCGCATTTACTTAGCAAAGAGTAATTAAGATCAAGAAAATGATGAAGGCGAACGGGCGGGCCGTTTTGCAAACCGTCGGTCTAGAGTCCCATTAAGGCGAGCGCGACAGGCGTGCGCGCGTGCAGTTGCCGCAGGGGACGTGGCGGTCGTGGGGGTAATGGGCACGGGTTCCCAGGAACCCTGGAGCTAAAGGGTCGGGTTGCGCCGTATAAAAAGGCGGTGCGGACGGCGGCGGTTCCCCACTTGCTCATTTGCGCGCACCTCGTTGCCTTCGTCCACCTCGTTTCCTTCTTGCGCACAAGCGAGTTCGAGCGCAAAGCTCCAATAGCTCCAGATCTAGATCTGATCCGTCCCTCGTAGAGGTTGATGGCGGGCGGCAAGTGCACTCGTGGAGCGACGAAGAAGGGGAAGAAGGCGGTGAAGACGCCGTCTGACGACCGCATCGAGGTGCCGAGCTGGGCGTCCGGGTGGCGCCAAAGTGTTCTTCGCCGGGAGAATCTGGAGGAGCTCATCTTCGCCGGTTTGCTCCTGGATAGCGTGACCGGCGGTTGGAGAGATGCCTACCTGGAGGACTTCCCGACGCCAAACACCATCGAGCTCATCGTCTTCGAGGCATTCTTTAGGTGCGGGTTCGGCGTCCCCGTCCATCCCTTTCTCCACGGGCTACTGGAGTACTACCAGGTCACGTTGTGCAACTTGACGCCGAATACAATGTTGCACATCACGGTCTTCATCCACTATTGTGAGGCGTATTTGGGCATCGAGCCCCATTTCGACCTCTTCTGTCACTTCTTCCGGCTAAAGATCAACGGTACCGGGTCGTCGAACATTGTCAGGTCGGTGTACCTCCAGCTGCAGGACGGGATGGCGGACAAGTACATCGCGATGCCGCTGCCTTCGAAGGCGATGGAGTATAAGCCGAAATGGTTCTACATCCATCAGGAGGCGCCGAGGCCACCGTGCGACCCGACCTTCGAGCCGAAGGTGTTGTTGTCGTGGTCAGAGCGTCCCGATGCGGCAGCGATGGAGCAAGTGGACGAACTCCTGAAGCTGGTCGATAAGCGATGCGTCGATGGGGTGGTAGTGGCATCGAATTTCATCAAGAGGCGCTGCCAGCCCTGCAAGGAGAGGGCGCACCCGGCGTACGAGTATGTCGGGGACCAGGACGACAGGACGCGAGAGGTGTCGGAGCCTCTAACGACATCGGAGGTGTTCCTGTGGGTCGATGCTCTTTTCGACCGGCGGAAGAGGAAGAAGCTGGAGTATCTGCGGAAGTCGTACTGCCTCGAGTACTGTCGGTGGTACAAAAAAGGGGTACCCCCAATCAACGCAAACACCCGAGCACTCAATCTCCGCCTCGCCCGAGCCCTCCCAGCCAGGGCTCGGGCGAACGCTCAATCTCCGTCTCGCCCGAGCCCTCCCAGCCAGGCCTCGGGCGAACGCCCCATCTCCGTCTCGCCCGAGCCCTCCCAGCCAGGCCTCGGGCGAACGCTCCATCTCCATCTCGCCCGAGCCCTCCCAGCCAGGCCTCGGGCGAATGCTCTTTCTCCGCCTCGCCCGAGCCCTCTGAGCCAGGCCTCGGGCGAGCACGATCGCTCTCCGTCTCGCCCGAGCCCTCCAGGCCTCGGGCGAGCGTGCCCCTACACCTCGAGCCTTAACGCACGGGCCTCGAGCGGTACAGACAGCCGTACCAGCCCCATACCACGCATTTAATGCCTTCACCTACTCCGGTCATGTCCACTGGTGCACAGCACGTATGTCACACCCTGAAATTTGTGTTTCTTAAATTAGAGTTAAAATGTTTTATTTATGAATTTTTTGTGCTCATAAAATATAGGGAAATAAAAACTTTTCTATAAATTCAAAATTTATCCTAGGGTTTAGAAACATGTTTGTGCATTCATGTTTGAGCATTTGAGTTTTTGTGATGTGTGGTTTTTGGTTCAAAATCCGAAATTGAGTTCACAATGGTTTAGAAATGTTTTAAAAACAAATTTTATAGAAAGGGGGTTTGAAAATAAAGACTTTTTCAAAAAGTTTGGAAAAGTTTAAAGGTTCAAAAACTTGTTGTTTCCCTCAAAGATTCAAATCAAAAGTTTGAGAGGATTTCAAATTGGATTTGAAAATACTTTTGAAAATCCAAAACCAAAAATGAAAAGGCATTTCCCTCTCTTCCCTCACCCTTCTCCCTATCTGGCCCGATGGCCCAAGCCGGCCATTTTTCCTCTCCCGGGCAGCCCAACCGGCTCCCGCTCCTTCCCCCTCCTCTTGGGCCGCGACCGCGTCCCCGGCCCAGTCGGCGCCCTCGCCCGAGCGCGTGCAAGCCCGCGTGCTCGCTCCCGCTCCCACTCTCGCTGACCTTCGGGTCCCACTTGTCAGCTGTTTTCAGATCCAGCGCTCGCGCTCCTTTCTCGCTGACGAAGTGGCCCCACCGGTCAGGGTCGTCTTCTCCCTCCCGAAAAGGACTCGGACTCCATTGCCGAGCCCGCCGCCTCCAAGACTCCACCCTTCTCCCTTCCGTGTCGGCCAAGTCGATCCCTCCTATAAGACTCTCCACCCTCCGCCGCCTCTCTTTTTCCAAAAATCACGAGCTCCCGTGCCCTACCTTGCCCTAGCCGAGAGCTCCGCCTTAGCCGAGATCCCGCCGCCGTTGCTCTCGCTCCCTACCGCTCCACCGCCGCTCCGAGGTCCCCTCCGAGCTCCGTATCAATCTCCTGAATCTACTCGAACCCTCATATCCCCTCTCCTCCTTTTGTTCTGTGTTCTAATTCCTCGCCGGAATTTGCAGGAGCATCACCACGCCCTCGACGAGCTCCACGCTATCGCCGATCCTCCTTCGATCCTGTAATTGCCTCAGATGAACCCGCGGTAAGCCCCAGAGTATCCTCACCCTTTTCCCGCAGCAAACCGAGCACTCTAGTCCTAGGCTCGCTTCGCGCCGCCACTACTCGGCCATGGCGCCGCCCTAAGCCGCCGGCTTCACCTTCCCCTCCGGCAATAGCACCGCCCCTCCTTTTCCCCATCTAATCTCGCCCATCCATTCAAGATCCAATGAACCGGATTGTCCCGTACCCTTTCGGCCTTGCTATTTGCAAAAGAGCCCTTCTATTATTTAAATATAAAACCCGCCGTCCTCCCTCCTTGATCTAATCTCACTCGTCCGTCCCAGATCTAACGGCTGAAATCCGTCAATACCCCTTCGGCTACCGTTTTGCAAAAAGGACCTTATAATTAATAAGGCCTCAACCCGCAGTCCAGTTGACCCTATTCACTGAGTCTGTAAAATCTTCCAACCAAGCCCCTGCGCTTTTCTCTATTCCAGGCGCAGTCTAGCCGAAATTCAATTTTGTTATATTTGTTTTAAATCTGCAAAAATCAGTTTGATTTATTTACAGTTTTGCCACTGACTTTAAACCCCTATAACTTCTTCGTTTTAACTCCGATTTAGTCCGTTAAACTTGCGTTAGATTCGTTTCGAAAAGTTCTTTCAAAATATATGACTTTCACTACTGTTTTCTGTAATTAAAATTTGAGTTAAAACTAATCTAGTAATGAGTATCTTTAATCTGGTTTAGATCGTATCTTTTTCGGTATAGCTTCGATTAGCGTGATTTTCGCGTTTGCGTGATCGTAGCGAATCGTAGATCAGTTTTCAAAACTCTTTATTTATTTATTTATTGGTGTATTGTTCTAATTATAGGCTATGTTTGCTTTGCATGACTGCTATTGGATGCTTGTGTGGTGTTCTGTGATCGTATGTCCAGTCTGTGAGTTTACGTTGGTGATCAAGAGGAAGAGTTAGTGATCAAGAGATCGTGATCAAGCGTCAATCTTTGCAAGTCTACGAGTCAACAGAAGAAGGATCTTGAGTTTAAGGCAAGTATAGCAATCGAGTTTTCTTTTCACAATCATGATCATGTTACTTAATTAATGTATGCATCGAATGATAAATGTGACTTATTAGCAACTTAAGAAATTATCTGTACGAGCACCTTCGGGATTTACAGTGCAACTGTTGGGGGTTATATGGCTCTGGCTTTAGCTCAGTATGAGGACCTTTTCTAGCTTGTTAGAGGTTACCCGAAAGGGCGCATAAGGCGCTTGACGAGCTGGATTTAGGGCGGCTACTTTCACTTTGCCTGCGTGCCGCAAGGTTGAGAGACCCTTCTTCCTCTTGCCTTAAGACCTAGCGGCCCTAACTTGTTAGACGAACCTTTGAAAGGCTTCATCGTGAACCCTGCCGACCTTCCTTGGAAGTGGGTTAAGAGGCTGGCTCCCTCGGGCGAAAGGGCAATTCACGTCTCGCAGTGAAAGTGTACACCTTTGCGCAAAGTTTATTAAACTGATATATCAGCCTTGCTCAAGGACACGAGCAGCCTTGAAGACTTTTACATTTATGACTTTTGTTGGTTAACATGTTCATTATTTACCGTTTTATGCTATTCATTATTTATGTTACATTGATCATGAAACTTGGGATCTATATCACTTGTTGCTATACTTGTGGAGTTCAACATGGACTCACTCTTGCTTTTCCCCACACCTCAGAGAGTTAAGCTTTGGAGAAGCTTAGGCTTGTGGTCAACCAGTCAGTTGTCCCTGTGAAGTTGGTGCCTCCATCTGAAGATCGGAGTGTCTTTCCGCTGTCTGCTCTTTAAGGTTATGTTCTTTTGTTTTATATACGTTATATAAGAGCATTGTCTTTCGATATTACCCTATATTTGTGGCTATATGTGAGATTTGACTTCCTGGGCTCACATATGGTGTATACCTGGTTTTGTTCTTAAAACCGGGTGTGACAACGTACCACAGTAACTCGGTGTAAAGGTCAAGTCTCGTTTTCACCACAAGCATGGGCAAAAGGGCACCAGTACAGCACTGTTCGGCCATACCATGCACTGTAACACCTCGAGGCCGGCTCCGTGCCCCTTGAGCCCCTGCAAACGCCACCTCGAGGCCGGCTCTGCGCCCCTCGAGCCCCCGTGGCACCACCTCGAGGCCGGCCCCGCGCCCCTCGAGCCCTGACAAGCTCTCTCACTCTTGGAAGACAGGTACTCCAAGACCTGGAGGGACCCCGCTACGTCCTGTACAAGCCGGAATGGGCGCTGTACGGCTTCCACTCCGCCACGCCTCCATGACCGCGCCCGGGGTGGAGGCCACGCTTCAAGGACGCCTCTACAGCAACGCCCACGTTGGCTACAGCAGCCTCGACAAGACAGAGTTCCTACCCTCCGCCATACCGAGCGCTATACATGTCCATCCTGTAAGCCCTGGCCTCCTCTTGTTCTATAAAAGGGGACGCCAGGGCCCTTCACCAGGAGAGGGGGGGAGAGGTGGACAAACACGTTAGAGCGCCTTACACCCATACACTTAAGTCCGGACCCCGGTCCACGCTCACCAAGCTTGTATTCGCCCCTGTACAAGCACTTAGGTGCAAGTAATACAAGAACATCCCCCCGCTGGACGTAGGGCCTTCTTTGCCCGAACCAGGATAAATCCTTGTGTCCTCTTGCATCACCATCCAGGAAGAGAAGCACGCGATCATATTACTCGTTGGTGTGATACCCCCGGGTACGAAACACCGACAGTTGGCGCGCCAGGTAGGGGTGCGCGTGTCTGAGACATTTTCTCGCTATCTCCTGGATGGCTTCTTCGACTCCTTCGTTCTCTGCTGGTGCCATCGTGTGGTTCGGGAACCTTGAGTCCCTAGCCGCCGGCAACGGCAACGAGCTGACCCCGCTCTCCACGGAGGGCCCGAGCGGAAGGCGTGTCACACCACCCCGCGCGGGGGGCATGACGCGTCGTCTACACCACCACGCGTCGCCACTTCGCGAGCGGCGTCGTGGTCACCATTGTCGCCAGGCACAGGCGGTGCCGGCGGCGTACGCCCACTTCCCCGCGGCTGGCGCAGAATCCCCGAGGGGAAACCTGCCCGGCATGCGGCCGGCGACCTCCAGGGCGCGGGCGCGCTCCCCCAGCAAGTTCGCGTCTGTCACACGTGCGGACCGGCACGTCTGGTATCCCACCAGGGAGTGCTTCCAGCTCGAGGGAGTGGTGAGCGACGACGATGACGATGACGACGTCAGGCCAACGCTCAACCTCGGAGCGCCCAACGACGTGGCTACGGCGGGCGGTTCGCGCGTTCAGGCAAGAAGCAAATCCTCGGCCTCGGTTGCACCGCCTCAACACGACGACAGCAGGGCAGCGCAACTCGCACAGGTGCGGGAGGCAATCACCAAGACCTAGGAGGAACGACAACGCCTGTTGCAGCTCCAGCAAACTCTGATGCAGGAACCACCCCAGCCTCGAGGAACCGGAGCTCGAGGTCGGGCTCGAGATGCCCACCGACGGACCCTCGGGGACGGGGCGCCAGCACGCCCCGAGGTGTGCCTCCCGCGAGCCGGGCAAAACGTGGTGGCAGCCGCAATGCTGCTCCGCGATCTGCCCGCCGTCTCCAACCCCGACGCCAGACGCATGCTTGGGGAAGCAAAGAGCCTCCTCGAAACGGCCGCTGTGCAGATAGCCGAGAGCTCGGCCTCGCGCCAGCGCAGGGCAGCCTCGGAGAAGCCAGCAGACGCACCCCGCAGCAAGCACGAGACGTCGGTCCGCCAGCCGGACGCCCCTCAAGCCAGACTAGCCCAAAAGCGGGTCGCGGACAGCCGGCAAACCCTCGAGCCCCCGGGCCCCAGGGTCTTCAGCCGAGCCATCCGCAGCTCGACCCTCCCCGACCGCTTTCGACCACCGACCAACGTCGTAAAGTATGACGGGGAGGTCGAGCCCAAGCTCTGGCTCTCAGACTTCCGCCTAGGCTGCCAACTGGGCGGAGCGAAGGGCGACGACCGTGTGATCATACGCCAACTCCCACTTTACCTCTCGGACACCGCCCGCCGGTGGCTCGAGGGGCTCCCGCCGGATCAGATCCATGACTGGGCCGACCTAGTCAGGGTCTTCGACAGGAATTTCAAGGGGACTTGTGCGCGCCCAGGCAACTCCTGGGATCTGCGACGTTGCAGGCAGGCAGCGGACGAACCCCTCCGCGACTTCGCTCGGCGGTTCTCGAAGCAGCGCCTCGAGCTCCCTCACATGCCTGATGAGGAGGTCATCTCAGCGTTCCTCGCAGGCACGACGTGCCAAAAGCTGGTCCACGAGTTAGGGCGCTACCGTCCCAGGACGATCGAAGACTTGATGGATCAGGTCACCAGCTTCGCCTCCGGCAACGAGGCAGTGGGGGCCTTCTTTGGCCACTCCGCGGGCCAAGGCGAAGGACAGAAGGCAAGGCGCGACGACGAGGACGACGACGACGAAGAAGTGCGCGTGGGCGCCCGCCGCAGACGAGCTGGCTAAGTTGGCACCAACGCACGACGCCACCCCTCGAGCCGGACTCCGGGGCTCGACGCCCCTTCGACGCCCCACCTCGAGCCGGACTCGGGGGCTCGACGTCCCTTCGACGCCCCACCTCGAGCCGGACTCAAAGGCTCGACGCCCCTTCGACGCCCCTCCTCGAGCCGGACTCGGGGGCTCGACGTCCCTTCGACGCCCTTCCTCGAGCCGGACTCGGAGGCTCGACCTTCGACGCCCCACCTCGAGCCGGACTCGGGGGCTCGATGCCCCTTCGACGCCCCACCTCGAGCCGGACTCGGGGGCTCGACGCCCCTTCGACGCCCCTCCTCGAACCGGACTCGGGGGCTCGACGTCCCTTCGACGCCCCTCCTCGAGCCGGACTCGGAGGCTCGACCTTCGACGCCCCACCTCGAGCCGGACTCGGGGGCTCGACGCCCCTTCGACGCCCCACCTCGAGCCGGACTCGGGGGCTCGACGTCCCTTCGACGCCCCACCTCGAGCCGGACTCGGGGGCTCGACGCCCCTTCGACGCCCCTCCTCGAGCCGGACTCGGGGGCTCGACGTCCCTTCGACGCCCCTCCTCAAGCCGGACTCGGAGGCTCGACCTTCGACGCCCCTCCTCGAGCCGGCCTCGGAGGCTCGACCTTCGACGCCCCACCTCGAACCGGACTCGGGGGCTCGGCCTTCGACCTTCAGCGCTGCCCCACGAAAACAACCCCGAGCCCGACTCCAGCTCGGAGCGTCGAACAGCTACGCCGCGGTCTGGTACTCCTCCCCAGGATCTTCTGCCGCACGCTCAGCCTTGACGTCCGAGCCAGAAGGAGGGAGGGCCCCTACACCGCCGTCCGCATCAGGAGGCAGCATGTCCTCCTCGACATACCGGCGCCGTCTCCAGATGGCAAAAAAGGTAACCGAATACCTTTAATGTGCCTATCTAACCTCGTCTCAAGCCGGTTGACAGGTACACCCAGCGATTCCGCATTCGCTCAACTACCGGGGCCCTCCGCGGCCACTGCTCCGACCTCCTGACCATCGTCTTGGTGCCACGAACTCCACTCCCGACGAAGGCTTCTTCACAAAGGTAAAAACGGGCCCCGGCCCTAAGTCTCGAAGCAGCGAAGGCTGGCCCTCGAAAAGGGTTCGACAGCCGGCTTCGAGCACCCGAGTCAGGGACACCAAGGGGCGCCACTCACGGCATTACTCGAGGGCCGAGCCCTCGAGGCCCCTCACGTGTATCCAAGGCGGGGAGCTCGACGTGCAGTGAGATCCCCTCGGAGGGAGGCATCGAGCCACCGGGTCCTATCGAATGGACCCGACACTCCTGCAGACTGAGCACCCATGCTTTATGAGACCGCCTCCGGGCCACAGTCGACCCCTATCGAACGGGGCACGAGCTCTCACTTGGATTCCCCCGTTACCAGCTCACCGGGAACCTCGATACTCGCCCGATCCATTCGTGGTAGTACGAGGCATCCCACCCCGCATCCTTTCGAAAGGGTTCAGCGGGATGACAAGCCAGGGTAGCCGGCGTACCGGATAGCTAGCCGGACGGTCGGCTCAGCCTGGCACCCCTCGACGAAAGAGGGTTAAATAACTCGAGCAGTTGCGACTGATCTTTTTCCTTTGTGTGAGCATGAGATTTTCAGGCTTCGGACGAACGCCCCTCCGAGCCAGGCCTCGGGCAGAGTTTCCCACGACAAAGAAGAAAGGCGCGCCCAGCGGGCAGAGGGTTTCCCAGCGACGGAGGTTTCTTCAAAAGAATCCAAAACTCGGGGACTCGACACTCCAACACCACTAACACTTGCAAAAAGCCCACGAGGGAGTTCCAACCACTCCCCCGTGGCCTCGGGGGCTACTATCGGTGGTACAAAAAAGGGGTACCCCCAATCAACGCAAACACCCGAGCACTCAATCTCCGCCTCGCCCGAGCCCTCCCAGCCAGGGCTCGGGCGAACGCTCAATCTCCGTCTTGCCCGAGCCCTCCCAGCCAGGCCTCGGGCGAACGCCCCATCTCCGTCTCACCCGAGCCCTCCCAGCCAGGCCTCGGGCGAACGCTCCATCTCCGTCTCGCCCGAGCCCTTCCAGCCAGGCCTCGGGCGAACGCTCTTTCTCCGCCTCGCCCGAGCCCTCTGAGCCAGGCCTCGGGCGAGCACGATCGCTCTCCGTCTCGCCCGAGCCCTCCAAGCCTCGGGCGAGCGTGCCCCTACACCTCGAGCCTTAACGCACGGGCCTCGAGCGGTACAGACAGCCGTACCAGCCCCATACCACGCATTTAATGCCTTCACCTACTCCGGTCATGTCCACTGGTGCACAGCACGTACCACAGTAACTCGGTGTAAAGGTCAAGTCTCGTTTTCACCACAAGCATGGGCAAAAGGGCACCAGTACAGCACTGTTCGGCCATACCATGCACTGTAACACCTCGAGGCCGGCTCCGTGCCCCTTGAGCCCCTGCAAACGCCACCTCGAGGCCGGCTCTGCGCCCCTCGAGCCCCCGTGGCACCACCTCGAGGCCGGCCCCGCGCCCCTCGAGCCCTGACAAGCTCTCTCACTCTTGGAAGACAGGTACTCCAAGACCTGGAGGGACCCCGCTACGTCCTGTACAAGCCGGAATGGGCGCTGTACGGCTTCCACTCCGCCACGCCTCCATGACCGCGCCCGGGGTGGAGGCCACGCTTCAAGGACACCTCTACAGCAACGCCCACGTTGGCTACAGCAGCCTCGACAAGACAGAGTTCCTACCCTCCGCCATACCGAGCGCTATACATGTCCATCCTGTAAGCCCTGGCCTCCTCTTGTTCTATAAAAGGGGACGCCAGGGCCCTTCACCAGGAGAGGGGGGGAGAGGTGGACAAACACGTTAGAGCGCCTTACACCCATACACTTAAGTCCGGACCCCGGTCCACGCTCACCAAGCTTGTATTCGCCCCTGTACAAGCACTTAGGTGCAAGTAATACAAGAACATCCCCCCGCTGGACGTAGGGCCTTCTTTGCCCGAACCAGGATAAATCCTTGTGTCCTCTTGCATCACCATCCAGGAAGAGAAGCACGCGATCATATTACTCGTTGGTGTGATACCCCCGGGTACGAAACACCGACAAGTACCCTCCGCCTCAGGTATGCACCATTGCCCTGCATGTGTCTGACATAATGCGTGAGTGAAATGCAGACTATTATGAGATTGTAACGCAGGGTCGTGAGGCGTTCGTGTCACGAGCCCCGTTGAAGGCATGGCCGAAGGGCGTTGATCCGCGGCGGGAGGACGCCGGTGGCAGCGGTCGCGACGCGGACGATGAGGCGGAGGTCGACGAGGAGGAGATCGAGACTAGCGGGGAGGACGGGAGCCGAGTCCCCGAGCCCTGGTCGAGCAGGCACCGGGCGCGCGATGACCCGAAGGGGAAACGCCAGGCCGCCCCTGCGAAGAAGAAGAAGGTGTCATTGGAGACCGGCGGCGCCTTCAATATTATGAGGAGGCGGCGAGGCATCGCCGTGTAGTCCTCGACTGGTCAGACGACGAGTCTGACAGTGAGGACGAAGTCCCGCTGAGTGCCCGTTTCGGGCAGGGGTCCTCAGCGGGGTGCAGTGGTGGAGCGGCGAAGGCGAAGGCAAAGCCGAAGGTTGCGCGGGCGCAGGAGCGGGAGGCGGAGCCCCGCGAGTCGTCTGGTGGGGCGGCGGGTGCGCCCAGGCCGCAGGAGGAGTCCGTGGGAGGTGGAGCGCGTTCGTGCTCTCGTCGCTTCTCGCGGGAGAAGAAGGTGTCGGGCTTGTAAGTATCCCCTGCTCATCTTGTAGCTTTTACTTTGGTCAGATTGGAGCGTTGGCGACGTGTCTGTGTCCTTCGCAGGTCGGCAGACGCCGAGGAGGTGTTGGACACCGAGGGCGGAGGTCGGAGGGAGACAAGCACGCCGGTGGACGCCGGAGCTGGTGGGTCAGCGAAGTCGGCCGCACCGGAGGCAGTGCCGGAGGCGGCTGGAGGGGTCGGGATGTCTTCAGTCCCCGAGCCTCAGGAGGCGGAGCAGCCGAAGGCGTCCGAAGTCCCCGAGCCTCGAGAGGCGAAGCGGTCGGCATCCCTAACGCCTGGGGCTGGTTCCGGAGGGGGTGGAGCAGCGACTGCTGTGCCGGTAGCCAGATCCTTGGGCCGTCATGCCCGGGGGGTGAAGAGGAAGGCGCTGGAGCCCTCCTCGCCAGAAATTGAGGAGGTCGAGCATCCAGAGGCGGACCCGGCTAAGCCCCCTGTCCGTCACTTCCGCGTCGAGGGCAACATAGTCGTCGAGGTTGACGACGAGGCGGCGAGTGCGGCGACGGAAGCCGTCATCGGGGATGCGTCGAAGTTGCTGGAGAAGATCCAGGTGAGCATGTTCACCTCTTCATGTTTACTTCAGAATGGCTCTTGTTTATCCTGGTCGCCGTTTCCCTGCAGCACTTGTTGAAGGTCGGGGAGGAGCGTAAGCTCGCCATTGACCGAATGGTGCCGATGGCCGAAGAGAACGAGCGGCTCCGGGCGGAGGTGAAGCGCGTCGAGGGCCAGTTCGCTGGCCTGGAGGCGCGGCTGAAGGATGCCCACGCGCGTTCTTGGGAGCTCAAGGAGGTCATCCAGCTCCAGGGGCAGGAGAATTTCCAGGTTCAGCTGCAGACGGAGAAGTCCGACGAGTTTGCCGCGCATGAGTTGTTGATGCCGTACTCCTTTTTGTTTAGTGCACCATCTGGTCGGAGGCTTGAATCATGGAGGTGTCTTTGCAGAGGCGATGCAGGCAGGCGAGGAGAAGGCAAAATCCAACGAGGAGGTGCGAAATTGGTAGGCCAAGCACGCCGTTAAGTCTCCTCGGTGAAGCGTGGTTGGAGGTGGTCGTCTTCTTACCCCTTGCTTTGGCGTTTGCAGCTTACCGGGAAAACGTAAAAATACAATTTGCAGATCTGGAGCGACGAATCGAGGGTTACCATGACCGCTTCTGGTCGTTGGCGGAGGAGGTGGCCCCCCTTGGTGCAGTGCATCGATGAGGAGCCTTTCTTCCCGGCGGAGAAGGAGCGGAGGATCGGCGACCATGTCGTGCAGAAGGCGGTGTGGCCTGTGGGGGTGCTTCTAGGCGTACACCAAGGCGGCGGCGCAGAGTGTGGCAGCTCATGGCCTTGCCATTCTTCGTTCGCATTATCCGTGGATGGAGATGTCGAGGCTGGGCGCCGGCTTTGCTGCGAACACGTCAAAAGCCGAGATGGAGCGCCTGGAGGAAGAGGCCGAGCCTGCCGCCGAAGCCCTCGTCGGAGGTGTAGATTTATTTGGTGCCGGGCACCAGTAGTTTGTACATTAGGAGATAGTCTGTAAAAAGACTCTTGGGCGAACGGAATCAAAACTTGAAGCGAGTCGGCGTGTTTTGTTCATTCCCCGAATTCCGCAGACCCAATAGTCATGAGCCGTAGCGATGAACAGTTTAGCCTTGGGTTATCCCAGGATCCGTAGCGTAGAGCGCGGAGCTCGTTTGCGCGTAGGAGTCAAGGGCGTCGCCCAAGGAACCTCTGCTGGCATCCCATAGCGCAGAGGGCAGGCGCTCGTGCACGCGTAGGGAGGTACCACGGTCAGGGTCTTTTCCGAGAGGCTCGATCGTGGGGTGACGTGGGTGAATGGAGACCGTTGTCGAGCGCGTGGGTAGCACGGATGCAAGGCACTGAGCGTATAGCCTTAGAATTCTCAGCCCAAGTTAGCCTTTCCTTCGTAGCGCAGAGGGCGGACGCTCATGCACGCGTAGAGAGGTCGGGACGTCCCTTGGGAGAGCTGTTGGCCACTGTAGCGCAGAGGGCGGGCGCTCATGCACGCGTCCGATGGTTACAACAGCCCCAACTCTGAGATTTCATCGGCGTCAGTCAGGCTGCTTGGAGATTGAATGGAGAACGTGCGCATAAACGGTGCATACAGGCACTGGACCATATAGCCTCCGGAGATCTCAGCCCAAGCTTAGCCTTCCCTTCGTAGCATAGAGGGAAGACGCTCATGCACGCATAGAGAGGTCGGGACGTCACTCGGGGGGACTACTAGCCGCCATAGCACAGAGGGCGAGCGCTCATGCACGCGTCTGGCGGTGACAGTAGCCCCTGCTCTGAGGCTCCTTTAGCGTCAGCCAGGCTGTTTGGCGAGGTCGGCGAGTCGTCTGAGACGAGTTGGAGATGTCGGCGAGTCGTTCGGAGATGAGTTGGAGAGGTCACCGAGCCGTCCAGAGACGAGTTGGAGAGGTCGGCGAGCCGTCCGGAGATGGGTTGGAGAGGTCGGCGAGCCATCCGGAGACGAGTTGGAGAGGTCGGCGAGCCGTCCGGAGATGGGTTGGAGAGGTCGGCGAGCCATCCGGAGACGAGTTGGAGAGGTCGGCGAGCCATCCGGAGACGGGTTGGAGAGGTGAAGACGTCCTCCGGGAGTCTTTATTCATCATCTAAAGTGGGGGGATACGGGCCGCTTAAGCGTAAAACTTTCTAAGGTGCTCAATACTCCAGGAATTAGGTACGTCGATGCCTTCAAGGTCGGTGAGACGATAGGTGCCTGGTCGGGTGACTTCCTTTACCATGTAGGGGCCATCCCAGTGTGAAGATAGTTTGTGCAGGCCGTCGGTCTTGAGTTTCCGCTTGAGGATGAGGTCGCCGACGACGAAGGATCGATCTTTTACGTTGCGGTTGTAGTAGCGGCGATCTCCTTCGAGGTACTTGGCAGTGCGGAGGCAAGATGCCAACTATTCTTCTTTGAGGCGGTCGAGATCGTCGCAACGAGCCTGGTCGGAGGCCTCTTCATCGTAGTTCTCGATGCGCGGGGAGCAGAAGACGACGTCGGCGGGGATGACGGCTTCGGAGCCGAAGACCATGAAGTATGGTGAGACGTTGGTGTTGCGGCTGGGTTGAGTCTGGAGAACCCAAAGTATGGATGGGAGCTCGTGCATCCAGCGACCAGGGTGCTTCTCGTCCTTCTGGTAGAGGCGCTTCTTCAAGGCATTGAGGATCATGTCATTGGCGCGCTTGGCCTGACCGTTGGCTCGAGGATGGGCGACGGAGACGTACTTGACGAGGACGTCGCGCCCTTCGCAGAAATCCCAAAAGACGTTGCCGGTGAAGTTGGAGCCAAGGTCGGTGATGATGGAGTTCGGGAGACCAAAGCGATGATGGAGGTCGGCGATGTAGAGCAACAAAGGCTCCTTCTCCTTAGGTGCGGCGAGCACAGGAGGCTAGGTAAGGTACTTCTTCAGGTCAGATAAAGCGCGATCGGCTTCAGCGTCCTAGACGAACTTTTCGCCAGCTTTGAGGAGCTTGAAGAAGGGTAGCCCCTTTTCGCCGAGCCTGGAGATGAAGCGACTGAGGGATGCCATGCACCCAGTAAGCTTCTGGATGTCCTTCACGTTGGAGGGAGCTCACATGCGGAGGACGACCGAAGTCTTATCGGGGTTTGGGCGGATGCCGTCGCGGCTGACGATGTTGCCGAGGAGGTTTCCAGACGATACGCCAAAGATGCACTTGTTGGGGTTGAGCTTCCACTTGAACCTGTTGATGGCCTTAAAGGTTGCCTCGAGGTCGGTGACAAGCGTATCAGCGATGCGAGTTTTGACGACGACGTCATCCACGTACGCTTCGACCTTCTCTGGGATGAGGTCTTTCAAGCAATCATGGATTGCGCGTTGGTACGTGGCTCCAACGTTCTTCAGCCCGAACGACATGGTCGTGTAGCAGTAGGCGCCGAAGGTTGTGATGAACGTCGTCTTGATTTGGTCTTCCACCTTCAAGGCAATTTGATGGTAACTGGAATAGGAATCGAGAAAGGAGAGGAGTTCGCACCCGGCGGTAGAGTCGACGACCTCGTCGATGCGAGGGAGGAGGAAGGGGTCTTTAGGGCAATGCTTATTGAGGTCGGTGTAGTCAACGCACATACGCCATTCTTTATTCTTTTTGAGTACAAGAACCGGATTGGCCAACCAATTCGGGTGATACACCTCTTTGATGAAACCGGCAGCTAGGAGCCGGGTGAGCTCTACCCTAATTGCCTCCTTTCTGTCTGGCGCGAAGCAACGAAGCTTTTGACGAACCGGCTTGGCGGTCACGGAGACGTTCAAGAAGTGCTCGACGAACTTTTGTGGAACTCCGGGCATGTCCGCTGGCTTCCAAGTGAACACATCGACGTTGCTCTGTAGGAAGCTGATGAGCGTGTCTTCCTATTTGGGGTCGAGGTTGGTGCCGATGACGGCAGTCTTCTCCGGAGCTCCGTCCACCAGGGCCACCAGCTTTGTGTCCTTCGACTTCTTGTTGGAGCGCTGGTCGGAGGTCTCCGGGATCTCGAGATCATCGGGCCGGAGCTTGGCGGTGTTGGCGATGCAGTCTTGGACGCCCTGGATCTGTTGGCGTGTTTCGGCGGAGTTGATGGTTTCCTGCTCGCACTCGTACGCCACCTGGAGGTTTGCCCGGAGGCTGAGGACGCCTTTCTCTATCGGAATCTTGAGCACGAGGTAGGCGTAATGTGGAACAGCCATGAGCTTGGAGAGCGCCGGGTGACCAAGGATGGCGTGGTAGGCGGTGTCGAAGTCGGCGACGGTGAAGGTGATGTACTCCTCGCGGAAGTGGTCGGGCGTGCCAAACTGCACTGTCAGGGTGATCTGCCCGACGGGCATGGAAGGCTTCCCTGGCACGATGCCCCAGAAAGGGAAATTTGCTGGGAAGAGGTCCTGCTTGGAGTAGTCGAGCTCGCGGAAGGCCGATGCGAAGATGATGTTGAGAGCGCTCCCTCCGTCGACGAGGACCTTTCGGTAGCGGCAGCTGGAGATCACTGGGTCGATGATGAGGGGGAAGCGCCCAGGGTACTTGCCGTCCGACCACTGGTCCTCCCTGGAGAAGGTGATGGGGCGTTCCGACCAGTCGAGGTCGCGGACGTTGGCGGGGTCGTCGGTGATGGCCGCCATGGAGGCGATGTCGCGTCGCACTTGGCACCGCTTCTGCTCAGTCTCGATGACGACGTTGCCACCGAAGATGGAAAGTGTCCTCGTCGGTGCTCTGAAAGTCGGTTCATGGGCGTCGGTGTCCTTGTCCTTGTCGTTGTCGTTTCGCAACCGCTTCTCATTGCTCCCGCGTACGTTACGGGCGACGATGTCGCACTCGCGCATGGAGTGTCTGGAGTTCTTGTGGAGAGGACAAGGGTCGTTAAGGAGCTTCTCGTATTCGTTTTCGTAGGTACGCTTTGGCCGAGTGTTGGTGCTGGCGATGTAGCGACGCGCGCCGACGGTGATCCGTCCTCTGACGGGAAGATTCCTGGCGATCATGACGGCGGTCCCGATCGTCGTGGCGGTCACGTTGTCCAGAGCGGTGGTCGCGTCCTTCGTTGCGCCGTTCATCGCGGTGGTCCTCATCACGACGGCACTCCTGGGATCGCGATCGGCGACGCGGGCGTTCGTGGTGGCGATGGGCGTCGTCGGCGTCGGCGTAGGAGTTGGCGATCGTCATCAATTCGGTGACCATGGCTACCTTCTTTCGGATGATCTTGTCGCGGAGCTCCCTGTGGCGCAGGACGTTGGAGAACATGGAGATGGCTTCCGCGTTGGTGATCTCCGGAATCGTCAGACGCATGTTGGAGAAACGGCGAATGTAGCTCCGAAGGCTTTCGTTTTGCTCTTGGTGGACGTTTTGGAGGTCGTAGCGTGTTCCTGGTTGGACGCAGGTAGCATTGTACGTATTGACGAAGACTTCCTTTAATTGCTCCCAGGTGTCGATGGAGTTCTCGGCGAGCTTGTGGAGCCAACTGTTGGCTGAAGGCAACAGCATGATGGGGAGGTACTTGGCCATCACGTCAGATCCTCCTCCGGCTGCTTGGATGGCGATCTCGTACGTTGTTAGCCACTGCTCTGGGTTGGCCTTCCCATCGTACTTACCATCGTGTTGACCTTGAAGCCCTGAGGCCATCGGACGGCTCGGAGCCGGGAGGTGAACGGGCGTGGCCCTGTCGAGGCATCGAGAGCCGGATCTTGATCGCGGGCGCGGTTGCCTTGGGAGACTTCCTGGTCGCGACGCGGTGGAGATTGCCTCCTGCGAGAAGGATGCGGACTCGGTGGTGTCCTGTTGTATGACGATCCAGAGGGAGAAGGATGGTGCCCTTTCTCGTTGCACTGCACCGCGGCAGCCTTGTCGTGGCGATTGCTTTCCATAGCTCCGGGGTGACGGGAAGCTTGGACAGTTCGTTGACGATGACGGCGAGGTTTGCACTTGGTGTTGGGTAGACAGGCTGACCGTCAATCCTGTCGAACTCGTACATCAGGTCGCGACCACCGGCTGTGTCCGAACTTGATGTTCTTGGTCGCGTCGTTCGTTGTCATGGCGCTCTCGCTCGTGGCGCTCGCGGTCGCGTCGTTCGTCGTCACGTCGGCGCTGGCGGTCGATGTTGCACTGCTCCTGGTTGGCGCGTTCGGCGTCCGCTTCGTTTGGAGGTGGAGGGCTGTCGGCGGAGATGTTGAAGATTACGCCTCCACGATATGGCGGGAAGTCGACGTCGGAGTTGGTGGAGACGATGGTCGTAGATGGCGTGGAGCCGTTCGTCGTGGTGGATCCAGACGCCAAAGTTGTGGAGATGGTGTCACCGGAGATCTCATGGAGAACCACCATGTCGACGAGTGGAGCTGGAGTCGCTTGGTCACGCGTGCTGGTCGGAGTCGAAGGACTCGAGCTGGTCGGAGAATCGTCGCAACGCTTGGTGCTGGTACGTAGAAGCCATGCCGCGTAGACCGTACGGCGTGGAGATTGCTGACGAAGTGTGATGGCGTGCTGGATGTAGATCCGATCTGGGGCGGCGGGCAGGTTGAGCGCTAGAGACTCCCGATGGTGTACCTGAAAATTGTTGGAGATGAGGACAGCCGGAGAGTTGCAAGCGAGCTACCTCGATGGCATCGATGCATTCCGCGATTTCTTGGTTAGCCCGATCGATGGCTTCGATTAGGTCGTCGCAGGGGACGATCCTCAGTGGGCGACGTGCCACCTTGGTGACGCAACGGGTGGACGGCGGAGCGTCCAGCGCAGGAAGCTACGCAGATTCCACGATTTCCGGAGCAGGGACGTGGTCGCCCACGGTCCAGATCATAGATCCGATATGGAAAGTGGTGCTGGCCTCCGGAAGAACCACTTGGCAGACCATGGTGTCGTAGCACACACCCCCTACCTGGCGCGCCAACTGTCGACGAAATATGGTCGGCAGTCTACCGAGGGGTATGCCCAAGGTAGTAGATTAAGCGGTGGAGGCGTGCGTGATGTCCGCAAAGCGTAGACACAGGGACGAGAGACGGCGATTTAGACAGGTTCGGGTCGGCAAGTCGCCGTAATACCCTATGTCCTGTGTTCTGGTGGTTGGTTTGTATTGCTGATTGAGCGATCAGATAGGATCTGAGGTTTTTTGAGAGGGGGTCCCTGCTCGCCTTATATAGCCGGGGAGCAGGGTTACAACTTGTCGAATCCTAACATATTACAATCGGTTCCTTTTGGCAAGGAATCCGGGTGAAGGACCGGATTAGCGACCAGAGGGGGTGCATGGGAGTTTCAAATTCAACTCGTGACTGTCCGCTGGCAAAAGGAAGGAAACAGAACTGTTCTGATCAAGTTCTGGATGACTCCCGGACTGTCCGTGGTTTGCACGCCGGACAGTCCACGGTACAGGTGAACAGTGACCGTCGAGCGTTTGATGCTGACCCTGTGCTGCGTCTGATGTGACCCCGGACTGTCCGCGGGTAACTGGCGGACTGTCCGCCGGTCACGAGACCGAGAACAGTATCGCTCTACGCAGTTCTGACCTTGCCAAGCCCCGAGTCCCGGACTGTCCGCCACTGAAGGGGCGGACTGTCCGCGGATGAGCAGAACACAGAAAAAACGCTCGGGACAAACTCCAAATCAATCGAAACTTCACCAAACCAAAAGGGGCTTCGATCAAACTTCTCCCAGGTGTTCCTCTATGTATTGGGGTGCTAATCCTAAGAAATCATCGCACCAATCCAAGTCAATTGATAGAAATCCAAGGATCACCGGAAAAGGGAAAGGAGGAAGAACGAACACGAAATCAACCCGATCTATGGATTCGTGAGGTTAGGAGAGAAATCCTTCGGTGGAAAGAAGGGGCTCACGACCAAGAACAAAATGATTCAAGTGGAATCAAAATCATCTCGTGAAGAGAGAGAACGAAGCAAATCTCCAAGAGATGAAAAACCAAAACGTGAAGAACACAAAGCACGATTCGATTTCAGCCGAAATTCCTCCACACGAGGAGACAACGAGAATACGGTCTCGTTTCCTCAAAGATCCAAATACACAGAGGTATGATTGTCGTCTCTGCGGATCGCTTGCAGCAAGGTATGATTAGAACCTAAGCAAGGGCTAGAGAGAGAGAGCTCAGGAACAAATGACTGCAAGGATAGAGGGAGAGGAGGGGTGCCTCTCTTATTTATAGCCTAAAACAATAATCCCCTTACTACCCCTAGATACTTGAGCGAAACGGCCAACCCTAGGGGTATCCCGATCCAGCTCTGCTAATAGTTGATCTGACGGCCACGCGCCTTCCTCATCTGTAGCTTCGCCTCGACGCAAGCCTCAGGATGCCGCCACGTGCCGCCCAATCGACCGTCGCGCCTACCTCGTGGATAGCCTCGCCTCCGCGCCAGCCTCTCCACGCCGCCACGCGTCGACCGTCCTTTTGCGGACCTCCCCCCCCCCGGTTTTTGAGGCCGAAACCGGGAAACCTGGACCTTCCCCCGGTTTTGAGGCCGAAACCGGGAAACCTGTCCTCAGGCTGAGTTTTGTGGCCCAAACTCAGAAACCCGCGCGCCCCAGGTTTTGAGGCCCAAACTGGAAACCGTCCTCGCCGAGTTTTGAGGCCCAAACTCAGAAACCGGCCACCCCGAGTTTTGAGGCCCAAACTCGGAAACCGGTCACCCTGAGTTTTGAGGCCCAAACTCGGAAACCGTCGAGGGTAGCTTTTCGAGGCTCAGCTACCGAACCCGTGCCGTAGACGGGATGTGGTTGGCACACCCCGAGTGCCAGCACCGATGCCGGAGCATGTCCAGCCTCCACGCCGGGCAACCTCCCGACTCGGCCGATGCACCGCACATCCCCATGTACTCTTGCTTGTCAACACCATGTGCCAGCTACTACAGCTGATCCTCAGGTCTCCTGGTCCGTCGGTCCAAGCTCCACATCCGCCCTTCACCGCTCCCGGTCCGTCGGCACGGCACGTCCCTACTTGACCTTCACCTCACCTTCGATCACTGCCCGAGCTCCGCACCTGCACATCAACACAGCCAAGAGACATGTTGCCCGTTGATCGATCACTCATCACTCAGGAAGGGAACCACAAGGGCACATATCAACCTTGTGTTCTCAATCTCCCCCTTGACTAGTGCATCGTTAACTCATAGTATCCGTAACCAGAATAGAAGAAAGCAGAATTAGATAGAAGGAGAAAACTCACTCGAAATGTCCAAACCAGAGACAAGGCTGAAAAAGAACAATTCGAGATCAGCGAAGCTTGGTCCCCAAAGACATGGGCAACGGTTCGACACAACCAAGCAAAAGATCGGAGCAACATCTCATCAAGAAGCAAAAACTCGATCAAAATCAGAGCACAAAACTTGGTTCCCAAAGACATGGGCAACGGCTCAACGCAACCAAGTCAAAAGCAAGCTAGCCCTCAAGAAGAGGCAGAATGGGCTCAACACCACTAGCTGAAAGCTCGAAACCACAAGAAGAATGCATAAGACGCAACTACTGCTAGTCCTGCAAGATAGAGGCACAGAGGCTCAACACAACCAGCAGTGAGCTCATAATTCAAAGTAGGCAGAAAAAAAAACTCCTCCTCACTCAAAGAACTCCCCCTTAGCAAGTGAAGCATAAGTTGCAAATTCACCACAGAAATCGAAATCCCATCTTCGAAAACATTCTCCCCCTTGGGGGCAATTTGCAAACAAAAGAAAGAGGAAAGAGCTCAATTAAGTCAAACGGAGCTAGGTCATGCCTATCAGAGTCAAGCACATGCACATGAGTCAAAAATGCATGTTAGCAGCTTCAGGTATATACTCGAAAGAGTGAAAGAATTCTCTAATGAGTGCTGATCCGACTACATAGCATCATACACAAATGCTAGCAGAGGCTCAAACTGATCACTGAAAACAAGATATGAATGCATAACCCAGTGAGCAGTTTAAAGCCATTCAGAAAAGGGTTTCACCATAAAATTAGCACTAAGCATGTATAGACAGGAAGTCACACAAGTGCTAACATGTATGTAAGGTGAACTACCCTAGCACAGTTCAATCATCATGCTGCAGAGTGAAACATAAACTTGTGATTTTAGATTTTATCGGAGATATTTGCAGCGGTTTTTACACAAGTTCAAATTCAGCATGTGATTGCGAGAGGTTGAAAGCTTTGTCATTGCCTAACTTTCCAACCGTGCTACCTATGCATATGCAATCAGGAGCTTAAAGCATCGGTTTCGGTCTTACACTCCACGGCTCAAGTTTAACTCAAGGTGCTATGAGAAACAGTCTCGATACCGTGATGTGCTGACAAAGCAATCCCATCTCGATCTTTCCAATTCACTAAAACTTGGTTCATTTTAAGCAGATTATGAACAGTCCAAGCAAGTGAATGACTCAGAACTAGATACATAGCAACCTAGCATATATGTAATAGCTCAAGTGACTTCAACATATCCTACACATGCTAGTTGCCAAACTCAATGGTGAACATATATCATATTTTAAGTTCATTAAGCATGATCATCATTCTAAAAAATAGCTTAGCTCACAAATGTATCAGTGATCAAATAGAGCCTATGCTACAAGCATCATCATATATCATCGAAGCATACACTAATCAGAGCATAAGTTCATTCTAAGGAATATAGACATGAAGCTTGAAATAGAAGGTGTATGCATGATGAAGTCAGAATCGGAGCCAAAGAAAAACAGAAAGACTCAAGACCCAAAACAAAAAGGATCAGAAAGTCAGATTATAGTACAACAAGCAAAATGTTTTCCCCATCTAAAGGGGAGACACACACCAAGCTCACCTCTCAACCTAGCAAAGGTTGAGAGATCCAAAGGCTTGGTGAAGATATCTGCAACCTGGTTATGGGTGTCTACATGCCTAAGATCAATGTCGCCTTTCTCATAGTGATCACTAGAAAGTGAAAGCGAACATCGATGTGCTTGGTCTTGGAGTGAAGAACAGGGTTCTTTGCTACACTAATGGTAGAAGTGTTGTCGCAAAGCAAAGGATTAGACTGAAATCTAGACCAAAATCATGCAATGTAGCAACCATCCAAAAAGCTGCGAAGCACAAGAAGCAGCGGCAACATACTCGGCTTCAGTAGTAGACTGGGCTACGTTCGACTGCTTGCGAGAAGACCACGAAACCAAAGAAGAGCCAGAAACTGACAAGTCCCAGAAGTAGACTTGCGCTCAAGCCGACAGCCGGCAAAATCCGCATCGGAATAACCACAGAGCGAAAGAGTCGAAGAAGAAGAGTACCAAAGTCCGAACTCAGGAGTGTATCGGAGGTACCTCATGATGTGTTTGACTGCTTGCTTGTGGGAAGTCCGAGGGGACGCCTGAAAATGAGCGCATAGACACACAGAGAACTGTATATCTAGCCTCGTTGCCGTCAGGTACAGAAGCGAGCCAATCATGCTTCTGTACTCCTTCTGGTCAACCGCTCTCCGTCCTGGTCCGCGTCCATCGCCGCAGTCATCGGCATGGGCGTCGTAAGAGGCTTGGCCTCGCCCATTTCGAATTTCTTCAGGATATCCTTCGTGTACTTTCCTTGATGCACAAAAGTCCCGTCTCGGGTTTGCTTAATTTGCCCCGAGGAAGAAAGTCAACTCGCCCATCATACTCATCTCGAACTCCCTGCTCATAGTATCTGAAAACTTTGCAACAAGCGCATGAGAAGAGCCACCAAAGATGATGTCATCCACGTAAATCTGGACTAACAGGGTGTCATTGCCTTGCTTGAGGAGAAACAAAGTTCTATCACCCGTCCCATTTTAAAACCCTTGGAGAGTAGAAAGGTTTTCAAACGATCATACCACGCTCTCGGGGCTTGTTTCAAACCATACAAGGCTTTTGAAAGTTATAAACATGGTTTGGAAACTTGGGATGCTCGAAACCTGGGGTTGCCTAACATAAACCTCTTCCTCTATATACCCATTCAAGAAAGCACTCTTGACATCCATCTGGTAAAGCTTAAACCCTTCGAAGCAGCAAAGGCTAGAAGGATCCTAATGGCTTCTAAACGGGCTACAGGGCAAAGGTTTCCTCATAGTCTATCCCCTCTTTCTGGTAGAAACCCTGGGCTACTAGCCTAGCCTTGTTCCTCACTACCATCCCATCCTCACCCTCTTTGTTTTTGAAAACCCATTTGGTACCTATCGGGTGGCATACGGCACGTCCCTACTTGACCTTCACCTCACCTTCGATCACTGCCCGAGCTCCGCACCTGCACATCAACACAGCCAAGAGACATGTTGCCCGTTGATCGATCACTCATCACTCAGGAAGGGAACCACAAGGGCACATATCAACCTTGTGTTCTCACCGGGTTTATCTATCTGGATCTTTCTTGTCGAGCAAGTCATCTGGAGAGTCCTTGGCGGCTGCGACAGCCTGGTCGCGGACTGCAAGGCCTCCAAGTTGGGCCGTATCTGCAGAGCAGCCCAAGTAGTACCATGGGGTATACGGGTGTAATATCGCCACAGCTTGCTTCAGTGATTGTTTCGGTAATCAACGTCTATATTTAAGTTTGAGCCATTGTTCTTATTATTCTTAAGGTTTATGAATCTCTTTTGAGTACTTTAATTCTAGATGCGCTAGAGTTAGAGTAGTTGGATAGTGTAAGCGTGGTGCTTAGACTTGATAGCTCATAAATGCCTCCTATAACGCCGGTAGTAGTGGTTGTTCGCAAGGGTGACTCTTATAGCCTTGTTGATTCTTCTATAGTCCACTTACTCGTGTGTAGGCTCGGTAGGATTATACATTTGCATAAAAGACTCATACTCTGTTTGTGACCATTTATGGCAACTTCCCCACTAAGAATAATATAAACATATCACTCTTGAATTGGAATTAGACAGCCTTAGTGATCCCCTCTTGTGACGGAACGGCCCCGCAGGATCATCTCACAATTCGGTTACAGCATTGGATACTTTTACAAATAACATCGGAATACAGAGCGGAAGACTTAACTAACATTAGTTTTACAAACCGAGGTTCTAAATAAAATTAAAGGTGCAGTTATTACAAACCATGTTCGGGTAATAGAAATAGGCAACGTAGCGGAGTACAACAAAATAAAGACACTCAAGATCACCCAGCCCGAGGGTGTACACTTTACTCATCGGCCTCCTCCTGGACGATGGTCATGCAGCAGGGCGCAAGACACACCGGGGACTCAGTCATACCTGCAGCATGGGTAACAACCCTGAGTACTGGGGTACTCAACAAGACTTACCCGACTAAAGAAAAAGGGGAGAAGACTCAAGAATGAGAGGCTTAGGTAGTCAAGGTAAGGCTTAAGCAAGATCAAGTATTTTGCAGAAAAAGCATTTTGAAATCCTTATTTTATTTTTGGAAAGATTCCAGTATTTCTCAATTCCTCATTGTTCATGATTCATTTTACCTTTCAAAACATACCTAGTTGAGAACCACTCTCCGTTGACAGTCAGTGACCAAGTCTCCATAACCGAGGAGCAACGTTAATCCGGATAAATAATACTCAGCTGAGGATCCCTATCCACACTGCATATGTAGCACCCAAGCTTGCATATGCCAACTCGTCTACTACGATTCCTCCAAGATTGGGCCCGGTCCTACGCCACCCGGAAGTACAGTACACCACTCCTTATCCAGGTACGACGACCACGTGGGTACATGCTACTTCCGCCATCTCTCCACTCCCAGTGCGCGGTTGTCGGTCCAATAAAGGATTCCTCGGAGCCAGAGCTTTCCGAAGTATGTGAATAGTTGCAAGTCTTGGCCAGCAGGCCCCCATACGGATGGTCCCTAAATTTTTCCGCCAGCGACAAGCACCTCGGACTCTAACCCAAGAGACAGGTTCTGTCGGTTTTTCAACCCTGTCCCGGTCGGTGTCAACTGTTGAGTCCCGGACTACAACATGACGGCACCGTACGCTCGGACAACCTCTCCTCACTGTTGACTAGGTACGGATCAGATACTTAGCCAACAGGTAGGGAGTAAAGTCAAATTCCCAAAAAAATTCTTTAAGTGATCACACTTTTGAAATTGGCATTTTTATTGCAAATCTATTGTATAGCATCACTAAGCATTTTGCAAA